>CM039481.1:11537961-11584795 GCA_022433065.1 Begonia loranthoides | reverse complement strand
TATATATGTTAGTCAGAAGATAGGGTTGGAACTCCATATTAAGATAGAGAAGGTAGAGGAATTATTCTGTTGGACATAAAGGAGGAGCTATAAACTATTAGGAAATTAATCTATCAAGTTAGGATTGATGATTATTGTAATACCCCAATTTTCATAACTGAATTAATTAAGGATAATTAGAGGTTTATTTGATAAGAAAATTGATTGGTGTATGATTGGATTATTCGGAGGAATTTTAGTATGGAATATACTATCATGAAAATAAGTTTAGAAAAATAATTGTTGGGAGATAATTATATCAATTATTGGATTATTATTTTGGAAGTCGAATTGAAGAATTTAAATTGAACCGATAATTATCATCACGTAATATTAAGAGAAAAGAAAATAAAAATTGAGATGATTAATTATTCAAAAGAAAGAAAAGTGATGAATTAATATATGGAAGATTGTATTAATTATTAATTGGAGATTAATTATTAAATTAAGTTTTTATTTTAATTTAATTGAAGAAATTTAAATGAGAAGGAAATTAGAGAAGGGAAGGGGGAGAGAAGACAGAGAGAAATGGGAGGGCCGAGAGAGAGGTGAGCGATCGGCAAAGACGATCAGAAGCACAAGACGACGGCGAACAACGGGAGTTGCGGCGACGTTCGGTGACGAGGTTCTGTCCGGCTGCGAGTGATGCGACGAATGACGAATGCGGAGCTAGGGCTCTGATGCCTTGGCCTTCAATGTTGGAATTGGAGCTGCAAATCGCCGGTGGAGGTAAGTTTGGATGATTTCCTTCTCCCCTTGGCAATTGTTGTTCAATAGGATGAATTGGCAGTGGCGTTTTTGGCGATGGCAGGAGCGTGATCGGTGAAGGCTTGGCAGAGCATCGGTCTGGGTCTGAGATTTCTAAATTGGACCGCCTTTTCCTCCACCCAAAACGATAGCTACTTTCCACGTGGTGATGAAGCATTGGACCTCCCTCCTTGAATTGGGAAATTGTCCAGCCTTCTCTGCCTATATAGATATGCAGCAGTGAAGTGTGGCACGTGGTACTCTGTAAATTACAGAGTGATGGGGAGAAATGGTGATGTTTGGAGCTAAGGGCCGAGAGAGGAAAATACTGGATAGGTGGAGTTGTTGCTTGCTTCAGGTAAAAACGGATACCTTCCTTGTTGTACTCAGTTTTGATTCTGTATATTGGTTGTTGAACAATGGAGATGGGTTAAGTTTTATGTTATCAGTTGTTGCTTTGTTAAATAGGGTTGGAATCGTTATTTGTTATATATATTTCGGGTTGTTGTTTGATAGACAATGGAGACTTATGTTATGCAAGTACAAATATTTCGACTGATGAAACAAACTCAGTTGCCTTCTCTTTGTTGCCTTCAGCTGTTAGGTTCTGATTTCTGGTTGAGTTTTGTTGATCTGGTTGTCTGATTGTGTTGGCTGTCAAATCATAATAATATGTTCAGATTTTCAATTCGGTACACTGCTCTTGACAATAGATTCCTTGGATTTGTCTCTGATGGGTACATGTTCTAGATTAGATGGTTTTCTTGTTTAGTTGTTGCGTTAGTTCATTGTGCACTGCCCTTAATGTTAGTTCTAATTGTCTAATGCCGTGAAAGTTTTGATTTGTTTGATGAGAGAATGCTGATAGTTTTGGCCTCTATTTCACTACAGATTTGTAGAACAATGTTATGAATATTAGGACTTGCAGTTTTGTTTAGTGCTATTAAGGATAGGCTGGGTACGATGTATTGTCTGTACTCTGTTGACTCGTTTGGGATTTGATCATATTCTGCCTTTCATGTTGGGATTGGTTTTAGTTGCTAGAGATATTATGCACGTATGTTGGATTAAATTCATGTACTATGATAGTTTAGTTAAGTATTCTGCACGTTAACACATGCTCTGTACATTGGATGAATCATCTACAGCTTTTCTAATCAGATAAAGAGGATAAGTAAATGTGCTATGTTGGTTATCATTTGGATAAAAGGAATTAAATGGTTCTCTACTCCGCTGTGGAAAATATGATTTTGTAATAAAATACTATTTGGTTTTGTAAAGTAAATTCTCTTTATTATTAGGTCACATTGATGGAATGAGTAACTATAAATGGTTATTGCTATTTTCGTTGCACATGTTAAGTTACTTAAATGGTTATTACAAGGTTGCTAAGTAACTAAGTTGACTAATGAGAATTATTAAGCGTTAAGGTTTATGAAAATTCGGTGATCAATAATTATTAGTTAATTAGTCGATGAAAGTAATTGGATGCAAAACGTGAAATGAACTTACAGAATAATGATATAAAAGTTAAGGTTTATAATTAGTAAATATATTAATAAATATATATTAATTATTTTGAAGGTATTAACGGGAAAAGAATAGAGTGTCAAATACGCCACGGACGCCAGGTAAGTGATATGCATGTGCTTTGGTCCTAAGGGCCCTACATTGCAAGATTATGAGATGTATGTTTCGTTGCTTAACGCTTTCCTAGCATGTTTCGATGTTTACAGTTTTAAATAGCATGTTTCGGTATTTACAATTTTAAATAGCATGTTTCATTGTTTACAGTTTTTATAAGCATATTCAATGAATTGTATGTTTGTTGCACTATTAAATTCCTCTAATAGAAAATGTATGCATTCACGAGCATCATGCATCATAGTTTTCAAAAGATATCAAAATGGTTTCCATGCATACTTTTGAAAAGGAAACAAAGAAGAAATAAAACGATTACAAAATGACAAGAACGAAACAAAGAAGAAACGAGACGGTAGTGAAACGTAAAGAAATGAACGTAAATGGGTGTGACAAGATGTAAGGTTGGGTTAGCTGCCCCTCCTCATCAAGTTTTGACATCTCTAACACTTTCAAGATAAACATAAACGTAAACGGGATCGTCTGAGGATGTGAGGTTGAGTTAGTCGCTCATTCTCGTCAAGTTTAGACATCTCCAACACCTTTCAAGATTAAGACACACAACAAAGATAAACGGGGTCGTCTGGAAATGTGAGGTTGAGTTGACTACTCCTCCTCGTCAAGTTTAGACATTTCCAATGCCTTTCAAGATTAAGAAAACCATAAACTTACAACGGGGTCGTTTGGAAATGTGAGATTGAGTTGGCTGCTCCTCCTCCTCAAGTTTAGACATTTCCAACGCCTTTCAAGATAAAGTAAAGATAAAGATAAAGATAAACGGGGTCGCCTGGGGATGTGAGGTTCTCCTCGTCAAGTTTAGACATCTCCAACGCCTTTCAAGATAAAGTAAAGTAACAATCAAGTAAAGAAAGGAACAGTAAAGTAAAGTTAAGATAAAGCAAAGTTAAGATCAAGAAAATGGTAAAAGAAAAGAAAGAAAGAAGAAAAATAGAAACAGAAAACAAAGAGAGATTTAAAAGTTGCATGACATGTGCATCATACCTTTTATTTTATATCACTTGATGAGCATTAAGTTTATTAGTTAAGTTTTGTGATGTAGGTACACACACAGGTGAACAGACTAAGAAGTGCACCTAGTGCAGTCGATGAAGGATTTGTACAAGTGGATCTTGTGGCTGGCTGGGCTAAAGAATTAAATGAAAATTATTTGTAAAAGGGTTTGTAAATTATTTAATATTCTTTAATGCTTGTTTTAATTCCGCTGCGTTTCAGAAAAAAATTTTATTACTTTCGCTGAAATTGATAAATGTTTTAAGTAAAGAGTTTTAATGATTGAATTTTATAAAGGAAAAATACTCTGATGTTTTTATAAAAAGAAAAGTTTTAAATTTTACACGATTTTTAAAGTAAATAAAATCTGGGTTGTTACAATTATTCCATTGATGCTGAGTTTGTTAAACTATTATGATTGATGAATAGGTTCTGTGAAGAAGAAACTCTAAGTGGTAACTTGTTAAACCTAAAGACTCCTGGTAAGTGGTACTGCATGTGTTTTATCCGAAAGAGTATACATCACAGTAATTAGGAGGTGTTTATTATTTGCTTGACTGCTTGTTATAAATTGTATGTTTATTAGATTTAAGTTCAGTTCCTTAACTAGGATGGATCACATTTTCAGGATATGATTGAGGAACACGTTAAATAGAATTATATCCGCACAACAACGTTAAGACTTGGAATCTTAAAGTACACGAAAATGGAATATACGTCAATAGTTATTTTTGTGGTGCGGTTGGTTACGTTCGGCATAGAAACAATAGATAAGTAAATAGTTGTGGTCTAGTTGGTTAGCCCGTCACAGAAATCAAAGATAAGTAAACAGATGTTTGTGTGGTCCGGTTGGAAACGCCTGGCACATAAACAGAATAAATAACAGTAAAAGACAGAAACAATAACAGATAAGCAAAACTGAAAACTGTATACGATGTTACTTAAGTTATCTGTATTTTATGTTTTACGTTTATACCGCTTATTGAGCTTTAGGCTTATAGTTAGGTCCCGTTGATGTAGGTAAGAAGTCGATGATTGGATAAAGCTGATAAAGGATGTAGCCGATGGACTATTGCCAGGTTAGGCATTTGTATTGATGGCGACATTGATCTTGGGGTTATGGCTCACATAATGGAATAAACATATTTAAATGCTTTAAAAGTTTCCAAGTGTTTAATGACTGCAAACTATTTTAAGCTAACGTTTTATTTGTGTTTACTTAATAGCTTTTAAACAACTGGATTGTGGTATTTAAATGTAAAAAACTTCCACATTTCGTTTACTCTGAGTTTTATATGTAAAAGACTTCCGTTGTTTGTTACTCTAGTTTTTCCTCACGAGTGTTTTTAAAAGATAGAAAATTTTTATATGGAAAAGGTTACGGAATGTTACAAATAACCTCCCCAGTTATTGTTGATTGAACTTCACGGACGTCAATCAAGTCTTTATAGACTATTTTAGGGTGTCACCCTCTTCTCTTTCACTATTCTTGGGCATCACCCTTTGTAACGACCCGGATTTTCGTAAATCCTTCAAAATGCGTGAAAATTTAAATTTCTTTTTAAAACCAAATCAGAGAGCGCCTAAGTCCGGACAGCTACCAACCGTTCATAAAACTCGTTATAAAAATCCCATTTAATAAACTATGCTGAAGCATAATTAAAATCATCGTTTTGTAAAACATAGCGGAAGCGTTATGGAGAAATACTAAACCATTGAAATACCACTTTTATACAATTTACTACTTGATTTAATTACAACATTTAAAACTTAACTTAATTAAAACGGTTTGTCTTTTACCCATTTTCTATGCCTAGCTAGTCACGAACTCCCTCGTACGTGCAAACCCATCATCCCTACTCGCTATTGTTTGTTCTTTATCTTTCGCTACTCCTAGTCCGTGCATTCTTCATAACGTACTAGTACCTACATCTATACCACAAGCAATTGTAAGCCCAAAGGTTTAGTAAGGAAAAATGTTTTAATGCAACATGAATGACACTCTTTAGTCCATTTGGAATGGGGTCTCCTAAACCAATCCTTTCATTAAGCCATTTACTCGTTTATTATTCACTTTTCCAGTTCCTGTGCCAGGCTAAGCTACTGGCACCCTAGAAACCTTGATCATTTCACGATTTTTATTGTTTTCTTTTCCAGTTTCTGTACCAGGCTAAGCTACCAGTACTACAGAAACCTTTATCATTTTAATGTTACCTAGTTCCTGCGCCGAGCTAAGCTACCGATACCACATAAACCTTTATCGTTTAAGTGATTTACCCATTTTCGCCATTTATCCTCACTCATGGATATGTCCTTATTAATTCCTATTAACATGATGCATGCTCGTACATTCTCAACCTATTATGATGCATGATGACATAACATAACATTCCTAGAAATTGAAGTGCGCATTGAATAAGAGTAACTGGAATTGAAAGCGGTAATTGAAAGTAAGGCATATAAAGGCACATGATAGCCGGAGATAATTACGTTTATTATTCTAATTAAATGCTTTGGGATTAATTACAATGCTTCAGTAATTGAAATTATTCTAATTACATTTCTTAGTTAATTCTCCTAGTTCATTTACATGCCTCCTAGTTTATCATTCTAGGCGATTATTCTACCTAGTTATCCTAGGTGATTTACATGCTCAGCTTAATTACTTGGTTACTCTAGTAAGTTTTATGCTTATACGATTATTGTTCCTAGTTAGTTACATGTTTACTAGTTGATTAGTTAGCATACTTCTGAGTTTATTACATACTTTTATCATGCTTGACTAATCCTGCTTTAGTTTAGAGAAACTAACATGCTAGGCACCTGGATGCGAAACCTAGATCGTAAGCAATACCAAGAAGACAATAACAAAAGCAATTATAAGACATTCATTCACATTAGATAATATTCTTAAGACCTTTAACTCATTCACTTTTACTTCATTCTCTTGTTACCTTCTTTCATTTTATTTTCTAGTAAAGTAAAACATCGATTATTGAAGTATGCATAAAAGTAATTAGAAGCGAACTAAAATTGGAACTTACAAATTGAAGGTAAATGAGCAGAAAAGAGATAGTAAAGAAGCATGCAATGAATTCCGATTATCTAAATATGCTCGTTAAACTAAACTAAACTAAACTAACCATAATATGGAGCCATGCTTTAAACAGCAAATGACGGGAACTTATTCTAGTTGATTAAACATGCTTTCATTCTAACTAATTAAACATGCTAGATTTAGTAGTCTAGGTATTACCCTAATTACTTACATGTTGATTACATGCTCAATCGACTATGATGCTCAGTTTCTAATCAATTAAAATGCTAGTTAATTAACATGCTCAGTTAATTATTTTTTTACATGCTGCTTAATGTTAATTAAGTAACGTGCTATTGCTAAACGTGTTCAAGGGTTGAGTATTACTTACAACTAGTTAATTAATCATACAAACAAACTAGTAAATTAAGCACAGCATGACCTAGTCGATTTAACATGCTATCTAAAATAAACATATTAACTATAATTTACATGTTAATTAAAAATAAACATATTAACTATAACTAACATGCTACCAAATAAACATGCTAATTACACACTACAATTCACTAGTTACATGCTCAACAAGTAATTATCAGAAATTAACATGCTTATCGAAGTGATTAACAAATATGAATTGAACATCTAGCAAACAGGCTTTTGTAAGCTAATTACCCTAGTTAAATAATCATTAGTTAGGTTGAACATGTCTGGCTTCATTATTTCATAACTAATTAAATTATTAAACTAGTTACCCCACAAAATTGCACAACAACAGCAGGTGAAAAGTAATCACAAGAATAAAAGTAACATGACATATGACATTCTAAACTCATTCTTAGGCTTCATACGATTTCTTAACCTTTATTTATCCCTCTTCCATTTCACTCTTTCATTTCAACTGTCCTTATTACTATCAACTGTAGGGAACTAACACAACAATTAAGGGAGTTCATAGAGCTAGCAACAACCAAGCAAATCATTTACAGCAAGGAATTCAACACTACTCTAACACAAAATCACAAGCATTCTACAGAGCATTTCTACAGAACATTAGTCACACCATAAATAACTAACAGTAGCATTTCAAAACAAATCAACCTACTTACCATTTACATTAGCAAAACATTAAGCATTTGTCATTCGTTAGTTAACATCCATCGCCATCTATTCATCCAACTAAGCATTTATATCACATAATAGGCAATAAAACAAAGCTCAACCATAAAAAGGAAACATCACATATTCAACATTTTCAATCCCTACACTATAGCAACTATCAACAACCGTAAAACACACACACCTATACTTGTGGTGTAGGGCCTCAATAGCCAAAACACCCCTTAATACTTACCAATTTGAAGAACACTCAACAACCAAGGAAGCTACCACTCCCCAGCAAGCAGCAGCTCACGAATGTCAGGGAAAGGGAGCACCCAGTAGCTCTAATCCTCTATCTCACTCATAGTCACTTAATACCCTAGCACCCCACTCTTGACACTCAATCTTTCCCACACAGAAGCTCTCTCTCCCTCACTTTTTTTGGACTTTCCTACGCAGGAAATGAAAGAGTGAAGACTGAGAGGGGAAATGAGAGGGAAGGTTATTACCTGGAGAGACACAATGAGTGCTTATGGTAGAGAGGTGGATGGCCTAAGCCAGGGGGAGGCCAAATCATGGTTGGGGCAGCTACTTCATAGGGAAGACGACTTCGTCGTCCAGGGAGGAGGGAAAGGGTCATTCGGTGTTGGGGAAAATCGGCTACCCTATGGATTTTCATCATTTTCTTTCTATTTTATTCGTAGGTTTGGGCCAATTCAGACGAGCGCGGACGCATAGGTCTCGTCCACAAGGCTAAATCACTCAGGCTGAAAATAGTGCTTCGGATGGGAGAATGCATCCCCGTCCTATCCATACGGCCCGCAAGTGAGTTTCGGAAGCCAATTTGCGTTCGCACTATCGTCCGTAATATCGTCCATAATATCGTCTGAAAGTGTCCAAAAATCAAATAGACTCAACTCAGACGATACGTCAACTCATCCGCAGTCGTCCCAACTCGTCCGAAACTATCCAGGTTTAGAACAAATTCGATGCAGACGCTACTCTTCTAGTCCGTATCGTCCAAACCCTCGTCCGCGACTCCACTGTATTGTGCAGTCAGAACAAGACATCGCATCCCCAACTCGTCCCAAACGTTAGGGACTCAACGCAATGCACTTGTGGATGACATAACGCATCTGAAGTGTCATTCGCAGGCGTTTGAAAACACCCTGGACAGCCTTTCTCACCTTTTTCACTACTTGACTCCTATCCCATAACATTTTTTCCATAAATACATGTCATAAGATGACACATATAGATACGTCATGTATTGTCCTCATAATTCCAACACTTCACTTACATCACGTATACGAGAGAAACGTCAGTGGAATTAGCCCTAACTTAACGCTCCAGAATGTTCGTGGTAATACTCTGATGGTTATCCAACTTAAATATTGGGGTGTTACACCCTTTCGATTAACATTTGAGAACAAGAAATAGAAAAACTAAAATTCCTAACTCTCCCCAATATAAAATCTCAAATTTGGAAGTTAGAGAGTTAGAATTGACACTCAATTACAAATGAAAAATTGTGTATGAATTTTGGCAGAGCTTCACTATGATTCTCTCTTAGTAAAATGAGCTTCGGAATGCCTTATATTTATAAATTCTACATAATCGGTCGACCACCCTCTGTTTGGTCAACCGTCTCCTGACCGTTGAAATGTTACCATTGTGAAATATAATCGGGTCAGTAGACCACTTTTTCCCCAGTCAACCGCTTCTTCCTATTCCAAAAAACAACTGAAATTTTTTCATCTATGCAGTCAAGCACTTCTGCACTGGTCGACCCCTTTTCAGTAGTTTTTAGGATGTAAAGCAATCTGTCCATCTGTTCATAGATACTTAACATTCTTTTTGGTTAGTCTAGTAAGTACAGAAGCTTATTTTGAAAATTCTTCTACAATCCTTCTATAGTATCCTGCTAACCAAGAAAACTTTGTACTTCTACAACAGTTTGAGGTTGAGGCCAATTGCTAACTACTTCCACTTTTGTAGGGTCAATTGATACACCTTCTTTTGAGATCAAATGGCCAAGGAAAGACACATTTTCTAACCAAAAAATCACATTAAGCAAAGTTGGCATACAACTTCTCATTCTTTAAGATTGACAAAACCTTCCTTAAATGATTTTAATGTTCTTTCTTATTTTGAGCATTAATAAGAATATCATCAATGAAGACTATTACAAAATTGTCCAAATACTTCTTGAATACTCGATTCATTAGATCCATAAATGCAACTGGTGTATTTCTTTAACCAAACAACATTACTCAAAACTCATAGTAGCCGTATCATGTTTGAAATGATGTCTTGTAGGCATCCTCTTCTTTAATTCTCAATTGATGATAATTGGACCTAAGATCGATCTTTGAGGATATTGTTGCTCCTATTAATTGATCGAATAAATCATATATCCTTAGGAGGGGATACTTATTCTTTAAGGTGACTTTGTCGACCTCTCATCAATACATAACCTCATATATCCATTTTTTTCTTATAAAACAATATTGGTGCTCCCCATGATAAGAAATTTGGTTGAATTAATCATTTATCCAATAACTCATCCAATTGCATCTCCAACTCCTTTAATTTTGCTAGAGCCACTTTATATGGGGCCCTAGTAATTGGTGAAGTCCTAGGTAGAACCTTGATACTAAATTCCACTTCTCTTAGTGGTGGTAAACCCTTTATGTCATTTGGAAATATGTTAGGAAATTCTCAGGCTTTCAGCACATTTTCTAGAAGGTTGCCTTCTCAAATTGGAGACAAATAGCAATCACCCAAATAGCTATGCATCAGTCTTTTAGAAGTTTTTGAGTCTTCATGCAAGCTATTACAAGATATCTTAGGTTTTTTAGCATCGCCCAAAAATATAAAAGGTTTCTTCTCAAATGGTTGAAACCTGACCAATTTTTTGTGACAATCGATAGTTGCATAATGTCTCGATAGCCAATCCATTCCCAATATGATGTCATAGTCGTGCATCACCAAGCCTATTAAATCTGCTTTTGAACACTCATCCTGTCACGTATATCACAATCCTTCATGATATGATTAGCTATCATTATATCATTGGATGGTGTAACTACTTTTATATTATTGACTAGTTAGGCTTCTCTAATATCTTTGAATGATTGAGGGATATAAAAGAGAGGGTAGCTCTAGAGTCAGTAAGCACACGAGAAGATATTTCAGAAATAAAAAGTGAACATTTCTCCATGGATGTGTCTCCTTCTGCTTTTTTGTCATGCCAAAGACTCTAGTAGTGGCCTTTGACTTCTCACATTATTCGAGCAATCGTTGACAAAGTGTCTAGTCTGGACACAGTTATAGCATTTCCATATTTTTACACTTGGGACATGCTCTTGGAATAGACGAAAAAATTAATAATAAAAAATCACTTGTTGATCTATAGGCTTCTCGTTGAGTAGTGAACATACAGACAGTGTACAAAACTGTTTTTAAATTTAGTGCTCTAATACCAATTATAACATTTCACTTAAAATTTTTTTCCAATTTAAAACCTAATTTTTCTTCATTTCAATTTATTTCTCAAGTTAATTTATCTAAAATCCATAATTTTTGGATATTATATTTATGACCCGAAGCTGCAAAATTTTACTAGGTATGTTTCTCTATCCATAGATTAAGTTCCGAGTTATTTCAATTTTGTCAGTATAGGATTTAAGGATTTTATTTAATATTTATAATATATTAATTTATATTATATTTATTAAAATAAAATAGATTAAATTTTATTTTATTTTTTTTTGAAAAAAAGGGAGAAACCCTTCTCCTTGCTAGAGAAGGGGTTCTCAGACGAGAGAAAATAAAATAGGGAAGGGGGTGAAACCGGCAAGCGATTCATGTCTTTTATCCACTAGATTCGTGTTTACATCGTCTTTCGTGAAGTCATTTAGTGAGTAAGTCAATTTCTATCCCCGTTTTGTCGTTTAAAGTTTGGTGTTTTTTGTGGCTTCGGATTCGAGCTTGGAAAACTCAAATCCGGGAAATTTTTTGCTTTATGTTGGTAGATTTAGAGTTTATGTAGGAGTATTGGCCATTTGGAGGCTGAAAACAAGCGAAACGACGTGTTTTTCATTGAAAAGCAATACCTGAATGTTGTCCTAGTCGACCACTATGCGAACTCAGTCAACTGCAAATGGTGACTTTGTCAAGCTCTCTTGGTATGCACTGGTCAACAAGAACGCTGCATGGTTGTCTGCAGCGGTCGATCATTACTGTTCATGCAGTCGACCGCACCTATTGGGTCAACTGTGAACACAGGATCAGTTGACTGCAATAGTGAGGGTTGACTGTAGTTTTGTTTTTGGTCAACCATGAATTGGACAAATTGTACAGGAATGGTCCCTGGTTGATCGTAGGAGGTCCCTGGTTGACCATACAGTGTATTTTTTCATGCTTTTGAGGCGTTTATGCATCGGTTGGGTTCCTAAGCCGATATAGGACCTTTACACTATTTCCTTGTCATTGTTGAAGAAAAGTCCTGAACTTTGGCATGGTTTTAGGCTACATAGAGTTTTTGGATTTCAAGCTGATTTTTGATGAGTTCTTATTTGATTGATCGTCGTTGAGTTTTGTAATACCTCAATTTCCCATAACGAAATTAAGTAAGGATAATTGGAAAATTAATTGGGTGTAATGGAATTATTTGGATCATTATTGAAGAATTTAATTGGGCCGACAATTATTATTAAGCGATGTTTGGGATAAGTTGGAAGTTGTAATTAATATATGATACGTATATTTGGTGCGCGCGCGCGCACACACACACACACACACACACACACACATATATATATATAAATTAATTAAATGAATGATTCATTTAAGAATAAAGTAAATAAAAGAATAATTAAAAGGGTATGGGGGGGGGGGGGGAGAAGATTAAGAAGTACCGCTGCTAAAATTCAAAGAGAGAGAGAGAGAGGAGGCAGGAGAAAGAATGTGGGCAAAGGAGACAAAGCTCCCGCAGAGAGCTGGACTTCGACCGAGGCTTCTCCGTGAAATGAGTACAACGGACAAGCGCTCGAGCAGGCGTGGACGTCGCTGCCTGGTCCTTTGGACCATGGAGCTAGGGCTCTATTACAAAAGATAATATAGAAGATGAGTAATTGATTTGAAGTAAAACTCTTTTTGCATTGTAATCAGTCTTTACAACTATTTATACACAAAGGAAGTAAAAATACAGTAGTTATTAACAATGTAAAAATAACTACTATGAACACCACGTCACCTTCTCTAATACTCCCCCTCAAGATGGAGAGTATATGTTCAAAATACCCATCTTGACAATGATAAAATGAAAAGAACTGGGATGCAGAGATTTAGTAAACACATCTGCCAACTAGAATTTAGAAGGAACATATAAAAATTTGATGCTGCCGAGTTGCAATTGTTGACGAACAATATGACAATCAATCTCTATATGTTTCGTACACTTGTGAAAAACTGGATTAGCTGCAATATGAAAAGCAGCTTGATTATCACAAAACATAACAGCCATTTTAGACATATGAACAGCAAAATCTTTTAACAGGGCTTGAATCCATATTATCTCACAACTACCTTGTGCCATAGCATGATATTCAACTTCAGCAGTAGACCTTGAAACTGTCTATTGCTTCTTAAACTTCCATGAAGTCAAAGAATCACCAAGAAAATACAAAACCCAATAACAAATTTTCTGGATGTGGCACAAGATGCCCAATCCGAATCAACAAAGGCCTTCAAATGTAATTCAGAATCTATAGAATAAAAAATACCCAGTCCAGGAGTACCTTTCAAATATCTAAGAATTCGATATGCAGCTTCTAAATGATACTGTTTTGGTGAAACAAGAAATTCACTTAAGCGACCAATAGCATAAGAAATATCTGGTCTTGTAAAAGTAAGATATAGAAGTTATCCAATAAGTCTCCTATAGATACTAGGATCATCTAGTAAAGAGTCTTCATCAAAAACTTTAAAATTTAGTTCCATAGGAATAGAAACAGGTTTATAGCCCAAATACCCAGTTTCATTCAACAATTCCAAAGTATAATGACGTTGATTCAATGTAATACCATACTGCTTCTTTCCACTTCCAATCCAAGGAAAAAATGAAGATCCCTCAAGTCCTTTAACTTGAATTTATCGTCAAGCAGCTTCTTGATTACTATAATATGATGAATGGAAGTTTCGGCAATGATCACATCATCAATATAAATCAAAAATAGTAGTGAATCTGTCATTAGAAGACTGAACAAACAAGAAATGATCAGTAAATGATTGTTGAAAACCAAGATTAATAATAGCAGTGAAAAATTTTGAAAACCATTGCCTAGATGCTTGTTTCAACCCATACAAGGACTTATTGAGTTTACAAACTAATGGGTGTTCCCCGTATTTAGAAACTCCAGATGTTATATAACTTTGTGGCAATTGCATATAGACTTCTTCATTCAATTCACCATGTAAAAAGGCGTTATTGAGATCTAATTGTGTTAAATGCTAGCCATGATTGCAGCAAGGGATAATAAAAGTGACAATAACAAACTTAGCTACAAGGGAAAAAGTATCTAAATAATCAATTCATTCTTGTTGGGTATACCCTTTAGCCACTGATCGCGCTTTATACCTTTCTATTGTTCCATTTGCATGATATTTAATCTTGTAAACCCATTTACAACCAATCAGCTGCTTTCCTAAAGGTAATTCAGCCAATGTCCAAGTGAAGTTGTTCTTCAGTGCTTTAAGTTTAGCGCACATTGCCTCTCGCCATTCAGGAGATTTCTCAGCTTGGTGATAGAACTTAGGTTCCAAATTTGAAGAAATTGTCAAAGTGAGATTTTTATAAGAATTGGACAATCTATGATAAGACAAATTATTGGATAAAGGATGTTGAATAGAAGATACAGAAGAAAGAGAATTGCCACTAGTTATGTAGCAATGATAATCTGTGAGATATGAAGGAGGTTTAGAAACACGTTTAGAAGATCTAACTAGTTTGTCATAAATATCAGAAGAATTGGAAACTATTTCAGTAGAATCTGAAGAATTTGAAACAGCTTGAGCAAAATGAAAAGGAACACCAGAAGTTTTATCAAAATCTAATTTAAAAGAAAATATATTTTCATGAAAAATCGCATTTCTGGAAATAAGAATTTTATTGGTTTCTAAATCCTGAACTTTGTATCCTTTGTACCTCGTAGGATATCCAAGAAATACACAATATCTAGCTCTTAGACTAAATTCATCTCGAGTACATTTCAAAGTAGATACAAAACATAGACATCCGAATACTTTGAGATAGGCATATGAAGCAACTTTGGAATTCAACATTTCAAATGGAGTTTTGTTTGACAAAAGTTTGGAAGGTACTCTATTTATCAAGTAAATAGCAGTGAGTATACAATTTCCCAAAAATTTTAATGGAAGATTTGATTAAAAAAGAAGAGACCGAGCAACATTAAGAATGTGTCGATGTTT
Organism: Begonia loranthoides; assembly: GCA_022433065.1. Lineage (NCBI taxonomy): Eukaryota > Viridiplantae > Streptophyta > Magnoliopsida > Cucurbitales > Begoniaceae > Begonia > Begonia loranthoides. The sequence continues at coordinate 11,569,725 of CM039481.1, read as the reverse complement.
TCTCTCCAACACCGAATTTTTCTGTGGTGTTTCAACACAAGAACAATAATGAATTATTCCTTTTGTTTTATAAAAATCATCAATTGAAAATTGCAAAGCATTATCGGTTCTAATACTTTAATGGTCAAATTATGTTGATTTTCAATCATCAGAACAAATTGAGGAATGCTTTTAGTTACTTCAGATTTATGTCTAAGTATATATGTCCAAGTGGCTCTACTATGATCATCAATAATAGTAAGAAAGTATCGACAATCATCATGAGTAGGAACATGAAAAGGACCCTATACATCACAATGAATAAGCTGAAAAGAAGTTTCACATAAATTGTTATGAGATACAAAAGGTAAATGTCATTGTTTAGTTAGAGGAAAAAAAGTATAAAAAGAATCCTTTACAGAATGCAAATGTAATGAATCTTTTAGCACTTGAATTTTGACATTTCAAGGATGACCAAGTGGGCAATGCCAAAGAAAGCTACCTTCCGAACTTATATTGCATATCCTCTTTTGAAAGAAAACATCAAAGACATGTGGATTGTGATGAAGAATATACAAGTTTTCGATTCTACTGCCCATCCCAATCGTTCTGACTAAAGATTCGTCCTGAATCAAACAGGAATCAATGCAAAATGTGACAAAACATTTTAGTGTAGAAACTAATGTACTAACAGATAATAAATTGAACCAAAAGGGTGCAATGTAAAGAACATCATGTAGAATTACATCATCATTAAGTTTAATAGTGCCTATACATTCTACAAATACTCTTGAATTATCAGGTAAGGTACAAAATTGCCATGTACTAGAAATGAGTCAACAAAACAGTTTACATCTAAACAAACATGATGAGTTGCCCCTGTGTCTAATACCCAGTGCAACAATTCACTTTATCAGAATTTTTAAAAAAATTGAGAACAAGAGATGCACCTGTGAAGTTGGACACGGAAGAATCACTAATAGAGATCTCCCCTATAAGTCATATCATATCCATAGCCTCTCACCATCAAACTAAAAGTTTAAGTTCACCAAATTCAGAGTACAAAATGAGGAGCAAGGCTCTAATACCAAATGATATATCCCAAATCTTCAATTCAAAGTCAAGTATGAAATTGTAATCGACCAAGAGCTAGACCCGAGCACCAGAATGTAATCAGTTATAAACCTAATTGCATACAAGCTTTGTACCTCAAATTTGTAGGCCCAGTTGTTAACAATCTTCCAAAAATTAGCTTCAAATGCATCACTTAAATGAAGTTAGGTGAGAAGCAATCTGCAACTCAGAAATGGAAATCGCGGAAAAACAGTTTTGCACCAATCCTAGAAAAATGGTCATAACTTTCAAAATACGAATCCAATTTCAGTGATTCCACCCCTCATTTCTCAAGGACAGGGAGACCAATAATCTCCAGTAAAAATTATAGTAGTATCCTTCAAGAAAATTGGAAGAAAATCGTGCACTAAGTTGATTCGCGGATCTCCTTGGAGCTAGGGTTTGTAGAAAAACAATTTTGCAGTAATCTCGATCAAATGGGCGTAACTCAAAATATATGAATCCAAATTAATAACTTTCAATAAGAAAATCACCATAATAGATAGGGCAACCTTTTAGTCTCATAAAATAGCAGGTCACTTATAGAAAATCAGACAGAAATAAATTACCAAGTTGGTCCGCACACACCCACTCAGCCGAGAGAGGCAACTAGTTCAGATCCTTCACAAAAGGACTTGGCTTTGACTCGTTCTTCTATCTCCTCACACCAAATGAAGATGCTAGAGAAGAAAGCACCAAACTCCCTCTCAAGAATGATCAAGAAACATTGAGGAAGATAGTTTAGTGTACGTTTTGCGATTAGGCTAGCCAAACACCGAAGGATGAGAGAGCACCAGCTCTTCCATGAAATTGCACAGCAAAATTGGGGGGTTCTAAACTGCAGATTAGGGTTCATTAAAGAGGACTAAATACCTCTCTAATGAGCATTATAAGAAAATTACGTATTTGCCCTTAAGTTGTCAAAAATGGGCATGAGGGCTCGGTTGACATGCAAATCGAGCACCTTAAATCCTAAAACAACAAAATGATCTAAATATTCTCAAAATAAATCCTAACCAGCCATCCAACCATCAAAATATCTAAAGTAAGTAATTTACATGAAAATCTCAATAAAACGGTCTCATCCAACATTGTTGGCTTTAATCAAAATGAGTCCCTCCAAACCAAGAGAATGATAGCTGAGTTGATGGAAAGTTGTGTGGCTCCACTAGAAACATATTGGATAACTTCCTTTTTTTCTTCACGTAAGGATTCTCCACAAGCACCATTAATATAATATTTCCTGCAAAATAATAATTTATTAGATAAACAAGGATCATCATGGCTCAGCTCAGGTGGTTGGGTCTTAGGGCGCATCACTGTTGAAGCATCATTTTGGACTTTCACTAGATTAAATTCACAAGTTCCCGAGTTCCTTTTAAAATTGTTTTTCTCCCTTGATTTGTAACCCGAAGGAAAACCATGTATTTTATAACATTTATCAACAGTATGACCAGTCATATTATAGTGAGTGCAGACCGGTTGATCTCGTCTCCCTCTAAACTCTGGTGGTTTATTTGACAAGAAAATCATCTTGTCATTTGCTTCCATGAATGGACTATTTACCAATCTCTATCTTTCTTCCTGGATTACTAGGATTACCAAGGAAAATACTTTGTTCAAAGAAGGCAGTGGATCTATCACCAGTATTTGACTTCGGACTTGAGAAAAACTATCACTTAATCCCAAAAAAAATTGTTTAATAAATTCCTGCTGTTGATGTTCAATTAAAATTCTGGCACCTCCACAAGAATAGTTAGGTATAGGCCTTAACTCTTGAAGTTCATCCCACAGAGTCTTGAACTTCGTATAATTGGAGTTTACATCCATTGTTCCTTGAGTTAAAGAAACCAAAGAATTTTTAATCTAATAAATTCTAGGTGCATTACCTTGATTAAATCTGTCATGTAGATCATTCCAAACCGCCATTGAGAGTTTAAGTATAATAAACTATCTGCAATTTCCTTGACCACAGAGTTTATTATCCAGGATCTCACCATGCTATTACACCCATTCTAGCTGTTAAACTTTGCATCTATTAGATCTGGACATTGAATCGTTCCATCGACGAATTGTAGCTTATTTTTGGCGTTGATCGCCATAATCATCGCACGCTTCAAAATATGATAGTTTTCTCCATTCATCAAGTGCGAAACTAAAACGAGACCAGGATGATCAGCGTTATATAAGAAAAATGGATCACTAGGTTTTCTACCAAAGATCCAGAAGAAACAGGGAGGCATTAGCTGAACTTCCTTCTATTGAAGCAGTCGATTTGCCTTTACTCATTGTAAAAAAAAAAATCAGAAAGAAATCTGATGGGACTACTCAATGATAGAAGGACAAGCAACTGCCTTTCTTTATTGAAAACATCAGTAATGGAAAATTTTAGAGTAATTGCTCTGATACCATATTAAAAAATATAACAGAGAAGATGAGTAATTGATTTGAAGTAAAACTCTTTTTGTATTGTAATCAATCTTTACAACTATTTGTACTCAAGGGAAGTAAAAATATAGCAGTTATTAACAATGTAAAATTAACTACTATGAGCGCCATGTCAGCTTCTCTAATAACATGTCAGCTTCTCTAATAGGCTCGTTGTAGCTGAGCAGCGAGAATGAGAGAACGGCGCTCTCCTGAGTTGAGAATTCACAGCGCCAAACCGAGGTATGTATTACTGTGGAATTTATGTTCTGTTAATTCGGTTCTACAATTGGTGATGGCGTGGAAATCACAGAGATGAAGTGGCAGGGACGGACACAGTGGGTGATCAACCAGTGAGCTCTGCATTGGATTGGCAACCAATTCCACGTGGGTTGCCCGACCCGTGTGGAAGTGTTGATCCCTAAGCGGCTAGGTTCTTGTGATTCCTCCACGTTGGCTTCTTTTACATATGCCAATTGCTAAGGGGTGTTAGGTGAGAAATATGGAGATTGATGATGCTTGCTGGAGAAGAGGAATAAGAGATAGAAGGGAGAAGCTGTGAGCTATGTATGAGAGACAGAGTGAGAAGAATGGAGGTTGAGGGATAGTGTGAGGCTGGAGGAAATGGCTGAGAGGGAATAAAGAAGCAGGAAGAAGGTAGTGAGCTTCTGGAGCAACTTTCCTCTACTCTCGGGCACTCATCTTTTGGTATGAAGGATTTCTTCCCTCCTTCGTTTATTGATTTCATAGGATTATTAGAAGACAAAAGAATGGAAGATAATGCTCTGTTTTATTGTCTGTTGAGTTTATTGTTTGATGGCATTCACTATTGTTGGATTTTGATGATTTCCCTATGTCTAATTACTGCGTTGATAAACCATGAGATTTAACTATTTAATGCCCATGTTGTTTAACTGCTCCTTGGTCCAGTGAGATATTTAAATTGGATATTAGTTTGTACATGTACATTTGTGGTTGAATGATAGTAAATGTTATTTATTTCGATTAAGGGTATTTCAAATGGAGTGTGGTATGTTAATGGAAGATTTATGTTCTGTTGGATGGTGCTTTCGGTTGATGTTGCTTGGTTTATAAATAATGAAGAAATGAAATAAATGGTGAGGTGTGTTTTGTGAATTGGTTACTTCCTTGTTGATCTGTGCTAACGAAACCTGTAAAGTTATTTAGTGTATTTAGATTATAATGTTTTGTTGCAAAATGGATGGGAAAGGATGGTGTCAAGGCTGAGGTTCTTATTCGGGAGATAATTAACGATTAAATGTCTTAATTATGAAGGTATTGTGAAGGTGTCAAGGGAAATGGAAGAACGTACTAAACCCGCTATGGACGTCAGGAAAGAAATGGGTTAAGTTGTGGCTAGTGGAGGCCCTACACCTCAAGCTGTGTCTTCTATTATTTAACTGAATATACTTGCTATGAAATGCTTAGTGTTGTTCCTGCTCATATAATTTTATGCTACTCCATGCCTCACTATACTTGTTGATAATGCTTCGGTCATCTGGATGATTTGTGTTAATGTTCTATTTGGGTATTTTACTAGTTTACAAATGCATAATCCCATGAATTAGTGATATTACCCTCTATAAAGATAGAACTTAGTTGTTAGTTGGATTCCTTGCTTTTGGATGCCCGTAAACTCTCATTTACTGCTTGGTGGATGTTAGATACCTTGCTGCTCATTTAGAACACTAAACTGCTTGTTTATTCTGTCTCATTTACAGCTCCGATACTTATTGCTCTGATGGACTTAGTTGAGAATGATACTTTGTTGATTTGTTTCCTTTATTTCTAATTTGTTACTATTAGCGTAAAATAAACTGTAAAGTTCCTATTTTTCTTAGGTTTATTAGACTCTGTTGCTTTAAGTACGATTCTTCCCTATATAGTTGATTATCGATAATGCATCTGTCCATTATAGAGCTCGAATATACTCTGCACTGGTGCTTTATTTCCTGGATATTGTGTTGCCTCTGTTCATTATGCTTATGCTTTTTTCATTTTGTTGATTTATTGATCGAATAAGAACGCTTTCACCAATGATTAATTGTTGTACTTAAAACATTGTTTTGCAATACACACTACATTATCTCATTGTTAAGGAAATGAATCATTAGCTTATATTTAGATAGCTTTGAAATATTCCGTTTTCAGAACATTACTCCATGTTATAGCATGCTAGTAGTTTTTACCATATTCCATGCTTTATTGTTGTCATTACATTTAAATTATACCATGCTAATTGCCATCACAGTATATTGCCTTGTGTTAGCTCTCAGGTTACGTAATTCACTGATTTTAGTTAATTAGATTATTGCTCGACCATGGTATTAATTGTGTTGCTTGGTACTATAAGTTGTTGGTGTACTCTTGGTTGTTAGCTTGGATCTAATTTAATTGGATTTGTTTCATTTCCATTAGATGATGTATATATTGTTGTGATTATTGCGCCGCATTGACATGCATCATGATAATAGAAACACTTAGGAATGCCATGTTTGGATTGGTATTCATATGCGTTTTATGGGAGAAAAATGGATAAAGTAAATGAATGTAAGAGAATTAAAGGTTAGAGAGGTAGTTCGGATCTAACCGGGTATATTTGAGATTATGTCCTTCCCTTATCGGGTCGCGAGAGCCTGTCTACCCAAGGGTTAGATACCGATTAGTGGCTATTCTCCCTGTTACGGATACCTCCAATGTTCTAGTTCAATGTACGAGTTAAGATATATAATTGTGAGTAAAGAACAATTTGGGTGGATTCCATTATGATATAATCAGTTATAGGCATGCATCATATTGCATCTCATTTCTTGCTGAGCTTTAGGCTCACAGTTTGCTTGTGGTGTAGGTACACGCACGACAATGGGTGAAGGAGTAGTTGATGAAAGATTTGCACACACAGCCTGGCTAGGCTGATGAGTTAGAGAAAGGAAAAGGTTTTGGAAAGAGTTTTGTAAAGTATTCAAATTATAAAAGAAAAGAAGCTTATGTAAATGATTTAATAAATGTTTGTAATTCGTAACGTGTTTTATTCAAATAGTCTTCCACTGTGTTTTACAAAGGGTTTTAAGAAAAGAATTTTATTATCGCCTTTTACATAGTTTTAATAAAGAAAAGTCTTTCGCTGTTTACAAAGATTTAAGTAATGTGTTTTAAGTAATGGTTTTAAGGAAAAAATTCTAATTATAATTTAAAAGGTTTTAGTAAAGACTCTCGCTGTTATTATAAAGGAAAAGAAAAAATTTTAAATTTCACGCGATTTCAAAGGTAAGAAAAAATGGGTCGTTACAAGTTTGGTCGACGTTATGAGGTCCCAATTGACCACCACTTTGCCTCATTGACTATTTGTGGTCTCGGTTGACCACCGTGGTTGGGTTTGGGTAACTCCAACTGAGTCTTCTTGACTGCTAGGTTATTCAGTTTGTGTGTGTTGTGATTCATTCTACTGCAGCCATGTCTTGTTGACCAGTGCACCTTTTCGGTTGTATATTGATGTGTCAGGTCGACCACTGTTATGTTTTGGTTGGCTGCACTATTTGTTTTGTAAAGTTTGGGTTAGTGAGCCTCACTCGATTTTGTCAACCGAGTTTGATTCTGATCAGTATGGATCCTCAGCCTAAGGTGGAGGAGATTTACCATTCCTCGATTGAGATGGTGAGTCTTGTGTTCGTTCTTCTGATTTGTTGGTTTTATTTTGAGATTTTGACATTGACCTTGTCATAGGTTTTAGAGATGTCGCTGGTTTTGACTTTAACTTCCGATAGTGTGTGGAGATGACTACTCAGTAAGATTGTCATGGTCACCTATGAGGTAGAAATTTTTATACTTTATGCATGGCATTGCATCATGGTTTTCAAACTAATACTTTGTGGGATACCACATATGAAAACTTGACAGGGACTATTTCGATAGTACGTCCTTTTTTACGTATACATATGTTTTCTCACGTTTACTTTTTTGTACATGGTTCTGATGACACTTTGTGGATACGTTGGGAGGATGAATCCTCATGATGCTTTAGGTTGTCTTAGCACTAAAGCATCATGAGGTTATCTCGTGCAATTTTTTGTGTGTGAAGATTACTTGTTTGTACACACATAAAGGGTGATAGGCACCGATGACATGTCCTTGGGTTTTGAGCCTCAGAAGTGGAAAGAGTGATAGAGTTGTGATGACACGCTCCTTGGGTTTTGAGCCCTGAAACCTGGCCAGAGTTTAGTCACACGGATTAGAGGCTATCCGTCGTTGGGTTTGCTCCCCTAACACCTTTCCATTTGACTTGTGGAGTCACGACTCGTGGCCGTACTCACCGGCAACCCTCGTAAACTTGGATACATAAGGTGGATGGTTGAGGAGCAACCCAACGCCAACAACCTTATTCCTTATTGATATCACGGATGGTTTCGCCACATGGTCTATGGATGCATGTACCATCTTCTTCTATCTCATGAGGTATTGCTATCAATAGATGGACACATTTTCTATGATGTGTGCCGGATGGGTTCTTATGTGACCATCCATTTTAATTGATGTCATTTTACTTAGGTTGTCTATTTTATGATATAGTTGTCTATGTATACAACATGTTTTGACAAAACTTCATCTATGGCCCATGGGCCTATTTTGATAAAATAATGGAGAGATTTTAAGGTTGATTTAAAAATTCATGTATGCTAAAAAGAAGGATGATCTTGGTTTTTCGAAAGATATGTAAAAACTATTTTCTCATACATTGCCTTTAGTATAGATTCCCCTACTGAGTTTGTCACTCTTTTCTTAGATTATATTTTTCTTAGGTTGGTGTATGGGATCTACATAGGGTATTTGTGGGTGTTTTCTTGTGCTTTCCGCTTTGGTATTCGTGAATTTTCTGATTGAAGAACGTGAGTTTACTGTTTATGCTGGACCGCCTAAGCAGAACATCTTCAAGCTTGTGAACATCCCAAATTTTCCATTTGATCCAGGAGGTGGTGAATATGGCCAGAAAAGGAGGTGGTGATCCCGTGGATTTGTGGACAAATCCTTTTCAACCCCGGGAGGATGATGTGCCCCAGACCCGCCTCAATTTTATTTATTTTGGTTTAATTTAAGTACTTTAATTTGTATTTTAGTTTGGGCATTGTGCGGTTATTTTGGTTGTTTTTATTGTCGTTCGTGCTTTTTTAGCGCTCGTTTTATTGTTTTTGTTTAATCCATTTTATGTATTTGTTTAGGGGCAAGTTAGTAATTTGCTAATTAGGCTTAACCTAATTAGCAAATTATTTAAGGGTCATTTGGAGTCTGTAATGGGGAGTTGAATCAGAGAATACAAACCGTTTGGTTTCTTCAGACCGTTTGTCATTGTTGGAGCTTGCTCTAGTGCACGAGCCTTCCCGGTGAGTAACATCCGACGAAGAGTAGTGCGTCAAAATTGAAGCCACCATCTCGCAGTTCTGGTGTCTTCTCTCATACTTCTTCTTTCTCTTCAAGGTGCCATCATTGGAGAACTTATCTGCAAGGAAGAAGAGACTGCCCCGATCCGGACTGGAGTGCTGCCATCGTGAGGCAGCCAAAGAAGTCAGAGACACCGCTGTAGGTGTTGTTCGGACCAGCCCGTTATTTTCCAATCCCATCCTCTCCATCAACAAGATTCATCTCTGTTACACAGAGACCATTCCCCACTCAGATCCTCTTTACCTCTGTCATTTTTGTCAGTGTAATCTCGACCAGTTTTCGCACCAAGAACCCAACTTCCTATCACAGACCAGCCGACAATATTCTCCGTCAAATTCTGAGTGCAAAGGCTGACCTTGCACTGTTTTTTTTTTTTTTGATCAGTTCTTCCTCCTGCCCAATTAGTCTTTCTAGATTCCGAGACCTTCGCTGGAAGCGTTTGAGCTTCCAACTTCCGGCAGCAGAATCCTTTATTTTATTTTTTTGGCCAAGTCAACAGCATCCTCCACTCAACCTGTGCCACCTGCCTTTACCATTTAATCCACCCTTCCCTTTTTATTAAACGTATCTCTCTCTCTCTCTCTCCTCCAAAACATTGTTACTCCATCTTCCTACCCGATTAGGCGAGCCGGAAGCATCCCTTCGCTCCCTCCTGAGTTTGCCATCTTCTCGGAACTCCTGTGATCCTTCGACCAAATCTAGGGCATCCCGGTTCACATCACTTGCAGTCGGGGCTGGGTCGAGGCGGGTGACTTCTTGCAGATTTAGGTCGAGTGGATGAGGAAAATTTGAATTTGTCAATTTATTTGACTTTCCTGTCACTCTGCTGTCGATGGGCGGTCGAGAAGGATTTGAACCTGTAAGATTTTTTGGATATTTCGGTCGATACGCGGTTGAGGGCTCGAACACCTTCCTCGATCGAAAAAATAGAGATTTAGCAAAAAATGAGAAATAACGGGTTGAACCGGTTTATCTTGGATCCATCCATTTTGAAAACAAATGAGATAGATTTCTTAGGAAAGATTTATTAAATAGAAGAAGATTGAAATGGAAAGAGATATTTAAGTGAGAATTAAAAGAAAAGATGAAGATTTAAAATGAAGGAAGTGATTGATTTAATTAAGTGAATCAGTTGGTTGGGGGAAGGAGAACCGAACCACCGTTTCGGTTTGGTCTAGTGCTAAATCAAATGGCTCGCAGCCATTTGAGAGGAGAGAAAGAGAACTAGAGAGAGGGAGAGTGATGGCGAAAAGGAAGGAGGCTAAGGAGACGAGGGACGACTGGGGGGAGCTCGTGCTCAGGCTCGAGGTGTTGTTTGGCGAATAGAGGTGCGTCGGATGGCGATGTTTAGCGGCAAGTGATTGCGAGCTAGGGCTAGGTGGAGCGCCTGTGTTGCGGGAACAAAGAGCTTCCGCGAGCTGTGAAGTCCAGGCCGTGGTAAGTCAACAATTTGTGTTTCGATTTCTACTCCATGACATTTTGAATTGGGCATTCGACATTCTGAATTGGCGAAGTGTGTTACTTTGGCTGGAAATGGCAGGGACGAACGCGATGGCGGGGGTGGCTGGAATTGCGTTGACAGACCACACGATTGGTCTTTCAAAGGACAAGTTGGTTTAGCAATGCGAACCGATCCAAGTGCAGTGTGCTTTGCCGATAAGAATTAAATCGGAGAAATAAGATTTTATCAAAGTCTATGGACTTGGGTGGCGGAGTGGAGTGCTACTATCGGGCTAGTTGTGCATAAAATCGACAGAGTAGGAGAATGGCAAAGAGAAGGAGACGCTGGAAGAGAAAAGAAATAGAGAGAAAAAATGGAGTGTTTATATTTTGTTTATGATAAGTGATTGGTTAGAGGAAGATTTTGAGATAAATGGGAATGTGTTATGTGAAAGGGAGATCTAGGTGTTGTTGGATAGTGGTTTCTGTTGATGATGCTTGGTTTATAAATAATAAAGAAATGAAATAAATGTTTGAATTATGCTCTAATGGTTGTATCTCTAAACTTAAGTAGAATGTTAAGTGATGGACTATATTACCTGCTTTGTTATGGATTTTTGTTGGAAGTTATGTTATATTGTTGGAATCGATCTCTGATGTTCAGCAAAATTAGCTACAACTATATAAGAATAATGAATGGTTATGCTCAGTTAAATAGGTGTTAATAGATAAGTTGAGGAAGTGTGAACCTGTTGATGTAAATTATATTCTTTGGTTTGGATTATTGTTGGATAATAGGAAATAATGAGATTGAGTCAGTTGAAGATAATGAACTGTATAGGTGAAGTTAGCTATATGAGATTGTGATGGTTACTTTTAATGATCTTAAGGTATTGAAGAAAGGTGGATAAAGCCCAGAAAAGTGTTTTAGACCCCAGGTAAGTGATACTGCCGGTGTTTTGTGTTAGCCTTTTTGTTAGGCTTAGTTTTATTTTGATAATGACCAAATGGTTTAAATTAATGAAAATAATAAGTTGGTTAGTTGTGTTTTTATTGATAATGTTTTCAATGTTTTATTCAATATATTTATCCTCAAATCTATCAATAATACCTATATTGAGGGTATTGAAATGTTCTAACATGTTTATTTGAGTTCATGTAGTGTATCATGTCATTTTGGGACTCAATATAGTTTAGGGTTGAACTTGTCTGCTGATCAGTGAGGACGCGGACGCAGCGGACTATGCGGACAAAAGAATTGGCGTCCGATTTGCCTCTGTCCAATTCAGTGAGAAAAGCGGACGATGGTTGCTGAAGATATGGACATGAAATGGCGTCCGCAACCTTTCAGAAGTGCAGACTTGAAGCGAAGAAGAGGACGATGGTTTGGCGTCCACAACAAATCTCTGAAGACGCGGACGAACCAGACGAGGCAGAAGCAGGAATTGGCGTCCGATTTGAATCTGTTCTGTTCTATGGAAGACACGGACGATATATGCGGACGATACGGACGATAGATTATCATCCGCAAATGCCCAGAATTGTGCAACGGCTATTTTTCTCAACTGGCATTTTTTTTCCCAACGGTCATGCGGACGATGCAGACGCCGAGGACGTCCGGAAGTGCAGTGTTTATAAATATGAGAACACTCCAAGCTCTCCATAATGAACCGGGAATCGTGGCGAATCCCTGTCGAATTTAATACACGATTCTAATCACTGTGAGCTATTGTTGTATATCCAATTGTCCTTATTCCGAATTTACGAGTTATATTTGGGAGAATTCGGATTAGCGAGATTGCAGTTTAAATTTCCGAATCATAAATTGTGCTTGATTGTAAAGGGTGATTCCCTAAGAATTCATCATATTAGGGTGACGCCCCGCAATAGTCAAATTTAGGGTGACGACTTGTAAGAGTCTAAGGTTGACAACCTTATAATTAGTCAAGGGTGACGCCCCGTCTAATAGTCAATTTGTAAATGGTTTTATTGGCACCCGTAAGCCAATTACTTAGTGTATCTCCAAGTGGAACTTGGAGGCGGACATAGGCGAGTTTGCCGAACCACGTAAACAAATATTGTGTGCACTTCTCTAACCCTTACTCTTCAATTTACACATTTAATGTGATTGCATATTTAATCGTATTCAATAAATAACTTTGGGATTTAGAGAATTTAAATATCGCACGAAAATATTAGAAATGCTATATTCACCCCCCCCCCCCCCTCTATAGGCGTATATCGATCCTACAATTGGTATCAGAGCGGGTATTTAAATTTTTGTGTGATATTTTTTTGTTTGTGCACATTGCTAATATTTGTTAAGTTGCATCTATTGGAATAAATTTCCTTGTTAAATTTTGTTGGTGAAATTGGATTGAATATCATTGATTGGAAATTTTATATATATGCACATTATGGACTCCAACATGTATGAATTAGGTCAATGTACATCTACACCTCCACATTTTGATGGTTGTAATTATTTGTATTGGAAGTGTAGAATGCAAATATTTATACAATCTATTGATTACTTCTTATGGAGAATCATTGGAAAGGGAATATCTCCTCCTAGACCAACTTGTGATTTCAATGATATAGATAAATGAAATTGGAAGTTAAATGCCAAAGCAATGAATATTTTGTATTGTGCTTTAAGTAAGCATGAATTTGATAAAGTTCAATCTTGTGTTAGTACTTTCGATATATGGAAATCTCTTGAGCTAACACATGTAGGCACAATTGAAAGGCTTGAAAATAAAGAAAGTTCATCCTCCGAAAAAGAGCAAAAAGTGGCCAATACATGCTTCATGGCCAATGAAGAAATAGAGGTAACAAACTCTTCTAGCAATTCAAATTCTAGTAGTGATGATAATGGTGATTTTGTAAATGAATTGCTAGAAAGTTTGGATGCATTAAAAGGTAGAAATAAATCATTGAAAAAGAAAAATGACAATTTGATAAAAAAAAGTATACTATTTTGAATAAATCTCTTGAGGATCAAATTGTTGAATTAAAGGGAATGATTAATATTTCAATTGCTTCTCTTGAATCTCTTGAGCATGATAGTAATAACTTAAGATTGATAAATGATGGATTGATTTCTACTATTAAGTGTAATGAGCATGAAATTAGTGAGGTGAAATTGTTGAATGAAAAATTGAATACTACTATCAAATCACATGAAAAGGAAATAGACTAATTGAATGTTAAAAATTGTGATTTGATTGCTACTATCAAATGTCATGAGCATGATTGTGGTGATTTGAAATTGTAGAATGATGGATTGAATGTTTCCATCAAATCTTGTGAAAATGAGATTAGATCATTGAATATCAAATCTAAATCTACTTTTGATGCTAATGCTCAAATTAAATCTCTTGAGATTAATGTTAGTAAATTGAAAGTTTAAAATGATGATTTAAACTCGGTTGTATTTAAATTCACTAATGGGAGCAAAAATTTAAATATGCTCTTGAATTCGCAAAGGGTCACTTTTGATAAAGCCGGTATTGGATATGAACCATTCGTAAAGAAAAAGAATTACACGAATCTATTTGTAATTCTTGCAATTGTGTTGGACACAAATCATTTTGTTGTCCATTGAAATTGAATGATAAATTGAAATCAAATTATGAATCTAAATTTGCCTATCCTTTGAATTTGAACTCTAAATTTAAATCAAATGCTAATTAAAAATTTGTTTATCCTTTGGATGCAAAGTCTAATTTAAATTTTAAATTCAATTTAAATTCTAAATTTGTGTGGGTTCCTAAAGGAACCAAGCCTATAACAAATGGACCCAAAATGGTTTGGGTACCAAAGAAATCAACTTGATTTGTTTTCTAGGTTGAAGATTCTCCCAAGGAATTTGAAAGGGAATTGGATACTTGAATATCCAACAAAAGGGGAGAAGCTTCAAATGATGCTTCCAATGCTTTAAAAAAATGGAAATAAACTTGGTGGAGGTACACAATTTTTTTTAATTGATTTAATTTGATTATTGAATTCTTAGTTTGGAATTGTGTTGAATCAATTCTATTTTCTTGGTTAGTTTTGAAAGATAATTTGATTTTGATTATTTCTAAAATTGGTATTTAGGATTTAAATTGTCTATTATCTCTTGAATTTGTTAGTTTATCTTTGATTAACTTCAATTGATAGATGACATAAAAGTTGGATATTTGTTATGATTTAAATGATAAGTGGTTGATTCATTCATAACTTTGATTTATGACATCAATATGATGAATTTATATTCTTGTCTCAGTTTAAAAAATCGTTGAATGCTATGAATCCTTTATTGGGTAGAGTAAATTGGTTGACTTGGATTAGTTGAATATTTTTTTCTTAGGTTCATTGTTAACTTAATCTTTTTGTATATATAGATTGAAATATGTTTTATTCATTCACTTAGTATTTTAATGAATGGTTTCAACAATTTGATTATAAATTACATATCTTTGAATTAGGATTGTATTGAGATAAATTGATTTTGTTTTTGGAGTTAATGGATAGATATCATAGGTTGTAAATTTGGTTATTTCTTCATTTGATATCTAGGAATTGAGATGTCCTTATATTTCTTCAATCTATATTTTGATAATTTGTATTCCAACAACTTGGTCTCTAAATTGAACATGCTCATACAAACATTGGATTGTTGGATGCTAAGTTAGATGATTGTTTGGAATAAATTACTTTATCTTTTTGAGAATGTACTTTTCCCATGAATTAAAATTAGCTTGATATAAGGGGAGAAGAGTAGAAAAATTGTTAATTATAATGTTTTGTTGATTTCTCCCTTGAATTAAGTTTGAATAATGAAATAGGGGGAGAAAATAAAATTGTGTTGAGATCATTGACTTGCTTTGAAATGTTGTCTTTAAATTATGGTCTTTGATAAATTTAGCTTCCGCTAAGGTACACTTTGATGTTTCTCTCTTGCTTTTAAATTGATTAATACTAAGGGGGAGAAAAATAATCTTGCATAGAAATTATTAATTTGTTTAGAAATGTTGATTTTATATTGATAAACATGAAAACTCCAATAGTATCCTCAATCTTAAAATTGGTTCGTCATCTATTGGATTTGTTTTTGGTGATCTATCTTAATTATGAATTCACTAATAGCTAAGATTTTTGATATTATAAGAATGAATCTCTATTTGCTAAATGAATTGTGATTTCTTGGAGCATGATTCATGATGTTTTCATTTTGATGATTGAAGATTGTATTCCAACAATTTGATCTCTAATTTGCTTGTCTTAATTTGAATTAATAGTGAATAGTTTAGATTTGACAATTGATTTAATTTGCCTTTCTATTTTTTATTAAAATTGAATTGATTCAAATTCTTTAATACATAGCTTTGAATTTATTTTCTATATTTTTGAGTTTGGAATGGAAGATATTGATAGTGTGCTTATAGGTTGGAATTTGTATTTTACAATTGGTATCTCTAAGCTAAATTTTGCATAATTCTTGGCTTGGATTATTTTTGTTACTTGAGATTTGGACTCTAACAATTAGTTTTCTAGTTTTATATATTGAATTGTTTGATATCAATGTTGATGTGTTGGTTCCCCTATGAATTGATTTTGCTATAGATAAAAAGAGGGAAGAGATAATTGTTTAGGCAAATGTTCGATTCTTGAAAATTTAGAACACTCTCTTGATTTGATTTTGATTCTTTTAAAAGAGAGAGATCATTGCTATGGACAATTATTATACCTTTTCAAAAAAAAATTGTTGTGAACTTCTCCTTTGGATTATATGTGTATATGATAAAAAGAGGAGATAAATATTTTAGACATTTGATTTGGTATTAATTTTTTTAATTCCCCATTGTTGCTATTTAGATCATGAATATAGGGGGAGAATATCAAGTTGTATAGAGTTTATTGACTTGCTCTTAAATGTTTATTTTCATTTGTAGTTTTGAAACCACTTATGGTTAAACTTTGACATTTCTCCATTAGTTGTAAATTGAATAATGAAATAGAAAGAGAAAATAAAATCATTTAGAGATTTTTGTTTTGATTTGTCTAACTTGGTTTCTCCTTTGGAATTTTGTACATGGAGAAAATAGAGATGTTAAATTTGATTGGAGATCTTTGATTTGCTTTTGAAAAATTGTACAAGGTTTTTAACTTTTGATAAATTTATTTCCGTTTGTGCTTAAACTTTAAACCGTCCCTATGAATTGTATCTTGACCATTGATTTATGGGGAGAAAATAAAATTGTTTGATTAAACCTTGATATATTCCCAAAATGTTTTTAGTTTTGAGATTTATAAAGGAGAAGAAGTTTTATAGTTGTTTTTCAAATTGATATCAATATTCTCCATTGATTTGAAATCATTCAATTGGTATCAATAATTGATTTTGTTTTAAATCTCTACAATTGATATCTATCTTGGATTTCAATCCCCAATGTTTTGATTATGTGCAATGATTTAGGAGGAGAGAAATGGTTCTTAATTTGAATATCTTTGAAAGATAGAGTATATCAATTTGTATCTTTGCAATTGAATTTCATTTCATCAATTGGTATCAATAATGATTTTTGTTTTGAAACCTTTAAATTGGTATCAATCATTGTTTGAGTTTGAACTTCAACAATTATGTATCCATTCAAAAATTTGGTATCATTGAACTTTTTTTTTTTAATTGGTATCATGTATGAAACTATTTTTATTTTGGTATCAATGAAATCATATTTTCTCTACAAGTGGTATAATATTCTTTGGATTTTCATTTGGTATCATATTTAGATTCCCCAAACTACTTGGCTATGTGCAAAATGATAGGGGGAGTAAAATTTTGTTTGTCCTTACAAAATGTGAATTCATCCATAGATTGTTTTTCAATTGATATATTTCTCATTAAACTTGGATGGTTCTCTTGAGTTTTTAATTTTCTCCTATTTGCTAATTAATAAATTTATAGGGGGAGAAATTTATGAAGATGTTTTATTGTTGCTCTAAGGGGGAGAGCAAATATTTTAAATGTGTGGTATATCCCCATTAGGTTGTAGTTGTGATTAATATAGGGGGAGAGATGTTTGAATTGATTTTGATATTACACATTGGTTCATCTCTTAGTTTTTCTTTTTGAACTTACAGTTGGTAAAAATGATACGATTTTAACTTTGGATTTACAATTGGTATAATTCTTTGGAAAGCTTGTGTTGCTTCGAATTGTGAATTATCGATTGGTATCCCTTGTTAATTTCTTAATTCTTCAAATGGTATCACTTGTTAGAATTTGAACATGTATTTACAATTCTTGAACTTAAAAAGATTCTCGTTCCTACATTTGATTTCTAATTTCTTGAATCCCATTCTTTTTTGTGTCTATGGGTTGAACTTAAATGCAAAATACCCTCATATATGTTTAGGCTTAATGAGCAAGAAGAGGGAAAACATTTTTGATTGAATATTACTTGTGGTGATTTTTCAATTGGTATCATACTATACACCACAAATTGAATTGCAATGCTAAATCCCTCCAATAAATAGTGTATGCTTAATGGAAAAACGGGGGAGTCTACTTTGTAAAATAGAATTTTGATTGTGGTTGCTTAGATTGATATCTTATCTTTTACCACTCATTGAACTTTAATGTCTATATTCCCTCAAATGAATTTCTTTGCTTAATAGAAAAGAGGGAGAATGTTTTTTGTTAGAAATATTTGTGATTGTGGTTATTTACAATTGGTATTTTTCTTTTAACCACAAATTGAAATTGAATCTATATTTCTTTCCATAGTTTGCTACTTGGTTAGATTCCTTGATTAAGAGGAGAGATAGTTTTAACTTGTTGATAATTGCTCTAGGAGTAATTAAATTATATATTAAATGTTAATGCTTATTTTCCTCCTTTGTTTGATTTGTGGATTAACTTCTTGATTAAGGGGGAGAAATTTGTTTTCAATAGAATTAATTATTGAGTTTGTCTTTGACTTCTCTAATGCTTATCCCCTCCTTATACTCATGTTGATAATTCTAAAGGGGGAGATCCTTCTTAGACAAATATTTTGATGAATATATGTTGATAAAATTTTGGTTGCTCTTCGACTTCCATCCCCTAGCATTTCTTTTTGATTATGACAAAAAGGGGGAGAAAGGTATAAGATGTAATATATTTTAGAGGAAGTTGAATAGCATGGAATAGCATGTTGCATGAATTAATTGGTTGATAAATTGCATAACTTAATTGGATAAATCTAATATGCAATATTTGATGCACATGCTTAGAGTTTAGTATAACCAACTTATAGAATTTTGTCATCATCAAAAAGGGGGAGATTGTAGCCTTTTTGTTAGGCTTAGTTTTATTTTGATGAGGACCAAATGGTTTAAATTAATGAAAATAATAAGTTGGTTAATTGTGTTTTTATTGATAATGTTTTATTCAATATATTTATACTCAAATCTATCAATAATACCCATATTGAGGGTATTAAAATGTGCTAACATGTTTATTTGAGTCCATGTAGTGTATCATGTCGTTTTGGGACTCAATATAGTTCGGGGTTGAACTTGCCTGCTGATCAGTGAGGATGCGGACGCAGCGGACTATGCGGACGCAAGAATTGGCGTCCGATTTGCCTCTATCCAATTCAGTGAGAAAAGCGGACGATGGTCGTCGATGATGCAGACGTGAAATGGCGTCTGCAACCCTTCAGAAGTGCGGACTTGAAGCAAAGAAGAGGACGATGGTTTGGCGTCCCCAACAAATCTGTGAAGACGCGGAGGAACTGGACGAGGTGGAAGCAGGAATTGGAGTCCGATTTGAATCTGTTCTGTTCTATGGAAGACGCGGATGATATATGCGGACGGTGTGGACGATAGATTAGCGTCCGCAAATGCCCAGAATTGTGCAACGGCTATTTTTTCTCAACGGGCATTTTTTTCCCAACGGTCATGCGGACGATGCGGACGCCGAGGACATCCAGAAGTGCAATGTTTATAAATATGAGAACACTCCAAGCTGTCCACAAAGAACCGGGAATCGTGGCAAAGCCCTGCCGAATTTAATACGTGATTCTAATCACTGTGAGCTATTGTTGTATATACAATTCTCCCTATTCTGAATTTGCGAGTTATATTTGGGAGAATTCGGATTAGCTAGATTGCGGTTTAAATTTTCGAATCATAAATTGTGCTTGATTGTAAAGGGTGATTCCCTAAGAATTCATCATACTAGGGTGACACCCCGCAATAGTCAAATTTAGGGTGACGACTTGTAAGAGTCTAAGGTTGACGACCTTATAATTAGTCAAGGGTGAAGCCTCCTCTAATAGTCAATTTGTAAACGGTTTTATTGGCACCCGTAAGCCAATTACTTAGTGTATCTCCAAGTGAAACTTGGAGCGCGGACGTAGGCGAGTTTGCCGAACCGCGTAAACAAATATTGTGTGCACTTCTCTAACCCTTACTCTTCAATTTACGCATTTAATGTGATTGCATATTTAACCGTATTCGATAAATAACTTAGGGATTTAGAGAATTTAAATATAGAACGAAAAATATTAGAAACGCTATATTCACCCCCCCCCCCCCCCCTCTATAGGTGTATATCGATCCTACATTTTGGTCTTTGGACTCTATACCGCAAGAATTACGACTTTGTTTGTTGACTGTTTGCCGCTTTCATAGGACATTTAAGTTGTTTACTATTTTAGCAGATGTTGAGCATGTTCCGCAAATTGTACTATTGCTTGCTGGGTGTTTATTAGAATTAAGTTCTTTTAATGATTTGTTTAATAGACGAGCACGTTTTGAGGTTATATAGAGATATGATGTGAACTGTATATTGCATAACATTCATGCATCATATTTAGGGCTTATGAAATTGTGAGCATATTGAATGACATGCCTAATATATGTAAATAGGCATGTGGGGGTTCGGGAGAATTGGTGATTGTCCATCGGTGGTGACACTCCAAATGGATGTATCTGCTCCCACGTAGGGAGCGGAGTGACGGTTTAGCCACATGGACTCTAGGGTTCATCCATTCTCTTGTACTGAAATGTCCAACGTCTTTAACAAAAGAGTGTGGTGACACCCTTAATAGATATACCTCCTCATCGAAGTGACGGTTAAGCCACATGACCAATAGATGTATCTAGCTCTCGGATTCCATAAAAGATAGGTACTTTTTTGTAATGCATCTCATGATCATGCATGAGCATTAGCATTGCATTTCATCCTATTACTTACTGAGCGTTAAGCTCATTAGTTTAAGTTTTGTTGATGTAGGTATGTACGAGAAATATGAGAACAGGTCAAAGACAGTTGATGAAGGATTTGCACAGTGTAGCTTGTTGCTGGCTAGGCTAAAGGTAGATAGAAAATAGAAAGGGTTTGTAAAGGGTTTTGCAAAGTATTTAAATGGTGAAAGAAAATATTTGTATTTAGCTATCATATTTCATTCAGTTAGTTTTCCACTGCATTTATTTTATAAAAGGTTTTAAAAAAAGGATTTGAATTATGGTCTTTAAATGATTTTAAGAACAAGAAGTCTTCCGCTGTATCTATGAAAGAAAAGTTTTAAATTTTACTCAATTTTAAAATGTAATAAAAACTGGGTCGTTAAACTTTATGTATCATAACCCATGTGTTTTGAGTTTTTGGCTTAGTTTTATATTAAGACTTCTGTTTCATCCTAGCCTTAAGTTGGGACAGTTTCTAACTCCAAAACTAATTTAAAAATCAAACTCCAACATTCTTAGGAAAGCTTATTAATTAAACTTTCAATTCTAAGTCAATATTTTGGTTATGATCAATCATTTAAAACTTTCAATAAAACTTTTAAACATAACTATAAATATCAAAAAATATTTATAATCATATCAAACTATAAATCAAAAGTCTTAACATAATCAAAATTGTTCAAATACGAGGAGAAATTAAAATAAAGTAATCAAATAGTTCAATTTGATAATAAATCAGTACTATAAAAATGCAGTTTTAAATATATCATCCCTTTAATTCATGTTTTTCCTTCCCCTATATGCTCTCCGTCAATTGGAAGACACTCAATGAATGCTAATTATTCTTTAGTTAAAAATTCACTTGCATTATAAATCTACTGGTGAGAAATGATCTTAGTAAGTAAAAGACATATATATTCACATGTAACCATCACATTTTAATTTATTCTTTTTTTTTTTTTTTAATTTGAATCATTACCCAATTGAAGTCTTTAGCACGGTAGATGACTCGATAACTCACGGTCTCACTACCGCGTCAGGGTCTCATTAGCTTTCCAACTAAAGAAATCCAATAATCAAGTCAAGCTTCCTTGAAGTGTAAGCTACTCGATGACCCACGGTCTCATAGTTGTTTCAGAATCTTGTTAGCTATCCCATCTAGAAAATCGACTTTAACTGTATTTCTCATTTTTTTCATACAAACATACATTCATTATTCATTTCAACATTTATTTCCATCATTATTCGTTACAAATTCTAACATACAATATTTTACATCAAACAATTACAACAATAACAATAATTCTAATTCTAGTTGCTTTCAAAATAAATAGAAAAAATAACATAATATATAAAATATCAAGAAAATAAGTTTAATCATAATATGCTCTGTAACATAGAACCTAATGGCCAAAATCACTATAAATGCAAACATTACTTACTATATCCATGAATATATTATTTGCTTGAGGGCTAGTGGTTTTCTTTTCACCTAATTAATCAAAATATCCCAAAAAAATTAAAATTTAGCTTAACTCCAACATAAACACCATTACTTAGGGAAAAATACTTACCATCGAAGATTCAGCTTCGACAATAGAATGAAGAGACAGAAAGCCAATCGTTGTTTGGTCGAATTGAGAATTCTAGGCTTCTTATTTCTCTACTTCAAGAAGCATAGAAGTTGGTTAGAAGTTTGAAGCTATGGATATAATTGATGGTGAGGCTTGTGCTTCTCCTTTCATCTCTATTTATAAATTGGTGGACTTGATGAAACTTTAGGTTTTTTTACTCAAAACTTTTAGGAGTCCTCTTCAATTCAAGGGTAGTTTTCATTTAATAATAAAGAGTAATACTACATTTATTCTCTCTTTCTATTTTCTAATTCTTATTTTTAGTGCACTTAATGTAATAAATTACAAATAGTTAAAATTGTTAGATTATTTAATTATAATCTATGTAAATGTGGTCCATGTTAATTAATGTTACATTGACTTGATATTAATGTGCTTAATGTGATGGTTGTTAAGCATTAAAGACATTAAGTTAATTGGGTTTTAATTCCCTCACCTTAACCTTATTAAAAGTGTATAATATAAAGTTGAAGAGACGTGATTGAAAAGACACGAATGTAGGGGCATGTATGGAGAGTTGCCTTTGTATGGTTGTCTTCTTCAATCACCTAGGGGAAAGAAAAGAATTAATTCATTTGAACAAGATTGACTCCTCTCTATCAAAAATTCTCTCAACAAGAAAAGGAATTTTACACTTCGTTTCCGGATCATCGAAGAGACGAATTAAAGAAAGGTCTTAAGGCTGATAAACGGAACTCAACATCGTCATCAAAAGTATTTTGTATCATGGACCAAGGTTGGTATTTCGTTTAAACTCTAAGGGTTAAATCAAACACGTATAGGATTTAAAGTATTGCAAGCATGTAAAGTAAATAAAAATGGGATTAAAGTTTAAAAGTTGAATGGAAAATATGCTTTCAATTGGTATCAGAGCACACGGTTAAATATACGATTTGATTTACCATGAAAACAAGTAATATGCATGAGAAATAATAGTTTATATTTCGTAATGTCATGCATGTATGGATATATAGATGAAATCATGTATAGGATGATAGTTAATTATGTTTTCTGTTAATTTTCATCGGACTGTTCGTCGTCCGGACGATGGGTATCGTGATGCGGTCGACCTGAAATGTGGTCGGACGCAAGATTCATATTAAAAATGCGTATGCAGACGCATATGTGAAAGGGTACGGACGATGCGGACGCATGCAAGTATCGTCCGCATTGAATCTGTAAAAAGATTCACCCGGACGATATAATGAGGACGCCACGGACGCTACAATTTGCATCCGAAATGAATCTGTAAAGAATTCATCCGGACGTATCATGCGGACTGTACGGATGAGAAAATTTTGCGTCCGTTTTGAATCTTTTTTGATTCATGCGGACGCATCACACGGACGCTGCGGACGCTTAAGCCATGCGTCCGGTATGAATCTGTGATTTTGATTCACGCAGAC
Organism: Begonia loranthoides; assembly: GCA_022433065.1. Lineage (NCBI taxonomy): Eukaryota > Viridiplantae > Streptophyta > Magnoliopsida > Cucurbitales > Begoniaceae > Begonia > Begonia loranthoides. The sequence goes on along the minus strand of CM039481.1, from coordinate 11,546,048 downwards.
GCAGCGAACGGTAAAGCTAGCGTCTGCTATAGGCAGTTTCGGACGACAGTAAGATATTGCGGACGCCATTTAACGTCCGCATAGTCGTCCGCAACGCCTAATTATACAGTTCAATTAAAGAAATTGAGTGAATGAATGTTTATACAATTAATATATTGTTGTATAGAAACTATGTAGTCACCAAAGTGACCTAGTTTGAAAGGATCAATATTAAATTGTGTAATTTATTCATTTAATTATATTGATATTATTGAAATGTGTTTATTAGTTATAAACTATTAGGTCACCCAAAGGTGGACCATTATTTATAATTAATAACATTAAAGTGAGAAGTTTACATAGTTAATTGATATGTTTAAACATCCAAAGATGTTGAACATGTTATGTTAAATATGTTTATAAGTCAATTAAAGATAATAATATCATGAATTGTGTATTTCTTTAAGTATTACCCAAAGGTAAACTTAATGAAATTTTATATGATTTATTTGGGATCTGGTTAGGATAGTTTATTCAATGTATTGATATATGAGCATGTTTGTTAATTTGCAGCTACTATGAATTTGTTTGCTTCTGGCAATTCGTCTGTTAAGTTCAACGGTCTTAACTATGCTGACTGGTCCGAACAAATCCAGTTTCAACTGGGTGTATTGGATTTGGACCTAGCACTAGTTAATGATAGACCACCAGCTATTACTAAGACCACTTCGGAAGCTGACAAGTCTTATTACGAGGCTTGGGAGCGGTCTAATAGGCTGTGTTTGGGCTTGATGAGGATGACGATGGCTGAAAATGTTCAGTCATCGATGCCTAAAGTGAATGATGCAAAGGACTTCATGTTAAAGATAAAGGCATACTCCCAATCAGACATTACTGACAAGTCTATTGTGGGAAGCTCAATGAGTGAGTTGACGACCAAGAAATTTGATTGGTCTCAACCCATTCATGACCAAGTAACGAGCATGGCCAATTTGGCTGCAAAGCTTAAGACGTTGGGTATGGATATGAATGAATCATTCTTGGTTCAATTCATCATCAACTCACTTCCAGTTAAGTTTGGCCAGTTGCAGGTGAACTATAACACCATTAAAGAAAAGTGGAACTTTCAGGAGATAAAGGCCATGCTAATTCAGGAGGAAGGGAGGTTGAAGAAGTTAAAGTCTCATAGCGTCAACTTAGCTGTGCAGAAGAATGCCAAAGGTAGCACATCAAAGTCATCAAGTAAAAGGAACAAGAAGAAGGGAAAGGACCAATTAAAGGTTAATGATGGTCAAATCCGTAAAGAGATTAAATGCTTCTTCTGCAACAAAGCCGGACATGTAAAGAAAGATTATCCTGAAAGAAAGGCTTGGTTCGAAAAGAAAGGTACATTATTTGTTTCAGTATGTTTTCAATCAAATATTATAGAAGTACCTAATAAGACTTGGTGGTTAGATTCTGGTGCTACTACTCATGTTTCTCATGTTACGCAGGGATTTCTTTCGATCCATCCCATAAACGGAATTGAAAAATTCCTGTATATGGGAAATAGAATGAAGGCATGCATTGAAGGAATTGAAACGTATAGACTGATCCTGAATACCGGATACCACCTGGATCTAGAAGAGTGTCTTTATGTTCCTAAGTGTGCTAGGAATTTGATTTCTATTGCAAAGCTAGATTGTAAAGGATTTAATGTTAAGATTGGTGATGGTTTGTTTACTTTGTACAAACACAAATATTATTATGGTTGTGGTATTATGAAAGATAATTTGTACTGTTTCAATCTTGATATTAAATTTATGAATTCTCTGTTTAACGTTGATAATACGATTGGCTTAAAGCGCGGTGCAACGAATGAAAGTTCGGCTTTCTTATGGCATAAATGTCTAGGTCACATTTCTAAAGAAAGGTTAATGAGGTTAATGAAAAATGACATTTTACCTCAATTAGATTTTGATGACTGGGACGTGTGTATAGATTGCATTAAAGGAAAGCAAACTAAACACACATCAAAGTATCCTGCCACAAGAAGCAAAGAACTTTTAGAATTGATACATACCGATATTTGTGGTCCATTCGACATTCCTTCTTGGAATGGAGAAAAATATTTTATCACCTTTATAGATGATTTTTCACGTTACAGTTATATATATCTACTGCATGAAAAGTCTCAAGCGATGAACGTTATAGAAGTGTTCATCAATGAGGTGGAAAGGCAGCTAGATAGAAAAGTAAAAGTAGTGAGATCGGATAGAGGTGGTGAATACTATGGAAAATTCGATAAAAGTGAACAAAACAAAGGTCCATTTGCAAGGTTTCTTGAAAGTCGAGGCATTTGTGCACAATACACAAAGTCTGGTACACCACAACAAAATGGTGTAGCTGAAAGGCGGAATCGTACTCTTATCGAAATTTTAAGAAGTATGATTAATAATAGTAATGTACCTATATCGTTGTGGATGCACGGTTTAAAAACCGCTGCATATCTGCTGAATAGGGTTCCTAGTAAGACAGTTCCTAAGACTCCTTATGAACTGTGGACGGGAAGGAAACCTAGTATGAGACATCTACACATTTGGGGATGTCCAGCAGAAGTTAGGATCTATAACCCACATGAAAAGAAGCTCGATGCAAGAACCATTAGTGGTTTCTTCATCGGTTATCCGGAAAAGTCTAAGGGGTACATTTTCTATTGTCCAAAGCATAGTACAAGGATTGTAGAATCTGGAAATGCTCGATTCATTGAGAATGGCATGTTCAGTGGGAGTGATGATTCACGAAATGTGAATATCCAAGAGAATCGGGTGACGGAAACGACACCCAATAATTCTCATCAAGTTGTTGTACCATATGTTGTATCACAGTCTAACAACATACCGGAACAACAAATGAATATTCAACCTACGCAAGGTGAACAAGTTAATGATGAATCAAGTCATAAGTGATCAACCACAAGCAACAGAATTGCGAAGGTCTGTAATGGAAAGAAGACCAGCAATTTCTGATGACTATGTGGTTTATTCACTAGAAGAAGAATATGACTTGAGCATCGATAAGGATCCAGAATCATTCAATAAAGCCATGGAATGTAATGATTCTGAAAAATGGTTTAATGCTATGAAGAAAGAGTTGAAATCTATGGATGACAACAAAGTTTGGGAACTTGTCGAGTTACCTGAAGGAAAGAAATGTGTTGGTTGTAAATGGATTTACAAAACCAAACGCGATTCTAAAGGTAACATCGAAAGGTATAAGGCCAGACTTGTCGCCAAATGTTACACTCAGAAAGACGGCATTGACTATAAAGAGACTTTCTCCCCGGTTTCAAAGAAAGACTCTTTAAGGATAGTTATAGCTTTGGTGGCTCATTATGATTTGGAGCTTCACCAAATGGACGTAAAGACCGCCTTTCTTAATGGTGACTTAGAGGAAGAGGTTTATATGGATCAACCTATGGGATTTTCCTTTCCGTGAAATGAAAAGATGGTATGTAAGCTGAATAAGTCAATCTATGGATTGAAACAAGCTTCCCGACAATGGTACATTAAATTTAATGATACCATTTTGTCATACGGTTTTATAGAGAACACCGTTGATCGGTGTATCTATATGAAGGTCAATGGGAGTAAGTTTTGTATTCTAGTATTGTATGTTGACGATATTCTGCTTGTTGCAAACAATAAAGGGATGTTACATGATGTTAAGGATTTTCTCTCAAAGAATTTCGAAATGAAAGATATGGGTGAGACATACTATGTTATTGGAATAGAAATATTCCGTGATAGAAAGGAAGGATTGCTAGGATTTTCTCAGAAAGGTTATATCAAGAAAATTCTTGAGAGATTTAGAATGGATAAGTGTTCCCCTGGTGTTGCTCCAATTCAGAAAGGGGACAAATTCAGTTTGATGCAATGTCCGAAAAATGATTTGGAACGTAAGGAAATGGAACTTGTTCCATATGCATCAGCAGTAGGAAGCTTGATGTATGCCCAGACATGTACATGGCCGGATATAAGTTTTGCAGTAGGGATGTTAGGACGTTATCAAAGTAATCCAGGATTGGATCATTGGAAAGCTGCAAAGAAAGTACTCAGGTACTTACAAGGAACAAAGGACTTCAAGCTCATGTATAGAAAATCGAGTCAACTCGAAGTCATTGGATACTCAGATTCCGATTACGCCGGTTGTGTAGACTCGAGGAAATCTACATTTGGCTATGTGTTCCTGTTAGCTGAAGGAGCCGTATCATAGAAAATTGGAAAGCAATCTACGATTGCCACTTCCACTATGGAAGCTGAATTTGTAGCTTGTTTTGAAGCTACAATTCAAGCGTTGTGGCTGCGGAACTTTATTCACGGTCTTAGCATGGTTGAAAGTATAGAAAGACCACTAAAATTGTATTGTGATAACTCCGCAGCTGTATTCTTCTCAAAGAATGACAAGTACTCGAAAGGAGCAAAACATATGGACTTAAAGTACTTGGCAGTCAAAGAAGAAATACAAAAACAAAGGGTGTGCATTGAGCATATAAGTACAAGCTCTATGATAGCTGATCCGTTGACGAAAGGATTGCCACCTAAAACCTTTAAAGAACATGTTGTAAAGATGGGTTTAGGTTACAAGTCTATGTGATTGTAAAAGCGTAGCTTGTATCTTAAAACACTTATGAATTCAATGAAAGGAAATGTTTTTGTATGTCTATTTATTATTCATATTATGGCTATGTACAATGATTGTTTATGAATAATATATGATGGGTTTATACTGTTCCTCAATTACAGAATTAATGAATTGTATAGTTTGTGATACATGGAAAGAATCATGTTGACATACTTCACATGTGTCTGCCATGATTCGATTATGCAATTCATTATGAAAAGATAACTTGATATAATTCACATTAAAGTACACTATATTAATTGATTGTGAATTCAAGTTATGACAGTTGAAATTAGCTGAAACAGCTGAAATGTATTAGCTGGAATATCAATTGATATTAAAGTTCATAACATGGCCCAAGTGGGAGATTGCTAGATTATTTAATTATAATCTATGTAAATGTGGTCCATGTTAATTAATGTTACATTGACTTGATATTAATGTGCTTAATGTGATGGTTGTTAAGCATTAAAGACATTAAGTTAATTGATTTTTAATTCCCTCACCTTAACCTTATTAAAAGTGTATAATATAAAGTTAAAGAGACGTGATTGAAAAGACACGAATGTAGGGGCATGTATGGAGAGTTGCCTTTGTATGGGTGTCTTCTTCAATCACCTAGGGGAGAGAAAAGAATTAATTCATTCGAACAAGATTGACTTCTCTCTATCAAAAATTCTCTCAACAAGAAAAGGAATTTTACACTTCGTTTCCGGATCATCGAATAGACAAATTAAAGAAAGGTCTTAAGGCTGATAAACGGAACTCAACATCGTCATCAAAAGCATTTTGTATCATGGACCAAGGTTGGTATTTCGTTTAAACTCTAAGGGTTAAATCAAACACGTTGTATGAGATTTAAGTATTGCAAATATGTAAAGTAAATAATAATGGGATTATAGTTTAAAAGTTGAATGAAAAATATGCTTTCAAAAATAAATTATTAATTGCACCAATCAATATTTGTCACGTCAAAAAATAAGAATAGATAGTAAATATATTATTATTCAATAATCAATCTCATTTTCAATTCTTAAAAGTTTCAAATTCTAATATCTCAAACTTCTCAATCTTTAATATCACGTATTCAAGGTAGAAAATAAAACTCCCCAATATTATAATCAAAATTTCTAAAATGTTTCAATCTTTAATTTTCTCTCTTTAATTTGGATACTAAAACGCCCAAATGTTTTGTTCTAATGTCTCCAAACGTACTATCATAATTTTTCTTCTTTAATTTCTCCAACTTAAAAAGTTTTAAACTTCCCTTTTTAATTTGGAAAAGAAACTTCTCAAAAACTTTGAATCTCTACCTTCCATTCTTTGATTTCTTCAAATATTACGGTTATTATTTTGAAATCCATCTAATGATTTGTTCATTTATTATTAAAATATTTATAGTAGATTGTAGATAACTACATTAATGAATAAATGGCAAATCAGAAAATGATTGAAAGTGATTATAAAAAAGTTAAACCTAACACTTAGTAATTTTCCTATCATTAGAAATTATTTAGTCCACGATAAAGTCTTATATTTTTCAAATAATGCCAGAATACTCTAATTGTATTTATCTAAGCAATGGAAACTATAAAGGTAGATATTAAAAATAAAATGGCATAATTAATCAATATTTAAGAAAAATAATTAAAGAAAGTGTCATTATTAATATTACATTTCAAGGAAGTAGTTGAGAGGCATTAAATCAGTTTGCTTGATTTCGATAGCTAAATACAATCATTAATGGTTCTTATCCACGTATGATCTTCTTGTCTAGATTTTGATTAGTCAGCTAAGACTGGATATAGTCATGTCGGCAGCGAAAAAATAAAATAAATAATTTCTTAAACTTCTATTGATTTTCATTCAATATATAGTAGATTCATAAAAATGTGACAGAATTAAAAAAAATACAAATTTAGATTAATGTTTATGAATTCTAAGAATATTGAAAGAGTATCAAATGTAAAATTTAAATGTATTATATTTTACTAATAAATTTAAGTTATTAAATATAAAAAACCATATGATATGACTATGAAATTTTAATATAAGGAAAAATAACAAACCAACCATCATACTTTGTAATCAATGAAAATTCAACCACTAAACTATTTTTACTAACAAATTAACCACTGAACTATGAAAAAAAGTCACTGCTAACATCGTTGTCACGTTTGCCGTTAAACGCTTTGATTTTGATCCGCAGCGGCTTGACCATGATCCGCGGCAGATTGATAAGAAGAAAATTATTTTATTTCACCTAATGCGACGGTGACTCTTTGCAGATCAATAATTCTCTCAATTTTCAATGGTTTTGAACGCTTGAGGACTCGTTTTCCATTGTCTTTTCACGATACACAGGTAGGAAACATCTCTTTTGTCATTCGGTGTTTATCAGAGAAAATCCGAGTAGGAAAACAAGCAGAACTTCACAGTTTTGAATTGTGTAAGGGAAATTGGAGGACTTAGAAGCGTTTTTAACCCTTGAAAGTGAGAAAGGAGCTTGTTTTTGTTAGCCTAAGTGTGTTAGGCATATTTATATTTTGATGATGAGTAATTTAACTAAAGTGTAAAAGTTGTTTATTCATTGAATTAATAATTATCTTATTTATGTTTAAATTGGAAATACCCTTGATCAAGGGTATTGGAATTGTTTAATATGTTCTTCTAAGTCTATGCACTGATATGGGAGATTTGCATGACTTAAAGGATGCGTCTCGTGCAAGATTGAAGTGTCAAGTACACACACGGACGCAGACTGACAATGTGCAGATGGCAAGGAGGCGTCCTCAAGAAGAGAATTCTGTGTCCCCAGTGCAAACTGTGTTGCGGCGGACGACGCGGACGCCAGATTTTTTGTCCGCTTTGCCTCTGTCTATTCAACGGGGACGATTCATGCGGACGGTGCGGACGAGAGAATGGCGTCCGCAAGTACGCAGATTTCTCCAACGGCTATTTTCCAACGTTCAACTGCGGACGATCCTAAAGGTGTTGAGGACGTCCGCATTGGGAAAGTTTATAAATAGAAGGACTTCGAAGAAGGAAGGTACTGAAGCGATATTAAGCGAAGCTCTGCCAAATTTCTGACTCAACATTTGTGTACGAATTTGAGTGATAACAGATCCTCCAAAATGCTTGTGTGAGATCATTAAATTTTTGGAATGATTGTTGTATTTGTGAGAGCTCAACATTCTTCGAGAGAAAATTAAGTTATTGTAAAGGTTAGATTGACACCAGTGCAAGTTCAATCAATTGTAACCGGACGTTGTTAGTTGAATACATCTTTAAGGGAGGACCTTGAAGCGCGGACTTAGGCGTGCTTTGCCGAACCTCGTTAACAACTCGGTGTCAAGATTTCTAACTCTATCGCTTATATTATTTGTCTTATTGTGATTGCTTTGTGATTAAATTGACATTAGTTAGAAAAATTATTATTGCACGAA
>CM039481.1:11443387-11537529 GCA_022433065.1 Begonia loranthoides | reverse complement strand
GGGTAGTTGTTAGAAACAAAGCTAGACTAGTTGCACAAGGTTATAAGCAAGAAGAAGGAATTGATTTTGAAGAAACCTTTGCACCGGTAGCTAGATTAGAATCGGTTAGAATGCTCTTGGCTTTTGCTTGTTGTAAGGATTTCACTCTTTATCAAATGGATGTAAAGAGTGCATTCCTAAATGGTTTTATCGAAAAAGAAGTCTATGTTGAGCAACCCTTAGGATTTGAAGTTTATGATAGGTTAGATCATGTATATAAACTTCATAAGGCTCTATATGGACTTAAGCAAGCACCAAGAGATTGGTATGATAGATTAAGCAAATTCTTGAAAAAGAGAAATTTCCAAATAGGAAAAGTAGATTCAGCTCTATTTGTCAAGCACAATGATAAAGATACTATGATTGTGCAAATCTATGTTGATGATATCATCTTTGGTTCCACCAATGGCACACTCTGTGATGGATTTGCAAATTTAATGCAAAGTGAGTTTGAAATGAGTATGATGGGCGAATTGAAATATTTTCTTAGTTTACAAGTTAAACAATCTTATGATGAAATTTTCTTAAATCAAAAAAAATATGTCAAGGAGCTTATCAAACGCTTTGGTATGGAATCTTCCAAACCCTCTAGGACTCCCATGAGCACTATCACAAAATTAGGAAAGGATGAAAATGGAAAAGATGTGGATATAAAGAAATATCGTGGTATGATAGGATCTCTATTATATTTGACCGCTAGTAGACCTGATATTCTCTTTAGTGTGTGCTTATGTGCTAGATTTCAATCTTCACCCAAAGAGTCACACTTAAACGCTGTCAAAAGGATTATTAAATACTTAAGTGGGACTAGTAGTCTTGGATTGTGGTATCCTAAGGGTCCAAATTTTGATTTAATTGGATACTCCGATTCCGACTATGTGGGTAGTCTAGTGGATAGGAAAAGTACTAGTGGTACTTGTCAATTTCTTGGAGAATCATTAGTTTCTTGGTTTTCTAAGAATCAAAACTCGGTTGCACTTTCTACTGCTGAAAGTGAATATATTGCAGCTGGTAGTTGTTGTGCACAATTGCTTTGGATGAAGCAAACTTTGGAAGATTATGGACAATTCTTCAAAAATATTCCAATTATGTGCGACAGCACAAGTGCAATCAACATTTCCGAAAATCCTATTCTTCACTCTAGAACCAAACACATAGAGATTAGACATCATTTCATTCGGGATCATGTCAATAAGGGTGATATCTCTCTAGAATTTGTTTCCACCGAAAATCAACTTGCCGATATTTTCAACAAACCTTTGGATGAAAAGACATTTTGTGGAATACGAAGTCGTCTTGATTTGATCTTTATAGATAAAATAGCTTCAATTTCATCTAAATAATCATTCTTATTAAAGTGCTCCAAAATCTTAAGAATTACTATGTGCGGACACCATAAATGGCATCCTTACCATCCGCCTACTCAAAATTTCAAGTCTGCCTCATTTCTGGTGAGTTGCAGACGAGTCGGACGCTAATAAATTTCGTCCGCTGCGTTTGTAAACGCGTTTTAAAACAGACTGGGGTCTTCCGAAACCCTAACTTTTGCGTCCTCCTCTCGGCTCCTCGACTCCTAGTGTCCTCTGACGTTTTTCCTTCGATAAATTCGGTATTTCTCTCCTATTTTCAACTCCTATTGTCATTGTTTATCGTTTGTTATCATTTGTCCTTCATTGTCTAGAGTTTTCTTAGGGTTTTCATTGAATTTTCTTTTCAATTTCACAATGTCTAGGAAACGCACTTCTTCCGAAAATACTCAAGTTTATACGTCTAGATTATTCATCAATGACAAATTTAAGAAACGTTATGATGATGATTTCAAAAATCGTTCATTGATTCCTTCTAGGCAAATCGATTTTGAGCATTTCTCTAGTCTTGATTTAGCGGATACGTATATCTATATGAGTTTACGTAAGTTATTTTCTCTCGATGGTCCATTTGTTGAGAAGACAATACGCATGTTTTATGCAAATTTGTCATACACTGACCGTCCTCTAGTTGTTAAGAGCTTTCTTTATGGGCGAGAGATTGAGATCACTCCTCATCTCCTTAATGTATTTCTTGAGTGTCCCCAAGGTCTTTTGTCGGCAAGATATTACAATGCTCACACTCCCCCTTCTTTTCACAAGAAGGAAAAGGGCGATATTCTCTTGCGTCAAATCCTTCGTGATCCGATTAACGATTATCACGTTAAGCCCAAGTCGAAACATCTCAACATTAGGGCACGTGTTATTCATCATTCCGTTTAGTACAATGTTCTTCCTCGTGCCGGTCACCGAGATCATGTTAGCTACATGGATCTCTATGTTCTTCAGCGTATGTATTCTAACACTCCTTTCAACTTAGGATATATCATCGCGGCTCAATTGGCTGACATGGCTGATACTGTTTCGTGTTCACTTCTAATCAATTTACTCCTTATGAACCTGTTTAAAGAGATCGACATTCCTATTCCTTCGTCCTCCAAATTTTGTGAACTTCGCCGGTTCGACATCTATTCTCCACAAACCTTGGGACGGATGGGAATTATTCAGGCTCCAAATGGTGAGTGGATTGCTCGTCAAGACAATGTTTCGGTTCCTCCTCACTCTCTGGACTCTCCTCCTCCACGACCCTCGGAACCATATTTTGCTCTACCTTCTACCGAGCCTGGTCCATCATCCTATCATGAGGCTGGTCCATCATTCCGCGCCGAGACTGGTACTTCTACTTTTAGCACTCAATATGCATCTCGTGCTGATTTTGCACGCCTGGAGGAGTATATGCTTCTAATGATGACTCGTTTTGACTCTGTGGATCGTCACCTTGTGTCTGTGGATCATCGTCTTGACTCTATGGATAAGCGTTTGGATGACATTTCACGTAGCCTCTGGTCCACTGGTATCCCTTCTCTGGTTGCTCCTCTTGCTGCTCCTGCATCTTCTGCTACACCTACGCTTGATTTAGACGACGACGACATCCTGGATGCATAGATTAGGACTTTATGTTTTCTCATGTACTTTGTTATTTGCTTATGAAAGTAAAACATTTTGGTTGTAATGCCTAGTATTTGCATTTCTTAATTGTATTTCCTATTTGACTTCATTATGTGTTATATAGTCTTTTGAATAATATGAATGAACTTGTCAAGATTTATACGAGTGTTTCATTTTCTGAATATTCTGGATCGTTTTGAGTTCGATAAATTGTGTTTACAGATTAATTTTGGCATTGAGGGGGAGTTTAAGAAATAAACATTACCATGCAAATTTTTTTTAAACCAAAACCTATACCTTGTTGCTTCCTATATTGTTTAATATTGAATCAAGTTAGAATCCTTGATTGAGGGGGAGACCTTAAATTCAGAGGGAGAAACTTCAATTCCATAGTATTACTTGATTCAGGGGGAGATTTTTTTTCTTAGTCCCATATTTTGATGAGCTTTAAATTCTCTACCCTTTCTTTTTGCTTATGACTAAAAGGGGGAGAATACTAGTTGTTGGTTTGTGCTTAATGTTAGGGGGATTTTGAAGATAGCATGTTGTGAATGAACAAATTGAATGATAAATTGCATAAATGAATCGGGTAAATATAAAATGCAATATTTTATGCATATGCTTAGTTTTTGGATATAAACAACTTAATATGTTTTGTCATCATCAAAAAAGGGGAGATTGTTAGCCTAAGTGTGTTAGACATATTTATATTTTGATGATGAGCAATTTAACTAAAGTGTAAAAGTTGTTTATTCATTGAATTAATAATTATCTTTTTTATGTTTAAATTGGAAATACCCTTGATCAAGGGTATTGAAATTGTTTAATATGTTCTTCTAAGTCTATGCAGTGATATGGGAGATTTGTATGACTTAGAGGATGCGTCTCGTGCAAGATTGAAATGTAAAGTACACACGTGGACGTGGACTGACAATGTGCGGATGGCAAGGAGGCGTCCTCAAGAAGAGAATTCTGCGTCCCCAGTGCAAACTATGTTGCCGCGGACGACACGGACGCCACAGACGCCATTTCGAGTCGTTCGATTTGAATCTGCCATTTTAAAGATTCATGCGAACGAGTCACACGGTCGAGGCGGACGCCATTAGCGTCCGCGCCCCTTCAGCGAAGCGGACGGGAGAAGAAGCTGAGGACGCCACGGATGCCAATCCGTGTCGTCCAATTTGAATCTGTCTTTCAGAGCTCAACGCGGACGATTCATGCGGACGCCAGATTTTGCGTCCGCTTTGCCTCTGTCCATTCAACTCGGACGATTCATGCGGACGGTGTGGACGGGAGAATGGCGTCCGCAAGTACGCAGATTTCTCCAACGGCTATTTTCCAACGTTCGACTGCGGATGATCCTAAAGGTGTTGAGGACGTCTGCATTTGGAAAGTTTATAAATAGAAGGACTTCGAAGAAGGAAGGTACTGAAGCGATATTAAGCGAAGCTCTGCCAAATTTCTGACTCAACATTTGTGTACGAATTTGAGTGATAAAACATCCTCCAAAGTGATTGTGTGAGATCATTAAATTTTTCGAAGGATTGTTGTATTTGTGAGAGCTCAACATTCTCCGAGAGAAAATTAAGTTATTGTAAATGTTCGATTGACACCCGTGCAAGTTCAATCAATTGTAACCGGACGTGGTTAGTTGAATACATCTTCAAGGGAGGACCTTGAAGCGCGGACGTAGGCATGCTTTGCCGAACCTCGTTAACAACTCGGTGTCAAGATTTCTAACTCTATCTCTTATATTATTTGTCTTATTGTGATTGCTTTGTGATTAAATTGACATTAGTTAGAAAAATTATTATCGCACGAAATTTATTAAATAACCTAATTCACCCCCCATTTTAGGTTAATTTTGATCCTACAATTTTCTCATAGATCTCGAAAGTTATGCGAAATCAAAAAAAATTCGTCCAAATCGGTCGATTGAGTACAAAGTTATCGCTTTCCAAAGTTTTCGAGTAAACAGTCTCACTTTTTTCCTGCCCGAATCTACTTTGATATGCACCAAATGACAAAACAGATCTCACCTACCTGTGCATCACAAAAAAAAAACGATGGAAAACGAATTTCAAGTGTCTAAAATCGTTGAAAATTGAGAGAATTATTGATCTATTAAGATTCACTGTTGCATTAGGTGAAAGAAAAGAATTTCTTTCTTATCAATCCGTTGTGGATCGTGGTCAATCCATCGCGGATCGTGGTCAATCCGTGGCAGATCTTTGTCAAGCCGCCGCAGATCGTTGTCAAGCCTCTGTAGATCATCGTCAAGCCTCCGCAGATCATCGTCATTAACGGCAAACATGACAGCGATGTTAACGATCGCTTTTTTTATAGTTCAGTGGTTAATTTGTTAAAAAAAATAGTTTAATGGTTAACTTTTTATTGATCATAAAATACGATGATTAATTTGTCATTTTTCCTTAATCCCTAACAATTTTAAGAGCTAAGATTTAGACCCATCAATCCAATAAAGAAAAATTACTTATATATGGTGGATGACTAGTATAGCATGCGTGTTTACTTATCAACTCTATGAATATATAGGTCTTTTTTTTTATTATTTCACTAATTGCTTAACTTAAATTATGTGTCGGCTTTAGTTTGTGACAATCAATGTAAACACTATAGTTCTAATAAAGGTAATTCCATCCTTGTACAAAAAGTTTAGTAATTTTTCGTCCTAAAAGATGATACTTCTAACTTTTTATCGTTAAATGTAATAATAAATTGTCAAATCTCTCCTTACATATTTTGAAGTAAAGTATATGTGAAAAAAAATCACTACATCTCTTATTGTTTTGCTCATTTTATTTAGATTGATATTTATTTTTTTAACATCTATTACTGATGGAATATAATTATTCGATCCTAGCCATATAACAAGCAAGCCATAATTGAATTACATTTTGGCATTATACGAGTAATATTAAATGTATACACTGATGTTAAAATATGATGTGACGTTAATTTATTAGTAGAATGTTAATCAACTTTTCTTTTATCCTATTATGCTTCTAAGTTCTTCTTAGGCAAAGACAAATCCTTGTGGAACTATGTGCAATATCGCAAGTCTCGCTAGAATGAGTGATAGACGATCTAGTTCTAGAGTGATTCCATCTTTGTTGTTAACGTACATAAGTTTTCTCAATTGAACATCAACAATGCTCGTTATCTTATGTTTTTAAAGATGTAACGAAAAGCTTTCTTCTGTAATCTTATCCTTTTGCAAAAGTGACAAAAAAACCCAACATTTTAATAGAGAACATGTTTTGTTGGTGATTTTTTATTCCACAAAACACAATTTTCAAGAACTACTATGCGATGAGAGGTTTGTTTATTAAGATCTTGTAACTGATTTTCTAGTTTAGCCTGTCATATAATACTTAATTTGAATCGATCTTGATCTTATCGAATAATTCCAAATCATAATAAAGAATGAAAGATAATATTAAAAATTCCATTCCAGCTTTGGAGGTATGAATTATGCCAATAAAGCAACCTTCATCAATCTTATCATTAGTTGCATGAAATTAAGGACATCACCATTGTTAATTGGCATGAACATTTGGAGAGAGAGAGAGAGAGAATGCTATTTAAAGGAATTAAAGGGGACACACGTGCAGCTCCATGAAATGGTTGTTTGGCTGGAGCAAGAAGTAACACAGGTATGGGGTGGTGTGTTTCTTTGATGGAGCTTTGCACACCATGTGCCTCACCCTTTCTTTCTCCCACGTAACCAACTATTTATTGATTTTTCTTTATTGAAACTAATTTCCTGAAAACGTGCTCTTTTATTGCTCTGGATTTTTCTGAGCCTCCAAACAAAACGCGTGGGCCCCACAGAAAGCCTTCTGGTTCAAGATCTTGCGGAGTGGGTGGGGTCCTTCCTGAGAGTAAATCAACGGTGGATGCAGTGCCATGTCAGCTTCCATCCAATTCTTGTCATTTTGTGAAATTTAACATAAGCGGGAAATACTAGGTAGTCATCACCCAATAATGTAGTGTTTTTGTCTCCATCTCTCCAAACAAAAACAAATTGACAAATGAATTTACTCTTCATTAGATTTTTTTTTTATTAAAATCAAAAGAATCCATTTGTACTTGGTTTTACTAAGACATGCTCTAATTTTATGAGTTGAATTTTGTAAATTTTATATTTTAAATATTCTATTACATCCCATGAATACATTAGAAAATATTGTTTTAAACAAAAAACTAAATACACATTATTGGGAAGGAAGGAGGGTAGGACCATCCTTGGTTGACAAGCCAAATATTTGAGTCAATCAATTATATTCCACGTTCCAAGAACATAGCCTCTCATTCATTCATATGCTATGATGATGAGTCCTCATCATTTGCGATCTTCAAAGCAAAGAAACTAAACCTCCATGGAAACACCACCCATGGATACACTAATAACGTTTGTATTTTTGCTTTGATTCACAATAAATTGACTTATATTTGATTTTGCAGGATAGTTAATGTTTGGATTTGTGATTTACAAATTGAAACATCACCTCCATGTTAAGAGACTACTCCGCTGGTAAGCCCGAACAAGAACATTACAAGATGAAGTTTAATTTATTTTTTCCTTTTTTTCTCTTTTGATATTAAACTGCAGAAGAGTGAATCCCAAAGTCAGATTCCTCGGTTGAATATGAAGCCCAATTACGTCCCCTTGATCCCAGAATTAGGCCCTCATGCTCTTGGGACTTTATACGCAAACCGGATCTTAATCCTCCAAGCCAAACAATGAAACACGTTCTCATCTCAAATAATCCATCAACTCAATAACAATAACCAAACAGTACCAAATCAACTAAGAAACAAGTTCATGTTTAGTTGATTTATATACTAGAAAAACATCTATGCATACCCGAATTAAACAATTTACAAGAATTAAAAAAGACATGCAGAGAGAGAGAGAGAGAGAGAGAGACTCATGGTCTGCCAGTCTTTCTGACAGTCACCAAAAGCTCAAGACAGGGTGCTTCATGGTTCAATCAAAAGCAATCTTTCTTATCTCTGAGTCAAACCTTCCTTCTTCTGTGCCAAATCTTGTACGAAAGATTTTCCCAAACCTAGAACTGAATGAAGCAATGTATTACTGAATTAATAAATAATTCTATCCAACTGAAATCACAGCATCAAGGACAGGACGTGGACAAAGATTTGAAACCCGAAATGTCAAATCACTTAGCCGACTTAAATACAAGACAACAGATGGATTCAATAAACATATGTGACCTGGCAGCGATGAAGATGGAAATTTCTGATAGATCATGTGCTTCACTGTTTCCTTGCGCACTAAAGTTTGTTGGTCGGAAGAACTGATGATTTCTGTTCCTTCTTTTGCCTGCCCGTCAAACATATCATTATGGTTTGCAGCTGATGCCGATGTTGATACGGCAAAAGTTACCCTCTTAACCAACTGTGCTGATCCTGATTAACCATTCAAAAAGCATGCTCAGAAGATGATTTTAAATCTTATATCAAGTGAGCAATATCTATCTTCCTTAAGGATTAGCCATTAGAACAAAGATTAAAACCTCTCGGATTCAGTACTTAAAAGATTTTGGCTTGCCATTCGAGCATCCTACCGAATAAATTTAAAACAAAACGATGGAATTAAGTCAACGAGCATCATCATTATTTAACCAATGACGTATTACACTTGCAGTTACTTTTATTTCATTTGATTCTCTAGGCATTTGATCATGAAAATATAAAATATAAAAAAAAAAATCAATGAAAAAATGATCGATTTCATAATACCTTTGGTAGTGGAAGTGGGAGATTGAGGATTTATGCAAGGAGCATACATGTAGGAATCGGAATTCATGTACTCTTCGATCTTCTTAAGCAAACCTTTGCTGTTCTTTCCTGTGTGTTTTCTCTGTTCAACTCCTGAGATGATTAAATCGACACATTGAAACAAGTGTCCAGACCGAACTGAGCAAAATCCACGACGCAAAGAGGATGTGGAAAGATTGAATCCAGTCATTGAAACAAAATTCAACAAACAATCAAATTAGAAAAAGAGAAAACAGAAAGGATAAAATCAACCCAGACAAACTTAGCAGACTAAAATCCAACGACTGGAACAGATTTCCACGACCAATTTAACAAGACCCACAAAGCAAAAGCACCTTTAAGTGAGCATTTGGAAGAAGAAGTTAAAGGAGCAAACAAATAGGAGTCTGTTTTGAGATAATCCACCAGCTTCTTCAGAAACCTCTGGTAGCTTCGCTCAAGAGGTTTCTTCCTCTGAACAACCAATTTCTCAATTCTCTTCATTTTCTTCGTCTGGATTGAGCGAGGATAAGGAGTGAAATCACTCGATTAGAGAGAACAGAGAAAGTGGAAAGGCGATGGTTATGTGAAGGAAGGCAAGTAGTGGTATGGCGGTTTGGGAAGTTGATTAACAGGTGTTGGCTCGCTATCTATTCCTCGTCTTTCCAGGTGTTCTTTGCCTCCCTTACTCCACACGTGGCACTATCCCCTTTATTTTAATTAAAAAAATTAATACGGCTGACCCTATATTTTGAAATTAAGGATAAATCAAATTCTGAAGAAATTTTATAAACAGCTTAAACTTTGGACTATAAAAAATTCTTATCGAAGATCTCACTGTCATGTTTCCCATTCCAATTTGTCGACATGAAAGCCTCTGTTTGGTTGACGCCAAGGACCGTCGAATAAAGAGGAAGGACGTCAATTATCAAAAGTTTGAGCTAGTCAACGAAAGTCAAAATTTTTATCGACAATAACTAGGGCAAAGGATGTCCTTTGCGATTATATAAGCAGATTTGCATTTGTCAAGATGAGAAACGATGTTGTTTAGAATTAGAGAAGGACCCTTAGTCGAAAACGGACGTCCCTCGTATTAAGAAGGACGTCTATTATTGTCTGAACGACAGCGTCTTAAGACAAGAGACATCTATTGTGATGCTAGCAACGTCTGTAATTGGTAGAACGACGTAGTCTTGGTGCGAGGGACGTCCATTATGGATGAGAGACGTTCGACATAGGTTGAGTGACGTCTGTTTTGGAAGAGGAATGTCCGTCTTAATTAAGGGAATTTGTGCATTTTAAAAATATGTATGCTTTGCTTGTGGCCCTTCAACAATAAAGATTTTTGAATCCATCTTGACCGTCCATTCCGATCTAGGGACGTTCTTTGCTCGATCTAATAGCTATGGAATGTTATCTGCCATCGTCTTTGAAAAATAGTAGATTCAATCTTGATGGTCAATCCCTATAAGGGACGTCCCTCGCTCGATCAAATGGCCATGGATGATCGTCCGCCATAGCCTTTGGAAAATGATAGATTCAATATTGGGCTTTAATTCGAGCAAGGGACGTATTTCCTCGATCCAATGGTCATTGACAATCGTTTGCCATCGACCTATAATTGTTCCAACGACCGTATGTCTTTCAATGGGCAGGAGGGACGTCCCTCGTTCGTCGATAATTGACACCCTTCGTCTCCGTTCGATGGTACTTAGCATCATCGAAATAGAGACGTTAATGTCGACAGATTTGGATGAGAAACGTGATTGCGAGATCTTTGGTGAGAATTTTTCATAATTTAGAATATTAGTTGTTAGTGAAATTTCTTCAGAATTTGACTTATCTTTGATATTAAATTATAGAATTTACTGTGTTAATTTCCCTTGAATTAACGTGTGTTTATTTCTATTTTTATTCAGGAATAAAAATGTTGAAATCAATTTTCTTTTAACAATTTTAATTCAATTAAATAATTTATATTTTTACTCTTATTTATCCATCTATTTTTTTAATAATGTATATTTGTTAATAATCTATTTATTATTTTAATAATGTATATTTTTTTAATATGAATATTATTTTATTCTCTAAGTTACCATTATAAATTTGATTAAAAATTAAATAAATAATTACGATATAAGGTGATTTAAAATTTGTATCTACGTCTACATATAATAATTAGAATATATATTATGTAATTTTTTTGGATAAAAGACACTCTTAAGTAGTATTGTTGCATTATGATTTTTATACTTCGTTCAATCACAATATGTTCATTGCACATGCCATGCTAGTATTATTTAAAATCTAAATAATATTTAATAATCAATTTTTTTTTCTTAAATAATATTATTACATATTTTAAAATAAAAAAATGTCTTTTAGGCAGACTAGATATCTCATTATTTAATTTTCTTTTACAAGTAAAACCATAGTTTTTCTATCTCTTATGTATTGATAATTAACATGATTAATTGAATAATTAATTTTAAGTTGATTATGATTTGAAGATGAATTAATTCTAGGTTGATTATAATTTGATAATATAGTTATGTATTTGATTATATCTACGTTGAATATGAATTATATTGATATTAGATATACTTGTTCTGTTATGTCTAAATTGATAATGAATATTATTCTTTGGATAAATTGATTATGAATCATATATTTTGTTTTCATTGGAAATATTCTCAAAAGAGACTATTTATAAGTTCTGATGTGTTTGTTAAGTATGTGCAGTTAATGTTAAAGTTCATAGGACTTCCATATTTTAAATCTAGAAAAGATACATGTGCAGTTGACCTGCCCAAGTTGATGGGTCGTCTAGAAAAACTCTCAAGAGCAACAAATATTGTAACATCCCATTTTCGTTTTACATTTTCATAAAATTTTTATCATTTAAAAACTCATTTGAAAATACTTAAAGGAAAGCATCAAAATAAATATACGCGAAGTAATTAAAACATTAAACTGTTTTTCAAAAACCACATCATTTAAAACATTTGAAAACCAGTACATAGAGTCTTTACACAATTTAAAACAACTTTTATTCTTTCGTGAGTCATAACCCCCGAGGTTGTTCTGTGCATAGTAACACAAGCTTGCATCGTATAACATTTCTTCCACGTTTACTTCTCTTGGATCATAATGAATACCTACATCACAGGAGGAATAATGAGTCTATTGCCCAGTAAGAGATATAAATGAAATGCAGATGCAATGCCTATGACAATTCTATATGCATGTCTGATAGACTTGCACGCTGGGTGAGAGGAACCTCTTCAGTATCTGAACTCACCTACACAGATTCATTTCCATGTTTATTCGCATTTGGGTGAGAGCAACCTCTCCAGTATTCGAACTCACACACCCATTGGATGAGAGCAACCTCTTCAGTATCCAAAATCACTAGAATGGACATGTTTTCCACATGGGTGCAACCTCTTGAGTATCCAAACTTACATAGAAAGCACTCATTTACATATATTAAGTTCATTATTATCGCGTGTAATGCATGATAAGCAACCCTACTGACATGCCTATATGAATGTCACACAGCAGTTCATATATCATAAGCAAGCAATACAGTCATCTAACAAACAATAAGACATGCACTATAATTTAACTTTAATTTAATACTAAGCATGTTATCACTAAAATTTTATAAAAGCATGAAATTAATCTATTTCACAGCAACCAATGCAAACTTTATATCACTTTATATATTTATCTATTTCACATCAACAGATTATTCACACATCCACTTTTCAGAAAAGATAACTCCCGCTTGTTATGTTTATTCAACAATACTTTATACAATTGAACCTACTATACAGTAAGAGCCAATTTATCATTCATAGACTATAACTAATAATTTAATAATGGAATTACAACATTCATTTTAATTCCTACAATTACAGGGCCTACGATTACAGGGAAAACTTGTATTACTAAAATACTATCACAGGGAGAACACATGGTAAACTTCATCTACAAAATATATTCCAGTAACCATACTTCTCATTTAGCATTCGTGATCATTACTAAGATCATTAATCAACATGCATCAACAGTTTTTAACTACCTTTAAACCCAACAGAAGCATTTGGGGAGTATTTATCCCAACAACAACACCTTTACTAAAGGGTTATATAATCCCAAAGAAAATCACACAAAAACCTATTTCTTTATGAATATACTATTAGTAGATTAGTTTATCAAGGAAAACAGATTGGTATTCTAACATTCAGAATATGGATAGCCAAATAAAAGGAATTCCATAGACGAAAACAATTCACAGATGCATGAAAATCGTAGAGAACATAAATAGTCCAAGCAGAACAATAATCAACAGTTCACTAGTAGAGTAAGAATTCTACGGGTTAATTCTCAACATCTAAACCATAGGAATTAATCATGGAGAGAAGAGCAACAAATCATGCAGAGAAGAACATGAGCAATAATCTATCACAGAAGCAATACTTAAGAGAACAAACGATTTCAGGCAGCAAACAACCTTGCTCCCGTGATGTAGGTCCTTACGGACTGTGAAACCTGGGAATTTTCAAGAGAGTAAATTTCACGTATAAATTTTTCACGTTAAAATCGGTCCTACAGTTGAAAAGCTTACTTGAATTATCGCGTAACGACCATGTGTGATGGTTAATTGGTCAAATAGGTGAAATTAGATATTACCGAGCAAATCAAATGAATTAAGGAAAGTTGGAAAAAAAAAAATTAAAGGATCGTTATTGATTTGCACTTGGAGCTAATCATGATTTAAGTTAGGGATTTGAAATTTCCGAACGAAAGGTTAAATTAAGAAATGAAATTGAAGAGTTAAATTGAAGCTATAATGTTGTCGGACGAAGTTCGGAGTAAGTTGGAATTAAGGAAAAAAATATATCGATGTATGGTATGTACGTTTATACGTAAGGGCAATTTTGTTATTAAACGAAGTAAACCTTGATTAAGAGATGAATATAATAAATTAGAAATGAAGAAAATGGGAGAAGAATCCTGTCAGGGGATTGAAGTTGGAATTTAAGAGGGATATTTAGGTTAAGAAATGACATGAGAATTTATTAAATAAGAAAAAGGAAATGAATTAAATTATATAGAGAATGGAAATGAAAGAAAGATAGTAAAGGAAGAAGAAATAGGGTTTTGGAGTGAAGGGAAAGTGGCGCCGCTGCTGGAGATTTGAAAAGAAGAATTAAAGGAAAAGAAATAAAATAAGGAAATGAAGTGGAAAAGAAGAAAAATGGACGAAGCATCAGATTTGCTAAAAACCAAAGAAATAGGGTTTCCTTTAACTTGTTCTGTTCTCCTTCAGCCGCCAAGAACAGAGAGATAGAGATAGAGATAGAGAGAGAGAGAGAGAGAGAGAGAGAGGGGAGACGCTGAGCGCTTCGCGAAGACGCCAAACTGCTACCGGCGACTTTGACTGAGGCATCTCGAGCAGCGACTGGCGATGAGACCTCACCGAACTTTCGACTGCTACGAGCGAGTGACTCCTTCGGATAAGGAGCTTAGTAGTCGTGACAAGATGGATAGACGAGGACCGTCAACCATGGAAGACGGCGAAGCTTCCAGGAGCATTCTGGCGACCACATGAGCTTCAATTTTTGGCTCAAACGAGTTCGAGGATTTCGAGCCGACACCTGAGATAGTTGCTCCTTCGCATGCGATGAAGGACCGCCATCGAGGTAGGGGCTTTATACTTAGTTGCTTGCATCGGATTGCATTGTTTTCAAAATAAAACTTTATTTTGTGGATTACCACATATGAAAAACCTAACGGGGACTGTGCGACAGCACGTCAGCTTTTATACTTTATATGTAAGAAAGGTTTACACGTTTACTTTCATGCATTGGATTTCATGTTTTTATATGATGATTATGACCTGTTTGGGATGAATCCTCTTGACACTTTGAATGGTCGCGAATGTCAAAGTATCAAGGGGACGTCCCAATACATCTCCCACTACGTGGAGTTGTCTTGTTTGCGCGCTATGTGGAATATGATATTAGGAACGAGATGAGGCTTCCTTGGGTTGCGAATCCCTAAACCTGATTAGGGTGTATTTTATTACGGGCGTGTCGTCGAGGAATTTGCACGACAACCTAGGTGACGGGCCCGGTCTACAGACCGCCATCATTTTTCTTCATCCGGACTCATGAGGTGTTGCATGCATGATATGGCCACCTTGCATGATATGGCCACCTTTCTATGTGTTTGTTCGGGGAGTACTTGAGTGACCCTCCTTTTCCACAGACTATGATTTTTGGTCTAAAACACGACGAGAGTATTAAATTTATAGTTGTCTATGTGCACAACCATGTTTTTCTTAAACCTCGTTGGAGGCCTTGGGCCTGATCTCCTTGCAACAAAAAGGATTTAAATGTTTTTATTAAAATATGCATGATTCCCCAAAAGTCATGGTTTTCGAGAAAATGTAAAACAAGTTTTACACATGCGTAGTATTTTGTATAAATTCCATACTGAGCTTGTCACTCACCCCAATCGACTTATTTTTCCCAGGTTAGAGTTTCAGTTGAAGGCTCTACTGCTATTTTATTTTATTTCATTTCCCTAGTTGAACTCTTATTTATGGGTAAGCCTAACGATGGATGACTATAGCTTTTAAATTTGGATGACTGTAAAAACACTTAACTTAGTTGTTGGATTCCCTAGTTTTTATGCACAATACTTACTTGGATTCTTAAATATTATTTTCGCATTATTTTTAATTTCGCAATCACTATATGGACCGTGGCCTATCACAAGTGGTTCGCGGCTGGGTATTTACACAAATCTTCCACAATAATTTAACAAGCCTTGGGCTAAGCGATTGGGTCTTCTACGAAGACCGGGTCGTTTGGCCCGGCATTTCTGTTCGACCCTCTTTGGGGTCGTGACAAAATTTTTTTGGTATCAGAGCTCAAGGTTCCACGATTTCCAAATAGTGATTGCTTGAGAAAATGTTTTGAGTGAAAAACTTGGACGAAGTTTGTTGTGTATAAGAAGTTTCTAACCAAGTGTAATTCTTTTCTAAAAAATTTGAGAATGTCACCGAGAATGACATCTCGTGGCCAACCGCAAGAGAGTAGTTCTAATCTTATTGAAGCAATGATGTAGGCTTTGTAGAACCTGACTAGTAATGGTTCTGCATAGGAACCCAGTATGACAAAGGTGATGTATTCTGGGAGTTTGTTAAGATGAATTTTGTAATACCCTGATTTCCCTTATCGAAAGTAGATAAGGAGAGTTGGGAAATTGATTCAGTGTAATTTGAGTATTTGGATAATTGTTGAAGAGAAAGTATTAATTGATGGAGAAAGCAACAAGAGTGTGCTCGGACGGTATGAGAGCACGTTAAAAGTAAGGTGAAGTTGTAAGGTATGCATTTTGTTGGTAATAGATTTAATGCATATGAAAATGTAATGTAAGTTAATTAATACTGTGTCGGATGATTGTATCTGGTGTGAATGATTATAATTCTTTAATGAAATTTATTGATGGATGTAACAAATGATAGATTATACTGGAATTTGTTGGGATTTGGTGCAGGATGAATGCTTGTAGCTTTGGGGGAGTGAATAAATAGGGGAGATTTTGGCCAAATTTTTATTAATGGAAAAAAAGAAGAAATTGGAGAAGAATTTTGAGGCACTCCAAATTCTGGAAATGTTCCAAGTGGGGATTACTAGTCATTACTTGGAAAATTTGACTTCTAGTTGGTGGGCCATGAGATCCAGTTACGTTGTCTAGTTAATGGAGTGGAAAGATTCTACCGAGATAATTAGGGAGTAGTATAGTAGTTGTCGCTATTATGAGTATATGACCATAATCTTTTATGAGTTGACCTAGGGTCAATGTTTGAGTAAGTGAAGAAGATGGGATTTTCGTTGATTTTCAGTACTCTTTTGGGTGCTCATAGTGGAGTAACATCTGTGTACAGAGCAGTTTGTGTGGTGATGGACGACTGCAAGTTTTATTTTTTTATAAACTAGGTTATATCACCGATGAGTCAGTTTGATGTGATTTTGGATATGAACTGACTAAGGGAGTACCGAGCGATTGTAAAGTGAAAGAAAAAAAAGGGTTATAGTTATTGTGAAGGATGAACGGGTTGTTATCTATCGAGGTGGTTCTAATATGGTGATAACTAACCCTATATGGCGATTTTGGTCTGGTTGAGAGTAGTGGATTAGAGTAGTGTGAGAATCTTTAGTTGGTTGACTGGTGAGACCTCTGGTCAGGATGTGGATATCTCGGTAGTGAGAGAGTTTCCTAATGTGTTTCCTGATGAGTTGCTAGGGTTGCCTCCGGACCGAAAGGATGAGTTCTGCATTGATTTAGTTTCAGCCGCTACACCAGTATCAACTTCTGCATATAGGATGGCTCCGACAGAGTTGAGTGAAATGAGGAAACAGTTGAAAGAATTGAAAGAAAGTGGATTCATCCGAGAGAGTGTGTCCCCTTGGGTGCTCCTGTGTTATTTACAAAGAAAGTCGATGGGACTTTGAGGCTTTGTATAAATTACAGGCAATTGAATCGGGTTACCGTAAAGAAGAAGTATCATTTGCTTAGGATTAATGACTTGTTTGACCAGCGTGGTGGTTCGCGGTATTTTTCTAAAATTGATTTGAGGTTTGAATATCATTATATGAGAAATCCGTGAGAAGGATATCTCGAAAAAAAAAAACAACTTTTCAACCGAGGTATAGACATTTGAAATTATTGATCCTACCTTTCGATTTGACGAATGCTCTATCAATATTTATGCATTTAATGGATTGAGTTTGCAGGCCTTACTTGAATTCGTTCGTCGTGGTTTTTTTTTATAGACAACATTTTGGTGTATTCAAGGTCTTGAAGTGAGTACATGAAGCACCTCAGAGTCATGTTGCAGACTCTAAGGGATCACGAGTTATATGCCAAGTAGAGCAATGTGACTTTTGGATGCCAAAGGTCAAAATCTTGGGACACATACTTTCACGTGAGGAAATTTGATTGATCCAGTGAAAATTGAAGCAGTTGTGAAGTGGCAGCCTCCAAAAAACGTGTTTGAGATTCGTAATTTCTTTGGTCTTGCGGGTTACTATCGACGATTTCTTGAGAGTTTTTATTCGTTAGCTACACCATTGACTCAGCTGACTAGGAAAGAGGTGCGATTCTAATGGAATGACAAGTGTTAAAATGCATTTGAGGAATTGAAAAACAAAGTGACGAGGGCACTGATTCTGAAAGTACTCGACAATGAACAACCCTATGTGATATATACTGGTGCATTAGGGGTTGGCTTTGGATGCGTGTTTATATGTCATGTTAGTTGATGCCCCATGAGCAAAATGATCCAACTTGTGATTTGGAGTTGGCAGCCATAATATTTGCTTTAAAGATTTGGAGAAACTATTTATATGGCATGAATTTTCAAGTGTACTATGATTGTAAAAGTCCGTAATATCTATTTACTCGACGTGATATAAATCTGGGACAGCTCAGGTGGATGAAGTATTTGGGGGATTATGATTTCAACTTAGAGTATCATTTGGAAAAGGCGAATGTAGTGGTCGATGCTTTGAGTCAATATCTTGAGGGATTCATGGCTTATCTGGCTCTCGATGAGTGAAGGCAGTTTATAGTTGTTGGAGATATCTATTTTGATTTTGATGATGGATTCTGCGGTCGAGTTGTGCACTGGTTGTTTGCTGTCTTTGTTAAAAACTCTCATTGGTGAATGATAAAGTGCTCCTTATTTTGCTATGTCTGTGTTATTAAAATTCTGAAAACTTGGTCCTTGTTTTGCTACAGTTTAAACTAATGCTTTGGTTGTTGTATAAGTTATGCTCTATTGGTTGTGCATGATTTATACCATCGGTTGATTGGCGAAAGTTCAAGATTGTAGTGGTCTACTGCTCTATTTGGGTTTTTGCTTTGAGTGAAGGGTTCAAGTTTCGTTCGTGCTGTTGGTTAGTTACTGCCTAAGTTGAGGATTTTGGTTTTTACTCAGGAAAATGTTTTGGATTCGGTCTTATACTTTTTCTGGACACTCTTGGCGATTGATGATTTATTTATAGTGTGATGTGCAATTTTTAAGAGATTGAGAATTGTGGTGTAGTGGCTTAGTTCACGGTTAACTTGTTGATTGTTGTCTAAGATCTGATGAATGGTCTGTCATGCTTCGATTGTACAAAGTGTTGTGCTAAGTTGATTGTGAATCCTATTTTGGCTACAGTTTCATTAGTGAAACAGTTGGGGATTCACTGCTGACTTCATTAATGAACTTGAGAATTTTGGTTTGGTCTCTATTTGTGTTGCTGATGTTTAGATAAGATTATAAGAATTATACTATTTAGACAGTGCCTATTTGTACTCTAGGTTGTTGAGGAAACTTAAAAATTTTAATATGCTCACTATTGATTTGTTAAGACTCGAGTGGGGTAGTTTTTTTTGCTATTGGTGGAGAAGTATTATTCAATGTGATTGTGCTACGATTTTCAAGGAATAATTACTGGGAATCTGTCTCATGATGATGAGTTTGTTAAGGATTAGTTATTGTTGGAATGGTACCTTGATCTATTCATTGTTGGAGATAGTGGAATAATTCATTTGTCGTTAGTGGAGTTGTGTATAATAATAGTTATCAACTTATCATTGGTGTCTCTCCGTACAAGGCTCTGTATGGAAGGCCGTACCAGTCACTATTGTGTTGGGTCGAGGCAGAAGAGAGTTTCTCTTCAGCCAGAGATGATCTAGGAGATCACATATAAGATTAAGAAAATTTGGAAAAACACTCAAGATTGTGCAAAGTAGACAGAATAGCAAATCCTTAGCAAAGAGGTTCGAGTGCTCTGACGCAGAGACATATATTGGTCCATGTGTTGTCGAGGAATCACACTCAGAAAGAGGCTACTTGGGAAATCAAATCCGATATGATGCAGAGATACCCTTATCTATTTTGATATGTATTGGGTTTTATTTTAAATTTTGGGACGAAATTTCTTTTAAGAAGGTTAAGATGTGAAACCCGAGAATTTTCAAGAGAGTAAATTTCACATATAAATTTTTCGCGTTAACGATTATGTGTGATGGTTAATTGGTCAAATCGGTGAAATTAGATATTACCGAGCAAATCAAATGAATTAAGGAAAGTTGGAAAAAAAATTAAGGATCGTTATTGATTTGCACTTGGAGCTAATCATGATTTAAGTTAGGGATTGGAAATTTCCGAACGAAAGGTTAAATTAAGAAACGAAATTGAAGAGTTAAATTGAAGCTATAATATTGTTGGACGAAGTTCGGAGTAAGTTGGAATTAAGGAAAAAAATATATCGATGTATAGTATGTACGTTTATACGTAAGGGCAATTTTGTAATTAAACGAAATAAACATTGATTAAGAGATGAATAAAATAAATTAGAAATGAAGAAAATGGGAGAAGAATCCCGTCAGGGATTGAAGTTGGAATTTAAGAGGGAGATTTAGGTTAAGAAATGACATGAGAATTTATTAAATAAGAAAGAGGAAATGAATTAAATTAAATAGAGAATGAAAATGAAAGAAAGATAGTAAAGGAGGAAGAAATAGGGTTTTGAAGTGAAGGGTGAAGGGAAAGTGGGCCGCTGCTGGAGATTTGAAAAGAAGAATTAAAGGAAAAGAAATAAAATAAGGAAATGAAGTGGAAAAGAAGGAAAATGGATGAAGCATCAAATTTAGGGTCGGTTCGGTTTGGTTTTTGCTTAAATTCAAACCGAACCGATTAGGTTCAGTTTTTTTTTGAGAGACCAAAAAATGAACTAAACCACATGGTAAACTGAACAAAAACCGAAGTATTTGGTTCGGTTATATTTCGTTCGGTTTTTAGTTTTTGTATAAGACCGATTATAAGTATTCGGTTCGGTTTTTGGGTATTCATTTCGGTTTTACAAATATTTAACTAATGTCCTACAAAATCAATGAAGAAAATGCAATATTCATTCTTTAGTTTATTTTCTCATTCTACTATAAACAAATATTCGTCCTTTCATTAATTCTTTCATCCTATTGAAAGAAATATCCAACAATGCAGAAAAAAAAAACATACGTACAAAAATCAATATAATCAAATCAAATACCAGTTATGAACAAATCAAATAATGTTTGATGCTTCAGTCTATTTTCTACTGCATAAAATATCCAGATTGCAAAATACTTGAATGAATGAGTAATAAGTTGATTCTTAACTCTGGAAGCAGTGTGTATAAATGATCTGTCACCTGCAAATGCAAATATTGTTTGGTTTTCATTATACAGTGATGAACTATCTTTATAAACGGTAAAATGAAAGAAGCATTCTACAATAATTGTAAAATTTGTAGAATTTGTAAAATTCTACAATAATTGCCAAAAAATGAATTGAAATCGAACCTTCTATTTCCCTGTCCCTTGAGCCTTTAGTGAATCAGTTTCACCGAGTCTTCACTTTCACTGAATCACAGCTCCTTCGATTGCACTGATGATTTGAGGCATTGGTCGGTGAAATTTCAGACCTGTTAAGTATTAAAGAGGCACTACACTCGTCGCGGTCGATGAAATTTTAGACCTGTTTGGTGAAAGGTACACTGGTCGGTCATCGGTGAAGTTTCAGCAAAACTTGAGAGCTAGTGGCCTAGTTAGTTAGAGTTCAAATTGTCAGTGAGAGCTCGCCGGTGAGAGTCCGTCGGTAAGAGTTCAGATCGTCGGTGTCTGAACTTTGAAGAATGAAGGAGATCTGACAGACTTGGGAGTTGAGAATGTAAAGAAAAGTCTTGATGAAAGACTTGAGAGTTGAGAGGTGAGACTCACCATGATTGAAAGAATGGAGTCTTGCAGTTGCCGCTCGCGTTTTCGAGGAGAAGATCGTGTTGCCTGGGGAGAATCTGCCAGAAGTGGAAGCCCTGCCTTAACAAAAGAGATGTGGTATGCACACGGCTCGAAGAAGAAAAAGAAGGCTTCTTCAAGAAGCCACTCAGTCATCGGTTATAATTGGGTTACCCAGTTTTACAAATGGTAAACGATAACCGAACTGAATATGCTCTGTTCGGTCATGACCAGGAAATATCTGTGTTACAACTGAACCAAACCGAGCAATTTAGCTCGGTTCGGTTTAGTTACTCGGCTCAGACCGAACCGTTTCCCACCCCTAATCAGATTTGCTAAAAACCAAAGGAATAGGGTTTCCTTTCACTTGTTCTATTCTCCTTCAGCTGCCAAGAACAGAGAGATAGATGATAGATAGATAGATAGATAGATAGAGAGAGAGAGAGAGAGGGGAGACGCCGAGCGCTATACGAAGATGGCGAACTGCAGCCGACGACTTTGTCTGAGGCATCCCGAGTGGCGAATGGCAATGAGACCTCACCGAACTTTTCGACTACTACGAGCGAGTGACTCCTTTGGATAAGGAGCTTAGCAGTTGCGACAAGATGGACAGACGAGGACCGTCAACCATGGAAGACGGTGAAGCTTCCAGGAGCATTCCGATGACCACAAGAGCTTCAATTTTTGGCTCAGACGAGTTGGAGGATTTCGAGCCGACACTTGAGATAGTTGCTCCTTCGCATGTGAGGAAGGACCGCCATCGAGGTAGGGGCTTTATACTTAGTTTCTTGCATCGCATTGCATAGCTTTCAAAATAAAACTTTATTTTGTGGATTACCACACATGAAAAACCTGACGGGGACTATTCGACAGCACGTCAACTTTTATACTATATATGTAGGAAAGTTTTACACGTTTACTTTTGTGCATTGGATTTCATGTTTTTATATGATGATTATGACGTGTTTAGGACAAATCCTCCTGACACTTTGAACGGTCACGAACGTCAAAGTATCAAGGGGACGTCCCCCGATACATCTTCTACTATGTGGAGTTGTCTTGTTTGCACGCTATGTGGAATATGATATTAGGAAGGAGATGAGGCTTCCCTGTGTTGCAAATCCCTAAACCTGATCAGGGTGTACTTTATTACGGGCGTCTCATCGCGGAATTTGCATGACAACCTGGGTGACGGGCCTAGTCTACGGACTACTGTCATTTTTCTTCCTCCGGGCTCATGAGGTGTTGCTTGCATGATATGGCCACCTTTTTGTGTGTTTGTTCGGGGAGTACTTGTGTGACCCTCATTTTTCACGGACTACGATTTCTAGTATAAAACACGACGAGAGTATTTAAATTTATAGTTGTCTATGTATACAACCATGTTTTTCTTAAACCTCGTCGAAGGCCTTGGGCCTGATCTCCTTGAGACGAAAAGGATTTGTTTTATTAAAATATGCATGATTCCCCGAAACTCATGGTTTTCAAGAAAAGGTAAAACAAGTTTTACACATGTGTAGTATTTAGTATAAATTCCATACTGAGCTAGTCACTCACCCCAATCGACTTATTTTTCCCAGGTCAGAGTTTCAGTTGAAGGCTCTACTGGTATTTTATTTTATTTCATTTCCCTAGTTGAACTCTTATTTATGGGTAAGCATTTCCTTTACTATTTTCTTATTATTTTCCCTGAGCTTCATGACTTGAAACTTGATACAAGTAACTTTCTCATAAATTTATCTTGCTCTTCCAACTCCCTACTCCATTCTATAAGTTGAATCTACTGCTCCAATACCTCCATCAGTTGATCATTTAATCTCTTAGATCCTAGACCTACATTGTTTCCCTCACCATTTTGTTCTTATTTGACCATGGTAGTTTATTAAAACTTCATCCATCGACAAACCTAAATCCAAATCCTCAGTTATGTTCATGTACATAACATGAAATTTCACTTTCTAAGCCCAAGCAACTCTCTTCGTTCACCTTAAATTCCTCACCCTCTATGTAACGACTTGGATTTTCATACATTTAAAAATACGTTAAATTTTGAGAAAAACATATCAGAGTGCAAGCTGGGCCGTTAGAAACACTTTAAAACGTTGCGGAAATAAAAAAATTTTTGGAAGCGTAATAATTTAAAGAAAATAAACTAAACATTTAAATTACACTTTATGAAAAAGAAAACTGAATTTAATTACAATTTGATTGTCTCTCACTTTACATAACTTGGCCAACCACAAGCACGCGTGTGCAAATCCCTCATCAACTGCTTCTTTCTTGCTCGAGAAACTCCGCACGTCATGTACCTATACTGCAAGTAAGACGTGAGCCTAAAGGCCCAGTAAGAGAATGGGTTTATGCATATGGAATGCCGCTCTTTAATTCTTCGGAATGGGTCCGGCCCAAACCAATCTTTTGCTTATATATTTTAGGAATAGCTACGTGTTTTAGGAATAGCTCGTATATGGAGCGTTGAGTTTCGAAAATCCTATGGTTTCTAATTAATTATGTTAATTGGTCTTTTGATCCCGATATGGGAAAGATTAGTTATTTTCTTCACTCTAGTCGTGTGGCCACCCTGTGGTGGTATTCCTAATTGTTTCTAACGTTATGATGCCTAAGGCTACCCTAAAGTACAAACATGAAATAACTAAGGGTGCATGCATAACATACATTCAATCACTAAGTGATTTGTTTATAACTTAGAACTAGTATATTAACAACCTAATCGACAACTATTAAATTAGTTAAACTAGTAATTAACATGCTCATTAATTAAGTCAATCTAAATATGCTTAGTTCGTAATTTCACAACCAATTAATATTTACAAGGCAACTAAACTAATCGTACGAGTGAGCCGTCAACGAAACAACATCAACGAAACCACCATTATCTCTTGGAAAAACTAACAGCATCACTTAATAGAGAACTAACATATAACAAAACTAACAACGTCACTTAATAGAGCATTAATAGATAACAAAACTAACAACATCACTTAATAGAGAACGAACAGATAACAAAACTAACAGCGTCACTTAATAGAGCACTAATAGATAACAAAACTAACAGCATCACTTAATAGAGAACTAACAGATAACAAAACTAACAGCATCACGTAATAGAGAACTACTAACAAATATCTCACAGAACTAACAATGCATTACTAACAAGCAGAAAACAACCAAGATTACATTATATGTGAACAACCAAGCCTAGAAACATACAGAGTATCCCAAGCTTATAAACACACATCAAATAAACATATAAACACACATATTCTACCACTCACGCACACGTTACTTGCGAGTAGGGCTTAGATGGCCAAACACACACAAGTCTTACCATTGACGAAGACACACCAACAGGGACAGCTCTCCTGCTCTAGCTTCCAGCAGGACAGCAGCTCACTCCACATTCACAAACTAACTCACGGTTTTGCAGAGAACCAGAGAGCACATAGTTCAGACCACTAGCACACTTGAGAGAAATTCTTTTCTAGAACCCCTCCCTTTCTCTGCTAACTCAATGAATATATACATAGATGACAATTTGAATTGTAAACCAACCTATCCCACTATTCCAGCCACATATCCTGATATTCTAGATCTTGATCATCATCGTCCAATCCTTGAAACTGAACCACGCACCTCCACCACTTAGAATCCAACTAAACTGCCAAGCGAGAAAAATAGAGGATGGACCAATTGAACTGAACCACGAGCAACTTGGACCACCAACTACTCTGTGAACCAAAGCCCCTTGGTCAAACCAGCCATCATTAATCATTCCCTACATCCTGTAAATTTCCATTCCTGCTAACACCTCCAGCCAACAACCGGTCATCAGAACACTAAGGGGAAGGAAGAATTCTACCAAACGTTCCAAAATTTGTCACTAGAAATCACCATGGCAGAACTTTGATTCGCCAGAAATCACCATTGCTCATCCTTCGCCAGACCACGCATCGCCAGCCACCGCCTCGAACACCCGAGCCCAAGCTCGCAGTCGCCATCACCTCGTACGTCGCCACGATCTCTCCTTCGATCGCCCCAATCTCTTCTCCCTCTCATATTGGTTGTCTCTCCTTTGCATGAAATGGCCGAAGGCCATTACTTCAATAAATTGCTAGACTGATTTGGTTCTTGCTGAACTGGTTCAGCATATACATCCACTACTTAAATTTAATTCATTAAATTTAATCCAATTTACCCAATTAATCTCCACTTAATTATTATCTATAATTCTAATTAATTCCTCTATTAGATTTTAATCTCAACTAATCTAATATATCTCAAATATTATAAATTTAAATTTGTTAATACCCTGATAATTAAATAATTATCGACTTAAAAAGTGTCGGGGTGTTACACTCTATCTAATCATTTGCAACTTAGCAACCTCGCCTAATTATCTACTTAATTTTGTTTATACCAAAATTTCCTTTTACTACTTCCCCTTTCCAATTTATAAAAATTTGGGGAAAGTCTCCCCTATTTCTTTACTCTCCTAGAGCTATATTTCATACATCCTGCACTAAAATTCAAGTAGTTCCAGTATTATCTATCTTTTATTACATACATCATTCAACTTTATATAATCTCTGTAATGTCCGTTAAGTCAGTGAATAAAATGGAGCATCAAAATCCAATTAATAGTTTCTCATCCTCATCTTCGCCCTCTAACCATGTTATCCCTTTAACATAGAATAAAATAAAATACTTAAATTAGAAATCTAATCTATTTACATAGTTATAGTTGATGAAGTATTTTCACGTTGAAGCTTGTGCTAGTAGGCAGTCTAAAAAATTAATTTTAAAACCCAGGTGCTTTGATACCAATCTTTAACGACCCGATTTTTCTTTCTTAAAACATGTCATTTAAAAATATGTTTATCTTTGAAAGTCCCATGAAATTTAAAATTTTTATAAAAACAATGGAATACTTCATTTCTAAAATATTTAAAAGCATGTCAAACATAATATTTTGAAAACTATTTTCTTTTAGAAAACACAATGGAAGACTTTAAAACAACTTTTAGAATTTAAAATATTTCACAAAACTCTTTACAAACCGTTTCCTTTTAAATCATTTAGCCTAGCCAGCCATAAGATCCGTGCATGAAAATCCTTCATCAACTGCTCCTTATCCTGGCATAGCATCTACCTACATCACAAGACTTGAACTTTGAGCCTAACGCTTAGTAAGTGATATAAAATAAATATACACGTACTATGCAACTTTTGAAATTCGTATACAGTTTTCTGTTTTTGTTTTTTGTCTCTGTTTTCTTTTTCTATTTTCTATTTATATTTTCTGTTTGTGTTTTCTGTATCTGTGCACATCAATGCACCCTGTTCTGACATCAATCAGCAATCCACTATGTGATAAAGACTTTTTCATGACCCGGACAAAGGTCGGACAGAACCACAGGGTCAGGCGACCTGATCCTCATAAAGGACCCGATCCGCCAGCCGAAGAAGTGTATTAATATAGGGGAGACTTTTATAAATTTTGTGGCCTAAAAGATATGGGTCTACGTCCGAGTAGGGATGACGAGAAAATAACGGTGCATAAAATAAATTGAAATCCAAGTACTGCGCAACAAATCTAACCCAACAGAATTAAAGTTCACAAACCCAAATAGAAATGTGAAATCCTTACGATCAACAATTTAATCGCTCAAGTCAACAATTTGCCTTTACCGAAAATTTTTGATGACGAGTCATTTGGGATGAGTGACTAACTCAGTAAAGTATATCTAGACTAGGTGCATCACATTGCGAAAACTAGATTTTCTCTTTCAGAAAACAATGTTATTTTTCTCATTTTACCATACATGAATTTTAACTGAAATCTCTTTATCATACTATAAATCTGGCCTAAGGCCATCGGTGAGGCTTTTATCGAAAACTCGTTGTATACATAGATAGCTATACCTTGTAAAATAGGCCATCATCATTTTCCAATTTGAAAACGTAATCAGTGAAAAGGGGTAGTCACACAAGGACTCACCCACCACTCAGCAGAGAATAGGTGATCACCTGTCGATAATAACACCTCATGAGGCAGAGGAAGTATAGATGACGGTAATCCATAGATCTAGCGCATCACTTGGGTTACCGGCAAGAACTCCGTAGTGATACAACTCATATAGGGAACACCAACGATGGCGATTGAAAGATCCGACACATCACCTAAGTTGCCTGCGAGAACTCTACATACGATCAAACGGAATGGATAAGGTTGCTTATGATAGGCTTGTTTATCCACTAAGATACTTGTAGGTTCCAAATGGACGAAAGTTGTTTACGAGCAAGCTCGAGTCGTCACACCACCCGGCAAATGAAACGGTACTTAGGATTAACAAGTCTCGGCGACAGACAACCTTTTGATCCATTGGACAAACCCTTGCCAAGTTTAGGGGCTTGCGACCCAAGGAGGTGTCATCACCCTCCCATCCTATTTACAACTTTTAGGGCTCTCCACTTGATGACACATCACCAATGCCCCATCCATTTTTCACACGTACAACCAATCAACCTTAAAGCAGCAGAAGGTTTCAAAGGGGATAGCCTTGTCATGCTTTGGCGTTAGAGTGCCCAAAGCAATCAAGAGGATTCATCCTCCCAATATATGCACAATTATTAAGTAAAACCATGTACAAAAATAAACGTGAGAAAACGTACTAATACGAAAAAATGACGTCCTGTTGAACAGTCCCCATCAGATTTTCAAATTTGGTATCCCACAAAATACTAATTTTTCTTTGAAAACTGTGATGCTATGCAATGCAAGAGGTATAGAAATCTCTACCTCGACTACAGTTTTTCTTGC
The DNA here is from genome assembly GCA_022433065.1 of Begonia loranthoides. Taxonomy (NCBI): domain Eukaryota; kingdom Viridiplantae; phylum Streptophyta; class Magnoliopsida; order Cucurbitales; family Begoniaceae; genus Begonia; species Begonia loranthoides. The sequence goes on along the minus strand of CM039481.1, from coordinate 11,509,017 downwards.
CGATCAGAGCAACTGTCTCCTCAAGAATCGTATCACACTCGTCGAAATCTTCCAAGCCAGAGTCAGAAACTAGCAAAGTGGAGCTTTCCGATTACGATCCTATCGTCGTTCACGTTCAACAGCCCTTGTGCGAACGCTCATAGCCATTGACGATTGAGCGCTCACACTTTGTCTGCTCAGAACGTCAGAGCCGCTTCTTGTATAGAACACCCAGACAAAGTCAACCGTCACCATCCAGTTGCTCAAAACTCATCACCGGTCACTGCTCTTGTCGGTCACTCATGTTATCTCTCTCTCATGAAAAATCTCTCAGCCACAATCTCTCTCCCTCTCTCTCTCACAAAAGGCTCTCTCTCTCTCTCTCTCACACACACAAAAGGCTTCAGCAGAATGCAGAATGGGAAGATCAAGACTTGCCCTAATTTCTCATTATCTCAATTTCCCTCTTCATTTTCATTTCAGTCCATCTGGCGGGATTTTCCCCCCATTTGTCAATCCATCTTGGTGAGATTTTTCCCTCCTTCACTCATTCCATTTTCAAACTTTCTTACTCCATTATACATTATTCTTCTCTTGTATCTTAATTTCTTCATTTAATTACATGAATGTCACTAGGTATCAACATATATACCATATGTTAAATAATTAGCTCTTAATCTAACTTATTCCGAGCGTTGCCTGACAACGTTCATAGCTCCAATTTAATTCTTTAAAATTTCCATTTCTCAATTTAGTTTTCAATTCAGAAAAATTCTAATTCCAACGATTTGACCAATTGACCAAATTTGCGTATGTGGCCACTGCGTGACAATTCGGGTCAACTTTTCAACGTTATGACCAATTTTAACTCAAAAAACTAACACATGGAATTTCTTATTTAAAATTTCAAGGGTTTTACAGACTTGACATCGATCGAACTGCCTAATAGCTACTATGTAGAACAATGCACAGTGAACCCACATCTAATATAAGCAGCTTTGGCATCAATTGAAAGTTCTACTAGTGGTTTTACGCATCAATGCACAACGATCGGTCCCGACATCAATTGAAGACGCACTAGCGGCCGTGCGCATCAACGCTTAAATGACTTCACATACACCGTTGCCTTAGCTAGCCTTGATATAAATTGAGAACCAACTAACAAGCTCACATCTATCAGTCCATGGCACACATCTGAGGTGGCCATCCTATGGCACCCACCTAAGGCAGCCATCCTGATTACATTTATTCTGTTTATTCTGTTTAATTCATTTATTATATGTTTTACTTTCAATGATAAAATGGATATTCCTACAGCCCAAATGAAGGTCGTCCGATTCGGGTGATCAGCTCTTGAGAACACCATACACTTAGTATGTATGAGCATCCACCATACAATTTTTCCCAAAACCATGCATGAAAACCATTTGGTATCATTTTGAAAACCATGATTCATGAATATTCATGAATGCATACAATCCTGTATCCTCCAGCATGATCAGTATGAAATCCTATAATCCTCAACCATGATCAATCTCATTATCATTATTCTTAACTTAAATTAATAAACACATCATTAAAAGAACCTAATTCTGGTAAACATAGCATCAAGCAACAATACATCCGCAGGACATGATCATAACTTAATAATCTAGTAAATGCAAGCATACAAAAAAATCCTAACTCTTGCAATGTAGGGCCCCAAAGACCAAAACACATACAATATCAACTTACCTGTCATCTGTAAAGCATTTAGCACATTGATTTAGCCTTCACAATACCTTCACAAACTAATAACATTTAATTATTAGCTTCATTTCTTTAACAACCATTCACAAAGTTCCATAAACCATAACACTTAATAGTTCCCATCATTCACACTTGACACCCCGTAGCTTGCAATATACCAATTTTATAGAATCATTAACAACTTCCTTATTTATCTCAAAACCTCCCTCTACCTTATAGCTTATCATAAACAGAATATAAACATCTTAAACAAACTCACAGCCAAGGCGACCAATCCCAGAGAAATGATCATTGAGCATTAAACAGGATAACATTCCACTGTCCATTATTATTCTTTCCCACCCTTCCTCTAACTTCAAAATTTCTTATAACAAACAGTATAGCTTCCAAATACTCTTATCAGTAGAACAAATCAAAACAGTTTCAGATGCATTCCAACAAAAGTAGTAACAAAACAGGGAACCAAACTAGGAGCCAACTTCCATAACAGTGCACTCTTTTATCTTCTACAACTATTTACATAAATCCATAAAATCAAAAGGAAACAAAACTGGGAATACCTGAAGAAACCCAGAGACCCAAGAGAAGCAGAGAACTTCTAGCCAACTCCCACCTTCTTTCTCTTCAACTTACAGAAGCACTAACTAAAACACAGAATGAAAGCTGCATTAATAGATAAACATTTCATCAACACCATCAATAACATAAAAAGCATTTTCCTAAACTCCTTGTTCTTCTTCCTTCTTCTTCTTTGGCTCCTTTCTCTCTATGACCCTTTCTCGGCCTTCCCTCTTCCTCTCTTTGTTTCTCTTTCTCCCGCAAGCTCTCTCTCTTTCTAACTTTTCTCTCTTCTCTTTCTCGGCTCACAACTCTCTCTTTAGAGAGCTTCCCTCATTCCCTTAACTTTTTTTCCTCACTCTGTCTCTCATCTTCCTTCACCAAAGTGTCTCATATAAGCTTCACACAATCCCCATAAACCTCACCTCCAACATTGCCACCCGTAAAGGAAATGCATGTAGAGTGATCACAGAAAGCAGCATATCGAGATTCACAATTTCCCGCAAAATCACGTGGAACTGGTCGAGTAGCGTGTTGAGTAACCCAAGCCATCATCGACCACAGCAACATTTAAAATTCACATTTTCTAAAACCCAGTGGTAGTGGTCAATCATATGATCAACCGCCCAACCATGATAAATTCTCTAGATTTACCGATCGATTTTGTGATCAACCGCTCCAATGTTGTAAAAAGCTCTGTGTAGAGTCTGCCATTTCCGCAATCGACCGATGCCTGCCTGTTAAAACACCACTGACCATTTTGTGGTCGAACACATGATTAACCATTTCCTCCATGCCATACTGCATTTTGCCTCTGTAATATTTTTTGATCAATGATACTCGACCGCACTCACTACCGCATGCTCGATAGCAAAACATGGGAGCACTCTGTAATATTTAGCGACTGACCATTTAGTCGACCGATTCCTTCTTTTACTCACACCCAGTTGATCTTTTGATCAAACCCTCCTTCATCCTTCATGGCTAATCCTTCTCCATAATGCCACTGCCACTTTTCCTTAACTTTACACTTCCTTTATTAATTTAACAACTTCCTTAATCCATTCTTCTCTTCCTTGATCCAACATCTTTCAAGTCAATGATCCATCAACAACAATTTAATCACTATAAATACCCCACATAACTATAATTAGTCTTCAATAATTATCACTAATTAATCTAATCTTTATTACGTTTACTAAAATTATTTTTGGGGTTTTACATTCCTTAATCTCCAATCATCCACAATTATTATTATCCTTAGTCCCAGCTTAATTCTGGATATTACAACAAAACCAAAGATTCTATAAGGAACTGATAAGTTCCACTTGTACTTTTCCTATCAAGTAGACTACCCGCGTGGTCGAGGTCGGTATATCCCACTAAGTTGAAGAATGTTCCTTTAGAATACCAAAGTCCTAATCCAATAGTCTAACTTAGATATTTAAATATCCTTTTAACCGCATTTAAGTGAGACTCTCTAGGAGAAGCTTGAAATCTCGTACATAAGCACACACTAAAGAGAATATCGAGTCTACTTGCTGTCAAGTATAATAGGGAACGAATCATACCTTGATACTTCTTCATATCCACATATTTTCTATTTTCATCTTTATCTAATTTAGTGGATGTTATCATGGGAGTGCGTGATGGTTTGGATGTGTCCATATCAAACCTCTTTATAAGTTCTTTGACATATTTTTCTTGGTTTAAGAAAATTCATTCCTAAGATTGTCTAATTCGACCAAAAAAAAAATCTCAATTCTCCTATCATACTCATTTCAAATTCACTTTCCATTAATTGAGAAAATTCTTTACAAAGTGAGTCCTTGGTAGCACCAAAGATAATATCATCTACATAAATTTGCACAATAATCATATCCTCACACTTATGCTTAGTGTAACATCTTGTAACTTTTACCATATAAAAATTTTTGATCTTATAAAAACACTTGTGAGGGAAAACCAGAGTATCAAACAACAAAAGCCTTAACCATATAAAATATTACAATCTAGTATTTTAAAAGCCATTTAAACAAACATTGCTAAAACGTTAACTTAAAATAGTTTAAGACCAATAAACACTTGAAATTATTTTGAAACTCTTAAAATAATTAAATTCTCTTATTCCATTTCTGAGAGACATAACCCCAAGGACAATCCTCCAACAGTACAAATGCCCAACTCGGGAATACCCCATCAGCTGTGTCCTTTATAAGCTTTATCCCAACATTGGCTCCTTACCTACATCATAGGACCTAACTATGAGCCTAATGCTCAGTAAGTGGTATAAATTTAAAACATGAAATACACATACAACTTTTTAAGTTCGTATACAGTTTTTTGTTTTGCTTATTTGTTAATGTTCCTATCTTTTACTATTATTTATTTTGTTTATGTGCCAGGCGTACCCAATCAGACCACACAAACAACTATTTATGTTTAATTTCTGTTTTGCTTATCTTTTTCTTATTTGCCTTTTATTGTAATTTATTCTATTTTTGTGTTTGGCGTAACCAACCGGACCACTCAAACAGCTCTTTGGTTTCTGTGCCGGTCGTACCCAACTAGACCATAAAAATGACTATTTACATTTATTCTATTTACTATTCTGTTCTTATTTAATTCTAGTTACCTATCCAAGTGTTAGAGATGTCAACTTGACAAGGTAGAGCGGTTTATGCATAAGGCTGCCATCCCGTGGCACACACTTAGGCGACCAACTCAAGAACCCACATCTCTAGCCACCTATTTACGTTACTCATTTTCATATACTTTAGGATTCCAAGTCTTAACGGTGTTGTGCGCATACAATTCTATCTAACGTGTTAATCAATCGTATCCTTAAAACGTGATCCATCCTGACTAAGGAATTGAACTTAAATCTAATAAACATATAATTCAAACAATCAAGCAAACAAACAAACCCTAATTCCCATGATGTAGGCCCTTTCGGACAAAACACATGCAGTACTCCTTACCTGGATTCCTTAGCTTTAACGAGTTAGCACTTAAGTTTCTTCTCCTCAATTCCTATTCACAATCTGATAGATATTTTACTCATCAATAACAATTCTCCAAAAACTATCATCTATCCACAGGTTACACTTCAAGGATTATTATTATGCCTAACTACAGCTTAATAGGCCTTAATTCTCTCCACAGCATTACTCACAACATATCAAGTTACATACAATCAACTCCTTTCACATCCAAACTTAACCATTTATTCCAACAACCACCTTATCCTACAACTCATCTCAATAATTTATTCCACATGATAATAACCAATCATAAACTCACCTAACAGATAGAACAATATCCAGAATACTAGCTACGGCCAATAGGTTTCCACAGCACAACAGATCCTTTTCTTAAAGTCTATAATGCATGATCATCATACCAACTGAATAATGTGTTTCCCAATTTCCATAGAATAAATACAATATAAACTCAAGTGTATATTAATAACCAACTTCATGGATATCACCCTAATACTTAGATTCTACTTAGCATACATGCAATGGCTTAATCCGTTTCCAAATATATCCAATAGTGAACCCAATACAAACCAAATTCTGAATTCAGACGGTACGGGCAGAATTTGGATGCATCCTCTCGTCCAAATCCTCCCTTTACAGCGATAAAACTGATTTAAAATCAGAAGGAGAATGATGTCTAAGCAATAAAAACATGGCTTCTCGACACAAAATCCCACGATGATGGCCGACTAGTAGAGATTTGTCCACTGCTCTCCCTCTGGCACCCATACAAATTGTTCCTAGGTGAGCCCTATTTCTTCAACCCTTCCTCTCTTCTTCGTTGTTCTTCTTGGAGCCTGGAGAGGACTGGTGGGTTTCTGCTTGGAAGGAGAACTACCATGTTTTGGAAGAGGAAATGCTAGAGAAGATAAGGAATGGGTTGTCTTGGCCAGGTGGAGGCCCTATACCCAAGTATAGAGTATGTGTGTGAAGATTTCTGTAGTTTTCTAAAGTTGCATTAAGGTTCTGCTGCATAGTTGTTTACTGCATACTATTAGATGCCTTAAACTTCCATTTTTTTCTTATGTGTCTATTGATTGTTGTTGTATTTCGTTTCAGCTGGAAGAACGCATTTCCTTTCTATTTTTTCTGTTGATATCCACTGATTGTTCTTTTACTACTGTCATTAGGATGTTCATGTTAATAGAAAGTGGTGAAACTGTTGGTTAACTAAAGAGAGAAGATGCCTAATATGAATGAGAATGTGAATGAATGTTTGATAGATTCTATTATTGTCATTAGCAAATCTATAAGTAGGCTTCCGCTCAAATGTTTTATGTGTAAGGTTTATTCAGTACATGCTCCTCATTTCATTTCATTTCATTTTTGTTCGCCGATGTTATAAATATCTGGAAAGCATGATTTTTGTTGTTTCATTTTCCGCCATTCTTACTATTGGAATCGACGATGAAGTATGTTTTGCTGTCCATGTTCATTATTATTGCTACAAATTTTATTTACTAGATAGGAAGTCTTTGTTATTTCGTTTCATTGATATGTACTGCCAACTAAGCTCGTTATAAGACTTGTCTCGCTGCCCTGTTTTGCTTTTTCAATAATTTCACTATCATTTAGCATGTCTAATGTTTATTGCTGCTGCATATAATCTTCGTGAAGCACATTTCGTTAACTTATCTTCGTTATTATCTGATGGATGTTAGTCGTTAAGAAGCATGTCCTACCTTCCATTTCGTCACTTGAAGCGCTATTGTTTGTTATTAATTTAGTAGCATGTTTTCGCTGTTCGTTTCATTGTTAAATCTTGCTAACAAAATAGTTGATTTGCGAGTGCGCTTCGCTGTCCTGTTTTATTATTGCTGCCAAATAATACCATTATTGAAGCATGATTTGCTGTTAGTTTTGATCTACTACACTGCTATCATAATTATTATGATCCGCTATTGATTTTTTGTCCATTATCCACTGCTATATTAACCAAATGAAAGCACGTTTAGTACCTACAAACCGCTGTTTCATTCCAGTCATTAGAAATACTTCTTTTGTTGTTCTATTCTTTATGTTTTCGCTGCTATTGGTGAGACTTGAAAGAATAATTTGTAGGCATAATCCGATAGTTTACTTGTTGGTAATTTTTGTTCAATTTATTCATTTAGAAGTATGATCTGTAGTTTGTATCGTTGCTTATCACCGCTGAATTATTAACCGATGGAATGCATGACTAGTAGTATTTTCTACTGCGGTAGCATATCAAAAAGCATGTTAGAGGTGTAAATTTGCTACTATTACAGTTGATTAAAAAACATGTGAGCTGTCTTCTTAAATTTTTTGCTGTTATAGTCGATAATAAACATGTTTTGCCATCTACACCGACCCTGTGCCCTATTGTTTTCTTTAAATTCAAAAGCAGGTTACGTTATTCTAATTTGACAATTGCTCATTACTCTACGCTGTTGTTACTCTCATTATGTAAAAGCATGCTCTGTTCTCATTTTATTGGATGGTATTAGTATGTTTATCTTGCATCTCGTGGTTATGCACTGTTGTTACCTTCGTTATATAAAGCATGTGCTATTATTTGTTTTTAATCATGGTTATGTTGGATCCTTTAAAGCATTGACATTTACTTACCATAGATGTGTTATTAAATTTGATAGTGCTACGTTGTATTCACATTAATAGAAACCAAGTAGGGGGTACGCCCTCGGGGTGGTACCCACATGCATGAGTGAGGAAAAGTGCTAAGAGAAAGGAATGTTCGGGGTGGGCAGGATACGCCCATCACTGAAGAAACCTTGTCGACAGGATACGCTAGGAGGAAAGAAACCCTGAAGGCAGGACACGCTAGAAGGGGAGGAGCCTTGAAGTTGGGATATGCCAGAAAGAGGATGAAAAAGGGAGTTGGAGAACGGATGGCTAGGTGAAGCCCCCTACCTTGACGGGAACGGGGACCTAATCACAAGTAAAGGGTTAGGACCGATCAACTATTCCATCCCCTAAGAACCCACCAATCTCCAGCTCGATGTACGAGTCAAGAACGAATGAAGAACGAACGTAATGAAAAGAATTGGTTTGGGTGGGCCCCATTCCAAGAAGAATTTAATGGAGATATGCATAATTGTTTTTCCCCATTTTCTTACTTGGCGAAAGCTCGCGTCAATACTTGTGGTGTAGGTAATGAAGTGATTATGCCAGGAGTTATGGTGGAGGCCATTCCGGTGGAGCATGCGGTGTATCCGGAGGAAACACAAGTAGAGTAGTAGTGCGGCACCAAGTTAAGGAAGAAGATGTTGTTTTGAAAATGGTGTAACGTTAAATATCGTTTGTAAGCGTTAATCTACCATTTTAACCCTAGTCAGATACTTATTAGGATAATCAGAAAATTTTAATTAATGTTTGTTTTTGTGACGCTTCTAAATTACGTTTCCACTACTTTTTATTAATCATAGTTCCCCTTTTTCTTTGATTGAACCAGTCAAATTTTTGTAAGTTGGTAACGCTCGGATTTTCTCGGAACTTTGATTTTAAATGTCAAAGGATTTCCAAATGAAGTTTCTTTAAATTTTTAATTAATTTAAAAAATTCAATGAGCTTTTAAGGCAAGTAAGGATTCAGGTCGTTACAGATTCCCCTTCGGACGATCGGCCACAAATTCACTTGATCAGACGCTGATTTCTTTGTTCTAGATTGCCGGTTGATCGCGTCGGTTGATCAAATCCTTTGGACAATTGACCATCAATCATCCAAAATATTGTTTGCTTCAAAATGTCAGTTGCTTGATTCTTTCAGTGCCTGATCTACCACCACTTCATTTTTTACAACATGTTCAAATACATGTTTATCAGAATTCTTTTGGATAATCAACCTCCACACCAATCAATCATCCGCCGCATTCTTTCTTCTCCAAATATATATATTCCAAATAAATTACAGGTTGACAATGATCAACCTCCACTTCAATCTATCATCCGCCACATATTTCTTCTCCAAATATATTTATTCCAAACAATACACACACACACACACACACACACATATATAGTACTTTTTCTCCAAATTTATATATAAATATCTATATCCTTAATAAATCACTTTTCTAAATTATTCTAACCTAAATTTCCAAATTATTCAAACCTCAATTTATCCCCCTATAATCAAGGTATAGCCCATAATTCCTCATCCACCTTATTCTTTACTAAATTTAATACACTCTAAAATATTATAGATCTTATACCTTCAACCTTATTATATCCAAGTACATATTCTCTTACCATTTTCACTAACTGTCAATCACTTACCTAGTTCATATCGTCCTACCTAACTCCAAATATCATCAAACAATTCTCCTATAACCTTAATTTCTTCCTTAAACTAAGTATGCATATAATTCGGGTATCATAGTTCACTTCATCTAAATATGTTTCACTTGACTAATATCTTAAATTATCCAAGTTAATTTCAATAAATCCTAAATCGTTCATTTTAGCTCTAAGAACCCTAGAATTATCACTTAAGTCGTATGCTTAGTATAACAAAAATTTGGGATATTACACTTATTGAATAAGGTTGAGTCAATTTTTCCTACCTTAAAATCTCTTTCCTTAAGAAATTTGCTCAATTCATTATACCAAGCTCTTAGAGCTTGTTTTAAACCATAAACAACTTTATTGAGCTTATAAACATAATCAAGTTTATCTTGGACTTCAAAGCCTAATGGTTGTTCTACGAATACTTCTTCCATAATATATCCATTAAGAAAAACACTTTTGACGTTCATTTGATAGTGAATAAAATTCTTGAAACATGCGAATGCTAAAAGCATAAGAATGGATTCTAATCTAGCTACTGATGCAAAGGTTTCTTCAAAGTCAATACTTCTTCTTGATTGTACCCCTTTACAACTAACCTAGCTTTGTTCCTTACAACAATTCCACTTTCATCCAATTTATTTTTGAACACCCATTTAGTTCCAACGATTGAATGATCTTTTGGCCTTGAAACTAGGTCCCAAACATTGTTCCTTTTTTAGTTGATTTAATTAATCTTGCTTAGTCAAGATCCAATTTTTTGTCAACCCTGCCCATCAAAATTCTTGGGTTCTACTTGGGAAATAAAGGCAATGTTATTACAAAGATTTCTAAGAGAGGATCTTGTCTTAATGCCTACAGATGAAACACCAAGTATATCATCTATAGGAAGACTTTTAGCATATGTCCAATCTTTGGGAAGATCATCGAGAAGATTTTTCATGGGGCTATCTTCTAGAGGCTTGGATTGAGACTCTTGGGGAGGACTTTATAGAGTTCCAACATCATTTTCTCCCAGATTAAGGGATCCTATTTCATTTTCTAGATCATCTATTAACTTCACACTATTTCATAGTAGGATAGTCTCATTGAAAGTGACATGCATAGATTTTTCTACATCTAATGTCCTTTTATAAAAGACTCTATAAGCTTTACTTGTTGAAGAATGTCCTAGAAATATCTCGTACTTCGTCTTGGAGTCCAATTTACCTAAGTTATCTATTGTGTTCAAAATAAAAGATTTACACACAAAAGCTTTAAAACAACTTACATTGGGAGTTCTACCATTCCAAATTTCGTAGGGAGTATTTTCTAGAGAAGGACGAATAGAAACTCAGTTAAGAACATAGAAAGTCGTTTGTAATAACCTAACTTTTTATATCAGAACTTAATAAGAATAAATTGGAAAGTAATTGGGGGTATTCGGATTAGTCAAATATTTATCGGGGTATTACCAAGGACGTAACTGATAGATTATAATTTAAAGGAAATTAATTGGGGAATAATTAAACAAAGGTGGTAGTGAAATTAAATTAAGGAGAAAAAGAAAATATGATTAATTGAAATTAAAGTGTAAGAGAATAAATAAGTAGGGGGATAATTAAATGGAATTAGAATTTAAAGGGATAAAAAAAAAAAGAATTAAACGGAGCTAGAGGGGAGCTGAACCGGTTCAACCGAACTGGTTCTGTCATGTTGGTCCAATCTGGGAGTTAGAAGAAAGGGGAGAAGAAATGTGGTCAGGCCTTCCCCATTTTTGCGAAGAGAGAAATCCAGAGAGCGAGAGGGGGAGCGAATTGAGAGAACGACGAGAGAGCAGGTGGTGGAAATAGGGCGAGGCTGGGCTTCGCGAAGGAGTTCGACAGATGGAGGGTTATCCGTCGAGTTGCTGGTGTCGACGCGAGGAGGACGAATTGTGGGCTAGAGCTCAAGTGCGAGCTGCAAAATTTTAGTGCCTGACCGAGATGAATATTGGGGATGCTAAGGATTTGGATTTTGGATGGCAGAGGCATCTTCTCTGGCATTAGTGCATGGTAAGGGATCCCCTGCGTTTTGGTTTCTCTATCCCCATCTTCGTGCCTTGTTGGTTCATTGGTCCCGTTTCTGAATGAACTGAGTGTGTGTGTAGATGTGACTTCAATGGTTCTGAAAAGTGAAGGAATGGAGTGAAGAAAATGGTAGAGAGCAAAAGAGACAGGGTCAAGGGAGTACTAGAGGGTTCTTCTGGTAAGGAAATCCTTCACTGTCGTTTGAAGATTTTATGGATTTTAGGTTCTGTGTTTAAGATTCTCTGCATATAGATTTTAATGGGATAATTGTAAAAGATAAAGGGTTAGTGGATGTGATTCCCTGTTGATGATTATTGTTGAAGAATGTTAATTAGGGTTAATGGATAAGGCTCTCTGTGAATTACTGCTTCTTGGTTTTGTGGGGTATCTATGCTTGGATTTATGTTCTACAATCATTTTGGTTAAGGGTCTATTTGGAAATAGATATTCGGGGAGAGTTGTATATAGTCATGGATTTTATGAGAATAAGATAGAAGGTAAATAGTAGAGAATGTGGTAATGCTTTAAATTATGAAATGTGGAGTGGTTCTTTGTTTATTAATGCCTTAATGAATATGGTATTAGTGGAATGAAGAGAAAATGTTAAGATTAATAATTGGTGATTATTAATTATTTAATGTTATTCATTTTGAAGGTATTGTGAAGGATAAACATAAGTCGTAATGTGCATTGAAGACCACCAGGTAAGTTGATACTTACTGTGCTTTGGTCTTCGGACTCTACATCGCAAGAATTAGGATTGTATGTTGTGTGTTTACTAGATTTAGGTTCTTTTAATGATATGTTTATTAGACATTTGTATGATCATGATAGGATCGTATGCATTCACGAACATATTGCATGACATACTTAATATATGTAAATTGGCATATGGAGGTTTGAGAGATCGGTGACATTTGGTTACTCGGACATAGGGAGCGGTGAGGTAGGAGTTAGCTACATGGAATCTAGGGTTTATTCTTCTCTCGCTCTGAAATCCCCAACGTCTTTAACAAAGGAGTCGGTACCAGTATGTGGAACACCCCCGATGGATATACCTCCTCGTCGGAAGGACTTGTTAGGCCACATGACGCTAGGGTGTATCTCACTCTTGGTTTCTAGAAGAGATACGGCTCTTTTCTGTAATGCATCGCATGATTAGGCATCACATCTGCATTGCATTTCATTCTATCTGATATAGAACATTAGGCTCATTAGTTAAATCTTGTTGATATAGGTATGTATGAGAAACAGGAGAACAGGTCAAAGACAATTGATGAAGGATTTGCACGGGTGGATCTTGTGGTTGGCTAGGCTAAGGGATGTGAGGAAGAGAAAAAAGTTTTATAAAGAGTTTTGTATTTAAATCGTAAAGAAAAATAATGGTATTTATTATATGTTTTATTTATTAAATTTTTCCGGTGCAATTTATAAAAAGATTTTAAGTAAAGAAATTAACGATCGGGTTTTACGAAAGAAAAATCTTCCAATATTTTTATAGAAAGAAAAGTTTTAAATTTTACTAAATTTTTAATAGGCAATATAAACTGGATCGTTACAATTGGTATCAGAGCCCCTGAGTTTTAAAAATGATTTTGTAGACTACCTACCAGCACAAGCTTCAACGTGGAAATACTCCATCAACTGTAAGTATTATAATAAGTTGATTTCTTTTATTTAAATATTTAAGTGCTTGTTTTTGTCTTGCAATGAAAAGGGTATCATGGCCAGAGTACATAGAAGGATTTGACTAGTAAAAATTGTGAATAATGAGGAAAAGACTATCAATCGGTTGACTGAGTTGGCGAGGGAATAATCTGGTACTTAGAGAGACTTATAGAATGTAAACTAAGAAGTATGGTATTTGGATGATTGTAATTGATGCAAACCATAGTGATTCTTTTCATAGAATTTAATAATGGAAATGATAAAAGATAGACGATACTGGAACTGCTTGGGTTTTGAGTGCAAGAATTAGATTTGGGGGAGTAAAGAAACGTGGGAGACTCTACCCAAATTTTTGTAAATTTGAAAGAGGATAAGTGGAAAGCAAATTTTGCGTGATCTAGATTAAGTAGACAATTGGCAAGGTTGTCCACACTGCAAAGAATTAGATAAGAGGGTGAAATTGTTATATGAAGGAAGAATATTGAGGGTTAGTGACTAAGCTGAATTGTAAGTCAAGTGCTTATCCACTTGATCAGGATTATTAAGAAATTATAAAAAGAGTGTTTTGGACCTTCAGTAGCAAATAAATTGGGTATTTGATACCATGATCACTACCCACTTGGTTGAACTAAGAATCTATCCTAAATTAGGATAAGAAATTTGTTTAGGTTAAAATAAGAAACTAATTAGCTGTTGTTTCCTTCATAGGCTAGATTTCATCATGAAGTAGGAATTTGGAAATATAATTTATTTGTACAACTAGCGTGCATCAAAATTGTGGATAAATTTCGAGATGGTTAAGATAATCACGGTTTGCTATTTTGGGTTGTAGTCAAAGCTATGTTAAGAATAGTACCTCGGTGATTGGTTAAGTTAGAAAAAATTTAAAATGAACAATAGGGTCTGTGTTGGATTTGGTTTAAGTTCCCTATCTCAGGTGGGACTCAATCAAGATAATTGAGGATGTGACTACGATGATATGGATAGAGTTCGAAAAGATCTTTATGACAAGGACCTTACTCGCACAATGAGGACAAGTAAACTAATAGAAATTACTCAACTTCAGTTGGAAGGAACGATTACGATATATGTACATAAGTTGAAGCATTGTCATGGTTTGCCTCGTATCGTGTGAGCGGTAATGAGCATAAGTTACACTAGTTTATGCAAAGACTTAACGCAAAAAATTTAGAGGGGTAAGATATGGAGGGAAATTTGTAATATGTAAAGATGGATTCGGCTGATGTTATGAATCTATTACTATTAAATTCAGTTAGAGGAATGGGTGAAGTGAGTTGAGATTTTATTCTTCACGATGATAATTGTTGGAACGCACTAGGACTAGGCGGTGTATGGTGGTATGTTAAAAACAATTTAGGGCTTACAGTGTATACATTTTGTTAGAACTGAATGTGAAAAATGTACGGTGATTTGTCTCATCTTTCGTTGGTTATTATTGGCATTGGAAAAATGAAGAACGAGTTGGTTGAGGGTAGAATACACTATGAGGAATTCAAGGTGAGAAAAAGGAATTGCCTGTTCTTCGAGAATGAAATTGTATGGTATGGGCATAAGTATTGTCAAGAATTTAATGTGGTGTTCTCAGTAGTTGGGGTTGATGAGACATGAATTGATAATTTAATAATTGTTGAAAGTATGCAACTTTATGTTTGAAGAATTGGATTTAAGTTTGGTTTTACGAATGGATAGAGTTTTAGTAAACTATATTGGTCGAATAGGAATCCAAGTGATGAAATGGGTAGTAGATTAAAGAAAGTGTAAGAATGTCAACTTAAATTTATGGAAGGGAGTAGAAAACTAGAGGAACTGAGAGACAAGTGGCTGATGACCCCCAAGGATTTAGATCACTAAACGAAACCGCCATGTATTGAACGGAAGATTTCAAATCATACAAGTGAAGGAGCCTAGATTCGAATGATGGAAAGTGTGTTTAGGTACACTAAGGTTTAAGAGCAAGTGGAAGTTTAGGCATAATGTACATGTTCTAAATTTTAGGTTATGGAATTCAAGAAGAATAATTGAAAGATAGTGAAGGAAATCAATTCGATAGATGCCTTGCAGGATCGAAGCGATGTTTTAAGTGAAATGAAAGTGGTCATTTTGTCAATAATTATCACGTCGTGACTTAAGAAACAGGAAATGGTTGCCCCAAGAGTATTTTCTATTGTGAAGATGTGGATGAAGGTGGAATTTGGTGAGTAAGAATGATATTTTGGAGTATAACGATCTTGAAAATGCAATAAAGTTGTTTATGTTACAATGATTTGCCACAAATTATCTCATGAAAAATAAATAAATTTGGACGAAGGCTTTTCTTTTGCGATAATTGATGTTGGCAATTTTATAACTTGGGTGTGAGATAGTATTTTGCTAAGTCTTTGTCTTCTGCAGAAGTTGAAGGCTTATAATCTTTAGGGAGTTTTATGTAAAAGTATGATACGAAAAGTTGTGTTGTGTTGTAGACCGAAGAAATGGTTATGTTGGGCAAATTTCGAGGAAGAAATTTATATAAGGAGGGAGGAATGTAATACCCCAACTTTTTATATCATAATTTAATAAGAATAAATTGGAAAGTAATTTGGGGTATTCAGATTAGTCGGATATTTATCGGGGTATTACCAAGAACGTAACCGATAGATTATAATTTAAGGGAAATTAATTGGAGAATAATTAAATAAATGTGGTAGTAAAATTAAATTAAAGATAAAAAGAAAATGTGATTAATTGGAATTAAAGTGTAAGAGAATAATTAAGTAGGGGGATAATTAAATGGAATTAGAATTTAAAGGGATAAAATAGAAAAAATGAATTAAATGGAGCTAGAGGGGAGCTGAACCAGTTCACCCGAACTAGTTCTGTCATGTTGGTCTAGTCTGGGAGTTAGAAGAAATGCAATCTGGCCTTGGCCATTTTTGCGAAGAGAGAAATCTAGAGAGCGAGAGGGGGAGCGAATCGGGAGAACGACGAGAGAGCGGGAAAGGGAGATCGGGCAAGGCTGGGCTTCGTGAAGGAGTTTGATGGACAGAGGGTTGTCCGTCGGGCTGCTGGTGTCGATGGAAAGAGGACGAATCGTGGGCTATAGCTCCGGTGCGAGCAAAACCGCGAGCTGCGCAATTTCAGCGCCTGACCGAGATGAATATTGGCAATGCTGGGATTTGGATTTCAGACGGCAGAGGCATTTTCTCCTGATCCAGTGCAAGGTAAGGGCTCCTCTGTGTTTTCGTTTCTCTGTCCCCATCTTCATGCCTTGTTGGTTCATTGGTCCCATTTCGGAATGAACTGAGTGTGTGTGTAGGTGTGACAGTAATGGTGACATGATTCAGCTAAACACACCTATGTCTATGCTTCAAGGCTCCTCCTTGAAGATCGTTTCACTTTAACCTTTGGTTACAAATGATTCGAGTGTCAATCCAACCTTACAATGACTTCATCGTCACTCACACGCAACAACCAATTGTACGGTGACAATATTCAATACAACACAACTTCACTCTCAATATGGATAACACTAATGATTAAACAAGAAGTGAGGTTTCTCAAGCAATAGGATGAAGAGTCAAAGGGTTGAATAATTTTGTAGCACGTTGACTTTGACCGCTCGCTCAAGATAGTCTTCTCACGGAACCTTCCTCTATTTATAGATTTTTCCAGCCAATCTACTGAGCGGTCGACCACTCAACCATTTTAATCGACTGCTATATGACTATTACATGTAATTCTTCAAGCTTTTAGTCGACCAATTTCTTTGCTCTAGTTAACTTCACTGGTCAACCAGTGTTACTCTGGTCGACCACTTCAATACATTCCATACGCGAGTCTGCTCTTTGCCTTATTTTTTATCAATTGTCGTCAACCTGGTTCAGCACTTTTCACTGTGTCAATAACATGGAGCAATCTGTAAGATTTACGGTTAATCCGGATAACCGCTTTCTTTGATATTAAAATTTGCTTGCTCTCTGTAAGAATATAGGTCGACCACTTTCACTTTGGTCGACTGTCCTTTGTGTTTTACTTCACCCAAAAATCATTCATCTCAAAGTTTAAGTCATTCACTACAAAGACTGTAGCAAACATGTTAGAACAGATAAATAAGCATTTTATAGGGTATTACTATCGAAGATCAAAGATAAATTAAACAATAAACAATTTAATCACATTCAAGTTATAAATAACTTATCATCAATTAATAATTTATTATCAAAAAAATTAAGCTTAGTACTCTAAATGTAATGCCCTAAATTCTTCACATAATAAGCATGAGGTTAAGTGATAATAATATTTGATGATTATTGGAACTGTACTGAGTGATTTTAATGTTGATATGGTTAATTGGTGGTGTATGACCTTGGGTTAATTGGTGGTGTATTGACTAAAATTCATGAAAAATTACAAAGAAATGCTTTTGGAAATTAGCAATCGATCGTCAATGTTGTAAAACATTTATGTTTCAAAGATTAGTTGTACCGGTCGAAGCAAATCATGATTAGAGGTTGATCGGTGTCGAAGCAAATCATGATTCTGGAATGTTGGTGGTTAATCACTTGAAGTAGGCTAATCGACCGGCGATATGGAAAGTTGCGTAAAAATGTTAAACCGTCGCCTAGAAAATGAATGGAACATCGTTTGTAACGCCCCGATTTTAAAAATAGTTGTTTACATCTAAAATCCATCAAAAAAAATTTTCTTTTATGTCTAACAATCAATGTAAGTTAAAAACACCATATCAGAGTAAATTGAGCGGAATGAGGTACAAACAATTTTTAAAATCTAGTTAAATATTTACACACAAAAGTATATTAAAATAGTCCAGTTACATTTTCCAAACCAAAACAGGACAGTCTAACTATTAAAATACCAAAACACCAGTTTTTAAGACCCAAATACCAACTGCGATGAGCCAC
Source organism: Begonia loranthoides (assembly GCA_022433065.1). NCBI lineage: Eukaryota > Viridiplantae > Streptophyta > Magnoliopsida > Cucurbitales > Begoniaceae > Begonia > Begonia loranthoides. Next base: position 11,490,787 of record CM039481.1, on the reverse strand, counting down.
AACCAACAGATCAAAATGGCTGATAACCCAAGGTATCATCTTGAAATACCTCTTCCACAATTTGTTCATTATCAGCAACACGTCACCTATATCATGGGGAAAAACAATGAGCCTAAAGCCCAACAAGAATCAGAATGAAATACAATGCCATGTTATGCTATGCGTGACCATACAATGTATTACAGAAAGGAGCCGTATCCCTTCTGAAACCTAGGAGTGAAATATGCCCTAGGGTCATGTGGCCTAACCAGTCACTCCGTGAAGGAGGTATATCTATCGGGGGTGTTCCAAATACCGGTTTTCACACTTTTGTTAAAGAATGTTCGGGATTTCATAACGGGGGAAAAGTGAATCCTAGATTCCACGTAGCTAACCACTATCAAAACTCTCCCTAAATGGGAGTATACTACCGTATGGAAAGTCACCACTTCACTCGAACCCCACATGCCTATTTACATATATTTATTATGTCATGCAACATGTAAGCAATTTTGTAAGTCCTATGACGATGCATGTATGTCAAAATATACATTGAAAAGAATACCACACTAATAGCAAGTGAAAGACAAGTAAAATAGCTATTCATAAAGAAAAAGTACTAACATGATGTTCTTTACCAATTAACACATGTATAACAGGATTTTTAGTTTTAATAACAACACCTAATGTGAAGAGCATGAAGAGCTCACATAGCAAGTGATTAACCATAATTACGATTACAGCAATTGATCTACTATTTAAGCATTGAAAACTAAACTAACAAGTTAATGTTTGATTCTTCTTAGCAATAGCAAGATAAGTAGTATCCATATAAACAGAAATCAATTTCCAATAGAAATATGATAACCCATAGTATCTCTTGTAGCAATAATCACCTTTACTACTGAACAATGCAAGATAACTTCAATATTAGTGACATAATATGTTCAACAATCCATAACACCTTCTCTTAACAGGTAGTTACATATGAAACGTGAAACAGGGTCATTTTTAGTAGTTCATACTTCACAAAACAACCAACATAATAGTAATCAACTCAGTCAAACAAAAACCTAGCCATGTAGGGCCTTTTCTAGCAATCTACATCATGAAATTGTTACCTTGAGTTGGAGTGTCAAAATCCTCACACGAATAGGGCAAAGTAATCACACCAAGGAGTCCCTTTGCAGCAACAACACACTTTTACTACACTCTACAACACACTTGCAGAAAGAAAACAAAGTCTTTTAGTTGGCTTCCAGTCCCATACATTCTCTTGGCTTCTAGTTGCAACTCCTTTTGGTACTTATAGACAGAGGAGAAAATCGCGAGACAAGTGTGTCAGAAAAATTAGTGTCGCATGGAGTCGATTCCCCTTCCAAAGGAGAAGGGTCCAACCTCCTAGAGCCAGGTGGATCTCATCCACGTCTTCGAAGACGTGTCACCATGGAAAAATTGAAGAAAGAATGGAGAAATAATGGAGAGAGACATCAGATTTAAATTGGTTTCTCGAACAATTTTAACTTTTCAGACTCGAGGAAGCATCCGCGATTCATCCGCATTCGTCCGAATTTGTCCAAAAATTGGATAGATTCAAATTAGATGTGTCCGTTGTCGTTCGTATCGTTCGCGTGTCATCCGAAATCTATTTCGAATGAGAAAACACATTAACCCTATAGTTTCTAAACATAACTTAACACATATCGTTATGTAACATTCGTATATGTATATATATATACATTACTTTTCCAGATTTACTACATCCACATAATGGGAAATATATTCAGGGTATTATAGTTGACACTTCGTGGGATCCTCAAGCGTCACTCCCTTGGCCTTCCATCTTCTATTGGAAACTGAAAGGGTGATGGATGTGGCCTATAAATAGAGATAATGGAAAGTGGAGTTTTGTAGAATGAGAGTCTGAGAGAAAGTTTGATAGAAAGAGTGTTGAGGGAGAGCCGAGAAGGTCTATATAAAGGAGAGTGAGGCTGAGAAGTTCTGGAGATTTTCAAAAAGTCACTGAGAGTGAGAACTGCTGGATGATATTTTATAAACTGTGAAGGAAGTCTCTAGAGTTCAGGTTTCAAGTTCTCGGGTGCTTTAGGTAAGCTGAACTTCCTTTTGTTATTCTTAAAAATGAATATGTCATTATTGCCTGATGTTTGTTGACAATAGAGTTTGGTTATTGCCTGTGAAGTATATGATAGGTTGAATTGCTCTCTGCATAATAGAATGAATTGAACTTGATGATATTGCATGGCATGTTTCCTGCTTTAATTGTTGCACTCTGTTGAATTGAATTTAGTTCATTAAGTTGATGAATATATTTTACCATGTGTGATGGAAACTACTGTGATAAAACAGGCGACTATGAATACTCTATGGGTTTAAGTTATGTTGGTTATTATCAAATTGGAATAAGTTCTTGAATTGGATTATATTGAAGAAGTTGTTTATGCCTCTGATTGGTATGAAATTGGAAATCACACTGCTAGGTTGTTATGCTTATATAGTACTTTAAATAAATGTTGGAAATGGGTTGAGCAGTTGGATAAGGTTGGAAACTATACACTGTTAGTTGAGGTATTGTTATTTAAAGTGTTATTCTATTGGACATGTTAGAGAAGTTGTACTATGTTAGAGAAATTAATCTGTCAAGATTGAGTTGGTGGTTATTCCACTTAGTTTAATAAGCTGTTGTTTATTAATGAATAGGTATTGAGGAGAAGAAACTTTAAGTGCTAACTCTTTAAAGCCAAGGACTCCAAGTAAGTGATACTGCATGTGTTTTGTCCGAAAGGACCTACATCACAAGAATTAAGGTTTGTTTGATGCTTGCATTTACTAGATATATAGGTTGTGCTAAATGTTGATCAATGATGTATTGTTGAATGCTTGGTGTTAATTGTGTGTCTACTTGATTTAAATTCAGTTCTTTAGTTAAGAATCGATCATGTTTTGAGGATACGGTAGATGGACATGTAGATAGAATTGTATACTTGCATTAATGCATCATTGTTTTCATAAAGTATGTGAAAATGATTTTCTGTATCGTTTTGAAATGTAACTAAACAAAATGAATAAACGCAAATAGGTGCGAGATGTGGGTTCTTGAGTTGGTCACTTAGGTGTGTGCCACGGGATGGCCGCCTTGTTCATAAACCACTCTACCTTGTCAAGTTGACATCTCTAACACTTGGATGAGTAACTAGAACTAAATAAAAATAGAATACACATGAATAAATGGAAATGATGTTATGAGATGTGAATTTTACCATGTCAAGTGGACATCTCCAACATCGGTAAAGGTAGTGGTAAAGGAAATTGTAATGGAATAATGAACAGTGAAAACTGTATGTGTTTTAAAGAGCATTGTATGAGCATTTTTATATTAATATTGCTTACTGAGTTTTAGGTTTATAGTTAAGTCCTATGATGTAGGTAAGGAGCCTATGATTGCATAAAGCTTGTTGAGGAAGCTAATGATAGGGTGTTGCCATGTTGAGCTGTTTGTGCTGTTAGCGATGTTGACCTTGGTGGGTTATGACTTATGGTGTTTTTAATATGTTAAGTACTTCAAATACTTAAGTAATGTTTCATTCAGATAAATGTTTTAAATTTTAGTTAAGTATTAATGTTGGTTTATTTTAAATGGTTTTTCCTTAAAGTGGTGATTGATGTGATTTTATTAAATAAAGACTTCCGTATTTCGTTATTTTGATTTTTATACAGTTGAGACTTCTTATAACATCTCATAACTTTTTTCGTATAAAAATTTTCTTTCCTTTAAAACACTCGTGAGGGAAAACCAGAGTAATAAACAGCAGAAGTCTTAACCATATAAAATATTACAAACTAGTAGTTTAGAAGCTATTAAATAAACACAGGTAAAACATTAACTTAAAATAGTTCGAGGTCATTAAACACTTAAAAACTTTTAAAACATTTAAATAAGTTTATTCCCATTACCATGAGCCATAACCCCCAAGGTCAATGTCGCCAACAGCACAAACGCCCAACCGAGCTATACTCCATCAGCCACATCCTTTATCAGCTTTATCCAATCATTGGCTCATTTCCAACATTAACGGAACCTAACTATGAGCCTAAAGCTCAGTAAGTGGTATAAACGTAAAACATAAAATACACAAACAACTTTTGTAACATCGTATACAATTTTCTGTTTTGCTTAACTATTACTATTTCTTGTCTTTTACTGTTATTTATTTTGTTTCTGCACCGGGCGTATCTAACCGGACCACAAAACCGCTATTTATGTTTATTCCATTTAATTCTGTTACTGATGCATTTTAATTCCAGTTACCCATCCAAGTGTTAGAGTGTCAATTTGGCAAGATAGAGAGGTTTATGCACAAAGCGGCCATTCCATGGCACACATCTAAGCAACCAACTCGAGAACCCACATCCCTAATCACCTATTTACATTTATTCACTTTTGTATACTTTAGGATTCCAAGTCTTAACGTTGTTGTTTCGCATACAATTCTATCTAACATGCAAGTGTTCATCTACCGTATCCTCATAACGTGATTCATCCTAACTAAGGAACTTAACCTAGGTGTAATAACACGCAATTCACAATAAACAATGAACGATACATCTAGTAAATGCAAGCATCAAATAAACACCCCCTAATTGCCGTGATGTAGGCCCTTTCATACAAAACACATGTAGTATCACTTACCTGGAGTCCTTAGATTTAAAGGGTTAGCACTTAAAGTTTCTTCTTCTTCTTCAATACATATTCATTAGTAAACAATAGCTTATTAATTTAAGTAAAATAGTCACCAACCTAAACATGACATCAATCCAATAGAGTACAACTTCTCTAACATGTCCAATAGCACTTTAAAGAATCAATATTCTACCTTAACTATCTTAACATTGAATTTCAACCTTGTCTTTCAACAATGTAAGTTCCATAAATAATCAGGGTATAATGTCCCCTTGACGATTCTTTAGCAATAAGACCCAACAGATATCAATGACCAACCAATAACAACAATCCAATAATGTGTAGAATGATAGTCCCCACCATATATTCTAAACAATATTAACAAAGTACCATATTCAGGCGGTAACAAAAATACTACTTCCTTAACCAAAATCCAACTTATCCGCCAATCAATAATGTACATAGCATTCAATAGTAGAACTAAGAAACAAGATAGTAACCAAAACACTATTTCTATAAATCAATGACAAAGTTTGACTACTGTGGAAGTAAAAACAAGGAAGGCAGCTTGTTACCCAAGAGCCCAGGATAAAAGAAGACAATCTGCATTAGAAGACTCCTATTTCATGTTTGTTCTTCCTTCCTCTGTAATTCCTCTAGACCTGTCGTCTCATCCTCGGCCATGCAACTTCTCCATTCTCTCAAAACTCATAATAATTCTCTCGGTCATGTAACTTTATCACTCACAATTTCACAACATCACTTTCCTTCAGTTTCCTTCAGTGCCACACCCTCACAGTTTCTTTCAAAAAGTAACCTCACTATCTCTCTCTCTCAACTTCTCAAAGTCACTCACAAAGATCATACAAAATTACAAAAACCTAACAGACTATCTCTCTCACCAAATTTCTCCAGAGTTTCCCCACGGTTTTTTTCCTCCACCACAACCCCAATCCATCCTCTCTATTTATAGACCACTCTCAATGCCTCTTCAGCGTCCAAGTGAATATGGAAGGTGAAAGGGATGGACGCTCCACCATCCAGACGCTTACAACGTAAACCTATAATCTTCTAGCAAAGGCGTTTCCATTCCAAGTGACCTTCTGGATCACTGGTCAATCGATTCTTCTTCGAACTATCGACCGCCAACACAAAATTGATCAGCCATAGATTTTTAATTCACCGGTCGATGAGGCGGACAATCGATGTTGCTGACCACTGATCGCCACGAACGTTCGTAGTTTATTTTTCCAGATTATACATATATACACATTATTCCATAACGTGATATATATATACTTATATATACATTGCAACCATAACCTGAGGTCTTAATTGTAATTGTAATATCTTCCATGCAACTTCATTCTTCTCCAAACCAGCATGCACTAAATCCATATATATATGAACATCTATATCATCTAAACCAACTTATACTATATGTTCCACTATTCTTCATTCTCTTTTATCCAAGTCAATTTTCAATAAATATTAAGAACCTTATTGTAACACCCCGATAATATTTTCCTCGTATACGTGATGTAATCAATTTTTGAGATAATTAATATATTACATTGTGTATCTATATGTGTTAAATTATGACGTGTATTTATGGAGAAAATATTATGGGATAAAGATTTAGTATGAAAATGTGAGGAAAAGCAATAATGGACGAATTCAGACACGTGGGGACAACATGGGGATGAGATATGTCATCTGTAAATGCATGGAATGTTGTCCCTGCATTTTGGGACAGTGTATGATGAAGCCCTCGCGTCCAAATTCATAACTGGACACTTTCAGACTCTTGCAGACAATGACAAACGAACGCAAATGCTGAAGATTTGAATCTGTCCAATTTCTAGATAGTTTCGGACGCATGCAGATGCTTGAATGTGGACACCTTCCTTCATCCGAATGGCAGATTCAGACGAGTGAGGATGCCATCCTTTTTTTGAACGTACAAATCTGCCTGACGAATAGTGATTTTTGGATGCATGCAAACGAGGCCAAAACGCACACCCTCATCCAAAATGTCCAAGATCTGCGATTATTTAGGTTTAAAATAAGAAAGCTTTTATTGTTTTTCCATTTATTATGCACTCATGTGACAGGGAGGCGACCACGCCTCTCCCTCTCTAGTAGGCATACAGGTGTTCCCCTCCAGATAAGACATCACCTTTGAATTGCCAGCTTAGCCTCCCTTGCATTCATTTTTCCTTTTGCATGAATATGAGTCCCCTGCGTGAAGAGTGAAGGGGCAAAACCTCCAGGTGAGAACTTGTGAGCCTGTAAGCTTGGGTGTTCTGTAAGTGATAAGTGTGGGTGATAGTGAAGCTGGGAGCTGGGATTTTTGCTGCTGTGTTTAGGTTTCTTCATCAAGGGTAAGGTTTGGGGTAGAGTCTTGGCCATTTGGAGGCCCTACCAACAAGTAGTGTGCGTATGTAGTGTTACTTACCTTGCTGTTAATTTCCCGCAAATCTATTTACCTTATTGTTAATTTTCAACAGTTTCCTTACTGTAATTTCTGAAATGAAGTGCTTTACTTGAATGAAAATCTCTGATGCTAAGCCTAGTTATTTAGAATGATGAACTAAGACTACATGACGTTATGAGCTATGAGTTTCACTGATGAATCTATTCTATGAGGAGGATTCTACTCTGTGTATGTCTTGTTTATTTCCTCTGCTTTTGGTATTATAATCTTGTTTCCTACACCACAAGTAATATGTGAGCAGAGGAGGACACTTTTCCCATGGAGCCTACGGAGTATCTAGATGAAACAAAACCAGAGTAGAAATATGGCTCTAGAGAAAAGAGGGGACTTATCTATTTTGAAAGGGTTTGTTAATGGATGTGTTTTGTAAAATATTAACTATTACTGTAACCCTAAAACCCTATTTTTGAATATTAATTATGTTTATGCTTTTAACCCTAAACTTTAATTATTGCATTTACCATTTGCGCTTACTCTGATCTATTTACACTCTTTGTTTCTCTTACATGCTTTAAGTATATAAAAAGGCAAAGACGAGTGGGTTTTTAATAAAAAGAACTTTGATTTCAATTGAAAGGTTTTAATAAGGATTTCAATTGTTCTATACCTTTCAATCCTTACTATATCCATATAATATCCAAATATATTTTCAATTGTTAATTTTGGTAATTGTCATTCTAGTCCATATCGCCCATCAAACTCCAAATATCATCATACAATTCTCCATAACCTTAATCTTTTCCCTAAACAAAGTATGGACACAATTCAAGTATCGTAGTTCACTTTATCTAAACATGTTTCACTTGGTTAATGTCTTAAATTATCCAAGTTAATTCCAACAAATCCTAAATCATCCTCATAACCTTAATATGAACATAATTTTAGGTATCATAATTCACTTCTTCCAAATCTGTTCCTCTTGGTCAATACCTTAATCCTCCATTTTAGCTCCAAAAACTCTAGAATTATCACTTAAATCATATGCTTAGCATAAGAAAATTTTTGGATATTACACTTTTGTTGTTTGTTTACTTTGGTTTTCCCTCGCAAGTGTTTTAAAATATTAAAAAAATGTTTGTATGGTAAAAATAACACAAGATGTTACATATAAACTCTGGACGGGTTTGACACCTCAACACCAACTAAGGCTTTGGGTGGTATTTGAGAAGCAACTCTCTTAAATGAGAGAGTTACTCGTGTGAAGAAAGAAGGAAAAAAGGTAGGTGTTGAGAGAAAAGGAAAAAGAGTTCCATGAAAGCTCTTATTGCTTGAGAAATTTCAAGTGATTGAAGATTAGTGGAGGAACACCAAGACGATAAGGTAAGCAATGAATTTAAGTGTTTGCCTTTGTTTGGCTACATAACAAGAAATTAGGTTATTATTCTTTAGGGTATGACGTTGATGACTGTGGTTGATAGATATAAAGTTTAATTAATCATATTGATGATTGAGGCTATGATATTTGTATTGGTTATTAGGTGTTAAGTTTTTAGATTTAACATTGATTACTTTTGCTTGAGAATAGAGTATATGTGATAGATTATAGACTCCAGGTTTTGTATAGAATTATTATGACTTTGAGGATTTCATATGTTGAGGATACGTGCACATGATTTCATGAATAGTTCATACATTGAATAATGAAAATGATTACATGCTTGTATGTGATAATAAAACTGAAAATGGACTGAATAAATGTAAATAGGCATTGGAGGTTGGGGGTTTAGTGACATTCCTGCTTAGGAAAACTACATGATGATGTATCTCTTCCTTGGCTAGGATTGAGTGACCATTCTACCTAAGAGGATCTTAATGGGTTCCTTTTCCCTTTGACCGATAATCTCCAATCTTTTGGACTATTATTAGAGTGTAAAGAAAAAGAATAAATGTAATTAGGCAATTTGGAGACGAGATTCTTTCCTTGTACTGTGATTCTCCAATCATTTGGACTATTATACAACTATAAGTAATGGATTGAAAGGAAATGCACGACTATAATCTTTATAGCATAAGCATATCATATTTGTCAAGATATTATGTACATAGGAAATTAAAGTTATATTTAGATTTTCATTGCTTATTAAGCAATAAGCTCAGAGCTTATGTCTTATGATGTAGGTAATGACACTAATGGAAAGCGGAAAGGAGCAGTTGATGAAGGATTTTCACATTGGAATATTGTGTTGGCTAAGCTAAACATGAGCGATTAAAGGAAATGAAAGATTTGAGATTTATAAAAAAAAAATGTATACTCTTAAAAGATAACGAAAATAAATTTTATTTTGATGCATCTCCTTTCAATGGATTTTATTTAAGGAAGGTTTTCCGCTGTATATTTTATAGAGAAAAGTACTTCAAGTTTTAAATTTATAAAGGATAATGAAAAAAAAAGAGTCGTTATACTTAAGCTAACAGATAGGTCGATTAGGTGGTCTATCAAACAAGCTGAAGAAGAGCAAGAACTGGAAGTGGTCGACCACCGATGAAGAATTGGTTGATCGAAATTCTTACAAATAGCAACTGGATTCTGGAATAGGTTGAAGTGTTCAACCAAAGAAGGGGAAGTATTTGACCGAAAATCTTACAGATTGCTCCAGTTTCTGAAGCAGTGGAAGTGGTCAACCGAAGTTGATAAATTGGTTGACTGATTTGACTGAACGCGTAACAGTAACATTCCAATGTTCAAGAGGCAGTTGACTAAACTGAGGGTGGTTGACCGGTCAAGCTATTTCTATAAATAGAAACACTACAAATTGAAGAGCTAAGGAAGAGAAACCATAGTGAAGCTTTGCCAAATTTTATCCACTGTACTTCTCTTCTAGAATTTATTGTGTAGGTCTAACTCTCTCAATCTTCAACTTGAGATTATATCTTTGAGAGTTAGGTTCTAAATAGTAATTTCTATTTCAATCCTTGTACCTAAACTTGTATCGACCCATTTTCTTAAAACCCAAAAAAATAAAACAAACAAAATGCGACGAAAGGCCTTCCTTGAAAAACATTTATTTTCGAAAACAAGAAACGTACTAGCACTCATTACAAATTCGTTTCAATGTAAAATATACATTTTCACTTATTCAAAACAACACCCCCATTTTACTTGTCATCACCACTTCGTTTAGCCAGCACAATCTCACCGTCAAGTTCTTCATCCACTACTGCTCTCCCCAATAAGTGTGTACCTACACGATGAGAAAACCATGAGTCTAATCCTAAGTAAGAAATAGAAATACAGTATGATGTGTGCATATGTTTGATTGTGTCAGAAAGGAATCCACTCAATTTGTCTTTACTCACAGTTTCATATAGTTAACTCATACATTGAGTTGAGACATTGGAGATATTTCCCACAAGGAGAATATTTCCTGGTCAGAATCATCGGCAGATAGTCTCTCGCATCCCAACGAGGGAAGGGTTTAATCTCGAGTTTGCTAGTTAGATTAGAACTACCTCCCTAACCCCAATTCCCATTACATTCGTTAATCCGGTCTCTCCCGTGCAACACATGTGAATACCACCCCACAACTGGTATTCCTATTCATTTCTAGCATCATGATGCATGTCACATAATGTTTTAACAATTAAGAATTTATGCATTTAAATCCACTATATAAAAATAGGAAAACATGCTAACTTGCAGTAGAGTAGAGAACCTTTTATGTATGCATAGAGTCTCCAAATTTCATTATTCCAGCAACATATTACTTATTCATTTACAGAGAACAACTTAAGACTAAGACCATAGTAAAACCACGTGCATCAGTGAACAAGGAACGAAATACAATAGAGAGATATTATAGAACAGAACAACCACTCTTCAAGTTGAGCCTCTACAACAGGGAACAATTACATGATAGGGCAACTATTCCTAAACCTCTATAGCATTAGAAATCAATTGATAAGAACATCACCAATGATAACTAATTAAAATTCTAATCTATCTGTTAACACACAATATATACTATTTTTTACCATTTCTCGCGATCTAACCTCTGGTAAAAAGCTAAAGATGTTCCACTTCACGGTTCTCTTCGGCTCACATGCACAGTTTTACCCACAGAACACCAGCTGCCGCCCTATTTCCTCTATTCTTCTCTCTTTCCTCTCTTCTTTTCCTCAGCTCGCTCTTTCTTTCTCTTCTTATTCTCTCGTGCAATATGTTTGTCCCTTCTCCCCTATTTCCTTTGTTAATAATCAACAGAGAAGACTTCCTTTAGAAGCCTTTCCTGATGGACGTTTACCAACCAAGTCGAAGTGCAAATACACTCAAATGCCACATAGACAACGTTATAGTTTTGGGAAAATCACCATAAATCCATTAGTTAAAGCATAAAATTTTCGCTGAAGTAAAATAGGCTTTTCTTTTTGGGGAAACAGTATAGGAGCAGTTGACATCCTCCAAACCACCAATCCTAACCGATCAAATGGTAAATTTATCTTTCTGTAAAACATAGTGGTACCAATCAACATCAATGTCAACTAGTAATTCCCGATCGACATGCACAGTTGACTGGACACACGTGGACTTCACATCTGCCTACTCACCTGTTGTATCAACCTTTTTCAAGTAGCGTCTGATTTTATTTCCACACCAAACCTGCTCTTCTCTCTCTCAAATTTTATATCTTCATTAAACCTATCTTCCTTCTTTACTTAAGAAAATCCCTTATTAACTAATACACCATTTTCCACGATTATCGCATTAATGTACCAAGCATTATTATGGAACACATTCCCCTTTTATCCTTGTATATATTCCATCAGATTTCTTTACATTATATTTATAAGGGAATTTATCCGAGTATTACAAAACTTACAACCTCTTGTGAAGAGGAGAGAAAAGGGTGACGCTTTGTGAACAGTCAAATGAAAGGATGACGCCTTATGAATAGTCAAAGGAATGGGTGTCGCCTTGTAAATAGTCACTATAAAGGTTTGATTAGCATCTGTGAAACCAATCATACTAATTAGGGAGGTTATGTGATTAAGGATCTCTAAGTAAGGAACTTGGAGTGCAGATGCACCCGGGTTTGCCAAACCACGCGAACAAATTATTTGCATCTCTCTATCCCTTAAATCTTATATTTGCTATTGTTTGCTTTTATATTTGTAATAAATCACTTAGTGATAGAATTAATAATATCATATGAAAATGTTTAGCTCATGTGGCATGGGTGTTGAGTCGATAGTCAACGCTGGATGATCAAGGGATCGCCAACTAGAAGAAAAGTCACTTGGGAGTTAGACCTTGGCATGAGGAACGCTCGCTCCTCAGCAGAGAGTTCACCATTCCACGGGGGAACTGATCGAGTCCAAGACTCTAAACCACTAAATAATCAGACTTTGTAATCGGCTAAGAATTAAAAACCTGAGCACCAAAATTAGAACCGGGAGAACTCACCTTGCATACAGGATATGGGTCTCAAATTCACAGAATCAATAGCTCATAATCCAAATAATAACACTTCTAAAAATCAGCTTCAAAATCATTGCACAAACAAAGTTTTGCCGAAGAGAACTCAGAACTCAGAATTTGGGTTTGCGACAAAAAGACAATTGCGGTCACTTGGAAATAACTTGTATAACACCACTAATTAGAATCAAAAAGTACAAAACAACTCCAAGAACTTCATATAAACATAATGGCAATTGTAGGGATCAAGAATAAAGGAACACCTTTCAAGAGAATCAAGAAGAACAAGAATGGAAGACCAAATCTGTTCGTGGGTCCCTCACTCAGCTGAGGGGGCAACTGGTTCGGATGCTTTGACAAGCACCACTCCAACGTGGCTTTTGCCATGATTTTCTACCTCCACACCACAAGGACAAATTAAACAAGAAGAAGCTGAAGAAGTAGTATGATTCTTCTTCTCTAGGCCATGCAAGAACAAGAAGAAGACTTGGAAGAGTGGAGGTGAGCTGTGAAGCTACCGCTCATCGTGAGGAGAATCCTCTAGAACAAAAGTTCAATCTGATTTTTAGGATTTCAAAAGTCACTACAAAGTTTCATTAGAGAGGCCTAAATACCACTCTAATGATGTAACAAAATAAAATTACATATTTGCCCTTGAATACACAAAATTTGGGCATGAGAGCTCAGTTTACATGCAAATCGAGCACCTCCATTCCTACAACAATAAAATGTTCTAATATTCCCAAAAAATCAATTCTAACCAGCCATCCAACAATCAAGACATCTAAATTTATAAGCTTAACGTGGAAAACTTCAATAAACTCTCTTATTCAACCTTGTTATCTTTGGCCAAAGTGAACTCCTCCAAACTGGGACAATGTGACTCTAGCCGATTAAGGTTTGCTTAGCTCCACGTGAGGACATGACGTGGAGCTTCCTTGTCTTCATGTGTTGGTTTCTCCATAAGCTCCATTAATTTAATATTCCCTACAAAATAAGAATTTCATAGATAAGCGACGAGCCTCTTGGCTTGAGATCGGGTAATCGGTCCTTGGGACACATCATCCTCCCTGGGTGATTGAGGATTTGACCTCAAATCCGTTGCTTGACCAATGACATCCTCCACCACTTGCTCATCGTCTCCCAAGTACGATGATAAATCTTGTACATTAAAAGTAGAGGATACCCCATAATCCTCCAAGAGCTATATTCAGTATGCATTATTGTTGATCTTCTCCAATACTTTAAAAGGACCATCAGCCCTTGGTAGTAGCTTGCACTTTCTTTGCATAGGGAATTGGTCTTTTTGTAGAAGCAACCACACTAAGTCACCCTCTTCAAATATTACTTCTTTACGACCACAGCTGGCATGTTTAGCATACTTTGAATTCTTCCTCTCAATAATTTTTTGCACATCATCATGTAGGGCTTTGACTCACGTAGCTTTATAGGCCCCATCTTCACTTACATAATCTCCCATGGGTAGTGGAGTAAGATCCATTGGGGTAAGAGGGTTAAAACCATATACCACTTCAAATGGTGTGTTGAGTGATCCCATGTACACTTCTATTATGAGCAAATTCAATATAGGGCAATTCCAAATCCCAATCCATCAAAAGCTTACTAACAATAGTTCTCAGTAAAGCTCCCAATTTACGATTTACCACTTTGGTTTGCCCATTGGTTTGACGGTGAAAAGAGGTGGTAAAGAGTAGCTTCGTACCTAGTTTTCTCCAATGCGTCTTCCAAAAGGCACTCAAGAATTTAGTATCATGGTCATAAACAATGGAATGGGGCATGCCATGTAGTCTCACTATCTCTTTGAAGAACAAATCCACCATATGATTGGCATCATCGGTTTTGTTGCATGCAAGAAAATGGGCCATTTTGGAGAATCGGTCAACTACCACCATAATCGAATCTATATATCTAGCCATCCAAGGGATTCCCAAAATGAAATCCACACTAATTTCTACCCAAGGATGAGAGGCTACTGGCAACGGTAGATATAATCCTTGCGAAAGGACACGACTCTTAGCTTTCTTGTAAATAATACAACGATCAACAATCTTTTGGACATCCCGTCATAGATGAGGCCAATGAAAATGTTCTTGGATAGCCTCTAAAGTTTTCTTGCTATCGAAATGACTCGCTAAACCCCCGCAATGAGCTTCCATCACAAGTGACTCTCGAAGGCTACAAATTAGTACACATATCTTGCGTCCTTTGAATAGAAAACCACCCTCCACATAAAAAGGCAATTCTGCCTCATTTAAACAATTCTGGTAAATGTCTCCAAAATCTTCATCCTTGGCGTATAGGTCTTTGATCCAGTTAAAATCAAAGAGCCTTGCATTCAACTCGGTCAATAGGACATAACCTTCTTGAAACGGTATCAGCAATTTGATTGGTTTCTCCCTTCTTCTATTTGATGTAGGGGTAATGTTCTAGGAATTTCACCCATTTGCCATGTCAGCGATTAAGTTTCCCTTGACTTCAGATATGTTTAAGGGCTTGATGATTTGAATCTATGATGAACTCCTTGGATAATAAATAATGCTGCCACACCTCGAGAGTTCGAATAACTGCATAAAATTCTTTGTCGTAAGTAGAGTACTTCAAGGTAGCCTCCTTGAGTTTCTCACAAAAATATGCAACCGGTTTGCCATCCTGCATGAGCACGGCTCCAAAGCTCAATCCCAAGGCATCACATTCGACCTCGAAGACCTTTGTAAAATCTAGTAATACTAACAAAGGAGCGTGGCATAACTTTTCTTTTATTGAATCAAAACTCACTTGACATGCCGTAGACCAAATGAATTCCTTTCCCTTCTTCATGCAATCAGTAATAAGGGCCATAATACAGCTGAACCCATTGATAAACCACATGTAAAATAAGGCTAAGCCATGAAAACTTCTCACTTCAAAGATGTTCCTTGGAATAGGCCACTCCTCGATAGCCTTAACTTTGGCGCCATCCACCTCCATACCCTCTTTAGTAATAACAAAACCCAAGAAATACACCTTTTCTTGAGCAAAAGAACATTTCTTCAGATTGCCAAATAATTGTACCAATCTAAGAGCTTCAAATAGTTTCTAGAGGTGCTCTATATGCTTTGGTAGGTTAAGACTATAAACAAGAATGTCATGGACATAAACGAAAATAAACTTTCCCATGAAATCCCATAGTAGATGATGCATCACTCTTAGAAAGTGCTAGTGGCGTTAGACAAGCCAAAAGCCATAACCATCCACTCGTAGAGCCCATACTTAGTTTTAAAAGCCGTTTTCCATTCATCTCCTTCTCGCATACGAATCTAGTGAAAACCACTTTTAAGATCAATCTTTGTGAAAATAGTGACCGCTGAGTTCATCTAGCATATCCTCTAATCGAGGAATAGGAAATCTATACTTGATGGCGATTTGGTTGATAGCTCTACTGTCCACACACATGCACATCAAACCATCCTTTTTAGGGACCAACAAGGAAGGTACAACACATGAACTAAGTAACTCATGGATATATCCTTTCTGGAGAAGCACCGTGACTTGCTTGTGTAACTCTTTAGATTCTTTAGGATTTAGCTTATAAGATGGCCGATTAGGTAGTGTATCTTCTGGAACAAGATCAATTTGATGCTCGATGCCCCAAAGTGGTGGTAGGCCTTGAGGTAATTCTTCTGGAAAGACATCCTCAAACTCATTTAACACTTGCAAAACCGAATCGGGTATAGCTCCCAATTCATCAACTCATTTTTTAAACAACATCAAGATTCAAGGTCCCCCTTGCAGCAAGGCTTTATTTAGATCATTCTTGGACATGAACAATGTAGCTTTAACCCTCCCTTTGTTCATGCTATCATAATCACGACCTATTTGATCAAGTCGGAGAGGGGCTAAGTTAACCGTCTTTCCATTGAACTTGAATGAGTAGAACTTTGTAAAACCGTCGTGGATTGCCTTTCTATCAAATTGCCAAGGCCATCCAATAGTAAGTGGCTTGCACTCATAGACATGATGTCAAAGAGGGCTTCATCTTCATATCCTCTAATAGCAAATACTAATTGAGCTTGCATGGTATCTTTGATCGGATCTTTATCACTAAGCCAATTGAGCTTTTATGGAGTCGGAAGTGGTGTCATTTCCAATCTCAATTTTTAAACAACCTCTAGGAATACCACATTTGTGCAACTTCCCCCATCTATAATCATTGAACAAAGTTTGCCTCCCACTTGACAACGGGTGTGGAAAATGGTCTCCCTTTGATTTTCTTCTTCACGGTTTTGCATTGTCATTGATCTCTTCATCACAACTAGTAAACGCCCCTCTTGGGCATAAAACGTTTCTTCCAATGATTCTTCTATAGGGAAAGAGGATTCTTCATCCTCATCTTCACTAACAATCTCATTAGAATCTCCTCTTATCACCATAACACGTTTATTCAGGCATTGGGAAGCAATGTGGCCGAGACCAAGGCATTTAAAACACTTTATATCCCTCGAACGTGGATTGGAATTCTCACCAAATGTCTTCTTCTCTTCATTATTTTTAAAGGAGCAATCTTCTCATGCTTTTAGGGGTAGGCTTGGAGGGAGGAACATTTTTTTGGAATGGCCGATTTGTTGACTCCTTCATTCTTCTTTTTCTCTGCCTTTCTATCTTTAAGGTAAGTTGGATAACATCTTCCATAGTATTGAAGGCTTGTAGCTCAACTAGATCCCCAATGTCCCTTTGAAGCCCTTTAATCAATCTAGCAATTGTTTGCTCCTTAGGCTCTTCCATGGAACAAGGGATTTTCAATGTTTTGAACTCGATTAGATAATCTTCCGTAGATTGGGAACCTTGCCTCAAATTTTGAAGTTGAAGGAAGAGCTTTTGTTTATAGTGGAATGGCACAAATCTCTTTTGCATCACAATCTTCATAGTCCTCCAACATTTAACATCATAGTAACTGTCCCTCCTTCTTTGTGCTTTAAGGTCTTCCCACCAAAGAATTGCATAGCCGGACAACTCTAAGATGACCATTTGAAGCTTCACCTTTTCCGAAAAGTCATAACAATTGAAAACTCTATCCACCTTCTCCATCCAATCTAGGAAATCACAACCATTATTAGAGCCCTTAAAAGGGGGAATTGTTGCTTTAACATGCCTCATTCCATTGTGGTTGGAAGATCTCCTTCTCGGACTAAAGGAGCTATCCTCCTCGGTTTCATCCTCAATTTCATCATCTAAGCTTTCAACTCGGCCCCTTGAATCCATAGATGTACTCAAATTTCTTCTTGGTCTTGAAGTTCTAGGCTCTCTAATATGATCATAAGAGGGGCATTCACAGTCTTGTTGAATCCTTTGAAGCGCTTCCCTCATTTCATCAAGTTGAGTTTGGATATTTTTCTTGGGTTGAGTGCTCTCTCTTTCGGGTGGTGGTGAGTTGTTGTTTGGTGCGGTTCCCTTGCCTTGGTGGTAATTCACTTCACTTCTAGTGCTCATTACATGCACCAAATAGAATCAAAATATAGTAGCAACGTGGAAAGATGGCTCTGATACCAAATGATAGAGTCTATGGCTCTAAACCACTAAATAATCGGACTTTGTAATCGACTAAGAATTAGAAACTTGAGCACCAAAATTAGAACCGAGAGAACTCCACTCGCATACAGGATATGGATCTCAAATTCATAGAATCAATAGCTCATAATCCAAATAATAACATTTCCAAAAATCAACTTCAAAATCATCACACAAACAAAGTTGTGCTTAAGAGAACTCGGAACTCGGAATTAGGGTTTACGGCAAAAACAGAATTGCTGTCACTTGGAAATCACTTGTATAACGCCACTAATCAGAATCCAAAAGTATGAAACAACTCCAAGAACTTCACATAATGGAAATTGAAGGGGATTAAGAATAAAGGAACGCCTTTCAAGAGAATCAATAAGAACAAGAATGGAACACCAAATCGATTCACGGGTCCCTCACTCGGCCGAGGGGGCGACTTGTTCAGATGCTTGAACAAGCACCACTCCAAGTTAGCTTTTGCCATGGTCTTCTACCTCCACACCAAAAGAACAACTTCAAAAAGAACCTACTGGAAGAGGCAATATGAGTCTTCTTCTCTAGGCCATGCAAGAACAAGAAGAAGACTTGGAAGAGTGGAGGTGAGCCGTGAAGCTACCGCGCACCGTAAGGAGAATCCTCCCGAACAAAAGTTCAATGTGATTTTTAAGGTTTCAAAAGTCACTACAAAGTTTCATTAGAGAGGCTTAAATTCCACTGTAATGATGCAACAAAATAAAATTACATATTTGCCCTTGAATACTCAAAATTTGGGCACGAGAGCTTGGTTTACATGCAAACTGAGCATCTCCATTCCCACAACAATAAAACAAACTAGTATACTCAAAAATCAATCCTAATCAGCCATCCAACAAGCAAGACATCTAAAGTTATAAGCTTAACATAAAAAACTTCAATAAACGCTCTTATTTGACCTGGTTATCTTTGGCCAAAGTAAGCTCCTCCAAACCTGAACAATGTAAAACTAGCTGCTTAGGGTTTGCATGGCTCCAAGTGAGAACATGACACGGAGCTTCCTTGTCTTCATGTGTTGGTTCCTCCATAAGCTCCATTAACTTATCATTCCCTACAAAATAAGAAGTCGTTAGTTAAGGGACAAGCCTCTTGGCTCGAGATCGGGTAATCGGTCCTTAGGGCACATCATGAACAATCCATGTAGATATCGTTTCGTAGGTGAGCAAACCAGAAGGACTTCATTCCATGGGGGAGTGAACCATAATCATGTGATGTATAATACATGTTTGTAGGAATAAGAATTTTTCAAGTACTTTCCGCACTGTACAGTGTCGTGGAAGGTTCACCTTCCACAAGGGCATTGTTGGATGTTTAAAGTTTTGGGTGAAGGCCCCTGCAGATGCACTATCCTGTTTCCATAGATGTACTTTTTGCATTCGTCGTTGCATTGTTCTGCATCCGAAAGCACCTCTCACTCTATTTCTTCACAAAATCTTCAAACTCAAGTTCCTTCATGGTTCCTAAAAGCCGTAGGGTGCATTGTCGATTGTTGTGAGGTGTCAATTGATCTTCTTAGTGTCTCGTCAAAACTAAGGGGTCTCTATTTACCTTTTATTTTTCTCGTTAACATTTCATGGTCTCGGTTGACCATAGTATTGTTGGGTTGACTCCAACTATGTCTCCTTGAATTCTAAGTAGCTTGGTTAGTAAGTCTTGTGTTTCATCAACTGTAGTCGTGTCATGTCGACTGATTTGTCTTTCTGGTTAATTGTTTTTGTGCTTAGTCGACCGCACTGTTATCTCATGAAATTTGAGGTTTAGTGAATTTCACTTGACTTCGTTAGCCATGTCTAGTTTTCGGTTATGTAAGTTCTTGGTTCAAGGCGGAGGTTCTGTCACCCCTTGTGTTCAACCAAGAAGTCTTGTGCAAATCTTTCTGGTCTATTTTTTATTTCTGATTTAGAGACTTCTATTTAGTCTTTAGTGTTTTTTTAGTGCTCGTGGTCTTGATTTAGGACTCGTTCCTTATTCCTTATGTGATTATTGAGTTTTTGACGTTGCCATTGTCAAATGTTTTAGAGATGTCACTTGTTTCGACTATTGCTTCTGATAGCGCGTAGAGCTAGCTAGTCGATAAGGTTGTCAAAGTTGTCTATAGGATAGGGATTTTTATAATTTATGCACTACATTGCATCATGATTTTCTAAATGATATTTTTGGGGATACCATTATAAAAACTCGATGGGGACTATTTTGATAGTACGTCTGTTTTTACATATACCTAAGTATGTTTTCTCACATTTACATTCTTCATACATGGTATTCAGTTTGAATTATCTGGATATATTTAGCAACATGAATCCTCTTGATGCTTTGGATAGTTTTAGCACTAAAACATCATGAGGCTATCCTGTAACAACTCGGTTTTTCGTATAATTTAAAACTTATAATCTAAAAGACATTTATCCTTTATATAATACAGTGGAAGACTTTTTACACTGAAACATTTAGAACTTATTAAAATAAAGAAATATATAATTAAATTCTCTTTTGTTAAACTATTTAAAATCTAAAATCCTTTCATAACTTAAAGCAAATAACATTGTACAACTTTAAAACATTTATAAAATCATTACATTTTCCTTTTTAAACAACGAGCCTTGCCAGCCACCAAGTTCGCAACATTCAAATGCTCCATCAATTGCTCCTATATTAATTCCATGCATACCCATATCACGAGACTTAAACTATAAGTCTAACACTCAGTAAGAAGTAAAATGCATAATGAACATGTGTGTTATAAAACCATTTAGATTTAGTTTTCTTTTTCCTTTATAAAAATGGTGATGAACTTTATACAATAACAGTGATCTCACTTATTTATAAATAAGTGATGAACTTCAATCACAATGAACATTATACTTTGTGCACGTGTATTCTGGCTGTGAACTTGTACCTTACTTGTGAACTTAAACCAGATCGATGAACTTACAACGCAACAGTGAACTTGTATCATGATGGTGAACTTATTCCATCATGATGAACTTAATCCGTTTTCTTTCTTTTTCGTGCACATCCATGCATGTTGTCTCTACATCAATCGAAATATTATTAACCATTATACACATCAATTTATAACATCTCTTGATGACGGCTCCACATCGATCAAACTGCCTATTAGCTGCTGTGCAAGTCCTTGCACAATAAGCCATCACCTCCGGTCAACAAAAAGCTTTGCTAAGAGTTGTACTCATCAATGCACAACAATCGGTTCCGACTTCAATCGAGAACACACTAGCAGCCATGCGTATCAATGCTGATGGCCTCACTAATCATTAGTCGATCTGTCTAGACATCAATCGAGAACAAACTAACAAACTCAAGCTATTCTCTTTGTATTCTTTAACATGTAACTTTTAAGTTATAAAAACACTTATGTATAGAAATCCATTTTACATTTTTGAAAAGAATGATGCATGAATGAACACAATCACTACATCCTCGATCGACGACAGAATCACAACTTAGATCTAACAAACAATCATCAAGCAAGCAAGCATCAATACATCTCCAAGTAAGACATGATCACAACCTAACATCTAACATAACTACACATTAACAATATAACCTATCTAGTATATCTACCACCTCACACAGTATCTTAACATTTCTCAAAATCATGCTATAATGCTCAACCATCAAGGCAACCAAAGAGAATTATAACATTAAGTGTTCAATAGTTTATCCAAGCAATGACAGAGAGTTATTCCTATGTTTACAACATCTCCTATCTCATGATTATCCAACAGTACACCACAGAAACTAGCTCAACATTTTCTTCAATTCTAGAATAACTATCAACAACCAAACCCTAACCTTTTCACATAATCAAATTCTAACCTCAATATGACTAATTTTTCTCTTATGTTTATCAAACCATATTCACAGCAGGACATTCATACCAACAATAATTAGTAGTCATCAACATTAATCCTATCTAAATTGATATCTTCTCCCACCAGTCACTTATCCTCATATCTAATTAACAGCTTACGTATCCATCATTTCTACCACACAACAGAACAGCATAAAGTAGCCTCACAGCAACTAACCAAATAGTGGAACCATAAACAGCAGGATAACCTTATCAACCATTAACTTCTATTACTTAATTATTTACTAAGAGTACATCAACTTTAACAGGGAGCTATCTTCTTCCATCGACAACATCCATTTCATGCTATTAATAAACTCCAGAAACTCTTAACAATTTATATGTATAGTTAGACACTTTAACGACCAAACACAGCTGCATATATTAACAACATATGTTAACCTCTTAACAATTTATATGTATAATCAGGCACTTCAATGACCAAACACAGCAGAGCATTTCTATCCTATTCTTTTTCATTTTGTTAACATGCAGAGAGTAGTTTTATCGGCTATAGAATCTAACCTTTCGAACTCAATCATGATTTAGAATCTATTCGTCCAATATGAACAACAAGCAATATCATCGGTATACTAGAATTTAAACCAACAAACAACGCTAACATTTCCCAAGAAAATCCCTAAATTCTTGTGATGTAGGCCCTTTTGGGCAAAACATATACAAAACTTCTTACCTTATGTCTTTGCAAAGTCCTTCACTATGAAGACTTCTTTCCTTCTTCTCCCACTTATACCAACAGCTCGACAACCAATAGCTCAACAATATCTCCAGAATTCAAAGACACAGAAGCTAACTTCAGAGAGAACCAGAACTTCTCTCTTTTCTTTTCTCTCTCTGGATGTCACATGGAGAAGCTCTCCACTTTCCCCTCTCTCTTTCCGGCTTCTACCAATCTCCAGAAAAACCAAAACACTCAGGAGCTCCCTTCAAAGATCACTAGAAGATCTCTCTATCTGTTTCTCTCGAGAGCACACCAGAAAACTCCCCCTCTTTCTTTTTGCCAAAACTCCTTTCTAACATGCTTATAACATTATAGAGGGACACGACGAGTCATGATGGTTCATTATCCAAGCATCCTTTTGAATTTCCCAATGTCATTTATCCATTTACTAGTGACTTTTTCATTTTTCGGTTGATCCCCCAATGGTCCAGAAAGCATTTCTGTGTAAAATTCATTAATATCGGTTGATCACCTCCTTCCCGTGATTGACCGCAAAACCCTACAGTTCCACAATTTGAGAATTACCAGTCGACCACCAATGTAGTGGATAATCGACCACTCAACATTCCACTCGCCATTGCCATTTCACGGTCAATCACTTGATCGACCGACACTCATTTAATTCCCTTTTACTCTAATTATAACATCCCGTAAATTTTTACCATATAAAAATTTTCTTTCCTTTAAAACATTTGTGTGAGGTAAAAACCAAAGTAAGAAATAGCGGAAGTCTTAACCATATAAAACTTAGAGTAACGAAATGCAGAAGCCATTTACATTAAAACCAAAAACTAGGAGTTTTAAAAAAACTATTTAAACAAGCATCGCTAAAATATTTACTTAAAACAGTTTAAAGCCAATAATACTTGAAAGTAGTTAGAAAACTCTTAAACACTTAATTATGCTTATTCCATTTTCGTGAGCTATAACCCTAAGGTCAATCCGCCAATAGCACAAATGCCCAACTCAGCAATACTCTATCAGTTACGTTCTTTATAAGCCTTATCCAATCATTGGCTCCTTACTTACATCACAGGACCTAACTATGATCCTAAAGCTCAATAAGCGGTACAAGCAACTTTTTAAGCTCATATACGTTTTCAGTTTTGCTTATCTCTTACTTCTTTGTCTTTTACTGTAATTTCTTATCTTTCTGTGTCGGGCGTATCCAACCGGACCACAAAACAGTTATTTGCTTATCTTTAGTTTTTTGGTCGGGCATAATAGATTAGGACACAAAAACAGCTATTTACATTTATTGCATTTAATTCTGTTACTATTCCATTTTCATTTAGCTCCAGTTGCCCTTACAAGTGTTAGAGATGTCAACTTGATAAGGTAGAGTGGTTTATGCACTAGGTGGCCATCCCGTGGCACACACCTAGGCGACCAACTCAAGAACTCACATCTCCAACCACCTATTTATGTTTATTCATTTTCGTATACTTTAGGATTCCAAGTCTTAACGTTGTTCTGAGCATACAATTCTATCTATTGTGTTCATCAATCGTACCCTCAAAACGTGATCCATTCCTAACTAAGAACACACAATTCATTACAAGCAATCAAACAAACAAACCCTAATTCCCGTGATGTAGGCTCTTGTAGACAAAACACATACAATACCACTTACTTGGAGTCCTTAGCTTTAATGAGTTACCACTTAAAGTGTCTTCTCAAAACCTATTTATCAACAACATGAAACAATCCATAATGATTCACAGATAATCAACCCTAACTACAAGCATTTCATTGTTTAACAGATCTCCTCAATCCAAACTTAACAATTTACAGAACAATAGTGCTTCCACTATATATCATATAAACAATATACTCAAGCAGTATCCAAATAATACTTCCTCAACCTTTTACGTTTATAGATCCTAACACAACAACAATATGTAATAGTTTTTACTTCGATTTCAAACTTCATGATCATAATAAAACCATAATACTAAACCAACATATTTCCACTTGATAACAATAATCAACAGAATTTAAACCCCAACCAATAATCAAATTATTTTACCGAGAATAAATCTACTAACAACATGTTGACATCAGAATCAAAATCCAACTTAACTGACAGAAACCATTCCATATAATAATTCCAAACCACCACAATATTCATCAACATCTAGATTATTTTCACCAATTAAGGTAGCTAATTCAAACCAATAAGGCATTCACTATTGATAGAACCAACTCTATCTCAACCAGTATCAAAAAGAAATGATAGAATCATAATAACAAAAGAAAGTTTAGCTTACCAGAAGCATCCGAGAACTAGTTCTCCCTCTCTTCAAAATTCTAGAACTTCACTGCTTTCACCCTTAGTTTCCCATGGTTTTCATCTCTATAATTGCTCTCTCACCCTATCCTTCCTTCAAACCTTCTCTTTTTCTCAGAAAAAACTCATGGCAGACTTCCTTCACAATTTCCAAAACATCCTACTCCCTCGTCAGTTCTCTACCACTTTTTCCAAAACTTCCAACTTCACTTATCCTTCTTCTATTTATAGGCCACATCCAACGCCTCTTCATCGTCCACTGAAGAAGGAAGGCCACAGGATGCAACCCTTTCATCATCCAGACGCGTCCAACGGCCAATCCAGAAGCTTCCTGGCAACGACGTTTCCATTTCCATCAACTTTTTGGATCACCGATCAATTGATTCTTCTTTGGATGATCGACTACCAACTTCATTCGTTCAGCTGCTAACTCTTTCAATTTACCAATCGATTGTGCTGATCGATCGAATCCTTTGGACGATCGACTAGTAATATTTCCATAATATTGTTTGATACAAATCCTAGTCACTTGATTCTTTCAGTGGGTGATCGACAGCCACTTTCATATTTTACAACTTAGTGAATTACAAGTTGACCATGATCAACCTCCACTTCAATCTATCATCCGCCATTATTTCTTCTTTTATATATATATTTATTTATTTATATCCTAACTATACCTAAACTTCAATAACCTTCTTACTAACTTCTTCTAATATTACTTCATTATCAGCTACTCAATCTCTAGTTTATTCTTGTATCTCATAAGCAAGCCTTAATCCAAAACCAACACTAAATTCAATATAACCATAAATATTAATAACCTTAATATATCTAACACTTACCAATACCTTAAACAAAAGCTGTAACGCCACGTTAATTTAAAAATATTTTTTCTCATTTTAGACATACGTCATAAAAAATTTTTGCTTTTATTTACTCATTATTTGAAATCCATTTTCAAGAGAACGAGAAATCAGAGTAACCAATTTTGAAAATATTATGAAATAATAATAGAATGGTTCAAAATGTAGTTCAATGTTTTACCAAAAGTCCTAAAGTCCCTATTACAATATTAAAATATCCAAAATACTAACAGTAGAAATTACCAAAATAACCCTCACTCAAAATACCATCAATTCTCAAAACACGTGATTCGCACCCAGCAGGTCAAATCGGTTGATAACATGAGGGATCATCCTGGAACGCCTCTTCCTCAACCGGTACATATTCTTCATTAAAATCATCACCTACATTACGGGGAAAACAATGAGCCTAAGGCTCAGCAAGAATCAAAATTAATGCAATGCGAATGATGCATGTACATACAATGCATTACAGAAGAGAACTGTTTCTCATCTGAAGGTTAAGGTAGAAGACTCCCTAGAGCCTTGTGGCCCAACCAGTCACTTCGACAAGGAGATATATCCATCGGAGGTGTTACCATAAGCAGGTATCCTCACTTTTGTTGAAGACGTTGGGGGTTTCAGAATGGGTGAATTGTGAACCCTAGAATCCACGTAGCTAACTTCTAAACCTACCACTTCCTACGTGGGAGGAATCTACTGTATGGAAAGTCACCAATTCACCTGAACCCCCACACGCCTATTTACGTATTTTAGGATGACATACATAGTGTAAAAAATTTTATAAGCCCTAAGTTGATGCATAAGTGCCACAAAGTAAATAACAGAATTAACGCACAAAATTTATAACAATGAATACAGGTGAAATCCAACATGAAATTCAGCATGGTTTGTACTACTAGCCAAACAATTTAAGCTAAGATATTTCATGTTTAATACAAAACGAGGACATTATAATGTCTTATTTGTTCCATTGGCAGTTATGAGCAAGATTCCTTTCACAAGGCTCAACTATATACTTCAACCCATTCTATGCACATAAACTTAAGTTGATAATCATAATTCACGGAATAATATATGTATCATGATTCTGTCCCAATAGAGGTCTTTTACAACTGTGATCTTTGACGATATTGATGCTCATAATGAAACGAGAGAACAATTTATGTTATTCCTATTTTCTTAGCATACTCACAGTAACTAAATTAGATAGCAAACTAGTCTTTACGAATGTACAATACCTACTAAATGTTGAAGGACAGTTTGCATCATTACATTTCCTAAACTGTCATGTTTCATGCCCCTTTCGTGCAGATATCAACTTAACAGATCAGCAGTTTGCATCATTACATTTCCTAAACTATCCTGTTTCATTCCCATTTCATGCAGAAATCAATTCAACATATCAGACTTATCACTTGAAGGAAATGTCTAAGCACTTGACAGCCTTAACAGAATCATAATAGTTCATTCCAGCAAAACCAAGAAATCTTAGCAATTCAAAGCAATACAAAACATGTAATATAGGGCCACCATTGGCCAATACAAATTCCAATTCTTACCTAAATTTTCAGCAGTAAAACCAATAGCAATCCAAGCAAAATGGCAGCAACGGTATTCCCAATCTTCCAACATCCCCCTAAGCAAATATAGCACTAAAGGTTAAATCCCACATTCATAACAAACTTTGGCCAAAACTGTGGGAGGTCTACAATTGAAGCAACAACTCCAATCTTACCTCACGGTGGCATTCCAATAGCAGTAAATCACCAACTTTCCAATGCAACTCACACCACTCACTAATTTATTTCACACTTAACAGAACATCTTTCCAGACACTTCACTTAACCCTGATCTCCCAGCTGCTAGAGTAAACAAAGACACTAAGCTTACCATTTATAGATGGAGGGAGAGAAGGAAGACATCACTGCAACAGAAGATGCCCTGCTGAATAGATTGATCATCACACAGTCCAAGGAAAGGAGGTCCTTTGGTGAAGATCCACGTGGAAAGCCCATCAATCCTATGGGAGAGGCCTGGACGTCTGCAAGGAGGTCTAGAAAGAGAGAGAGGTTGTTGATTTCTACAAGACATCGGAAGAGAGAGACGATTTTCAAGTGGGTTTCTCAGAAATTCCCTATAATTTGGACGAGCATTGGAGTCCGCAACATCGTCCGCATCCGTCCGCAAGTCCATTTGGGACAAGAAAACGCATCCTAAAGTGTCGTTCGCACCGTCCGCAGGTGTCTTGCGGATGTGAAATCTCGTCCACACTTAGCGTCCGCAGTCGTCCGAATTGTCCAGAAAATATTATAGATTCAAATCGGACGATGGTCTTCCTCGTCCACAACCGTCTGAATTGTCCCATAATTGTACGGATTCCATGCGGATGCAAACCCTCTCCTCCGCATTGTCCGCATAGTCGTTCGAAACTCCACAGTACACATTTTTCCTAAGTTTCTATACTTCGGTTAATTTTTCCAACATTAACCCCACACTTTTCAAGCACGAATTAACACGCGTCGTCGCATAATACAATGTATTATTGATATATTAAAACTACCCAGACTTAATACATTATTAAAATGGAAAATACATTTTCGGGGTATTACGAAAGCTTTCATCCATCACTTCAAATTTCACTAACTATAAATCACTAATCCAATTCTATTATCTTCCTATCCAACTTCAAATATCACTGAACAATTCTCTATTAACGTTAATCCTTCCCTTAAGCTCAATAATCTTAGGGTATTATGGTTCACTTTATCTAACTATGTTTCACTTGACTAGTATCTTAATTATCCATTTCAGCTCCTAATACCCCAAAATCATAATTTAAGTCATGCGTTTAGCTCTACGAAAATTGAGGATATTACACTAATGTTAATAATTATCCACTTACATACTTTTCAAACACTTAAACAATTTATACATCTATCACCACCATAAGTCCAAGTATACCTCAAACCACTAACAATATCATTATCCATAATGATATCGATCACTCATAGAATTATAATTTCATAATAACCTAAGTATACAAGTATTACATATCCTATACAATCTTTGTTTGTATGTGCAAAATGGGTAATAGGGCACCAGTGACATGTCCTCTTATTTCAAATCCCAGATGTCAAAATGCGTAATAAGGAGGTGATAACGTGCTCCTTGGGTTTCAAATCCCATAACTTGGCTAGGGTTTTTAGTCACACGGATCAAAAGGTTGTTAGTCACCGAGTTTTGCTCACCTAGTACGGGTAGCGTGACGGCTCATAGCTATGTTCGCTGGTAACCCTTGTCAATTTGGATCTAGTAGATAGCTAGTTGAGGAGCAATCCATCGTCGGCAACCTTACCTGTTACTCAATTATACGGGTTGTGTCGTCGCGGAACGTAGCTCACTGGCAACTCAGGTGACGTGCTGGATCTCCAGATCACCGTCATTTTATACCTTCTACCTCATGAGGATTTGCTATCAATGGATGGCTGCCATTTCTATCGTAATTGTTGGATGGGTCCCTGTGTAACCATCCTTTTTCATTGATGATGGTTTTCAAAAGGGAAAAATGATGTAGGCCTATCTTTGTCATATAGTGGTCTATGTATGCAACATGTTTTGATAAAATCCTCATCGATAGCCATGGGCCTAAGTGATAAAATGATGAAGAGATTTCAAGTAATTTAAAAATCCATGTATGATAAAAGAAGCATTAAACCGTGGTTTTCTAAAAGAAAGGTAAAACCAACTTTCTAATGCATTACATATAATATGGATCCCTTTACTGAGTTGGTCAATCATCCGTCAATCAATTTTTTTTCAAGGTTTAGTTTAGGATGGTCTGGTGATGCGTTTAAGGTGTGGTTACCTCAGATTTCAATTCCTAGTGGTGTCTCTCTATCATCCTCAATGAGGATCTATGTTTCTTGTATTTTTTTTGTTTGTTTTGTCTTAGTGTTGGATGGTTTCATTATCAACACAATGTTTTCTTTCTTCTTTGTTATTTATGTTATCTCTAACTTTTGTTGATCACTCTGTAGACCTTATCCCATGTGTTTTGAATTTTGGCTTAATTTTATGTTAAGATTTCTGCTTCAACCTAGCTTTGGGCTGGGTGATCCCGTTCTCCCTGAAGATTGAGTCACCTGACACAGAATTTCTATTAGGCCCGCCTTCGAGTAATGACAACCAAAGTATAAATTCTCTACATTTGTGGCAATCTTTCTTACCAACTGTAGCAACAACTTCTCGAGAATCAACTCGAAATCCAAAAGTCATATGAACGTATAATTGAGCCAACCATATTGAGTCTCTATCCAAATTCAAGGGAAAAACACATAATCGATTCTATACCAGGACTAAGAACCCAAACCTGAATGAAATGACACATGGTCCCAAACTTTGCCAAGGCAACAAAAATTTGACCTAAAAATGCACAAATTACACTATGCGGTCGACTAGGGACCTTCACCAATCGACCAGGCACTGTACTGGTAAACTTGAGCACTGGCATGGTTGACCAATTCATGTTGTGATCGACCTGTCAATTGGTGTAGTCGACCTCTCCAATCGCAGTCGATTGCGAATTAGCCTGAACTTTGCCAAAAATCTGTCTTTTTTGTGATCTACCTAGCGCGACCAACGTTTGACCAGGTCTACCTTCCAACACAATTTTTTAGACCAAAATGTGTCGTTTCTTCTATTTTTTCCTCAAAATGGCCAAAACTCCTACATAAACTCTAAATGTACCAATCTATTACAAAAATAATTAACAGATTTAAATGTCAAATCTGGAATTTGAATCCAACTTTTCAACAAAACTTTGAACATGAAAATGGAGAGTAAGAGACGACTTACGCACAAAATCCTCACAAAGGTTGGAGGTTGGAACGTCACGAACACAAATCGAGAGTAAACAAATATGCCCCGCAAGACTTCGATTCCTCACTCTCACTTTCTCACTTGTTTAGTGTTGGCAGCCGATGAAGGAAATCAGGCTCTCAAAGCCTTTATTTGAAATTTTCATCTATTAAAAAAAATTAATAGTCAATTTAATATAATATAATATATAATAAATTATATATTATTTATACTAAATCAATCCACTTTTTTCAATTATAAAAAAATAAAATGTTAACCTCGAATTAATTTTTTCAATTTATTTACTGCTATGTGACATCTAAATTTACTGATTTGACCATTTGATCCAAAATTCACACGTTACTACTACTTGACAAAGTGAGTCAAATTTTAAAAACCTTGCCCAAAAACAACACAAAGAATTTACATATATAATTTTTTATTAATAAAATATTGATTTTTATAATTAGCCTTATCACATAATTGAGTAATACAAAACAAGTTATGCTTTAAATCATTAACTAATCAGACATTTTCAATAATATCATTTGAGATACTATCTATATTGTCATACCTATAATTTTGTATTTTTGGTTCTCTCCAAAAGTCACATTTCCTTTGTTCTTAGTAATAGAGGTGAACTTTGAGCAATCTCCTATTATGTGCCTTGATTACTTATTGTCAAAGTACCACTCATCTTTTATAGGAAATGCCCTTACATAAAAGCAAAACTAGATACTTTTCTTGGGTACCTAAATTTTCCTAGGTTCGCAGGTGTTATTTTTTATTTCTTTAGAAGCCTATTTCTATTTCTGAAATACTTTCTTACCATTAACTTTGATTGGGCTTATCAAAGATTTATGGCATATTTATTGCATGCATTACAAGTAGATGATCCAATAAAAAAAATTTTCTAATTCTTGTAACAACCCGGATTTCTTAACTGTTTTTAAGTACATTATTGATTACCAAAGTAACAAGTTTCAGAGTCAAATCTTTCCTTAAAGAAAACAAACCTTTTCATAAAAGGGGTTATTAGAGTGCAAAATCTGACCGTTACCCAAAAACTCGTTTTTATCATTTCTTAATTAGTGAAGAATTACCATTTATGATTTGCAGAAGCGATAAAATTCGTTCTTAAAAGTTGCGGAAATGTAGTTAAACAAGAAATCCAATTTACGAAAAGCAAGAAGCTATGACTAACATTTTAGCGGAAAAACGAACTTAAAACATAATTTAAGAACCAAGGTTTTGAGTTTCCAAATAAGGCTTACATAATATTCCGAATAATATTCAAATAAGGGCAATAAGGGAAAATTAACGTTCGTAAAGAGAAAACAATTCGATGTTAGCCCTTACAAAATTCCTTTCTCCTTTACTTCATTGAAGCCGCACTACTGCTCCGTTGGCGTCTCATCCGGACCTACCGCAAGCTCCACCGGAATGGCCTCCTCTAAAGCTCCTAGCATTATTACTTCATTACCTAAACCACAAGTAAGGATGTGAGCTTTCGCCCAATAAGAAAATGGGGGAAAACAATTATACATATCTCTCTCTTTAATTCTTCTTGGAATGGGGGTCACCCAAACCAATTCTTTTCATCACATTAGTTCTTCATTCGTTCTTTACTTTTACATCAAGTTCGAGATTGGAGGGTTCTTAGGGGATAGAATAGTTGACCAGACTTTACCCTTTACTTGCAACTAGGTCCCCATTCCTGTTGAGGTTGGGGCCTTCACCTAACTGCAGACTAGTTCTGCTACCCATCAGCCCTCTAACTCCCTTTTTCGTCCCCTTTTCAGTGCATCTCGCCTTCAAGGGTCCTCCCCTTCCGACGTATCCCGCCTTCAGGGTTTCTTCCCTCCCGACATATCCCGCCAGGAAGGTTTCTTCGGTGATGGGCGTATCCCGCACATCCCAAACATTCTTGTTTTTGGCATTATCCTTACTCATGCATGTGGGTACCACCCCGAGGGGGTACCCACTATTGGGTTTCTATTATCATGAACACATCCTAGC
This sequence comes from Begonia loranthoides, assembly GCA_022433065.1. Lineage (NCBI taxonomy): Eukaryota > Viridiplantae > Streptophyta > Magnoliopsida > Cucurbitales > Begoniaceae > Begonia > Begonia loranthoides. Next base: position 11,457,959 of record CM039481.1, on the reverse strand, counting down.
ATTTCCAATTTAACTAGCATATATACAAAAGTGGATGAAAATACTTAAGAGGAATTCACAGTAATAACAGAACAAGTAATAAATTGTGTTCACATGAAACAATTAATGAAAACAAATAACATATACTAACGAGATAGAAGAAATATATATTTTTACTCGAATATAGCAGCGAAGATTATAATGACTAAGCACACTTAAGTCGAATGTAATAGCGGAAATCATAACAGACTTAGCATGCTTTTATTGAATATAATAGCGGAAATCATAAATGACTAAGCATGCTTCAATTGAATGTAATAGCGGAAATCGTAACTGACTAAGCATGCTTTTATCGAATATAATAGCGGAAATCATAAATGACTAAGCATGCTCCAATTGAATGTAATAGCAGAAATCATAACTGACTAAGCATGCTTTTATCGAATATAATAGCAGAAATCATAAATGACTAAGCATGTTTCAATTGAATGTAATAGCGGAAATCGTAACTGACTAAGCATACTTTTATCAAATATAATAGTGGAAATTGTAAATGACTAAACATGCTTCTATCGAATATAATAACGGAAATCGTAAATGACTAAACATGCTTTAATCAAATATACAGCGGAAATCATAGAACTTTTACGTGGGGCCTTAAATCGACTATCACTGCAGAATTTTGAACATTAATATGCTTCTTAACAATTTTATATATGTGTAAGCGAACAACATCATCATCAAAGCTGTGAAAACAGCTTCTAATAAGAAATTAGTGACAACTGAATGACGAGAACATGCTTCTTAATTGAAAATAACAATAGTGAACGTTAATCGAACAAACGGAGAAACATGCTTCGTAACGACAATGATGGTAGTGGACATGCATAGCATAACAGCAAAAACCATGAATATCTAACATATAGTAATGGATAATAACAACTAAAGAACGACAAAACATGCTTTATATATCTAAAACAGTAATGGCAAATATGGATAGAAACGAAACAGCAAAACATAAGCATCTTAGCATATTTTAGATTGGCGATAATGGCAGCATATTGGAACTTTTAAATGTGCATTTATTTTGGCAAAACAATAGCAAGTTAGAACATCTATCATGCATTTGTGAATGATGGGGAACAGAGGTGATACATGATTGTATAATCCAAGGATCACGTTGAAAACAGCAGAAGGAACAACAGAAAATTACGACAGCAACTGTATGAGTAATGAGAACAGATGACAATCATGCTTTTAACATCAGTATGAAACTAACTACAGGATAGAGTAAAGAAATTATAGCATAATAGTGACATATATATATTCAGAATGGTAGAACACGAATTACCACAACATATCAATAATACACAACCACATAACCATGTATTGGAGCCATTGAGCCTACATTTTTACTTACGTTCATCCTTATAGATTCAATGGTCACATTTCCTTAACTTCTCCACAAAACAGAAAACCCTTCCAAGAGAGTAAATCAACATTGAAGTGTACTATCAGTTAGTATATACAGGAAATAACTACCAAAATAGATCATCCAACAAAGCATTATCAAAGGTTTTACAGAGATTTGAGAGCAACCAAGGAATCACAGAAATCAAACACAAGGAAATCATACACACACACACACGTTTACTTGGGTGTAGGGCTTCCTCAAGCCAAGACAACCCATTCCTTACCCTTGAAGTCGAGCCTCCTCAAGGACAGCAGCTCTCCAATGCCTCCTCACTCCAACAAAACCTCCCCAGGAGAAAAAGAAGATGAAGAAGATGAAGGAGGATTGGGCAAAATAAAGACTCACCTGGGACAATCCGTATGAGAGGCAGGAGGAGTGGGGAACAAATCCCTGTTGGTCGGCCATTTCGTGTGATTTTGTGTCGAGAAACCGAGTTTTTATTGGTTAGACGACGCTCTCCATCTCAATTTAAATCAATTTTGTCGCTGTACGGGGAGAATTTGGACAAAAGGATGCGTCTGAATTCTTTTTGTACCAGAAATGACGTCCGAGATGTCGTTTGCGCCTCCAAATTCGTCCATAATTTGGACAGATTCAAATGCACAACGTCCACTTCGTTCGATATGTCATCCAGAATTCGACATGTCATCCGCGCTATCCGAATTCATCCAGAATTTGGACAGATTCAAACGCTAATGTCCGCCTCGTCCAAAATCATTCGGAGTCGTCCGAAGAGACCAAAATCTCATTTCCTTCACATTTCAACTAGATTTTCATTCAAAATAATTTCCACGAAATTACAAGTCACCACTTAACATACATAAAGATGAGTTGTATCGTGAAATTTTATCTCCAAAGTTTAATTACATCGTTTAACGAAGAGGTTTAGGATAGGGTTGTTACAATTCTTCTTTTGAAATAGTTTATACCCTAATTCGACTTTATTAAAGGTTACTATTTGTTATCCTAAACTAATGCTTAAATTTTGGCTACTATTTGTGAATCTAATAACAACAGAATGTAAATAATACACTAACCTTTTTTAAGCTGGATAATAATTTAATTGTTAAGGTATTACCAAGGACATATTCATAGGATTATAAATTAAGAAATTAATTAGGATTTAATTGGGGACTTAATTGAAAGGTAGAAATAAAGAAGGAAATGATTACATTGGCTAGGAATTTAAAATAGATTAAAAAGTAAAGGGTTAAGGGAGGGTGAACTTGTTCTGCTTGACTCGGTTCAAGCTAGCGGTCCACGGTTGGCTTGGAAGAAAAGGGGATGATGATTTTAATTTGGCCTTCGGCCATTTACTGAGAAAGAGAGAGACAAAAGGGAGAGGGAAAAATCAGGAAACTGGGAGCGAGGAGATCGAGTGCTCGAGCTCGAGGCAACAGGCAGGTTTTGCTATCGTGATGTTCTTCATAGGAAGCGAGTGGTCTGACGGGTCAGTGACGCGGGTGCGGCTAGGGCTTCGAGGATGAACGAATCATAGCTTCGGCCATGGCGAGTTCTGGTGACAATTTGAGGTACGTTTAGCCAAGTTTCCCCCTCCTTTGCATTCTGTTGATCGAGTGTTGGCTAGAGGGTGTTGTAGGGATGGAATCCGGCGATGACGTCGGAGAGGCAGGGGCTGAGGATTCGGTTTGTTGTGGGTTGGCGATCCGGCTAGCGATTCAGTTCAAACCGATCCATTTTTGGTTGCTGCTGGGTGGTAGTCAATCGCCAAACAACCCCGTTCACTCTTCCAGCGACAACCTCTAAAAAGCTGGATGGATTTGTGGGATTACTGTCGGGCGTGGGAGAGATCTTGTACTCTCTGCCCTTTTATTTTGGTAGAGAATGTCTTTCATTGTACTGCGAACCAGAGGTTTGGGTGAGAGCTAGAGTGATGCTTTGGGTGAGCTGGGCAGAGAGCAGAATTCGCTCTCTGGAGGTTGAGCCAAAGAAGGAGGAAGGCAGGAGAAACCGTGAGCTATAGGACACGAGGAGCTCCATGGAAGGAGCTATGGACGAGTCCTTCCCTGCATGCTAGTAAGACTTGGGTGTGTTTTGCCCATGTGGAGGCCCTACACCGCAAGTATGTGTGTGTGAGTGGTAGAGTATGTAGGCTTTTCTGTTTGTTGATTTCCGTCATTAGTTTTCTCTGTATTGTTGATACTTGCCTGGAATATTCACTGTTGATGTTGATAGTGTAGAATGCATATTGTGTTGCTTTGTGATATTTTCCATGATTGGTTGTTGTATGTTTAGATGCTTGTATGATTAGTTCTCTGTATGTTTTCTAGGAGTGAATGTTGTGTACATTAGTTCTCTAATTTTTCCTTATTGTAGTGTGTTTGTCCTGCAGGTGTGAGTTCGTTGATGTTTCATTCTAATCCCTTATTATTGCTGTTGTTTGTTGATATCCTTGGTTGATTTTGATGATGTTGGTTTCCTTATGTTTCTGTAATTATTTATTCTCATCATAGGAACGAAAATGCTTAGGGAAAGTTTAATGGCACTTGTTGTGATATTTCATTTAGAGTTACCTCTGTTTATTTGTCAGTCTGTGATAGTTATCGTATGATTTGTGGATTTCTGCTTAAGCATGTTAATCAAATGACCATGTTAATTCAATTGTTTGTTAACAAGTTGAGTGCATTAACTAATCGGTTTAGTTAACCTAAACAAGTCAATTAAAATAAGCATGTGAATACATTTAGGTTATAAACTCCTTAAACATGTTATCGTCCTTTCATGTATTGCTGATTTAATCATTTGAAATGATTGTTATCGTTGTGCATGTTTATGTCCGTTATGGTTGTTATCGTTGTGCATGTTTATGTCTGTTATGGTTGCTGTATGAACTTTTGTACGCGTCCTTTTCTTGCATGTACTTTTAGGGTGGTTTAGGCATTATAACGATAGAAACACGTATGCGCAAAGTTCTCAAGAAATGAAAAAGCAGTTGATGAGGGATTTGCATGTGCAAGCTCATGGCTGGCCAGGCTATGAAAAATGAGAGATAATTAAGTTGTAATTTAATTAAATATCTAAATTGTAATTAAATGTTTATTTTATTTCCTTTAAATTATTTATGTTTTCGCAAAGGTTTTATTTCCACAACGTTCAAGTAAATGATTTGTTTTTAACGCTTCCGCATTTTTACTAAATTGAATTTTTATAATGAATTTTAACAAATGTTTGGTAGCGGTCCGGTTTAGGCGCACTCTGACATGTTTTCTCGAATTTTTAACGCACTTTCAAAACGTGACAAAAAATTGGGTTGTTACAAATTATTAATTTCTTTTTCAAGTCATCAAATTTTTTTTTTCAAATGATGAAGTAATACAAGTATACTTTTTCACCAATTCAACATTCTCATTTTTCAACCGCTTATTTTAGATTTAAGTAAATTGAATTATTCATATAATTCTTCAAAAGCATCTAATAGTTCATTTTCTTCCAAATTCTCATCCAAATTACTAAAAGCATCATGTACCTCATTCAACTTAACCATGAAGCATATGTTTACCACATTTTCATCCTTGTATGATGTATTTTTATCACTATCATCCCAAGAGCCTTTCATTGCTTTCTTATTTTCTTGCCATTTTCCTTCTTGTAGGAACTTGTTGAAACTTCTTGTGATGAATGTGATCTCCTCATCATCTTATTACTTTTCAAATCCAACTTGATGCCTTGATGAGGCTTTGAAAGCTATATCTTTCTTTTTAGATACCTTTTTATTATTTATCTCTTCTTTTTTGTTCACCTTCGTCGTGATTTCTATAACCATGAGAGATCTGATAAGCTCCTCCATCTTTAATACTTTAAGATCACAAGCTTCTTGGATTGCAGTCACTTGAGGTTGCCACAATCTTGGTAGACACCTAAGAAATTTTCTAACCAACTCTTTGTAGGGGTAAGTCTTAGCAAGATCTTTCACACCATTAGTAATGTTTTTAAAATGTGTAAGCATTTGACCAATGATTTCCTCTTTTTCCAACAATAACAATTCATATTTATGTATAATTAACTTAATTTACTTTCTTTAACTTGATTTGTTTCCTCATGCATGATTTCAAGTAATCTCTATATTTCACATGCATTATCACATCGTTGTACTCTATTGAATTTATCTCTATTTAAAGTACAGTACAAGGTGTTTATGGCTTTAGTATTTAAATATAATTTTCTTCTATCATAGTCATCAAATTCTAAAGGTAACTTAAGAACATTTAAACCTCCTTTTTGTTTATTTGGAATATAAGAACCATTTTCAATTATTTGCCATAAATCATAATCTAACGATTGAATATATATTCTTATCCTTGATTTGCAATAAATATAATTATTTCCATCAAAATAGGGTGGTCTAGATATAGATTGACCTTGGGCTTACAAACTATTCATATTAAAGGACATACATAGCTTTCAAAAAAAAATCTACAAAATTTTTAACCACAACAAAAGTTCAAAGTCTGCTATGATACCAATTATAGAATCAAATAAATCTTTGGGGGAATGATGAGGTTTAACCACTTTATCATGTGATTAAAATTTCTATTCGTTTGTTACCTCAAATTATATATTTTTCTCTCTTAATTAGATTAATTAAATCTTATATGCAAGTAAATTAAAATAGTAAAGAGAGAAAGGTAAGAGAGAAAAAATAAATTTGTTAACATGGTTCAGCCAAATTGCCTACATCCTCCCTTTAAGGCTTCTCCTTGAAGATTTCTTCTCTATAACTCTTTCAATTACAAGTGATTGATATACCAAGTGTCAGTCAAATATTTACAATTGTTCTAGGGTGTCACCCTTCTACTTGATTGAACTTGCAGGTGTTAATCAAACTTTTTCTAACCTTTCAAGAGTGTCATCCTTTCTATTTCCACAATAAATGAGTAGTTGGAAAATTTTGAAGTACAATAGTGTAACTCTCTCAAGAGATACAATATCAAGTTTACGAATAAGAGAGGTTAGATTTGGGCTCAAGAATGAAGGCTAAAAATCACGAATGAAATTGGCAGCATTTCTTCATAAAGTTCTTATTCGGTTTGTTGCACAACGAATGTTATTTCTACTTATAGATGCCTTCAAAAACTTGAAGCCCTAATCGATCACCTATACAAATTAATCAATCTCTTCATGACTATAGTGTGATCCTTGAAATGGCAAGGTTGACCACCAGTATCTTTAGGTCAACCTCTCTACTTATAAATGGTTAGATTTTTGAACTGCAGTCTATGTAATATCCCTAATTTTTGTTATGTTAAGCATGAGATCTAAGTGATAATAATTGAAGAATTTTGGAGACATATGGGATGATTTCCACATAGAAATGTAATATTCGAAAAAAATTTCCCCAATGTGTATGTAAAGAATTTTGGTAGAATATATATATTTTGATAGAATAAATATTTTTCATAATAGTGCATTGTTCACTTGATTAGTGAAATAAATATATATTTATAAATGTATATATTTTTATAGGTGCAAATCAGCAGAAGCATTTGCGAAAATGGTAAGAGATGTGTGTGTGGTTTGCCAATGGAGGCCTACATCACAAGATTGGGAATGCTTGTTTAATGTTTAGATTATGTTATTCAATATGTGTTGCACGATGAATTTGTTTAGCTGAATAGTTTACTGTGAAAGGATATAGTATTCTATAGATTTTTTTGGTTGTGCATTTGTTTACTATTAGAACTATTTGGAGTAAAGAACATGAAACGTGGTTGGAGAAATGTTGAACTAGTGAAACCTACTATTCGTGGTGTTCGAAAATAATAAACAGTGAAGTGAAGAAAGATATTGATGAATAATGTTCTGTTAATTTATTCCCTATTGTTATAATATTGAAAGTGTGAACATAATATCTGAAATTACTGCCTTGTTAAGCTGCATAGTTGAGGAAAAGTATAGATATTTTGAGACTTGTTCTCTGTTGTTTACTATATTGGTCAACTGCAAAAGTGAGGATAATATTAAGATTTAATAACCTCTATTTCGTTATTGTTGATCAATCTATACTAAGTTTGTTGTTGGAAATACGTAGTGCTATTAATGTTCTCTTTGTAGTATAATTGTCCTCTATTTAACCATAATAGCTTTGATGAAATTAGTTGGGTTGGTTGTCTTGTTTGAAATTATACCACTTTGATGCATCAATGATTGGATATTGTAATATGTAAGTTCCTCTTGAAGGCTTAAATAGTTCTCTACTCTATTTTGTAATTGAGAAAGCGTTTGTGCTCTTTGTTGTGACTAAACTTAGAAGTTAATATCCAGTTAAAATGATTTGTAGGGTTCTATGCTTTTTCTATTGAATATAGCGGATTTAAATGCAATTATTCTCGGTAGTTTTATGCTAATTGAACTTTTTCCTTGTTGGTTATAGTATTTTGTATGCCATGGAATTTTATGTTACTTCATACTCTATTTAATGTTGATAGTTGATAATGCTAGAGCATTGCTTGCATTTTATCCATGACATGCATCATGATTAGAAACACTTAGAACTGCCATAATGGGATTGGTGTTTACATACATTTTACTGGAGATAAACAGATTAATTAAAATGTAAATAGAAATTGAAGGTTGGTGAGATTAGTATCGGATCTACTTGGGAAAACTATGAGACGAGGTATCTCATCCCCCGTCGAGATGGGTGAAGGTTTTGCCCAAGGTTCAATCCCGAGTATGTATCTATTCTCTTCTGTGGGAAATATCTCCAATGTCCTAGGTTATTATTATGAGACTATGATTAAATAATAGAAAGGGTGGATTCTTTTCTGACATGAAAGACATGAACATGCATACATATTTCATTTCATCTCTTACTGAGTGTTAGGCTCATCAGTGTATCTTGTGATGTAGGTATGCATGATATCGAGGGAAGAAGCAGTTGATGAAGGATTTAACGGTGAGATTTGTGCTAGCTAAACGAAACAAGAACGGTTGATGAAAAAGTGTTTTGGTTTTGCATGAACAAAAAAGTATACTATAACTTTATATAGAAAAGAATGTTTATTGTATATAGTATTATTCCCGTTTTTGAAAATTAATATTTTAAAAAGGAAGGCCTTCCGTCGCATTTTTTATTTAAAAAAAAGAGAAAGAAAGAAAACATGTCGTTACAGTCTATCATAGGTATCTTTTGGTCTACCGCCCCGGTCTACCACATGTATCTACTGGTCAACTACCCACATCGACCTCTTTAGCAGATTTTTAAAAACTGTACATTGATCTCGGGAGTTTTTTTGGACGACCTCTCAGTTTGGGTAACTTCACCATGTCGGTCAACCTATGTAGGATTGGTCGACCTCTTTAGAAGATTTTCAAATATTCATTACTCTAGAGAGTTTTTTTGGATGACCACTTACCTTGTGCAGGTCCACCACACCGATCTGCCTATGTAAGACAAAGTTGACCTCTTGAATAGATTTTTACATATTTATAATGCACCGTGTATTCAGCTATGTGTAAAACTTGGATTAAGTAAAAAGTAATATTTGGACATTGTGAAATTGTCACGCTTTGCAATTGATATAACATGGGTGGTAATGTTGTTAATATTAAGGGAAGAGTTATGGGTGTAATTATTTAGAATTCATATTATTTGTGCGAATAAATATTATGCTGGATCGGATGGATTCACAAACAATTTCATGGACAAGTTGGAGAACAATCATGGCAGTCAATCGTCAACAAATGGTGATCGATTGGTAATCTAGAAAATGAATTTAGTGACTGATCGATTGAGTTATCGGCCGATTGTGGACGTTGAATCGATCGACCGATAGTTTGAACGTCGGTCTGAAAATGTATAACCAAAGTCTAAAGGCTTGAAGAGTCCCTATAGATCAAAGCGTCGCGTCTCCTCGGCGTCTTTTGTGTGTTCCATAGTGTATTTAAAGGTTTAGTGTGATATCCCAAATCTTCATTGAGCTGAAGGCATAACTTAAGTGATAATTTGGGGATGTTAGGAGCTGAGTTGGATAAGTAAAAATATTGGACAAGAGAAACGTAATTGGAATAGGTGAATTATGATACCCCGTTAAGTTCATAGTTAGATTATGAGAAGGATTGAAGTCAATTGAAGAATTATTTAGTGATACTTAAAGTTATATTGGTCTATATCAATTGGTTTGATAGTTAGTGAGAATATTAAGATAAAATATATTTGGACGCATTTGGATACAATATGGTAGACAGTATAAGATTTATACCATTTTAGGACATATTGGATTTAGTATGAAATAATGTGAAGGAAGAATGGTGAAATATATGGTATATGTTGAAGGTTATATTATTTGGAAGAGTGAATTATAGTTTACTAAAGATATATATATATTGTCACGTTATTTTAGTTGCATGGGATAAAGAAATAATCTGGAAAATGGGCATTGGTGTTGGCGGTCGATCAGGGTGGTCGATCGACGGGGTGCCAATCGACTGACGTATTCAAGAGTAGTTTTCTATTGAAAACTGTGGTCGATCATCTGAATGGTGGTCGTCGGCTTGAAGGAAAATCAAACGACCACCATTTATGATGGTGTAATCTGAAGAGTTTAAGGTGACGCTGAAGACAAAATGAACCGTCCTCCATCTTCTAAAAGTCTGGTAAGAAAAAGGAACGTCTTATGGAATGTTTGAACGTTGAGTGAGTTACTACTCATTATGAGTGGTGTCCTATGGCCTTCCATTTTCTGTGAATTTATGATGGAGCTACTGGAAATGTCTATAAATAGAGGTGAGGGTAGCAAGTTTTCGAGGGAGAAAAGTATGCGAAAGCTCTGTCGAATTGTTGTGAGGAGCCTTGCTTCTAGATGATAAATTTGTGAGTGTTGGCGTGAGAGTTCTAAGATCTGTGAGGATGCTAGTTTTGGAAGGAAGTGGCTTGGTGTTTATGGAGTTTAGATTGTGAGGATAATCTGTTAAGTTGTGCTTTTAGAGAAGTGGGTCAGCGAGAAACTGTGATGAAAGTGTGTGAGTTTTATTGAAACTGTGAAGGAAAGAGTGAGGCTGAGAGGGTTTTGGTGTTTTAGAAAGTGAAGTTTTGAATTTGTGGGAAAAACTTAAGGGTGAAAACAACTGTGCAGTTCTGGCAAAGAGGAGTTCTCTTTGATTTACGATACTTGGATGCTGATAAGCAGATCTTCACTCACGTTTCTTCAGCAGTTAATTGTAGAGAATAGTTTCTGTTATTATTGATAGTTATGTCCTTGTTATTTACTTCGCTAGTTGGATGAAAATTGGTCACTGCATATGAATGATCATATTATTGGGAATATATGATTGTTCGTTTAGGTTGTTAGTTGAATCATGTGAACTATATTGGCATGAATAAGTTGGATTATTGGAATAAGGTGGTTGTTGGAAAATGATTGAGTTGAATTGATAGGTATGATTGGAAATATATACTTTGTTGGAATTGTTGTTGGATGTATTGGTGAATGGTGGAAGGAAATGATGTAGTTAAATATTACTTTTGGAATAGTTAGGGAATGTTAAGTAAAGGTTAAGTGGAAAATACTAAGCATGTTAGTTGTAGCTAGAGGACTTTATTATCAAAAAGTAATTATTAATAGTTATACGTATACATCATGATCAGGTTTCGAGAAAGATAACTCTAAGTGCTAAACCTTTTAAAGCTAAGGACTTGAGGTAGTGCTACTACATGTGCTTTGTCCAAAATGACCTACATCACAAGAAGTTAGGGTTTTATTTTATGTTTGTTTACTAGATGCATAGATTATGTTATTATATGGAATCGTATGTTGTTTGCTTATATGTTTATTAGATTTTAGTTCAGTTCCTTAGTTAGAATGGATCTCGTTTTAAGGATACAATCAACGAACACGTTAGATAGAATTGTATATGCACGACAACGTTAAGACTTGAAATCTTAAAGTACACGAAAATGGAATATAGTAAACAACTGTGGTCAGTTAGTTACACCCGGCACAGAAATCAAAGTACATGAAAATGAAATGAACATAATTAGTCATTTTTGTGGATCGATTAGTTACGTCCAGCACAAGAACCAAAGATAAGTAATAACTGTGGTTTGGTTTGTCAAGCCCAATACAAATGTTTGTGTGGTCCGGTTTGATATGCCCGGCATATAAACAGTAAAAGACTGAAATAATATGAGACAACAGAATTAAATGGTAAGATACATAAATAGCTGTTTTTGTGGACCGGTTAGATGTTCCCGGCACAGAAACCAAAGACAAATGACTGTTGTCCAGCTAGTTACATCTGGCAGACAAATCAACTGTGGTCCTGTTAGTTATGCCCATCACAAATGCTTGTATGGTCCGATTTGATACACCCGACATATAAACAATTGAAATAACGATAAAAGACATGAATAGTAACAGAGAAACAAAACAGAAAACAGTATAAGATGTTATAGAAATTATATGTGAATTTCATGTTTTATGTTTATATCACGTACTGAGCATTAAGCTCATAGTTAGGTCCCGTTGATGTAGGTAAGGAACAAATGAATGGATAAAGCTGTTAAGGGACGTACCTGATGGAGTATTGTTGTGTGGACGTTTGTGCTGTTGGCAACATTGACTTGTGGTTATAGCTCATGGAAATGAAATAAATGTTTTAAAGATTTTTAAGTGTTTTATGATTTCAAATAAATGTTTTAAGTTAATGTGTTTATTTAAGTGTTTATTTAGACAATGGGTTAATGGTATTAAATTAAAAGACCTTTGTTGTATGTTTTATGTGATTAAGACTTCCATTATTTATTACTCTGGTGTTCTATTACGCAATGGTTTTACAATGGTTTTAAAGAAAAGAAAAATTTTATACGGAAAAAGGTTCGGGATGTTACAGTCAGTGGGGAAAATAAGAGGGTAATGGTTGTTTGAGTTCTTTCGAAACTCTTTGGTTTTCCTGCTTCTGTGATTTTGTGAGAATTGGTTCATCTGCGAGGAGATTTTTGCTTGGTTGAAGTGAGGCTTAACAAGAAGAAAGGTAAGGGATTATGGATGTTCTTTGTCTGTAAGGACCTACATCATGGGAGTAGGGTTGTATGCTGCATGAAATTGTTTGTTCTATAAAGTATTGTTTATGTGATAGATTATTTCTCATGTTCTTCTTTGCATGATTAGTTGTTCTTCTCTGCATGATTAATTCCTATAGTTTACATGTTTGGAAATAACCAGTTGAATTCTTACTTTGCTAGTGAACTGTTGATTATTGTTTTGCTTGGACTATTTTTGTTCTCTGTAATTTTCAAGCCTCTGTGATTGGTTTCCGTCCATGGAATTCCTGTTATTTGGTTCTCCATATTTTGAATGTTAGAAGGCCAATCTATTTTCATTCATAAACTAATATGCTTATAGTATATTCATAAAGAAATAGGTTTCTATCTGATTTTCTTTGGGATTATATAACCCTTGAGTAAAGGCGCTATTGTTAGGATAAATACACCACCCTCCCCCTCCCACCCCCCCCCCCGGAATGCTTCTATTAGTTTTGAGGGTAGTTAAAACCTGTTGATGCGTTTTGATCAATGATCTGATTAATGATCACGAATGCTAAATGAGAAGTATGGCTACTGGAATATATTTTGTAGATGAAGTTTACCATGTGTTCTCCCTTTGATAGTATTTCAAGAATACATGTTTTCCCTGTATTGTAGGCCCTGTAATTGTTGGAATTAAAATGGGTGTTGTAATTCTATTATTAAATTATTAGTTATAGTCTATAAATGATAGATTGTATGGCTCTTACTATATAGTAGGCTCAAGTGTATAAAGTATTGTTGCTATACCTTTACTACTAAATAAACATTAGAAAAGGGAGTTGTCTTTTCTGAAAAGTGGATATGTGAATAATCTGTTGATAATAAGCTATAGGAGACAAAGGATTTGTAAACATATGGAACCCCTGTTAATATGAATTGATAGAAATAGTTAAATATAGAGAGTGATATAAAAGTTGCATTGGTTGTTGTGAAATAGATTAATTTCATGCTTTTATAAAATTTTAGTGATAGCATGCTTAGTATTAAGTTAAATTTAAATTATAGATCATGTCTTATTGTTTGTTAGATGATTTTATTGCTTGCTTGTGATATATGAACTGTTGTGTGACATTCATATAGGCATGTCAGTAGGTTTGCATATCATGCATTGCACGAGATAATAATGAACTTAATATATGTAAATGGGTGCTTTCTACGTGAGTTTGGATACTGAACAGGTTGCTCTCACATAGAAAACTAGCCCGTTTAGGTGAGTTTGGATATTGAAGAGATTTCTCTCACCCAATGGGCGGGTGAGTTCAAATACTGGAGAGGTTGCTCTAACCCAAAATGTGAATAAACGTGGAAACGAATCCATTCAGATACTGAAGATATTGCTCTCACCCAACAAGCAGGTCTATTAGACCTATGCATATAGAGTTGTCATAGGCATTGCATCTGCATTGCATTTATATCTCTTACTAGGCACTAGGCTCATTATTCCTCCTGCGATGTAGGTAATCATTGTGATCCAAGTGAAGTGAACGTGGAACAAGTGTAATGCGATGCAAGTTTGTGTTACCATGCGCAGAACAACCGCGGGGGTTATGGCTCACGAAAGAATAAAAATTGTTTTAAATTGTGTAAAGACTCTATGTTATGGTTTTCAAATGTTTTAAATGATGTGGTTTTTGAAAAATAGTTTAATGTTTTAATTATTCCACATATATTTACTCTGATGCTTTCCTTTACGTATTTTCAAATGGGTTTTTAAATGATAAAAATTTTATGGAAATGGGATGTTACAATTATGGTATCAAAGCACAACCGAGTCTAACACCGTTCTGTAGACTGCTGGTAACACAAGATTGATCGCGACATACTTCTTCAACTGTAAGCATTTCGTTGCATTGCTTTGTTAGCTAAATTGCATTATTAGTATAGTATAAATTGTTGTGTCTGTGTAGATTGCATCATTACATTATTTTGTTAGTTTAAATTGCTTGTTTGTTTAAGTGCTTAGTTTTAATACTTCATAACATTAAAAAACATTAAACTCATGAATATAAGATTATAACAAGTATAATAAAATAATAATAATAATTCTCTTTTTGAATAATAAATATAAATGC
>CM039481.1:11214152-11442894 GCA_022433065.1 Begonia loranthoides | reverse complement strand
TGACTAATGTCAATTTAATCACAAAGCAATCACAATAAGACAAATAATATAAGAGATAGAGTTATAAATCTTGACACCGAGTTGTTAACGCGGTTCGGCAAAGCACGCCTACGTCCGCGCTTCAAGGTCCTCCCTTGAAGATGTATTCAACTAACCACATCTGGTTACAATTGATTGAACTTGCACGGGTGTCAATCGAACCTTTACAATAACTTAATTTTCTCTCGGAAAATGTTGAGCTCTCACAAATACAACAATCCTTCCAAAAATTTAATGATCTAACACAATCACTTTGGAGGATGTTTTATCACTCAAATTCGTACACAAATGTTGAGTCGAAAATTTGGCAGAGCTTCGCTTAATATCGCTTCGGTACCTTCCTTCTTCAAAGTCCTTCTATTTATAAACTTTCCCAGTGCGGACGTCCTCAACACCTTTAGGATCGTCCGCAGTCGAACGTTGGAAAATAGCCATTGGACAAATCTGCGTACTTGCGGACACTATTCTCCCGTCCGCACCGTCCGCATGAATCGTCCACGTTGAATGGACAGAGGCAAAGCGGACGCAAAATCTGGCGTCCGCAACGTCCGCGTGAATCATCCGCTTTGAGCTCTGAAAGACAGATTCAAATTGGACGACACGGATTGGCATCTGTGGCGTCCTCAGCTTCTTCTGCTATCCGCGTTGCTGAAGGGATGTGGACGCTAATTGCGTCCGCCTCGACCGTGTGACTCGTTCGCATGAATCTTTGAAATGGCAGATTCAAATCGGACGACTCGAAATGGCGTCCGTGGTGTCCGCGTCGTCCGCTGCAACACAGTTTGCACTGGGGACACAGAATTCTCTTCTTAAGGATGCCTCTTTGCCATCCGCACATTGTCAGTCCGCGTCCGCGTGTATACTTTACACTTGAATCTTGCACGAGACGCATCCTCTAAGTCATACAAATCTCCCATATCACTGCATAGACTTAGAAGAACATATTAAACAAATCCAATACCCTTGATCAAGGGTATTTCCAATTTAAATATCAAAAAAGATAATTATTAATTCATTGAATAAACAACTTTTACACTTTAGTTAAATTGCTCATCATCAAAATATAAATATGCCTAACACACTTAGGCTAACAATCTCCCCTTTTTTCTGATGACAAAACATATTAAGTTGTTTATATCCAAAAAACTAAGCATGTGCATCAAATATTGCATTTTATTTACCCGATTCATTTATGCAATTTATCATTCAATTTGTTCATTCACAACATGCTATCTTCAAAATCCCCCTAACATTAAGCACAAACCAACAACTAGTATTCTCCCCTTTTTTGTCATAAGCAAAAAAGAAAGACTAGGGAATTTAAAGCTCATCAAAATATGGGACTAAGAAACAAAAAATCTCCCCATGAATCAAGTAATACTATGGAATTGAAGTTTCTCCCCCTGAATTTAAGGTTCTCCCCCTCAATCAAGGATTCTAACTTGATTCAAGATTAAACAATATAGGAAGCAACAAGGTATAGGTTTTGGTTTAAAAAAATTTGCATGGTAATGTTTATTTCTTAAACTCCCCTTCAATGCCAAAATTAATCTGTAAATACAATTTATCGAACCCAAAAAAGATCCAGAATATTCAGAAAATGAAACACTCATATAAATCTTGACAAATTCATTCATAATATTCAAAAGACTATATAACACATAATGAAGTCAAATAGGAAATACAATTAAGAAATGCAAATACTAGGCATTACAACCAAAATGTTTTACTTTCCTAAGCAAATAACAAAGTACATGAGAAAACATAAAGTCCTAATCTATGCATCCGGAATGTCGTCGTCATCCAAATCAAGCATAGGAGTAGCAGAAGATGCAAGAGCAGCAGGAGGAGCAACCGGAGAAGGGATGCCAGTGGACCATAGGCTACGTGAAATGTCATCCAAACGCTTATCCATAGAGTCAAAACGATGATCCACAGACCCAAGGTGACGATCCACAGAGTCAAAACAATTTATCATTAGAAGCATATACTCCTCCAGGCGTGCAAAATCAGCACGGGATGCATATTGAGCGCTAAAAGTAGAAGTACCAGCCTCGGTGCGGAATGATTGACCAGCCTCATGATAGGATGACGGACCAGGCTCGGTAGAAGGTAGAGAAAGATATGGTTCCGAGGGTCGTGGAGGAGGAGAGTCTAGAGAGTGAGGAGGAACCGGAACATTGTCTTGACAAGCAATCCACTCACCATTTGGAGCCTGAATAATTCCCATCCGTCCCAAGGTTTGTGGAGAATAGATGTCGAACCGGCGAAGTTCACAAAATTTGGAGGACGAAGGAATAGGAATGTCAATCTCTTTAAACAGGTTCATAAGGAGTAAATTGAATGGAAGTGAACACGAAACAGTATCAGCCATGTCAGCCAATTGAGCCGCGATGATATATCCTAAGTTGAAAGGAGTGTTAGAATACATACGCTGAAGAACATAAAGATCCATGTAGCTAACATGATCTCGGTGACCGGCACGAGGAAGAATATTGTACTGAACGGAATGATGAATAACACGTGCCCTAATGTTGAGATGTTTCGACTTGGGCTTAACGTGATAATCGTTAATCGGATCACGAAGGATTTGACGCAAGAGAATATCGCCCTCTTCCTTCTTGTGAAAAGAAGGAGTGTGAGCATTGTAATATCCTCCCGACAAAAGACCTTGGGGACACTCAAGGAATACATTAAGGAGATGAGGAGTGATCTCAATCTCTCGCCCATAAAGAAAGCTTTTAAAAACTAGAGGACGGTCAGTGTATGACAAATTTGCATAAAACATGCGTATTGTCTTCTCAACAAATGGACCATCGAGAGAAAATAACTTACGTAAACCCATATAGGTATACGTATCCGCTAAATCAAGACTAGACAATCGTTCAAAATCGATTTTCCTAGAAGGAATCAATGAACGATTTTTGAAATCATCATCATAACGTTTCTTACATTTGTCATTGATGAATAATCTAGACCTATAAACTTGAGTATTTTCGGAAGAAGTGCGTTTCCTAGACATTGTGAAATTGAAAAGAAAATTCAATGAAAACCCTAAGAAAACTCTAGACAATGAAGGACAAATGATAATGAACGATAAACAATGACAATAGGAGTTGAAAATAGGAGAGAAATACCGAATTTATCAAAGGAAGAACGTGGGAGGACACGGGGAGTCGAGGAGCCGAGAGGAGGACGCAAAAATTAGGGTTTCGAAAGACCCCAGTCTGTTTTAAAACGCGTTTGCGGACGCAGTGCATGGCATTTATTGGCGTTCAGCTCGTCCGCTACTCACCAAAAATGAGGCAGACTTGAAATTTCTAGAAGGCGGATGGTAAGGATGCCATTTATGGCGTCCGCACAGAGTAATTCTTAAGATTTTGGAGCACTTTAATTATCCAACTGGCTAGAATGATAAGAATGATTATTTAGATGAAATTGAAGCTATTTTGTCAATAAAGATCAAACCAAGATGACTTCGTATTCCACAAAATGTCTTTTCATCCAAAGATTAGGTGAAAATATCGGCAAGTTGATTTTCGGTGGAAACAAATTCTAGAGAGATATCACCCTTATTGACATGATCACGAATGAAGTGATGCCTAAACTCTATGTGTTTGGTTCTAGAGTGAAGAATTGGATTTTTGGAAATGTTGATTGCACTTGTGTTGTCGCACATGATTGGAATATTTTTGAAGAATTGTCCATAATCTTTCAATGTTTGCTTCATCCAAAGCAATTGTGCACAACAACTTCCGGCAAATATATTCACTTTCAGCAGTAGAAAGTGCAACTGAGTTTTGTTTCTTAGAAAACCAAGAAACTAATGATTCTCCAAGAAATTGACAAGTGCCACCAGTACTTTTCCTATCCACTAGACTACTCGCATAGTCGGAATCGGAGTATCCAATTAAATCAAAATTTGGACCCTTAGGATACCACAATCCAAGACTAATAGTCTCACTTAAGTATTTAATAATCCTTTTGACAGCGTTTAAGTGTGACTCTTTGGGTGAATATTGAAATCTAGCACATAAGCACACACTAAAGAGAATATCGGGTCTACTAGCGGTCAAATATAATAGAGATCCTATCATACCACTATATTTCTTTATATCCACATCTTTTCCATTTTCATCCTTTCCTAATTTTGTGGTAGTGCTCATGGGAGTCCTAGATAGTTTGGAAGATTCCATACCAAAGCGTTTGATAAGCTCCTTGACATATTTTTCTTGATTTAAGAAAATTTCATCATAAGATTGTTTGACTTGTAAACCAAGAAAATATTTCAATTCACCCATCATACTCATTTCAAACTCACTTTGCATTAAATTTGCAAATTCATCATAGAGTGTGCCATTGGTGGAACCAAAGATGATATCATCAACATAGATTTGCACAATCATAATATCTTTATCATTGTGCTTGACAAATAGAGTTGAATCTACTTTTCCTATTTGAAAATTTCTCTTTTTCACGAATTTGCTTAATCTATCATACCAAGCTCTTGGTGCTTGTTTAAGTCCATATAGAGCCTTATGAAGTTTATATACATGATCTAACCTATCATAAACTTCAAATCCTAAGGGTTGCTCAACATAGACTTCTTCTTCGATAAAACCGTTTAGGAATGCACTCTTTACATCCATTTGATAAAGAGTGAAATCCTTACAACAAGCAAAAGCCAAGAGCATTCTAACCGATTCTAATCTAGCTACCGCTGCAAAGGTTTCTTCAAAATCAATTCCTTCTTCTTGCTTATAACCTTGTGCAACTAGTCTAGCTTTGTTTCTAACAACTACCCACTTTCATCTAACTTATTTTTGAAAACCCATTTAGTTCCAATAATAGATTGACCTTTAGACCTAGGAACAAATTCTCATACGTTTTTCCTCTCAAATTGGTTCAATTCTTCTTGCATAGCAAATATCCAATTTTCATCGGTTTCGGCCTCAACAAAGTTTTTGGGTTCAACTTGAGAGATAAATGCTGAATTAGCACATTCATTTCTAAGGGAGGCTCTAGTTCTTACTCCTAGGTTGGGATCACCTAAAATATCCACCATAGGATGACTTTTGGCATATCTCCAATCCCTTGGTAAGTCATTATGGTATTCAACTCTTGAGATTCCCTCTATGGATTGTTCTTGGGATTCTTGAGGAGCACTTTCAAGAATCTCTTTTCCCTTATCACTTAGAGAGAGATTTTCAAGATTATCCTCTAAATCTTGAGTTGGTCTCTCAACACTAGAGGTATGAGTGGATTCATCAAAAGTGACATGCATGGATTCTTCCACCACCAATGTCCTTTTGTTGAAGACCCTATATGCTTTGCTAGTTGAAGAGTATCCAAGGAAGATTCCCATATCCGTCTTGGAATCAAACTTACCTAAATTGTCCTTAGTATTGAGAATAAAACATTTGCACCCAAAAACTTTGAAGTAACTAACATTAGGAATCCTACAATTCCAAAGTTCATAAGGAGTCTTATCTAGAGTAGGACGGATAGATACACGATTGAGAACATGACATGACGTGGCAACGACTTCCGCCCAAAAATATTTGGGAAGATCATTCTCATTCAACATAGTCCTAGCAAGCTCTTGAAGGGATCTATTTTTCCTCTCAACAACTCCATTTTGTTGAGAGGTTCTAGGAGAAGAGAAGTTATGTTCAATACCATGTTTTTTACACAAGGCATTAAATTGTTCATTTTTGAACTCCCCACCTTGATCACTCCTTATAGTGATAATGGTAAGTTCCTTCTCATTTTGAACTTTCTTCCTAAAACTAGAAAATACTTCAAAAGTTTCATCTTTTGTTCTCAAAAAGAAAACTCAAGTGTAACGTGAAAAATCATCCACAATTACAAATGCGTAATGTTTTCCTCCTAAGGTTGAAAATTTAGATGGACCAAAAAGATCCATGTGAAGCAATTGAAGAGGCTTGGAAGTAGAGATATATTGTTTGGAAGAGAAAGAGCTTTTTTGTTTGATTTCCTTTTTGGCAAGCTTCACAAACTCTATCTTTTTCAAACGAGATTTTTGGAAGACCCCTAACTAGATTATTTTTTGATATCTTAGCTAAAGTATCCATGCGTACGTGTCCTAATCTTCTATGCCAAGTCCAAGAACACAAGGAATCACTAACTTTAAAATATTTTTCAACATCACTAGAAAGACTAGATAAATCCATAGCATAGATATTTTCCTGTCTATAGCCCGTAAATAAAACTTTGCCATTTGAATCATCAATGATTATGCAAGACTTAGATTCAAAAATAACTTTATATCCTTTATCACATAATTGACTAATACTCAATAGATTATGCTTCAACCCATCAACAAGTAAAGCATTTTCAATAATAGGGTTGGAAACATTACCTATATTGCCAATACCTCTTATTTTTCCTTTTTGATTTCCTCCAAATGTCATATTTCCTTTCTTGCCCTTGATGGAGGTGAATCTTGAAAAATCTCCCATCATATGTCTTGAACAACCGCTGTCCAAGTACCATTGATCTTTAGCGGGAGGTGTTTTAACCTACAAAAAGTAAATCAAGATAATTTCTTTGGTACCCAAACCATTTTGGGTCCTAAAGGGTTAAATTTGGTTCCTTTCGGAACCCACACATACTTAACAATCTTTTGCTTTCCAATATTCTTTGATGGACAATCAAATGACTTATGACCTATAGCATTGTAAGTGAAACAAGTAATTGATTTAACAAAGAAATTCTTATAACTCTTTTTCTTTTGGAAGGGTTGATATCCCAATCTGCCTTTATCAAATGTCAATTTTTGCTTACTTAGAAGCATATTTAAGTTCTTACTACCATTTGTGAAATTCAATACAATTTTATTTAGTTTCTCATTTTCCTCCTTAAGCATATTATTCTCTTCTTCAATAACCTTAATATGCTTGTTCAAGTCATCATTATTCAATTTTAAACTAGCATTTTCATTTACACCTTCTTTTTCATTATTTGCTTGATTCTTCACTAACAATTCATTTTCCTTCTTTAACCTTTTATACTTGCTAGTCAAAATATCAAATTCTCTAAACAATTCATCAAATGCATCATCTTCTTCATTATTACTCTCATCACTAGAGTCTACATTATATTTATTAGAATAAGAGTCACTTACCTCAGCATCATTTGCCATAAAGCACATGTTGGCAACTTCTTCTCCTTCGGTTGATGGTTCCTCATGTCTATCATCGTCCCATGTGGCTTTGAGCGCTTTCTTCTTGGACTCTTTTCAGTTCTTCTTCTTATCCTTTTCGAGATAGCAATCCTTCTTCACATGCTCGGTCTTTCCACATCCGTAGCAAATTAGAGGCTTTTTGTTATGAGGTCTCTCTCCTTTGTACTTATTCTTTCCTTGGTATTTTCTTCTTTGAAGTATCCTCATCTTCCTATTTATCAAGGCTAGCTCTTCATCCTCATCATCTTTATCAAGCTCCGTTCCCTCCGAGTCTTCACCTTCTTTGCTTGAGGAGGCTTTAAGAGCTATGGACTTCTTTTTGGGATTCTCTTTCTCCAACTCCTTTTCTTTTTCGCTTGCTCTCAATCTAATCTCATGTGTCATTATAGAACCGATGAGCTCCTCTAATGACATAGTTGATAGATCCTTAGATTCAAGCACCGCAGTAACCTTTGGATCCCATTCCGTTGGAAGACACCGGAGAATTTTGCTGAACATATCTTCATTGAACATTCCTTACCAAGAGCTTTCAAACTATTAGTAAGGTTAGTAAATCGAGTAAACATTTGAGGAATAGTTTCACCCTTATCCATCTTAAACATCTCATAATCATGTGCAGTCATAGTTAATTTATCTTTCTTAACTTGATTAGTGCCCTCATAAGTTACCTCAAGTCTTTTCCGAATTTCATAAGCACTATTGCAACTTTGCATTCTATTAAATTCACTAGCACTTAAAGCACAATATAATTGATTAACAGCTCTAGCATTTAAACTAACTTTACGACCTTCCGTTTCATTTATTTCATCTAATTCCTTTGGTACTTTTACCCCATTTACAACTTTAGAGGGAACATAAGGACCATTTTTGACTATTCTCCACATCTCAAAATCTATAGCTTGAATAAATATCATCATCCAAGCTTTCCAATGTGGATAATTATCACCATTAAACTAAGGTGGTTTATTTGTTGCTTGTCCTTCCATGTTTGCACTATTTGAGTTGGATGCCATATTAGCAAAGATATAAATTCACCTAATTCCCAATTAATAAGTGGTTCTAACCTGCTCTGATACCAATTGTAAGATCGAAATTAAACTAAAAGGGGGGGTGAATTAGGTTATTTAATAAATTTCGTGCAATAATAATTTTTCTAACTAATGTCAATTTAATCACAAAGCAATCACAATAAGACAAATAATATAAGCGATAGAGTTAGAAATCTTGACACCGAGTTGTTAACGCGGTTTGGCAAAGCACGCCTACGTCCACCCTTCAAGGTCCTCCCCTGAAGATGTATTCAACTAACCACGTCCGGTTACAATTGATTGAACTTGCACGGGTGTCAATCGAACCTTTACAATAACTTAATTTTCTCTAGAAAATGTTGAGCTCTCACAAATACAACAATCCTTTAAAAAATTTAATGATCTCACACAAGCACTTTGGAGGATGTTTTATCACTCATATTCTTACACAAATGTTGAGTCGAAAATTTCGCAGAGCTTCGCTTAATATCGTTTCGGTACCTTCCTTCTTCGAAGTCCTTCTATTTATAAACTTTCCCAGTGCAGACGTCCTCAACACCTTTAGGATCGTCCACAGTCGAACGTTGGAAAATAGCCGTTGGAGAAATCTGCGTACTTGCGGACGCCATTCTCCCGTCCGCACCGTCCGCATGAATCGTCCGCGTTGAATGGACAGAGGCAAAGCGGACGCAAAATCTGGCGTCCGTAACATCCGCATGAATCGTCCGCGTTGAGCTCTGAAAGACAGATTCAAATTGGACGACACGGATTGGCATCCGTGGCGTCCTCAGCTTCTTCTCCCGTCCGCGTTGCTGAAGGGATGCGGACGCTAATGGCGTCTGCCTCGACCATGTGACTCGTCCGCATGAATCTTTGAAATGGAAGATTCAAATCGGACGACTCGAAATGGCGTCCATGGCGTCCGCCTCGTCCGCTGCAACACTATTTGCACTGGGGACGTAGAATTCTCTTCTTGAGGACGCCTCCTTGCCATCCGTACATTGTCAATCCGCGTCCGCGTGTGTACTTTACACTTGAATCTTGCACGAGACGCATCCTCTAAGTCATACAAATCTACCATATCACTGCATAGACTTAAAAGAACATATTAAACAATTCCAATACCCTTGATCAAGGGTATTTCCAATTTAAACATAAAAAAAGATAATTATTAATTCAATGAATAAACAACTTTTACACTTTAGTTAAATTGCTCATCATCAAAATATAAATATGCCTAACACACTTAGGCTAATAGTTGTTCCCAAAGAAGTTGGTTGGGAGAGGTTTAGGAGACTTAAGCCACCATGCTTCAATGGAAACATTGCTGAAGCCATGGGAGCTGAATAATGGATTTAGCCTCTGGAGGACATGTTCGAGTATCCAAAGGATTAGAGAGACCGAGAAAGTTTCGTTGTGTTGCGTACCTGCTGATTTAGGATGAGAGATTCTTGTGGTATACTGTTAAGGTGAGACAAGATGTTCGAGGTTTGATGTGGGATCAATTCAAGGAAATCTTCTTTGAGAAGTATTTCATCCAGACAATCCGATCAAAGAAACTGGTGGAATTTGTTCAGTTGTGCCAAACTGGAACTATATCTAAGTATGAAAGGAAGTTTGAAGCACTTTCTAAATTTATGTCACACCTGGTGCCAAACAATGAGCACAAGGTTCATCAGTTCGTCCAAGGACTGAAAGTTGAAATTTTCAGAGGAGTAAAGATTTCTAGTACTCAGGACATCCCTTATACAAAGATTGTTGTTAAGGCGTTAGAAGTTGAAGATGTTGAATTGATGGTGGCTAAACAGGGAGAAGTGAATCAGAGGTTCTGGAAGAATGCTCTTAACCTGCAACAAAAAGGTGCACCAATGATAAACAAAGGGAGAAAAGACCTTCAGAGAATGAAGTACAACAAATGAAGGACAAGCGTCTTATGATTGAGGCAGTTATAATCTCATCTAAGGTGTGGACATATCAGCCGAATCAATATCCGAAGTGCAAGAATAATCACTTTGGAGAATGCAGAGTGGGTACTAGATGGTGTTTTAAGTGTGGAGAGCCAGGGAATATTGCCAAATTTTTCTGAGCTGGAATCGGTGGATCTGGAGGAGTGGCACCTAGGGTCTTTTCTCTATATGATAATGAAACTAAATATGATGATGAGGTCAGGGTGGATCAGCCTGCTGTGGTTTCAGGTGCGATTTATGTTAGTGATATAGCCGCATATGTTTTATTCTATTCTAGAGCAACTCATTCCTTCATTACGAGGGAATTTAGTGCAAAAATAAATTGTTTTCCCAAACTAGAAAAGAGTAACTATAGAGTACTCTTACTCTCTGGTAAATGCTTGATTTCTAATGGAATCCTAAAGGCATATGCCATAAAAATAAACCATTAAATTTTCTATGCTGACCTTATTGTGATGGACATGAAGGGGTATGATGTTATCCTGGGTATTAATTGGTTATCCCAACATCAAGCAATTATAAATTGTAGATAGAGAGAAACATGTTTTCTCTCCCCAGATGGCGAGCAACACACGTTTCGTGGGGTCAAAGAAAAAGGTAGATTAGTTGTAATCTCTGCACTTAAGGCAAACCAATTAATAAGGAATGGAGGTGAAGGGTTCCTTGTTAATGTGATGGACATGACGGCAGTATTAGAGACAAAGCTGGAAGAATTTTCCATCGTTCTAGTCTTTTTGAAAGTTCTTTTGGAAGATCTTCTAGCATTGCCTCCAAATAGAGAAATCAAATTTGTGATCAATCTGCATCCTGTAATGGAACCTATTTCTAAGAACCCATACAGAATGGCCCTTGCAAAATTAAGAGAGTTGAAAGTCCAACTCGAGGAGTAATTTACAATGGATTTATTCATTCTAGCTTTTCACCCTGGGAAGCGCCAATCCTATTTGTGAAAAAGAAAGGATCGATGAGGATGTCTATCGACTACTGTGAGTTAAATAACGTGACAATTAAGAATCAATATCCTCTACCTAGAATATATGATTTGTTTGATCAATTGCAAGGAGCTTATGTCTTTTCAAAGATAGACCTCTGATCCGGATATTATCAGTTGAAGGTTAAACCTAGTGGTATTCCCACGATAGAATTTAGAACGCGATATGGACACTATGAGTTCTTGGTTATGTCGTTTGGATTAACCAATGCCCCGGCGTCATTTAAGGGCTTGTTGAACTGGGTATTTAGGGAGTATTTTGATAAATTCATCATTGCATTCATTGATGATATACTAATTTACTCGCGCTCAAAGGAGTAACATTGAGAATAATTGAGAATTTCTCTGTCCATACTAACGAAGCATAAATTGTATGCAAAGTTATCCCAATGTGAATTTTTGCTGAACAAAGTAAGTTTTCTTGGCTCTGTAATTTCCAATGAAGGTATTGAAATGGATCCATCAAAGATCCAAGCGGTGGTTGATTGGTTGCAACCAAAGAATGTGGGAGAAGTAAGAAACATTTTTAGATTGGTTGGGTACTATAGGCGATTTATAACTAGGTTTTCAAATATTGCACTACCACTTACTGGCTTAACAAAGAAGAATACGTGATTTTTGGTGGACAAATGACTGGGAAGACAGTTTTCAAAAGTTGAAACGTTGTTTAACTTTAGCTCATGTTTTGTCCCTACCTCTTGAAGATGGCAACTTCTACATCTACTGTGATGCCTCCAAGAGCAGATTAGGCACAGTACTTATGCAAAATGGGAAGGTAATTGCTTACACTTCAAGGCAATTAAAACCATATAAGGCAAATTATCCGACCCTTGATATGGAACTTGTCGCAGTGGTATTTGCACTGAAAATATGGAGACACTATTTGTATGGACAGTGATGTGAAATTTTTACAGATCATAAGAGTCTAAAGTACATCTTCACTTAGAAGGAGTTGAACATAAGGTAGCAGCGATGGTTAGAGTTTGTGAAAGACTATGACATTGAAATTAAATATCACCCCAGAAAGGCAAACATTGAAGTTGATGCTCTTAGTAGAAAAGTAGCAATTATGAGCATTCTATGTGAAGAAATTCCTGTAAGACTTCGTAAGGATATTCAAGAATCTGATATACAGATGGTCCCTATGTAGTTAACCACTCTTTTATCAACATTGACATTAAAGCCTACGATACTAGGAATGATTAAAGAGGCTCAATCAGAAGATAAGAAGTAAGAAGATTTTAAACTGAACCTAACTCTTGAGAAATACCAGTAGTACTCCCTGTCCAGTGATAAAATTATGAAATTTAAGGACAGATGATATGTACCGAGTACGTCAGAATTACGATTAGATATCTTAAGAAAAGCTCATTCTTCAAGCTTTTCTATCCACCCTGGATGCAACAAGATGTATAAGGACCTTAAATTTCATTACTACTGGCCGATAATGAAATTTGTCATTACAAAATATGCAGAATTGTGTCATGTACACCAACGAGTGAAAGCAAAACATCAAAGACCAGGGGAAACGTTGCAACCAATGCCTGTACCCGAATGGAAATTGGAGCATCTCACTATGGACTTCGTTACGGGATTACTCAGAACTATGAGAGGACACGATGCGATTTGGGTGGTTGTTGATAGACTAACAAAAGTTTCTCACCTCCTACCTGTAGCAATGACTTATAAAATGAACCAATTCGCAAGATTGTACGTTAAAGAGATTGTGAGCTTACACGGTGTGCATGTCTCAATTATGTCGGATTGAGATTCAAGATTTACCTCCACATTTTGGAAGAGTTTGAATAAGGTGGGTACATAGTTAAAGTTTAGCACTACCTTTCACCGTAGACTATAGACAAAGCAAACAGACGATTCAAATATTGGAGGATATTTTGAGAGCTTGTGTGTTAGAGTTTCAAATTGGATGGGAAAGAATGCTACCATTAGTGGAATTTGCCTATAATAATAACTTTCAAGCTACGATAGGAATGACACCATACGAGGCTTTGTATGGAAAAAAGTGTAGATCTCCTTTATATTGGGATGAGGTTGGAGAAGCTGAGTTTTACGACCCCGACATGATAAGGTAAACCTTTGAATCTGTCGCGATTATTCATCAAAGGATGTTGGTAACACGTTCGCCAAAAAGTTATGCAGATCTTCGTCGTAGGGAAATCAAATTAGACGAAGGGGACTTGGTGTTCCTTAAAATATCACCACTTAAATGAGTTATGCAGTTTGGAAGAGAGGAAAGTTAAGTCCACCATACATTAGTCCATTTCCAGTTACGAAGAGAGTAGGTAAAATGGCATATCAATTGCTATTGCCAGCCGTTATGGAAGGAGTTCATAATGTGTTCCATGTGTCTATATTAAAGAAGTGCCTAGGAAATTCAATTAAATTGGAACCTAAGGAACATATTGTAGTCCAACCAAACTTAAGTTACAAAGAAAGACCGATTCAGATTTTGGATTCGAGGATTAAGAAATGACTATGAAAAGGATTCCACTTATTAAAGTGTTATGGTAAAATCATTCAACTGAGAAGACTACTTGGGAGCAAAAGTAAGAAATGGAAGTTAAGTACCCAAAATTGTTTCAGTAGGTGAAACTTTGAGGATAAAATTTTGATAAGGAAGGAAGTATGTAATATCCCGAGTATTCAGCTATGTGTAAAACTTAGATTAAGTAAAAAGTAATATTTGGTCATTGTGAAATTGTCATGCTTTGTAGTTGATATAATGTGGGTGGTAATGTTGTTAATATTAGGGGATGAGTTGTGGGTGTAATTATTTAGAATTCATATTATTTATGTGAATAAATCATATGCTGGATCTGAGGGATTCACGAACGATTTCGAAGACGAGTTGGCAAACTATCATGGTGGCCAATCATCAATAGATGGTGATCGACCAATAATCTGGAAAACAAATTTAGCGGTTGATCAATTGAGCTGGCAGTCGATCGTGGACGTTGAATCGATCGATCGGCAGTCTGAACATCAGTCTGAAAATGTATAACCAAAGTCTAAAAGGTTGAACACTCCCTGGAGATCAAAGCATCACGTCTTCTCGGCATCTTATGTGTGTTCCATAATGTATTAAGAGGGTCAGTGGGGAAAATGAAAAGGTAATGGTTGGCTGAGTTCTTTCGAAACTCTCTAGTTTTCCTGCTTCTGTGATTCTGTGACAATTGGTTCGTCTGCGAGGAGATTTTTGCTTGATTGAAGTAATAATGTGAAATGGAACTATTCAATTATTTATCAAGGCTCAAAGAATATTATGAAGATCAAGCATAAGTGGAAGATAAAGAGAATAGATGATGATGCCAATTTGAATCTATCAAAAGAGATCAAATCAAATATCAAAGAAAGAAGACTTGAGATCAAATTCTCAAAAACCCGGAGGGGATGATACGATATCAAATTAAAGATCAAAGAAAATTTTTAAATTGACCAAGAATCCCAACAAGAAGATCTTGAAAAGAGAGAGAGATATTATTTCCTAAAAAGATTTACTTTTTTTAGAAGATTTAGATCTACTTATCTAGTAGATCTAGATCCACTAATATAGGTTATTTTTTTTATTATTTAGTTTTTTAAAATTTATGTTCGTAAAATGATATATAAAGCCACTTAATTTTATGTTTTAGACAGTTGTTGAATCTTGATAAAAGAAAGCTTTTGCTTTTCGGGAATTGGAGAGATCCTTTTCTTCCTTTGGTGAGTGATATCAAAAGAACCCTTTGGTGAGTTATATCCAAAGTCTCTTTCGTGTGAGTTATATCACGAAAGAAACTTGCAGCCGTGTCCTTACCCAAGGAGGTGAGAAGCGTTGCGTTCATCCATCACGTGTAGTACGTTTCATGCCCACATCAAGTAAGGCTTAACAAAAAGATAGGTAAGGCATTATCCATGTTCTTTGTCAGTGTCACGACCCGGGGCCGAACAGAAACTCCGGGCCAAATGACCCGATCTTCGTAGAAGACCCGATCTCTCAGCCCAAGGCTTGTTAAATTATTGTGGAAGATTTGTGTAAATACTCAGCCGCGACCCACTTGTGATGGGCCACGGTCCATATAGTGATTGCGAGATTAAAAATAATGCAGAAATAATACTTAAGAATCCAAGTAAGTACTGTGCATAGAATCCAGGGAATCCAACAACCAAGTTAAGTGTTTTTACAGTCATCCAAATTTAAAAGCTATAGTCATCCATCGTTAGGCAATCCTAATGGCTAATGGAAGGCCAACAAGAGATAAGAAGATCAAAGAAACCTCTCATTGATGGTGAGTCACAATGAAATGAGAGACATACTCAAGGAGGCATATCGTTTTAAAGAAAACTTGCTGCATCATCAAGAGCTAAGCAGTGTCAAAGGTGTAAAAGAAATCATTTCGAAGAGTGTCTTATTAGCTTAAAGCGGTATTTTAAAGGTAATGAGAGTGGCCATTCTGCCAAAATTTGTCCGGTTTTGGCTTATGGAGCAAAAAATGGTGGCACCAAATGTGTTTTCTATCATGGAGGATGCAATATATAGTGTACGTATCTTGTGGTATCGTATACGAAGTCGATACTTTAGTGTATAAAGGTGTTAAGGACGTGAAATGAGTACAGTTTATTTAAGTTTTCTCTTTAGATATAATGGTATATAGACGAGGGAGAAATTTTAGATGCAATACAGTTGGACATATTGCAAGGATCTACCACACTATTTGCAACAAATGTAGATGATGATAAAATGACCAAGATGTAAGTTGATGTTTTGCCAAGTCATTATGTTTTGTGGAAGTGGAAATAAGGAAATCCTTTGGGAGTTTTATGTAATTGTATGGTACATGAAGTTGTTTTGGGTACAGTTATGCTGTGAAGGTTAGTGGTTATTTTGGATTGTTGGATCAATGAAGTAATTACATTGAGCAAATTTCGAGGATGAAATGTTATTAAGGAGGGAGGAATGTAATACCCGAAATTAAGCTGAGACTAAGGATAATAATAACTGTGGCTTTGTAATACCTCAAAAATAAGTTTAGTAAACGTAATAAAGATTAGAATAATTTGTTATTGAAGATTAATTGGAGAAAATTAGAGTTATGTGGGGTATTTATAGTGATTAAATTGTTATTGAAGGATCATTGGCTTGAAGGAGGTTGGCTTAGGGAAGATAAGAATGGATTAAGGGAGTTGTTAAATTAATAAAGGAAGTGTAGAACTGGAAAAATGGCAGTGGCATTAAGGAGAAGGATTAGCTATGAAGGATGAAGGAGAGGTTGATCTGATCAACCGAGTGTGAGTAAAGGAAGGAATCAGTTGACTATGAATGAATTGGTCGTCTAAATGGACCCACGTTAAATATTATAGAGTGCTCCCAGGTTTTGTGGTCGAGTAAGCGGTCTTGGAGCAGTCGAGTATCATTGACCAGAAAATATTATAGAGGCAAAACGCGGTCTAGCGTGAAGGAAATAGTCAAGCATGTGTTCGACTGCAAAATGGTCAGTGGTGTTTTAACAAGCACGCAATGAAGGAAACAGTCAATCAGTAGGTCAATCGTAAAAATGGCAGATTCTACGCAGAGGTTTTTACAACTTTCAAGCGGCTGATCACACGATCGACCGGTAAGTTTGGAGAATTTATCATGACTGGGTGGTCGATCATATGATCGATCGGTTCCACTGGGTTTTTAGAAAATGTGAATTTTAAACATTGCTTCGGTTGATAATGTCTTAGGTTACTCAACCGACTACTCAATTGCTTCCACGTGATTTTGCAGAAAATTGTGAATCATACACTGTTTCTATGATCACTCCACGTGCACTTCCTTTAAGGGTGGCAATGCTAGAGGTGAGTTAGGTGAGGTTTATGGGGATTGTGTAAAGCTTATATGGGACACTTCGGTGAAGGAAGATGTGAGAAAGGGTGAGGGAAAAGAGAGAAGGGAATGCGAGAAGCTCTCTGGATAGAGAGCTATGAGCTGAGAAAGAGAAGAGAGAAAGAGAGAGAGCTTGTGGGATAAAGAGAAACAAATAGAGGAAGAGGGAAGGTCGAGAAAAGGTCTTGGAGAGAAAGGAGCCGAAGAAGAAGAAGGAAAAAGGATAAGGGGTTTAGGAAAATTCTTTCTGTGTTATTGATGGTGTTGATGAAATGTTTATCTATTGATTAAGTTTTCGTTTTGTGTTTTAGTTAGTGCTTCTAGAAGTTGAAGGGAAAGAAGGTGGGAGTGTAACGACCCGGCTTTTCGTAATCCTTTGAAAATGCGTGAAATTGAAAATTTTTGCCAAACCATTGAAATCTCTTTTTAAAATAATATCAGAGTGTGACACTAAAGTTGGACCATTACTAACCCTTCGTTAAAACTCTTTTTCGTGAAAGCATTGCGGAAACGTAAAATCATTTATTTAAAACATTGCGGAAGCATAAATAATTTAATGAAAGAAACTAAACAATTAAATACTGTGTTTCAGAAATGAAAACTAAACAATTAAATACATTTTTATTACAACCGTGCTCTCTTTGGTTTTAACCAGCCTGGCCAACCATGAATCTCGCGCGTGCAAATCCTTCATCCTTGCTTTATTATCTGCTCATCGTTTTCACATTTACTCCTAAGTATGTGCATTAGTTTCATGTACAAGTACCTACACTTACACCACAAGTAAACTGTAAGCCCAAAGGCTTATTAAGGAAAATGGTTTAATGCAATATGATATGCCTCTCTTTAGTCCTTTTGGATTGGGGGCCACCCAAACCAATCATTTCATTAAGTCATTCGTTCGTTATTTACTTTACTTTTGTTCATTCGTTCATTACTCGTACATCGAACGGGAGATTGGAGGAACCCATATGTGATGGTATAGTTGGTCGGACCTAACATCCTTTGTGCAACTGAGTCCCCATTCCCAACTAGGTTTGGGCTTCGCCCAGCTGCCAGACTAGATCTGCTACCCATCCACCCCACAACTCCCCATTTCCTTATTTTCTTAACATTTTACCTCACATATGCATGTGTGAGTACCTCCTAACATGATGCGTGATGCATTATAACATAACATTGACTTAAATTGCGCATATAAAAAAGTGAACAACAATAGTTGAATAACGGGAATTGAAAGCGCACAACAAATATAAGTGAAAGAGTGTAACAGGGAACAATTAAAAACTCGAATTGAAAATAGCGAAGCACATAAGGAGATCAAACAATGAATATTAAGGAACTTAAATAGCAAATAATAAATCAATCATGTAGATTGAACACGGATGATAGGACAATATGCAATGAATTGAAATAACTAATTATAGCATGCTTTAACGTATAGAACATAACAATAAATGAAACAGAAGTCGAAACATGCTATTAATTAACATGTTAGTTTTACATGATCAAGTAGAATTTTCATTCTAGTTAGATGTCCTAATTAATTTGTATGCTCAAGAAGATAAGGTAATATTTTAGGTCTTTAGCCTAGTTAATTTACATTCTAGTTTAATTCTAGTTAATTGAACATGCTAGAGTTAGTTAAACGTACTCAGATTATGATTATTATACTAGGTAAGTGAGCCTGCTAAGTGATTTTGATTATTAATTATCCTCGTCGATTGAACATGCTTTTATGCTAGTTAATTGATTATACATTCTCAAGGGATTTTCTATCAATTCACCCAACAACTTAACTTAGTTAATAATTAGGCATGGCATAAATAGATTAATTAACATATTAATATTATTCTAATTAATTACATGCTCAAATTTAATTAATTTAAGTATACTAAGGAGATTAACCATGCTAATAAGTTAAACGTGCTTTTAATATTTTAGTGAATTAAACATGCATAGCTAGTTGATTAAACATACTTGACTAATCTTGTTCAAGTCTAGATATTTACTCGTTAACATGCTCAAGGCCTAGTTATTTACCCTAGTTAGATTAATATACTTAAAGAAGGACCACAATTATGGTAAATCAAACAGGCTTACGCGGAGAAATTTAACTAACAGCAAGTAAGGGAATAAGCAACAAGAATAAAATTGACATAAGAAAAGGGAAATCAGTTCATTCACGCTTATCTCATCCTCACTTCTCTTCAGTTCATCATCCTCTATTTCACAACAAACCATTCTATGCTTCTCAAAAATTTTCATCAACCAATTAATATCTACAAAGTAACCAATCACAATACTAATAATAAAAATCGAGCTAGCACTAAAGAAATGTCACATAGCAATAAAACAAAGGAACAGAGTTAACACCCAAAGAATCTCCACAGAGCATCGATAACTTAAGCAGTAAATCACAGAACCTACGATAAATGTCACAAGCTAACAAAACTACAGAGTACTAACAATCAAGGAAAATACTATAGAGTATCAACTCTACTACTCATGCACTTTACTTGTGGTGTAGGGCCTCCACTGGCCAAGATACCCCTATTTCCTTACCACTATAACGAAGTTACACTCAGGGACAACAACTCCTCCACAGCAATCGGCGACTCCTCAGCTCACGACTGCTCTAGCAGCTTTAGAGAGGACAGCAGCTCTAGCTCCATAGATGGCAGCTCTTGCCCTCCAAGCTCTCAGCTCACTTACGTTCATACTTAATTCACCATGGCCAACCCACACTTCACATAACTCACATTCACTATCAACCCTCACACGCAAGAAGGACTCTCACCCAGGGGAGGGAAAGCTCACGCTGAAAGGGGAAAAGGGCTGGAAGAGGAGGAAACATTGGACTAAAGGAATGACAAAGGAGGGAGAAGGATATTACCTGGATGAGGTAGACAAATCATAGGCACCTAGGGGGAGGGAGATGTTGGCTAGGTAGGGGGAGGTCGGCGCCCTATGCTGGAGGGTGGGGAAGAGTCATTTGTGTCTCCCATTTAATGACTAAATGACAAGAAGTTAGATTTTAAATCCCTAATTTACGCTGAACTAGGGACTTTCGAACGAGTGCGGAAGATCGTGTCTCGTCCGCATGAGTAAAATCGCCAATATAAAAATCATGGCCACGGACGAAAAATGGCATCCTCACTGATTCTGTATCGTTTGCAACTGGCATTCGGACGCGATTTGGCATCCGCATGAAGCATCTGCACGCATCCGAATCTCTCGACAAAATGGATAGATTCAATTCGGACAAGGCCGACCCGCGTTCGCACCCGTCCGCAATGCACTTGCGTCCCAAAACACCCATAACAACCTTTCCTCACCTTTTCCTACTTAGTTCTCATCCCATAACACATACCCCATAAATACATGTCATAAAATAACACATATAAATATGCAATGTAACATCCTAATTACTCCTAACACTTGATTACATTACGTATATGGGGAAAACATTATCGGGAATATCCCTTGACTTAATGATCCAAAACGTTCTTGCTAATACCCCGATAATTATCCAACTTTAAAAAGTCAGGGTGTTACAGGGAGTTGGTTGGAAGTCCCCTACTTCTCATGGGTCTCTAGGTTTCTTTAGGTATTCCCAGTGTTGTTTCCTTTTGATTTTATGGATTTATGTAAATAGTTGTTTGAAGATAAAAGAGTGCACTATTATGGAAGTTGTCTCCTTGTTTGGTTCCCTGTTTCATTACTATTTTTGTTGGAATGCATCTAAAACTATTTTGTTCAGTTTTATTGATAGAGTATTTGGATGCTATACTATTTGTTATAAGAAACTGTGACGTTGGAAGAAGGGTGGGAAAGAATAATAATGGAGAGTGAAATGTTATTCCATATTTAATGCTCACATATCATTTCTCTTAGATTGGTTGCCTTGGCCATGAGTTTGTTTATGATGCTTATATTCTGTTTATGATAAGCTATAAGTTAGAGGGAGGTCTTGAGATAAATAAGGAAGTTGTTTATGATTCTGTAAAATTGGTATATTGCAAGTTGCTAGGTATTGAGTCTGAATGATGAGAACTGTTAATTGTTATGGTTTATTGAACTCCATGAATGGTTGTTAAAGAGATGAAGCTAATGAATAAATGTTATTGGTTTGTGAAAGTATTGTGAAGGCTAAATTGGAGTGCTACACGCTTTACGGATGATAGGTAAGTTGATATTGTATGTGTTTTGGTCTTTGGTGACCTACATCGCAAGAGTTAGGATTTGTTTGTATGCCTGCATTTACTAGATTATTAGGTTGTGATCATGTCCTGAGGATGTATTGCTGCTTGATGTTGTGTTTATTAAAATTAGGTTCTTTTAATGATATGTTTTTTGGTTTAAGTTAAGAATAATGGTAATAAGATTGATCATTCT
Organism: Begonia loranthoides; assembly: GCA_022433065.1. Taxonomy (NCBI): domain Eukaryota; kingdom Viridiplantae; phylum Streptophyta; class Magnoliopsida; order Cucurbitales; family Begoniaceae; genus Begonia; species Begonia loranthoides. The sequence continues at coordinate 11,421,395 of CM039481.1, read as the reverse complement.
TGAGGATTATAGGATATGATACTGATCATGCTTGAGGATATAGGATTGTATACATTAATGAACATTCATGCATCATTGTTTTCAAAATTATACGAAAATGGTTTTCATGAATGGTTTTGAGAAAAATGGTATACTAGATGCTTATTCATACTAAGTGTATTATGTTCTCGAGGGCTAATCACCTGAAGCGAACAACCTTAATTTGGGGTGTAGGAATATCTATTTTATCATTGAAAGTAAAATAGATAATAAATGAATTAAATGGAATAAACAGAATGAATGTAAACAGGATGGCCGCCTCAAGTGGGTGGGATGGCCGCCTCAGGTATGTGCTACAGACTGATAAATGTGAGCTTGTTAGTTGGTTCTCGATTGATGTCAAGGCTAGCCAAGGCAACGATGTATGTGAGGCCATTTAAACATTGAATTGCATGGTCGCTAGTGCGTCTTCGATTGATGTCAAGACCGATTGTTGTGCTATGATGCGTACAACTACTAGCAAAGCTTTCAGTTGATGTCAGAGTAGCTTATGCTGGATGTAGGATCGCTATGCATTGATGTGCATACTAGTTATAGTTTGATCGATGTCGAGCCTTTATCACATAGTGGGTTACCGATTGATGTCAGACTCGGGTGCATTGATGTGCACAGAGACAGAAAACAGAAATAGAAAATAGAAGTAGAAAACAAAAGCAGAAAATAAAAATAGAAAACGAAAACAGAAACCTGCATACGGATTTCAAAAGCTACATAGCATGTGCATATTTATTTTATATCACTTACTGAGCATTAGGCTAATAGTTTAAGTCTTGTGATGTAGGTATCTGCTAGACCAGGATAAGGAGTAGTAGATAAAGGATTTGTATGAGTGGATCTTGTGGCTAACTAGGCTAAAGGATTTCAAATGAAACAGTTTGTAAAGAGTTTTGTAAAGTATTCTAAATTGTAAAAGTTGTTTTAAAGTCCAGTTTTCAAAATACTATGTTTGACATGCTTTTAAATGTTTTAGAAATGAAAGTCTTCCGCTGTTTTTATAAAAGAAAAGTTTTAACTTTCACGCGATTTTCAAATATAAACGTATTTTTAAATGACACATTTTAAGAAAGGAAAACTGGGTCATTACAGTCATTATTCCCTAAAAAACAAAACTCAGTTGCCTTATCAATAGCTAAAAGTGAATCTATTATCGCCGGTAGTTGTTGTACTCAATTACATTGGAGGACCATGGTCAACTCTTTGAGAAAAATCCAATTACATGTGATCGTACAAGTGCCATAAATATCTTCAAAAATTCTATCCAAAATTCTCGCACAAAACACATTGAAATTAGATATCAATTTATTCGTGATCATGTTTCTAAAGGTGACGTATCCCTCGAATTCATTAGTACCGAAAATCAATTAGTTGATATTTTCTCTGAACCACTGAACAAAAAGACTTATTGTAGTATAAGAATTCGTTTAGGGTTGATCCATCTTGAATCAAACTAAGCCAATATGTAGGGAATATATTTTTTTCATACTTGAAGTACTGTGAAGAAATCGGACGATCACATTAGGTTATTGATCAACCAAAAATAGTTCTGATTGTGTCAAGTTTCTTGTTATGAAGAAATTGGTAGACCTAATCCATGGAATGGTCGACAAAAAATTGGATAGTTTGCCCCCTTTTTAATTTGAATGATTTAGTCGTCAAAATTTTAGAATGGGTCAACCGTGATGTCGATTTTAAAACAGAATTGGTCGACTCAAACCTTTTTTGCATGAATTAGTCCTAAAACTCTGGCAATTTTGTCAATTTCTTGTCTCCTCACCGGTAATTTCCCCTCTATTTTGGCTTTCTCAGTTTGCCTTCAATCGGTACTCGGGTCTCTTTCAGCTATCATCTCTCCTTCAGCTATTGTCTCTAATCAACGAGTTTCTCCAATGGGCAGCTGAATTATGGGAAAACCAAAGGCTTCGACCGGTAAAGGTAGCTCCTCTCGACCTTCTACCACTATAGAATATTCGTCCAAATTGTTCTTGGACACTAGTTGCAAGAACCGTTTTGAGGAAGATTTTAAGAATAGACCATTAATTTTATCAAGAAAAATTTCATTACTGATCTATCTAGGCTTAAATTAGAAAAATGATATAGGCAAATGAGATAGTATCAGTTATTTTGTTGGGATGGTCCATATGTTGAGAAGGCAATCCAGTTATTTTTGGCAAATTTGTCATATTCTCCTCATCCTTTGAAAGCGACGAGTTATCTTTTCAAAAAAAAAAGATAACTTTGACTACTCATGATATAAATCTATTGTTGAATTTTGAGGAAGGAGATGAGGAAGAAAGTTACAACAATGGTTCTAAGGATTTGGATTTTATCAAACATGTTGAAGGGATAATATTTCTTGAAACAATTCTAAAAAATCTCGATGTTGAAATATATGTAAAACCTAAGGCTAAGGACCTCATTATTCAGGCTCGTATCATTCATTAGAATGTAATACCTCGACTTTTTAAATTGAATAATTATTGGGGTATTACCGAGGATGTTTCAGATCGTTAAGTCAAGAAGATACTCCCGGTAACGTTTTCCCCATTTACGCGATGTAATTAAATGATGAAATAATTATGATATTACATTGGGTATTTATACGTGTATTTTATGACGGTATTTATGGGGAAGTGTTATGGGATGAAAGTTAACTAGGAAAAAGGTGAGGAAAGGCTATTCTGGGCGTTCCCAGATGCCTACAGATGACGTGCGGATGAGTTATGTCATCCGCAAGTGCATTGCATGGCGTCCCCAATGCTTGGGATGCTCGAAGACGAGAATTTGCTTCCTGATGCATCTAAAAGTCGACTTTCGGATGCATGCGAATGACTTTATGTATGAGACATGTCATCTGCAAGTGCATTGCACGTCACCCTTAGCCTTGGGATGACTCAGAACGTGATTTTGCGTCCTGACTTCACCTGCGTCGTTGGGTTTCAAACGACCATAGACAAATGCAGACGTGGATGGCTATGTCCGACTTGAATCTGTCCAAGTCTTGGACACCTTTGGACGAGCATGAATGTGGGCTGTGGATGCCATTTCTCGTCCGAATGGCCTTCGCGGACGATTCTGGATAGGCCAAGCCTTTGTTTGTGGACGCCAAAAAGCGTCCAAATGCCACTTTCGGACGGTACGGATTGGACAAGAACGCCAGTTCTCGTCCGAGAACCCTATTTTGCCTTAGGGATTTTACTTATGTGGATGAATGCAGATGAGACCAGTGCCTCCGCACTTGTCTGAACTAGCCCAGGCCTACGAATGAATTAGGGTTAAAATGATGGAAAATTGTCGTATAGTCCATTATGTAACAACCTGATTTTTAAATGCAAGAAAATTTGAAACTTTTATTAAACCACTAAAACCCTCTTGATTTAAAACTCTTTGAAGGAAATATCAGAGTGCGTTTAAACTGGACTGCTACTAACCCTTCCTTAAAACCTTTTTTCATAAAAGTATTGCAGAAGCGTTGAAAAATTATTTCAAAGCATAGCGGAAGCGTAAATAATTTAATGAAAGAACTAAATAATTAAATACAATTTAATTTACAACCGTGCTCTTTGTTTCTCATTAGCCTGGCCAGCCATGAGTCTTCCGCGTGCTAACCCTTCATCTCTGCTTTATTATCTATTCATCAATTTTCGCTTTTACTCCTAAGTCTCTGTAGTAATTTCACATACAGGTACCTACACCTACACCATAAGTAAACTGTAAGACCAAATGCTTAGTAAGGAAAATGGTTTATGCAGTATGATATGCCTCTCTTTAGTCCTTTTGGAATGGGGGCCACCCAAACCAATCCTTTTATTAAGTCATTAGTTCATTCTTTACTTTCTTTACTTTACATTACTCTGTTTGTTCATTACTCATACATCGAGCGGAAGATTAGAGGATTTCTTCTATGATAGAATAATGGATCGAATCTAACCTTATACTTGTGATGTGCCCCAAGGCCCGATCACTCGAGCTCGAGCCAAGAAGCTTATCTCTTTCCTAACTCATTTTTATTTTGCATGTAATATCAAAGTTTGGGATTCTTTAGAGGAAACATCTCACGAAGACAAAGGAGTTCCTTTTTACGTTATCACATGGGTGCATTCGCCACAGAACGGGTAACATGTTATTTCTGCTCAAAGGTTCCATGAAGTGTTGAAGGTTCAAAGAGTATTATTAACATTTGGTTACCATCTTTGTTGATTTAGAAATAGACATGTTTCTGAAAATTTTAATTGGTTTCTTTATGTTGTTTTTTCTTTGGGTAAGTGTTTGAGAGGTTCGCAGTTTGCATGCAAACCATGCTCTCATGCCGAAATTTTCACGTTATGGGTATTTTGGGCTTTTGGCATTATTTTTGTAAACACTTAGGGTTTTTATACCCTCTTTTGGAATGAGAAGGCACTTTTTATGAAATAGAAAACTTAGCTCTTTTCCTTTGTGGAGAAACCCGCAGAATCCCCCTCCCTAATCGCCGATTCATCCATAGCCCGAGCTCGGCCATCTTGAAGCTTCTTAGCCGAGTTGGAAGGGATACTATCTCGTCCAATACTTGCCCTTCAAGTTGTTGATTGTGGTGTGGAGATAGAAGAAGATCTTCAAACCCTTGGAGAGTGCTTACTACCGCGGTCAAGCCATTTTAGTCGCCCCTCTCACTTAGGAGGCTCGCAGACTCCCCGGTTTCTTCTTGGTTTTCTTGAACTTTATTTCAAGTATATCTTGGTCCTTCTTGTTCTATTCTACTGTTAACAGGTTGCTACTATCTTATTTGGTGATTATAGTTGAGGGTTTTATGTCAAGATTGATTCTTCAGTGGATTACTTGATTATCGCAAATCTGCCTTTGATTTGTTGCAGCTGGATCTTTGCGAGTGTGACTGTATTTCGAAGGTCTTGCGCATGTCCTATTGATTTTGTTCCTTCTGCTGATTTGTTCTACAATTAGTCAAGCTACTCCTCAAAAAATTTGTTATTCATTGGATTAATGCAAGGTGAGACATTTTTGTTTGAATTCTGGTTGTCAAATCTGTTCGGGTGAAACCCTAGATTTTGGAGTTGTGTTGTTTCAATCATAACTAGAGATTCTGAGTGGTTTTTGCTCTAAACTTTTGATATGATCTGCCTGGTTGTGTTATTTTGGTGATCTCCAAAAACCAACTATTGTTCACATGTGGATTGGGAGATAAATCTGTTTGAAGTTACGAGTTCGAATTATTACAGTTTTGTGGCCGATTTTCTAACAAGTGCTCTTAGTGATCCTTAGAGCACATCATTTGGTATTAGATCCGTGCTCACATTTTCTTGCTGTTATTATTATGATTTATAGTGGTTTATAATGAGTACTAGAAGAGGAGCTCATTATCATAACCCTAGAGAGATGAGGAATAATCCAAGTGCACCACCTAAGGAAGCTCATGAGCAAACCGAGCTGAGTATGCGGGAGATGTTTGAAATGATCCTTAAGCTTCAGCAAAAGATTGAAGCTTCGGATAATGATAATGTACGGGGTCCTAGAACTCCAAGGCCTAGAAGAATGATTAGTACGTCGATTGATTCAAGAGGTCGAGATGCTAGTTTATTGACAATGGTGTCTTTGTAGTAATACTTAAATTATTAAAATGCAAGAAGAGGAAGACAACATTGTTGACCGGCACACCAAAACCAAGGTACTCTCTCTTGTCCCAGTTAAATGCTAAACCTTTTTTATTTTATTGGATTAAAAGGCTACTTATTGATGATAAAGGCTCTGGTCCTTTGAATGTTTTATATGCTTAAGAGCTTAAGGATGGGTATGACCCCATGGAAGACATTTTCTTGAAAGTTGGCAATCCTAGGATACTAACAAGCGAGCTTCTAAAACCAACCAAATTTGTAGTTCAGGGTTGGGATCTAACTCGCTACTTTGGAGAAAAGAAGATTTGTGAGACTTGGTGGAAATTTTTCTTTTGGAAATACAAGCATGGGGAAACTGCATGGAAAAAAAGCCTTAACGATCGAAAAGGATAAACTATTTAGATATGATCATTGAAGGCTTTATTATTGTTTGTTTATATGGGATCTCTAATAAGAATGAGTTGACTCATGAAGTCAACAAATTTTTCCCATTCGATCTAGGAGGAAGATTTGTTGAAGATAATCAAGCATACTCCCTAGATTTGAGGGCAAATCCTTTTCAACTCGGGAGTATGATGTGCCCTAGGGCCCGATCACTTGGGCTCAAGCCAAGAAGCTTATCTCTTTCCTAATTCGTTTTTATTTTGAAGGTAATATCAAAGTTTGGGATTCTTTAGAGGAAACATCTCACGAAGACAAAGGAGTTCCTTTTCACGTTATCACATGGGTGCATTCGCCACCGAACGGACAACATGTTATTTCCGCCTCGAAGGTTCCATGAAGTGTTGAAGGTTCAAAGAGCATTATTAACATTTGGTTACCATCTTTTTTGATTTAGAAATAGACATGTTTCGAGAAATTTTAATTGGTTTATTTATGTTGTTTTGTCTTTTAGTAAGTGTCTGAGAGGTGCGCGGTTTGCATGCAAACCACACCCTCATGCCGAAATTTTCACGTTAAGGGTATTTTGGTCTTTTGGCATTATTTTTCTAAACACTTAGGGTTTTTATACCCTCTTTTGGAATGAGAAGGCACTTTTGATGAAATAGAAAACTTAGCTCTTTTCCTTTGTGGAGAAACACCGGCATCCCCCTCCCTCATCGCCGATTTATCCATAGCCCGAGCTATGCCATCTTGAAGCTTCTTGGCCGAGTTGGAAGGGATACTATCTCCTACAATACTTTCCCTTCAAGGTGTTGATTGTGGTGTGGAAATAGATGAAGATCTTCAAACCCTTGGAGAGTGCTTACCGCCGCGGTCAAGCCATTTTAGTCGCCCCTCTCACTTAGGAGGCTCGCGGACTTCACGGTTTCTTCTTGGTTTTCTTGAAGTTTCTTTCAAGTATTTCTTGGTCCTTCTTGTTCTATTGTACTGTTAACAGGTCGCTACTATCTTATTTGGTGATTATAGTTGAGGGTTTTATGTCAAGATTGATTCTTTAGTGGATTACTTGATTATCGCAAATCTGCCTTTCATTTGTTACTGCTGGATCTTTGCAAGTGTGACTGTATTTCGAAGGCCTTGCGCATGTCCTATTGATTTTGTTCCTTCTACTGATTTGTTCTACAATTAGTCAAGCTACTCGCCTCAAAATTTGGTATTCATTGGATTTATGCATGGCGAGATATTTCCATTTGAATTCTGGTTGTCAAATCTGTTCGAGTGAAACCCTTGATTTTGGAGTTGTGTTGTTTCGATCATAACTAGAGATTCCGAGTGGTTTTTGCTCTGAAATTTTGGTATGATCTACCTAGTTGTGTTATTTTGGTGACCTCCAAAAACCAGCTATTGTTAACGTGTGGATTGGGAGATAAATCCGTTTGAAGTTGCGAGTTTGAATTATTACAGTTCTGTGGCCGATTTTCTAACAAGTGCTCTTAGTGATCCTTAGAGCACATCAACTTGCAATCTAAAACTACCGTACCCAACAAGGGAGGGGATTCAGCTACATTGTAGACTAGACCCGCTACCCATCTGCCCCCCAACTCCCCATTTCCTTCATTTTCTTAATATTTTACCTCACATAATGGATGTGTGAGTACCACTACCAAGATGACACTCCTTATTGATTTCTATTAGCATGATGCATGACCATACATTCTCAACCTAACATGATGCATGATGTTGTTCACATTTCACATCTAAAGAAAGTAAATGACAATCGCATTGAAATGGAAGCAAGCTGTAATTGAAATTGCGCATATAATGAAAGTAACAACAAAAGTTAAATAGTGCACACAAGGACAAATAATGACAATGGGACACCCCGTACAGTAAAGCATATGAGAGAGACAAATCATAGAATTAGTTAAACAACAAGAGGCATGCTTGGATACGGAGATCACAATAATAAAGGAAGTATAACAAGATTTACAATCAACACGCATTTGAAGCGAAACATAATTTAGGTAACATGCTTAAGAGTTGATTACATGCTTTTATCCTAGTTAATCAATCATGTTTAGGTTTAATGGAAACTAACATGCTAAGGACAAGTAATTATAAACAAGGTTATAAGCAATACCAAGAAGACAATAACAAGGTAATATAAAACATCTATTCACATGGTAAAAGAGACCTTCAGTTCATTCGCGTTTAATTCATCCCTCTTTTATCTTCTCTATCATTTTCTAATAAAGTAAAACATCAATTATGGGAATTACAATACAAGAAATTATGAAAAAGGAGTAATATACGGAATATTAACAAGGAAGAATAACAAGTTAATATTAATCTAATTGGTGATCCTAGTTCATTACATGCTCAAGAAGGAATGATGAATAAACATGCTCTTATTATAATTCATTAAACATGTTTTTAATAGTTTAATGGACTAAACATGCATAGATAGTTAATTAAATGTGCTCGATTTAAAAGTTGACATACTCCAGTCTAGTTAATTACTCTAGTCCGATTAACATGCTCAAAGAAAGACTATGAGATTCTAACTAATTATTCTAGTTAACTTAACATGCTCGTGCTAGTTAGTTACATAATAATCAAACATGCTCAAGGATTGGTTATTGAATAATCAACTAGTTAAATAGACCTGAATTAGTTATTTAATGACTAGTTAATTAATTTGATTAATTAACATGCTCAACTCTAATTAATTAAGTCTAGCTAATTAAGCACGCTTAAGGAAGTGAATATGAAAGGGATTAGCAATGGTTAATTAAACAACTAGTTAAGTTAATTAATATGCTCAAGTAAGTTATTAGTAAACATGCTCGGATTAGTTATTTAACAACTAGTTAATTTGTTAATTAGTCGGGCTAGATAATTAAACATGTTCAAGTATAATTAATTACTTAACATGCTCAATCAATAAATTACTATTGGGATTCTAATTGATTGACAATTAAACATGCTTAAGGCCTTATTAAGTTAACGTGCGATTTAACGTGCTAGTTTAGTTGCTTAAACATAAAGTTTAGTTAACAGATAGATCTCACACAATGTAACAGCTGAATAATATATGCATTAAATAAAGGAAATGACAGTTTATAATTAACACAAGGAAATTAAACAAAACAATAAAGAATAGAATCATCCTCCATGACCTAGCTCTTAACTCATTCAACTCATCGTGCTACACTACACACTTGACTCATTCATCCAAGCAGTAAACGGTCATCACTCCTCTAAGCATTCATAATAAAGAAATTGCAAGAACTAACAGGAGTCCCTAACGACAATATATCAACTAGCAGGAACCATCAGCAAGTAAAGTAGCAAAGGAAATTATAGAGAATTAAACACCAAACTCACGCACCCCCACTTGTAGTGTAGGGCTTCCACTAGCAAAGGGGACAACACTCCACAGCTCACACAAGAACAGCACTCCACGGACAACAGGGAGCAGCACATAGCAACTCCAACTTCACTCTCACACTTATAGCTCTTTACACAGCACTCACGTATCATCCGGGGGGGAGGGTGGGGGACACACACAAGCTCACAGAGCTCACACACCAAACGCTGAGCACACAATTTCACCCAACATACACTCACTCTCGGACCCTCACTCTCATAGTCACTCTCTTTCTCACAGGAGGAGCTCTCTCACACTGAGAGAAGAGCTCACGTAGTAGGGGGAAAAATGACTAGACTAAAGGGAGAGGAAGGTTTTCCTAGAGGGGGAGGGGATAACACGTAGCTGGAGGGTAGAGGGGAGGTCGGCTCCAGTAGGGGGAGGTTCGCATCCCAGCACGGAAGGGATTTTTTTTTCTGGAGTTCGCAGAGTTATGGACTATACGACAAGATTTCATCATTTTAAACCCTAATTTATCGTAGGTCTAGGCTATTTCGGACGAGCGCAAACGCATTGGTCTCATCTGCATGAGTAAAATTCCTAAGGCTAAATAGTGGTCTCAGACGAGAACTGGTGTCCTCGTCCGGGTCGTACCATCCGAAACCCGCATTCGGGCGCATTTTGGCGTCTGCAACCTAAGGCTATTCCTATCCGGAATCGTCCGAATAGGTCATCTGGGCGTGATTTGGCGTCTGCATGAAGTGTCTATATGTGTCCAGATCTGTCCACAAATTGGACAGATTCTAATCGGACGAGGCTTCACCACGTCCGCATTCGTCTGGACTCGTGCAAGTGTTTGTGACACAGTGAAGTCAGGACGTGACATCACGTCTTGAGTTGTCCAAAGGTTCAGGGGCGACGCCCCAAACTTTTGCAGATGACACGACTCATCCGCAGTGTCATCTGCAAGAGTCCAAAAATGCCCTGGATAGCTTTTCCTCACATTTTTCCTACCTAACTCTCATCCCATAGCACTTACCCCATAAATACATGTCATAAATAACAAGTATAAATACGCAATGTAACATCCTACTTGCTCCCAACACTTGATTACATCACGAATACGGGGAAAATGTTATCCGGAATACCCTTAGACTTAACGATCCAAAACGTCATTGGTATTACCCCGATAATTATCCAACTTAAAAAAAATTGTGGTGTTACACATTAATTCGTAGATAATGGATGCTCAAACTCGTCTCCTTCCTTGACGCAGACAAGGAATGACCTTCCCCCATCCTCACCTGGGGACGCCTCCATTCTACCTCTCCTATTCGTACAATTTCTCCCCTCCCCCAGGTATAAGCCTTCCTTCTCTTCTTTGTCTCGCCATTTTTTCTCACTATTTTCTCTCTTCCTGTGTGAGTTCCCTTCTAGTGTAAGAGTGAGCTTCCTTGGGTGCTCGTGAGTGTTTTGGTGAGTGGAGTGCTCCTCCTTTTGTGTTACGAGAGTGAAGTGAGGTGGAAGCTGAGGAGCTGCTGTGAGCTGGAACTGCTGTGAGTTGGAGCTGCTGTGAGTTGGAGTTGCCGTGAGCTGAGGAGTACTGTCCTTGAGTGAGTTAGTTCTTCAATTTAGTTAAGGAAATAGGTATGTCTTAGCCAGTGGAGGCCCTACCCACAAGTAGAGTGCGTGAGTTTTATTTTAGTTTCCCTGAAATGCTTACTGCTAGTTATTGTTAGTTGGTTTTTAAGTGATAATTCATTGAATGAATTACTGTTGTATTTCCTTTGTTGATTTTTTCCTTGATGCAGATATTTCATGTGTTGAGGATAGTGTAGAGTTATTTATGCTCTTCCTTGGGTTTTAGTTCTGTTCTTGTGTTGATAGCTCTATTATTGATACTCGGTAGTTATTTCCTTTGTTATTGTTAGCTCCGTGATTTCCTTTGTTTGTCAGTTTCCTGCAAATTATATATATGCTGTTGTTAAACTCCTGCAAACGATTCCTGCAATTGATAATGATAATTGTGATGAATGCAATGGGTTAATGATAATGGTTATGTGAAGTCCGAGAATGAGCTAAGAATTCTATGCGGTTCTTGAATGTTTACTTGTTGTTTAGTTAAATACCTCCATTGTTATTTCCTTATGAATATATTACTCTGCTGCCATTTCTTCTGCATGTTAATATCTTGGCATGAATACTTAAAGCTAAGTTAAGCATGTTTGATTAACTAGTAAGCACGTTAATTAACTAGAGTAATTACTTAGACTTAAGTGTACAAATCAACTTAAGCATGTTAATTAACTTAAGCATTTTAATTATTACTTAAACATATTAATTAGCTTAACTAGTTGTTCGAGTAATAACTAATCCTAGAGCATTTTAATTTAACTAATTAGTTGAGCATGTAAATTGACTAATAAGTAGCATGTTTAAATTGATTAAATAAATTAGCAGCATGTTAATTAACTAGAGTAATCAATAGAACATCGAGCACGTAATTAACTAGAATGAATTAGTAGTCAAGTATGTTTAACCAACTGGGTATGCATGTTTAATCCATTCAACTATTAACAGCATGTTTAATTTACTAGTGTGTCTAATTTCTCAAGCATGTTTAATTAACTAAACTTGAGCATGTAATTAATTAGAATAATATTAGTATGTTAATTCATCTAGTCATGCCATGCTTAATTATTAACTAGGTTAAGTTGTTCGCTTGATTGATAGTACTATGCATATGTTAAAATCCCTTGACCATGTTTAGTTTAGTTTAGTTTTGCTTAATGAGCATGTTTACTAATCGTAATTCATCGCATGTTTCTCTACCGTCTCCTTACTGCTCATTCACTATTAAATTTATATTTATATTGCTCCCAGTTATGAACTTCCAATTGTATTTGTCATGCGCTTTCAATTTCCATTATTCAATATATTTGCAATTTCAATTACAACTGCTTTCAATTCAATATGATATTCAGTTATTGTCATTACTTTCTTTATATGCACAATGTGAACTGCATCATGCATCATATTAGGTTAAGAATGTATCATCATGCATTATGTTAATAGAAATTAATAGAGAGTGCCACCTTGGTGGTGGTACTCACACATGTATTATGTGAGGAAACTAGTCAAGAAAATGAAGGAAATGGGGAGTTGGAGGGTGGATGGGTAGCAGGTCTAGTCTGCAACTAGCCGAATCCCCTCCCTTGTCGAGTATAGGAGTTCTAGTTGCAAGTAAAAGGTTAGATCCGATTACTATTTCAACATAGAGGAAATCCTCAATCTTCTGCTCGATGTACTAGTAACGAACAAATGAACCAATGTAAAGGAAATAACGAATGAATGATGTAATGAAAGGATTGGTTTGGGTGGCCCCTATTCCAAAAGGACTAAAGAGAGGCATACCATATTGCATTAAACCATTTTCCCTTACTAAACCTTTGGGCTTACAGTTTACTTGTGTTGTAGGTACTTGTATCGGATAACGATGAACAGATATCAAGTAGGGATGAAAGTTTTGTACGTGCGAGATTTGTAGGTGGCTAGGCTAAAGAGAGTAGAAGAGAGCACGGTTGTAATAAAAATGTATTTAATCACTTAGTTTCTTTCATTAATTTGTTTACGCTTCCACTACGTTTTAAGAAAATGATTTTTATAATTCTTCCGCTATGTTTTGATAAACCCGCTATGTTTTCTTGATTTGACTTTTGTTGTACTTTAAATAAAAAATTTCATAATGATTTTTCCTAGCGGGTAGAACAAAAAGGGTTTTAACTGTTCGACTTAGGCACTCTGAAATTGTTTTAAAAAGAGATTTCAATGGTTTGGCAAACATTTTAAATTTTGAGCATATTCAAAAGATTACGAAAAGTCGGGTCATTTCACACAACCTGTCATATAATTTTTTGTCGATGGATGGTCATAGGGACCACGTCAGTTGTATGAACCTTCATGTACTTAAGTGAATCTATAATAAATCACTGTTCATTGTTGGTCACATTATCCTTCATCAAATGATTGAAGTTGCAGGTAGCATGTCCAAATATCTACTGTTCAATCTTCTTCTGACCTATGTTTTCTAGTCAAGTGGCATTCAAATCCCCCTCTGAGCTATCGTTGCCTGTTAGAAGTGTTGATATCTACACGATTAACTCTTTTGGGATGGATGAGATTTGTGCTAAACGATGATGGTCAGTGGACTTTCAAACAGTCACGAGATGCATCCACTTCCATAGTTCAAGACGTCATTCCTCCAGGTGATGAAGACACAACCATGCTTGATCCTTCCTCCTCATATCTGCTGGCACCTCCAGTTCCTCTAGCTCGAGCATCATCTTCTACGACTTGTTTATCTAGAATTGAAGAGAAATTAGACATACTTACCAGTTGTTTCATGTCTTTTCAAGATGAGTCTCACTCAAAGATTGATGAGTGTCAGTCGAAGATTGATGAGGTTCATTTGAGGTTTGACACCATGGAAAAGTGTCTTGAGGAGATGTCTCAGGCCTTTTGGGCAAATATGTTCACAGAGGCAGTTCCATCTTCTGCTGAACAATCTGATATTCATCCATCTTTTGGTTCTATTCCTCTTGCTTCTGATGATGTGCCTCCTCTAGATGCTTAGTTTCCTTTACATTGAGATTGTAACATCTCATTTTCGTTTATTCAATTTCGCATAAAAATCTGAGCATTTTAAAACCCACTTAAAATATACTTAAAAGAAAAATATCAGAGTACGTTACATGGAATAATAAAAACATTTAAATTGTTTTGCGAAAGCAACATAATTTAAAATATTTAAAAAAACATAAATAGAGTCTTTATGCAATTTAAACAAATTTTATTCTTTTGAGCCATAACCCCCGAGATCGAACCGCGCATGGTAACACAAGCTTTCATCTCATCACACTTCTTCCACGTTCACCTCATGTGGATCACAATCGATACCTACATCATAGGAGGAATAATGAGTCTATTGCCCAGTAAGGAATATAAATGAAATGTAAATGCAACCTCTATGACAACTCTACATGCATAAGTCTGATAGATCTGTAAGTTGGGTAAGAGTAACCTCTTCAATCTTCGAACTCACCACTTGGATATCTCGTTTTTACGTGAGAGCAACCTCTTCAGTCTACAAACCCACCAAAAAATGAATTCACTTACATTTACATTTATTTTCTTTTTGGGTGAGAGCAACCTCTTAAGTCTCTGAATTCACTCACCTGTTGAGTAAGAGCAATCTCTTAAGTCTCTAAACTTACCCAAATGAGTTGTTTTCTATGTGAGAGCAACAACTTTAGTCTACAAACCCACATAGAAAATGCTCGTTTATTTTCTTCATTATTATTCCATGAAATGCATGACGTGCAATCCTACTGACATGCCTATATGAATGTTACACAGCAGTTCATATATCACAAACAGTTTTACAATAAGTAACAAACAATGAACAAGAATCATACATCAATTATAATTTAACACTAAACATGTTTTCACTAACATATTAATTCCAACTTATTATTTACTTGTAAAGATACTAAGCTAAGGCAACGATCGTTTTTATATGCATTTAAGACACATACTATTTAACAAATTTAATCATGTTGGTAATCTAAATTTTCTATATTCATACTATGTATCTAGGCATCAAAATTTGCAATTTAACATAACTAATAAATTTCCATTTATTTTAATTCATGCAAGGAAGATCAACTTAAGCAAAATATCTATTGACAATTTATTAACACAGAAAAACTAACCTATTTAACATCCAAATTAATATCAAAAGGGCAACATAGATTTAACAACCAATTAACAAGGAAGTTAGTCATGAAAACATATTTTCTACGCATGAACTCATGTCTACATCACAGATTTGTTTCCTACAAAACTCCTCCTACCATTTAATTCACTAAACTTAAACAAACATAAAAGCATAGGAATAGCAGGATCATCACAGAATACTAACTTGCAGAGAATAACAAGGAAAATAGTCATAAAACTTTACAGAGAATACTAACATGCAACTCATCTCTTCCTCACCACTGATCATCGACATATTAAATCATTTTCATCAAAACTATTGGCAAACTAACAACAGAAAACAACATGAATAGAGGACCATCATCGAAGACATGAATATTACAGATAACTTATCAATGAAAACATGTAGAGAAACCTTGAACAATGATCATATCACATAAACAACATACTTTAGAGAACAAAATCTGACTAACACAACAAACAGCCTACTCCCGTGATGTAGGTCCTTACATACAAAGCACACATGCTATTCCTTACCTCACACTGAAATCTTTCTTTCCCTTATTGTTGAAACCCTTCTTCCAAAAAATCCGAAGCTAGAAAAACTTCAGACAACGAATACCAAAGAGTGCAAAATAATGATCTCTCCATTCTCTACACTAAGGCCCCTAAATACACTCTATAACATCCTAAGGCAACGAGGAGACGCGACTCATTTTTTTCCAGCAATGTTTCAATCATTTACTCGTCGGTTATGTGTTTCTAGACAACTCTTTAGTTCGGCAGTTGATTGATTTCTCTTCAAACGATCGACCGCAAATCCATCGATTAGCCTCAAATTCGTCAGCAAATTTCGCAGGTCGATTGCCCAGACGCTCACTAACATGGCAATCATCCGCCATGATCTACCACCAATAACATTCAACAAATATAATTTCTTATTTTGCGTAATAATGACAACCAACGACATTATTACAATTCCAAAGGAATGTGAAAACATTATCTTCATAAATATATCACAATAAAGTGTGACACTTAGACAATGACCAAAGTATTATATTTTGCTTAATCTAATATTTACAAGTAACTAAATACCACGGGTATTACATACTCCCCTCCTTATTAAAATTTTATCCTCCAAATTTCAGCTAATGAAACAATTTTGGGTATTTAGCTTCCATATCTTCTTTTTGCTTCCAAGTAGCCTCCTCAATTAAATGATTATGCCACAATACCTTAACAAGTGGAATGCTTTTATGGCCTAGTTCCTTAATTCTTGAATCCAAAATTCAAACTGGTCTCTCTCTGTAACTTAAGTTTGGTTGAACATTAACATGTTCCTAGGTTCTATTTGATTTGGATTCCCCATGCATTTTCTTAACATAGACACATGGAACATGTTATGAGCTCCATCCATGGCAATTGGCAATAGAAACTGATATGTCATTTTCCTAATACTCTTTGCAATAGGAAACAGATTAATGAACCGCGGGTTTAACTTTCCTCTCTTTCCAAATCGCATAACCCCTTTAAGTGGCGATATTTTAAGGAACACCAAGTCTCCATTCTCAAATTCCAGTTCTTTACGATGAGTATCCTGACTTTTCTGGTGACTTTGAGTTGTCAACACCTTTGATGAATAATTGTAACAAATTCTAAGGTTTTCCATATCATATCTGGTCGTAGAATTCGGCTACTCCAACCTTATCCCAATGCAAAGGAGATCTACACTTCCTATTATACAAGGGCTCGTAAGGTGTCATTCCAATTGTATCTTGAAAGCTATTATTGTAGCCAAATTCTACTAATGGTAGCATTCTTCCCCATCCAACTTGAAACTCTAATATACTTGCCCTCAACATGTCCTCCAATATCTGAATCGTTCATTTGCTTTGTCCATCAGTTTGTGGATGAAAGGAGATACTAAACTTTAACTCCATACTCATAGCCTTATTTAAACTTTTACAAAACCCGTAGGCAAACCTTGGATCTCGATCTGACACGATTGAGATAGGCACTCCGTGTAAATGCACAATCTCTTTAATAGACAGTCCTATAAAATGGTTCATCTTTTAAGTCATTGCCACAGGTAGGAAGTGAGAAACCTTCGTTAGCCTATCAACAATCACCCAGATTGCATCATGCCCTCTTACATACAGTCTTAGGTAGTCCCGTGACGAAATCCATAGTGACATGCTCCTATTTCCATTCAGGTATTGGCATTGGTTACAACATTCCCCCTGGTCTTTGGTACTCAGCTTTCACCCGTTGACATACATGGTACAAAGCAACATATTGTGCAATATCATATTTCATCACTGGCCAGTAGTAATGTGATCTGAGATCCTTATACATCTTGTTGCATCCAAGGTGGATAGAAAACCTTAAGGAATGAGCTTTACTTAAGATTGCTAATCGTAATTCTAACCTTCCTGGCACATACCATCTATCCTTAAATTTCACAATCTCGTCGCTAGAGATGGAATAGTACTGGTATTTCTCAAGAGTTGGGTTCATTTTAAAATCTTCACACTTGTTATCTTCTATTTGAGTCTCTTTAATCCTTTCTAATATCTAAGGCTTCAACATCAATGTGGATAAAAGAGCAATTCATTGTGTAGGAACCAACTATATATTCAATTCTTGAATATCCTTGTGAAGTTTTGCAAGCATTTCTTCTTATACCATGCTCATAACTACTACTTTTCGACTAAGAGCATCAGCCACCACATTTGCTTTATCAGAATGATATTTAATTTCACAATCATAATCCTACACAAACTCCAACTACCGCCATTGTCTGATATTTAATTCCTTCTGAGTGAAGATGTACTTTAAAATCTTATGATCTGAAAAAATTTCACATAGCTACCCATACAGGTACTGTCTTCACATTTTAAGTGAAAACACAACCGCAGCAAGCTCCATATCATGGGTAGGATAATTTTCGTCATACGATTTCCATTGCCTAGATGCATAAGCAACTACCTTCCCATTCTGCATAAGTACTGTGCCTAATCCTCTCTTGTAGGCATCGCAGTAGATACAAAAATTACCATCTTCAACAAGCAAGGTAATGATAAGAGCTGAAGTTAAACGACGTTTCAACTCTTGAAAACTCTCTTCACAATCATTTGACCACCAAAACTGAGCATTCTTCTTCGTTAAGCTCGTTAGGGGTAGCAATTTTTGAAAACTCACTTATAAATCTTCTGTAGTATCTAACCAATCCAAGAAAGCTTCTTACTTGCCCCACATTCTTTGGTTACAACCAATTAACCACCGTTTGAATCTTTGCTGGTGTAATACCCCAATATTTTTAATTATCGGGCTATTACAGAGGGCGTACTAGGAGCATTAAAATTAGGGATTTAAATGATGAAAGGGGGGTTAAAATTAATAGATAAGTTGAATAAATTGTATTTAATTTAATAAATTAAATTAAATGAGTAGTGTATGGGCTGAACCAGTTCAGCAAGAACCAAACTTGTTCAAACCACTTGAACTAGTTCGCTGGGAGAACCAGTTAAGGCAAAAAATAGAATGGCCAAAAGGCCATTCTGCAAAAAGGAGTGTGCGAAAAAATGTGAGAGAGAGAGGGACGATGAGTGAGGTGGAGAGCTCGCGGGCGACGTCTAGATGACGGCAGCGGCAAGCGAGGTGGCGGCTTTAGCGACGTCCACGCGCGGTGTGGAGTAGCGAGTTGCGAAGCTAGGACACGAAATCGGAGTTTCTGCCCGTGATGATTTCAAGCTTCAGGACGCGTTTCTGACGAAGATTGGAGGTAGGTATGGTCGATTTCTTCTTCCTCCTTTGCATTCGTGATTTGGGTGTTGGCATGGAACGATTAGAGCTTATGATTCGCGGTGGATAGACAGGATGCATTGGCGGTTCGATCTAGCCTGTTGTTGGGTCGAACCGAGTGACAGGAACGAATCTTTCACGTGATGTGCCCCAAGGTCCCATCGCCTGAGCCGAGCCAGGGGCACCCTTTTTTTCCTAAATTTTATTTGTTTTGTAGGTGTTTCTTTTCTAGCCAATTTGGAAGAAAGTTTTAATCAATGTCACAAAGAGGATTTGATGCCTTTGGACTAGAGGATATCAGGCTTATCAATGAAGAAATTGTGGGCTTGAATTTTATCCGCATAGAATCTGTCCTCCAGGCGTTCAAGTGCATTTTTGGCAATCGGGATGATTTTATTTTAACTTTAGTCCTTCATATCAAATGCACCCAATAGCCAAGGCTTTCCAAAGACATATGGGTATTTTATTTTGGTTTTGGTTTGATACTTCAAATGTTCGTTTTACAGAGATTGATTTCCAAACTAGGATCTAGTATTTGTGTTTTATTATTAAGGGTTATTTTAGTCATTTGCTACTAAGGTATTTTGGTCTTTTGACCTATTTTGTAAACAATAGGGTTTATGTACCTTCTTTTGGAAGAAAGAAATCAGTTTTGACTGAATAGAAATTCTTTCTCCTTGAAGAGCAACCACGGCCTCCTCCTCCCTATCGCCAATCCCTCCATCCTCCGTGCAAGATTTTCTTGAAGCCTCTTAGTCTTGCAATCCATGGATTATTATCTCTTCCAATCCCTTATCTTTGAGGTGAGGATTGTTGTGTGGGGATAAAAGTAGGTTTCCACCCTTGGAGAGTGTTTGCTTCCAAGCAAACCGAAAATCGTCCCTCTTAGTTGGAGGTCCACGGACTCCTTGATTTCTCTTCTCATTTCCTAAAGGTTTTATACGTTTATTCTGGTTCTTTGATACTCTGAAAATCTCTTATTTGGGATGCTGGTGTTCTGTTTTGGTCGTTCATTCATGGAGTGCAAGCTAGATTGAGTTCTTGTTGGATTAATTTTTTTGCCGCTAATTCTGCTTTTATTTGAGCTGCTGATTGTACCCGATTGTGAATCTATTTTGAGACCCTTACGCTCTTTGTATCAAATTTGTTTCTTCTAGAGAATTGTTTTGTTTTGGGATAAGTATCTACCCTCCAAAATTGACTTTAATATTCTGTATACAAGAGAAGTTCTGTTCGTTTTAATCTGGGTTGTCGGATCTGTCCAAGAGAATTCTAGATTTCTGGGCTATATTGTTTCTGCTATAACTTTCATTTCTGAGTGGATAATGAACTGTAATTTTGATACAATATTCATGAATGTGTTAAGGTGGTGCTCACCAAAATCCAGCTAAAGTTCACGGTTGGATTACGTGTTATTTCCGTTTTAAGTTCAGTATCCAAATTATTACAGATTGTCTTAACAGATTTCTAGTTCATACTTTTGGCGATTCTTAGATCCTATCATTTGGTATCAGAGCCTAAGTGGCTTCTTATTGTACCTCTGTGAATGTGAATTCGTACTCTGAATTTGGTAAACTCAAACTCTTAGTTTGATGGCGAGAGGCTATAGATATGATGTTACTTGTAGCGAGAAAGAAAATGAGTTTCTAGCTTCTTTTCCTTCCTTCAGTGGTTCAGAATGGATTGAAGACTATATAGATTTTGAAGAGAAGTTGGAAGAAATTTTTTTTAACTTATAAATTCTCAGATCGTAGAAAGGTTAAAATTGCTTCTTTGAGAATTAAAGGGAAAGCTAGCTTTTGGTGGAAAAGATTAAATTCTGAGAGAAGAGAAGAGGGCAAAGAAGTTATAAGTTCATGGATATGGATGAAGAGATATTTGAGAAGCAAATATGCTACAATCCTTACGAATGTAGTCTCATCTTCTCCACAACCAATCCAATCCAAGAAGAGAGTTTCAAAAAGGCAACAAACCCAAGTGTTGAACATCAAGGATTCCCTGCAACATATAGCTCAACAACTTGGCAAACTAGCAGTTTTAATAAAGTCTGAAAACTCTCAACCTATGCAACCAATCAATCGTGATGAAATAGTTGTAGAGCATGAGTGGGTTGAAAAAGAGAAGAATGATAAATCTTTGGTAATGGCTACTGAAAAGGAAGTCTTTGAAGAAGTTGTTAGAATTGAAACCGAGTTGGAAGAAGATAAGGTCGATCATCAAGAATTGCTTTACACATGTACTTCTAATGATGCTTTGCTTGTTCCATTTAGTGTTGAAGGACTATCTATTGATGAAGAGTTACCAAATTTAATGATGAAAGAGGAAGAAACTCCTCCTCAAAGGGAAAGGCTCATGGCCTTAGAGGAAACACTCATGGAAGATGAAAAGACTTCAATTTTGCATAACCGAAATGATTTTTGTAAAATTGAAGAAACGAGCATCGTGGAGAAAGGTGATGAGCTTATTGCACAACCTTTGAAGGAGAAAATGATTTTAAGGAGTTAACCTTTGGTCAAGAGGAAACTGTTTCCTTAACAATAAAAAGACCTCTCACTATTGAATGCCGAGAAGTGAAGTTTCAAGGTGAACAAAATGGTTACAACCATTGTTGGAACCTAGACAAAGTACATTCATTATTCACAAATAAAAGGAGATCTATCAACATTTCCTACATTCATATGGATGAAAATTGGGGCTTATGAGTGTTACCTCAATCGAGTCTTTATTTGCTAGTCTACGATAGCATAGAAGCAAACATACTAGCCAAAACTATTTGCTCGAGGTACATCCTACCAAGCACTTTGATTACTTGGTTCTTTAAAATTGGATGGTTTAGAAATATTGTTGCTATTGAAATTGTTATGGGCAACTGGGATGGAAATTTTATGGATTCGGTATTACTAATCCAAATTATTTTGTCTAAGCATAATATTGTTTTTGGACTTTTTCTACACTGTTGGACTAAACATAGTATTGATGTTTCCTTTGCTGTTCATGGTGCATCTGCTGGACATTCAATTTTGGTTGGAACGGTTAGCAAGCCGTGTGATGAAATTGACTTCTACCTTACTACTAATATGTCATTGAGATTTTTTTGTTGTCCTGATTGATTACAATTCTATTTAATGGTTGCCCTTTGAGTGGGTGGTTGCTGTGAATTATGATCTCATTGACCTTTTTCAGTTGGATAGTTTTTACAACAAGTCTAATGGGAAATTTGATTGTTGTTGTGTTATCTGTTTTAATGTTGACATATTGAAGGGTAGTCTAGATAAATTGATTAGGAATCCAGTGATTCTGTTTTACGGCTGCCCTTCATTATTTTATCTAAGTGTTTATGGAATTCTCCTTCCTTGCTGGATTGATCATATGGTTGATGCTGCCTCTGTTGGTTATTTCATATCTACTAGCATATTAGTCATGATGGGAATTTTCAGCAAGCCTATAGACAAATGGCAGTACTGTATAGTTATGGATTTATCTATGATTAGTCTAGATATTATGCTTATAATAAATTGTGATTCTGTCTCGTTGCGAACCGAAGGGTATTATGGCTCTGAGATTATTAGTATGAATATGGATGACGGAACTACTTCTTTTTGGGACATTTTTCGGAGTTACATTTCAAGGTGTATTTATTTGAATTATTGGAAGATCAATTGGGTTGTCACAGCTGAGGTTTATGGGGTTTTTGAATTATGTCTATCAAATGATCTCGTGTTTGTGCAGTGTGATTCCATCCCTACTAAGCAGCAGTTTGGAGTTGGGAGTACACCTAGTGTGATGCCAAATTTCTTATTTGACCCTGGTGGAAATGTGAGGTGGAGTGGCCAAGCTGTGGGTTTGAAGGTTAAAGTCTTCCTTCAAACCCATAGCTTTGGTCCTGTTGTCTATTTTGAACAGTTTAAGACTGAGGGTGATGTGCCCCAAGTCCTGGAACTTGAGCCCGAGCCAGGGCTCTTCTATTTTCTAACTTTTTATTTATTTTGTAGGTTTTTGAATCAAATAAACAAAGAGGAGTTGGCATTTGGGCTAATGGAGATCTTGTAATCTTTCGGAGGAAATTATAGGTTTTCCATTTCCTCCTAAAACCAGAGCTGTGGACGTTCAAGGGCTATTTCGACAATTGGGACGGCGTCGTTTCAACTTTCGTCCTTTATACTAAATGTAGCCAACATCTAGAGGTTTCGAACGAGACATTCAACATTGTATTTGAGCTCTTTTTGGTATGTCAAATATCTTTATTTAAGAGAGAAAAACTCAAACTCGGACTTGTTGTTGTTGTTTTAATTAAGGGTTATTTTAGTCATTTTTGCTACTAGGGTATTTTGGTCTTTTGACCTATTTTGTAAACAATAGGGTTTATGTACCCTCGTTTGAAAGAAGAACCCAGTTTTGAATTGAAGACAATTTTAGTGTTTTGGAAAACACCTAGTCGAGGCCTCCCCCTCCCTTAGCGCCGATTTCATCCATCACCGAAGCAAG
The DNA here is from genome assembly GCA_022433065.1 of Begonia loranthoides. Classification (NCBI taxonomy): domain Eukaryota; kingdom Viridiplantae; phylum Streptophyta; class Magnoliopsida; order Cucurbitales; family Begoniaceae; genus Begonia; species Begonia loranthoides. The sequence continues at coordinate 11,397,932 of CM039481.1, read as the reverse complement.
GCCTCCCTTGAAGCTTCTCAACCTTGCATCCTTGGAATATTGTTTCTTCCAATCCTTATCTTTCGAGGTAAGATTGTGGTGTGGAGACAAGAGAACCGTCCAACCTTGGAGAGTGTTGGTTTTCGGCCAACCACAAAGTCTCCCCTGTCACTAGGAGGTCCGCGGACTCCATTGAAGCTACTCACGATTCTTGAAGGTTTTCTTTGTTATTTCTTCAGTACTTGGATGCCCTAACATTCTAGTGATTGAGTATTTATTCGTTGTTGTGGAAATCTTTGTGGATTATTGATTTGGAGGAAGATCTTGTTGGATTAGTATTGTAGCATTGAATCTGTTTTATTGCTGGAATGATTTTCGCGCTGAGTAGGGCTTCTGTTTGAGGTATTTACGTCATTCTTTTCTCTTTGACGTCTTCTAGAGTTATATTCGAGATTGAGTTAGGGAGCTACCCTCCATAAATGAGCTTCATTCGATGTACGTAATTCAAGTTATTCCGTTTTGAATCTGCACTGGTAAATCTGTCCTACAAGAAACAGATTTTGGGTTGTTATTGAAATTGATAGATCTCCTGATCCAGAGTGCTTTTTGGGCTGGATTTTTTATACAATTCTCTTGAATATATTAAGTGTATGTTCTCCAAAATACAGCTCTAGTTCACATATATATTTGGAGCTTCATTCATTTTATTGCTGCTGGTTCGAGTATCGATAATTCTTCGGAACAGATTTCCCTAAGGCTCTCCATTTGTGTCTTGGAGCCTATCAGAGGGGACATATGTTTAGATTTTACATTGGACTCTGAAGCTGTATATGTTAGAGTGGAATTTGACGACTTGCGGGGAAGTAATCAAACCGAGAATTTCCTAATTGAAGAATATGGGTTTACTGTTTATGCTGGACCAACAAAGTTGAACATCTTCAGCTTTGATCCAGGAGGAAGATTTGTTGAAGATAAACAAGCATACTCCCTGGATTTGAGGGCAAATCCTTTTCAACCCCGGGAGTATGATGTGCCCCAAGGTCCCATCGCCTGAGCCTAGCCAAGGGCACCCTTTATTTTCTAACTTTTATATGTTTTGTAGTTGTTTCTTTTCTAGCCAATTTGGAGGAAAGTTTTAATCAAAGTCACAAAGAGGATTTGGTGCTTTTGGACTAGGGGATATCATGCTTATCAATGAAGAAATTGTGGGCTTGAATTTTGTCCGCATAGAATCTGTCCTCCATGCGTTCAAGTGCATTTTTGGCAATCGGGATGATTTTGTTTTAACTTTGGTCCTTCTTATCAAATGCAGCCAACAGCCAAGGCTTTCCAAAGACATATTGGGCATTTTATTTTGGTTTGGTTTGTACTTCAAATGTTCCTTTTACAGAGAGTGATTTCCAAACTCGGATCTAGTATTTGTTTTTTATTATTAAGGGTTATTTTAGTCATTTGGTACTAAGGTATTTTGGTCTTTTGACATATGTTGTAAACAATAGGGTTTGTGTACCCTCTTTTGGAAGAATGAAATCAGTTTTGATTGAATAGAAATTGTTTCTCCTTGAAGAGCAACCCACGGCCTCCTCCTCCCTAGCACCAATCCCTCCATCCTCTGTGCAAGATTTTCTTGAAGCCTCTTCATCTTGCAATCCATGGATTATTATCTCTTCCAATCCCTTATCTTTGAGGTGAGGATTGTTGTGAGGGGATAAAAGTATGTTTCCACCCTTGGAGAGTGTTTGCTTCCAAGCAAACCGAAAATCGTCCCTCTTAGTTGGAGGTCCACGGACTCCTTGATTTCTCTTCTCATTTCTTAAAGGTTTTATACGTTTATTCTGGTTCTTTGATACTCTGAAACTCTCTTCTTTGGGATGGTGGTGTTCTGTTTTGGTTGTTCATTCATGGAGTGCAAGCTGGATTGAGTTCTTGTTGGATTAATTTTTTTACCGCTAATCCTGCTTTTATTTGAGCTACTGATTGTACCCGATTGTGAATCTGTTTTGAGACCCTTCCGTTCTTTGTATCAAATTCGTTTCTTCTAGAGAATTGTTTTGTTTTGGGATAAGTAGCTACCCTCCAAAATTGACGTTAATATTCTGTATACAAGAGAAGTTCTGTTCGTTTTAATCTGGGTTGTCGAATCTGTCTAGGAGAATTCCAGATTTCTGGGCTACATTGTTTCTGCTATAACTTTCATTTCTGAGTGGATAATGAGCTTTAATTTTGATACAATATTCATAAATGTGTTGAGATGGTGCTCACCAAAATCCAGCTAAAGTTCACGGTTGGATTACAAGTTATTCCCGTTTTAAGTTCAGTATCCAGATTATTACAGATTGTCTTGACAGATTTCTAGTTTATACTTTTGGCGATTCTTAGATCCTATCATCACATTGGCCCTCCTTCTAGTTGGAAATGTACTCCATGGAGAAAGGGAAGTTGTCGGTGGCTTCGGCAGAAGCTAGTTGGGTGTGCAGAGGAGCTACGCTCTGCCTCTAGGAACTGGCAGTGCTTGTCTTCTGGGAGGATAAAGAGACAGGGAGAGGGAGGATTGGACGAGGAGTTGGTTTGTCAAGTTCTTCCTAGAAGCCGAGGAGGAGAGCTGTGTGTAGAAAGTTTGTGATGTGCCCCGAGAACCCGTCACTTGAGCCCGAGCCAAGGGCTCCTTTATTTTCTAACTTTTTATTTATTTTGTAGGTTTTTGAATCCAAATAAACAAGGAGGAGTGGGCATTTGGACTAATGGAGATCTTGAATTCTTTTGGAGGAAATTGTCGGTTTTCCAATTCCGCCTAAAATCTTACCCTCGGCTGTTCAAGGGCAATTTGGACCATTAAGACGACTTCCTGTCCATTTTGGTTTTTCATACCAAATGTAGCCAACATCTAGAGCTTTCCAACAAGCTATTGGACGTTATATTTGGTTATCGTTTGCTATGTCAAATGTCTCTTTTACAGAGACTAATTTCCCAAACTCGGACTTATTGTTTATGTTTTATTAATTAGGGTTATTTTAGTAATTTTCTGCTAGGGTATTTTGGTCTTTGACCTATTTTGTAAACCCTAGGGTTTAATACCCCTTCTTGCTGATGAAAGACCAGTTTTTGGAAGAATAGAATTTTGAAGAGCTAAGCTCCTCCAAGACCGCGGCCAACCCCTCCACAAGCGCCGATTCTCATCCATCCCTTGCAAGGGTCCTCTTGAAGATTCTCATCCTTGCTAACCCGGGTTATTGCCTCTTCCATTCCTCTTTTTCGTAAGGGGTGAATGTGGTGTGGAGGTAAGAGAATTTTTCCCCATTGGAGATAGTTGGTTTCGGCCAACCCAAAGAGACGCCCTCTCACTTAGGAGGTGCTGCAACTCCCTTGGTGTTCCTTTCTTTATTCTGGTGCTACTATTGGATTTTGTTATTGATTGATGAACTATGGATATGTGGATCTGATATAGGTTGGTTGTTGGAGGTATTTTAGTGGAATTTATTGAATTTAAAGGTGATGAATTTCGGAATAGAGTGAACTGCTGAAATCTGTGTTTTCATTATTGATTGTGTTATCGCTGATTGAGGCTTCTGTTTGGAGTATTTGCGTCGCTCTTTTCTGGTTAACGTCTTCTAGAGAATTGTTTGAGCTTGAGTAAGGGAGCTACTCTCCAAAATTGAACTTTATTCGATGTATGCATCTCGAGTTATGTCGTTTTGAGTAATCGTTGCTGAAACTGCCCTGTATAAAAACAGTTTTTGGGTCATTGGTATTTAGAGCATAACTTCTGATCTAGAATGGTTTTCTTTATGGAATTTTGACACGAGTATTGTGGTTGTATTGAGGACAGCTCTACCAAGTTCCAGTTTGATCTCACGCACAAATTGAGAGTTAAGTTTGATTGATTGTTGCTGATTCAGTGAACTGTATTTTTCCCGAACAGATTTAACAAAGGTTCCCCATTTGTTTCTTGGAGCCTGTCAGTTTGGAGCTGCCTGGGTCTGCTCTCGGGTTTGTCCTATCCTGTAGGTGAGATTTCTCTATATTGTCTAAATGTTTGGATTCTGTTTTTTTAGTGTTGTCTTGGATCTGTTGGCCGATTAGAGTCCAGTTTGAGTTAAGAGTTATGTAATGAGAATCTGCTTTGATAAATGGTTGCTGTTTTGTTTAGACGATGGATTGCTCTGTTCATTGAATAAATGTTCTTTGTCTCTGTTCATTTAGACATTTTGAATGGAAGAAGCATACTCTGTTGGAATGCTTGTTTAGAATGTTAGCTCTGATGTTGGATGTTACACTCTATTAGTTGGCTGGTTTTGTGATGGTATTTGGTTCTGTTAGTTGACTTGTTCGTTGGTTTATGTCCTGTTAATCTGTGATTTTGGATTATAGTTGTATGTTGTGTGGAATAAGTTGCTGCTAGTATTAGTTGTTTTAGTGATGGTGAACTTGTAATGTAATATGATATAGCTTGTTGTTTGGCTGTCAATGATGGATAATGAGCTATTATATGTCTTGTAATTAGTTTGAAATGTTTAGTTGATGAAGAATACGTTTGTTGCTAGATAATCTGATTATGTGTGATGAGTTGTTGGTTACTGTCTGGATGGATTATATAGCATACACCTTGTACATTTGGATAAAGTAATGTTTTCTTGCTTGGTTTATAAATGATAAAGAATTGGTAATAAACATTGGATTTAGCCTCTGTTGGATTATTGTTGTGAGAGATTAATTTTTTTATTTCTAATTGTTAATGCTACTTGATAAATGAGTTGGTTAAGTTGCTATTGGGACTGTTGGAAATAAGTCTATGGAAAACGTTAGGTGATTAGATTCGAACTAATGATGTCAATGTTGTGATTAATGATTGGTGATTAGTAATGATGTGATGTTATGGATTTATGAAGGTATAGGAAGAGAAGAAGGATAACTATTAAGTGTTAACGCGATAAAGACTTGAGTTAAGACTTGGGTGTGTCTTGGCTTGAGGAAGCCCTACACCACAAGTGTGTGTGTGAGTGGTAGAGTTTGTATGTTTCTATGCTTGTTTGTTGATTATTTATGCTACACTGTAATTACTAGTTAGTTAGGTTGATGATGGAAATGCTTGTTGTTACTGGATGAAATTTTGTGGTGAATCATTGGTTGTTTTCCTTGTTCTATGTTTCGGATGCTGTGTTCCTTGTGTTGATAGTGTAGTATGTTAGATTATCATGTTGTTCTGTGATAGTGGGTTTCTATATCTTTTCGATGCTTGGCTGTTCGTGTGCATTCTCTGTTGATATTGCATAGCCCTATGTGAATTGTAGTTGTTATGTTCAAAACAATTCATTTAATAAGTGAAACCAAAGCGTGAAGTAACCAATTAGCATGTTTGATTAAATTGCTAAACATGGAATTCGACGAATAATTAACCAACCACTAATGAACTTGCATGACTAATTAACTAACTGTTAAATAACCTAGTTAGCATAACTAATGAACGAGTGGTTGAATAAACAAATCCAAGCATGATGACATCCTTTAATGTATTGCTTTGATTTAATTATTGGTTCGCCTTGTATGTTATTGTCGTGCATTCTCATACCCGCTATAGTTGTTATATGAACTTTTGTATGTACCTTAGGGTAGCCTTAGGCTCATAATGATAAAAACAATTAAGAAAAACCACCGCGGGGTGGCCACATGTCTTGAGTGAGGAAAATAATTAATAATTCCTTTGTCGGGATCACAATACTAATAAATGTAATTAATTAGAAACCATAGGATTTCCTGAACTCCATGCTCCACGTATGAGATATTCCTAAAACACGTACTATTCCTAAAATACGTAATTAAATTAGTGGCTTGGGGCGGACCCATTGCAAATAATTCGAGTGGCATCTCATATGCATAAACCCATTTTCTTACTGGGCCTTTCGGCTCACGTCTTACTTGCGGTGTAGGTACACACGACGCACAGAGTCTACGAGCAACTGAAGAAGCAATGGATGAGGGATTTGCATGGGCGAGCTTGTGGTTGGCTAGGCTATGAGAAATTAAAGATATATTGAGTTGCAATTAATTTAAATTAAGTTTCTTTTCTTAAATTGTAATTAAATGTTCAGTTACTTCCTTTAAATTCTTTACGCTTCCACAGTATTTTAAAATACATGATTTTAATGCTTCCGCAAATGTTTTTATTTCTCCAACGTTTTTAAGTATTTTTCACGGCTTGACTTGCACTCTGATATTTCTTTCACAAAATATTTGAATTTTAACGTGTTTGAAAAAAGGGATTTACAAAAAAAAATTCAGGTCCTTACAGCTGGCTTTACTTCAATTCCTTCCTTGGAAATTATGTTGCCTAGAAAACTTACTTTGTTTAGCCAGAATTCCCATTTAGAGAACTTCACATACAACTTATGTTTTGCTAGTATGGACAAAGAAATCCTCAAATATTCCCGATGTTCTTCCTTAGAGTGCGAATAAATTAGTAGTTCATCAATACAATTACAAAATTATCCAAATACTCACTAAAGACCCGGTTCATCAACTCCATAAATGTGACCAGGGCATTGGTTAATCCAAACGACATAACTAGAAACTCCTAGTGTCCATATCACATTCTGAATGCAGTCTTAAGAATGTCATCATGTTTAACTTTCAGTTGATAATATCCAGATTGGAGGTTGATTTTGAAAAGACACAAGCTCCTTGTAACTGATTGAACAAATCATCTATTCTTGGTAGACGATATCGGTTCTTAATGGTTACTTTATTTAACTGATGATAATCAATGCACATCCTCATCGACCCATCCTTCTTCTTCACAAATAAAACTGCCGCTCCCCAGAGTGAAAAGATGGGACAAATGAATCCTTTTTTAATTAATTTCTCGAGTTTGACTTTCAATTCTCTTTATTAAACTAGGGCCATTCTGTACGGATTCTTTGAAATCAGTTCTGTTCCAGGGTGTAGGTCACTCACAAACTCGATTTCACGATCTGAAGGCAATCGAAGAAGTTGGTCGGACATTCACGCCAAATTTCTACGTGAGTGTAAACGTCCATGAGAGTGTCAAGCGTTCGCTCAAGACATCTGCATTGGGCTAGATGGTAGGCCCTGGCATCCGCTATTCAATTGGGCTAGGTCGTCTGCATTCAGTTTCCGTTGAAAATTTCCATATTCTATATTATAAGTTTAGCAATACAGCTTGTGGGCGTAATGTTGTTGCTAATTTGTCATTACTCTAGAGGACTAAGAAATTATAGTAGAAAGGCGAACACGTTGAATTTCTACATGAGTACCAACATCCATAGGAGAGTCGGGCATTCGCGCGAGAATTTCCATTTGGCTAGATGGCCGGTCCAGTTGTCCAGTCATCCGCTATTCAATTAGGTGTAGGACATCTGTATTTAATTTCGAATGGAGATTTTGATATTCCGTATTATGAGTCTAGCAATACAGTTGTCGCATACAACATTTTTGCTACTCCATCATTACACTAAAGGACGAAGCAATTAGAGTAACAAGGTGATGAGCTCAGAGCAAAAGTTGAGTAGCCTAGAAAAGGTGAGCCATTTGACTTTTGAAAGGTTAATGTTGAGGAGAGTATTCTTTACCAGTGCATGATGGCAGTTCTCAATATTCAGGATTTGAGGTAGGCTATCTTGGTTGAGGCCCATAGGTCTAGGTTTCTTATCCAACTAGGAAGTACAAAGATGTACCATGACTTGAAGTGACAATACTGGTGAGTAGGTATGAAGTGTAAGGTGGCAGACTTTGTGGCCAGATGTTTGACTTGCCAGTAGATAAAGGCTAAGCATTAGAGGCCTATAGGATTATTACATCCTTTGCCTATTCTAGAGTGGAAATGGAATAAGATTACTATGGATTTCATAAGGGTCTCCTTAAGACTCTCCAGAAGTTGGATGTGGTATGGGTCATTATGGATCTATTGACCAAGTCCTCTCACTTAAATTCTTATCTGGATGGATTTTCTCTTGTAAAGGTTAAGCGTTTGTACATCAAGAACATCGTTTGTCTTCACAATGTTCACTTCAGTATTGTTTCAAATCGTGATCCTAGGTTCACATCCTAGTTTTGGAGAGCTTTGCAGAAAGCCCTACGTACGGAGCTAAACCTCAGCAATGCACATCATCCTAAAATTAATGGGTATTTAGAATAGACTACCTAAATTTTAGAGGATATGTTGCGAGCTTGTATCTTAGATTTTTGTGACAACTGGATTAATCATCTACTATTGGTCGAGTTTGTGTACAACATCAATTATCATACCATCATTGGTGTCTCCTCATACAAGACATTGTATGGGAAGCCGTGTCATTGATCGTTGTGTTAGGTTGAGGCAAAGGAAAGAGTTTCTCTTGAGCTAGAGATTATCCAGAAAACTATAGATAAGATTCAACTAATATGGGATAGGCTTAAGACTATGCTGAGTAAAGAGAAGAGTGACACCTATCTAAAAAGGTGAGAAGTTGAATTTGATGCATGAGAGTTTGTCTTTATCAAGGTGCACCCTAGGTGTGGAATTAGTCAATTCAGGGTGAAAGGAAAGTAAGTCTCGAGATATGTTGGCCCATTCTAGATTGTTGACAGGGTTGACAATGTGGCCTATAGACTTGATCTACTTCCCCAGCGCAGGTACATTCATAATGTCTTCCACATATCCAGCTGAGGAAGTACATCTCTAATATATCCTATTTTATTTGTCTCACATTATCTCCTAGACTAACATTTCTATCCAGGAGGGTATCTCATATGAGGAAGAGATGGAGCAAATTCTTGGTAGAGAGATTCAAATTCTTCATTGCAGGGAGATTTCCTTAGTTTGTGTATTGTGTAGAAATCACACTAAATGGGAATCTAGCTAGGAACTTGAGTCTGAAATGATGCAAAAGTACTCTTAACTCTTTGATGGTTCGATTGAGTTGTACTGAATTTTAGGGAACAAATTCTTTAAGAGGGAAGAAGGTAAAAATCTCTATTTTTATTAATAATAAATTTCACTTGTCATTTTTTGCGTATTATTCGATCAAGGTATTAAAAAGTTGACATATTTTATCGAGTCGTAGATGCGGTGAATTTTTGTCAGTTGTCAAGTTGGTGGAATTGATTGTCTCCTAGAGGTAAATAAATTAAAGAGATTAATTTGATAAATAAGAATTATATCATATCAAAGTTTGGTTAAAGTTAAAGAGTATTGGAGGAATCATAAATTAAAGAGAGTGTATTTAATATATATGTTAGTGATATATATTAAATATAAAATAAAGTAATAATTTAATATAGGGAGAAGGGAAAGGAAACCCTATCTCCCTATTCTCATTCCTCCAACAACCGCGAAGAAGGAGAGAGAGAAAGAACAATCTAAAATTTCAATTTCTTTCTCGATGACCTTAGCTTAGATTTTTGTGAAGAGATTTTGTGGCTAAGCTAAGTTTTGATCTCCATTTTTGAGTATCAAGTTTAGATTTTGTTAGTTACAGATTCAAGCTTGGAAACTCAAATCCATGTGTTAATATTGAAATGTTTGGGTAGGTATGAGTTTATGCAGGAGTTTAGACCAATTGGAGGTAAGAATCAGTGAAAGGGATAATTTTTTTCCTTTCATTATCACATTGGAATTGTCGTCCTTAGTCGATTGTTAGATTAGTCTGAAGGTCTGAGGGCATGTCCTTCCCCAAATGTCTACAAGAGCGCGGCATGACTGCAGAAGCACAAACATTTCTGCCGATTTTCTGTATGAGTGCAAATGTCCATGGACAAGGCATTTGCTGCCGCAACCAAACGGTCGCGGCTACGCTTTGAATCAAATTTTTATCACCTCAGCAAATCTCGCAGCCATGGGTCATTTACTTCTAGTTTCGGTTCCTAGTCCCAATATAGCACTCATTTCTTGCATTTCCTAGAGTTTTGATGGGAACTCACTCAGGTTGACTTTATTATAGGTTTTGACAAATTCATGGAATTTGAGCTAATTTCTGAAGAGATTGTTGCTCTGTTCGGTAAGAAATGTCACAACTCGGAAGACGGGCCTAAAAAGCAGTTGGGTCAAGCGAGTTGATCCTTGTAGAGGACTCGATTACCCAGCCCAAAGCGTAAAAGAAGCATAAGTCTTAACGGAAAAGTTAAGCCCAAACCAAATCACCGAGGTTGGGATCCATATAGCGATTAGCTAGAAACATTCATTGTATAAATAAAGAACGTACGGTGCAGGTATTAAATCAAACAACACTAAAACTACAATCCAAACATACCAGGAACGGAGGGATTGGACCAACGAACATCCACCCATCGACGGTAATATTGATACCCCAACCAGAGGGGCATCGGCAACACTCCACAATGTCACGTGCAGATCCCATACACTAAGCCTACACCCTAACCTAGGAAAAATAGAGTCGAGGGGTGAGTGACAAACTCAGTAGGGAAGTCGATACTAAATGCAATGCATGCTAAAAACTGCTTTTCTCATCTCTTTTAAAAATCATTTCATGCTTCTCATTTACTGTACATGGATTTAGATCATTAAAACTATTTATCATTTTATTAAACTAGCCCTTAGGGACGTCCCACGCATCAAAACGGTGTCGTTTTCTACTTACTCTTAACAAATGATGTTGACCCCTTATTACGCCAAACATCCTCCTTCCACAAGAGACGTCCGTTCCTCTATATTCGTCGTCCATTCTTCACATCTGTCGTCCATTCCTCCATAAAGGACGTCTCTTCCTCATCTTTTCGCCAGTATTTTGCAACTGCTACATTTAATTCTCAACAATCTACACTTAAATCCTTCCTTCTCATCACTGCTCTTCGTTCTCGTCAATTGTTCTCTTAATTTTTTTAATACTTCCTTTAATTAATCACCTTAATTAATTCCACAATAGTTCTTCATAAGTTTTCATGGTATAATATCGAGTGTATCATGGGCTATTATGAGACATATTTCTTTTCAAAAATATTTATTCCGTAAAATCCTTTAAATTGTACAAAGATGGATTTATCTGGGTATTATATTCCTCCCACCTTATATAAATTATGTGCTTGAAATTTGCTCAACGTAAGCACTTTTTCAATCTAACAACCAAAATGATCGCTGACCTTCATTGCAAAATAGTACACAAAATAACTTCATGCATCGTACCACTACGCAAAACTTCATGAGGATTTCATCATCTCCACTTCTACAAAACATAAGGAGTTAGCAAAATCACTAACTCACATCCAAGTCACCTGATTTTCGACTACACTTATTGCAAAAGAGGAACCTTCTCCAAAATTTCTTACTTTTCATGAGAATGTGTGTAGTAAATCCTTGCACTACGACCGACTTCATCTGTAAGGACCCAGTTCTTCTTACATTTGAAAACTTCTAAAATTTAAAAATTTTCTTTCCTTTTATAAAACAAGCGGAAGACTTTTCATTTTAAAAATAATTTAATGACAATAAATAAAATCATTTCTTTAAAACATTTGTAGAACATAGCTGAAGACTTATAAAAATAAAGCAAAACATTTAAGAATACAATAAATATCTTCTTTTCTTTTTCAATTTAAATACATTTACAAAACCTTTACAAGCCATTTCTTTTACATTATTAGTCTAGCCAGCCACAAGATCCACCTGTGAAATCCTTCGTCAATTGTCCTTGACCTGTTCTATTGTTTCTTGTAAATACCTACATCACAGGATAAAACAATGAACCTAACACTTAGCAAGAAATAGGATGAAATGCAATACTAATTTTCAATGCGTGCTAGAGAAGAACCTATCTCCTCCTTTTCATTTCGTTATAGAGAAAGGATACATCCTTTGGTCATATGGCTTAACTGTCACTTTGAAGATGAGATACATCCATTAGGGGTGTCACATAATGACCATCACCAATCTCCTATGTTATGCAAGCATGGGGGATTTCTAGTACAAGAGAAAGGATACATCTTATCGTCCAAGTGTCTTAACTGTCACTCTCTCCCTACGTGGGAGGAGAGACATCCATTAGGGGTGTCACAACCAATGGATCATCGCATAATCTCCCGAACCCCCACATGCCTATTTACGTTTATTCATTCATTTCATTAACATGTCATGCATATGTCAACATTTTCATAAATCCTAAGTGTGATGCATGTATGTCATGTCATATACAATTCACAACAATGTAAAAAGTATACAAAAGGAAACATGTTATTGAAACTGTATAGTACATGCTTAATTAAAACGAAGAGCAGTTCATATACTAATTGACAGATTTATACTTCAAAGAAATTCTTATGTCTAACACTTCACAATTACCAACAGATCTCAAGGCATTTGTAAGTTGTCCATCACACTATAATTAACAGAGACTAACGAGACCAAGAATATCACAATACTTCACAGCAAATAGACAACTCATGCATAATTCATTATCACAAACCAACAACATATGGCAATCCCAAAACTCAACAAAACAATTCATTTTGCATCCTTATAGATGACAATCTTCCCATTTCTTTTATTTAATTATGATGACAATATTTGATTTCTTTTATTCATAGTATACTAACAATTTACAGGGAGTAACCAAGCAGTCATCAATCATCAAACAAGGTAGAAATCAACACAGCAGCAAGGAATCAAGATAAGAATCAACTCCAAACAAAATCCCATGATGTAGGGCCTCCACTAGCCAACTACACCCTATTTCTTACCTCCTTGACAATTTCTTACAGCCGTACACTTTCCTTCATACTAAAAGCAGCAACATTCTTTCTCTTCCTCTCATTCTTTGTGCCTTTCACCCTCTCTCTCTCTCTCTCTCTCGCTCTTTCTTTTATCCGTAAGGAAATTCATAATATCCTCCTATTTTACTTCTGTCTTCATTTTAATGAGAGATATCTCCTTGAGATGTTTCAATGTCCTCAACATTGACCAACAACTCCTAAGTGGCACCACATCCAATTTGCCACATGATTATCATTTAAAGAGGATTACGAAATCATATTAAATAAAAATGCCAAAATATTTGCTGAAGGAAAGCCGAAACACCAGCTGAAAGGGAGCAGATTCCTCTTTGAAGGATTGCATATCCGCCACGATTTACTGCTCCCAGAAATTAAATGTGAAGGATGTCAGTTTTCTATAAGGGACATCCCTCATCATGAATCCCACAGTCCTACTTCATTCACTCCCTCATCCGACAGTCATAAAACGTGTCCATTTTTCTTTTTGATTCCTACATTCCTTACACGTGGCCCCGTCCTTGATTTAACGACGGACGTCTCCCTTGCTAATCAACGATCCATAGTTCGTCTGATATTTCTTCGGCCACATCTAACGGTCCATAGTTCATCCAATATTTCTCCTATGAGACATCTGATATTTCTCAACTTTCTCTTGCTCTTCGACCTTAGTGTACTCAAAATAATCTTCACCATTCACACTCCTCCTTCCGAGTTCATGGGATCACAAACATCTCCTTCAATTGATAATGGCTTTAGTCGTCAAAACCTTTTGCACTTAAAATCTTTGGGACGCGTCAGCAATTAGTTCCTTTGTTCCTTTAATTCTCTACTCCACACCACAATTTTATTCTGATGCTTCCACACTTCCACTAGTCTACTATTCATTTCAACTCTTGGATCCTTGTTTCGTACTGTTTCCTTTTCTGTATCCGTATCCATATTTGTATCCACATTCATATTTGTTTTTGTATCCGTATCTGTATCCGTACATATTTCCAAAAATCTGTTTCCAGAAATCCATTTCTGTTTTTGTTTCCGTTTTTGTCTTCGTTTCTCTTTTCGTAATGTATCGGTATCCATTTCCGTTTTCATCTCCGTATCCATTTTTTTTCATTTTCATATTTATTTTCATATCCATTTCCGTTCTTGTTTACGTTTCCTTTTCTTTATCCTTATCCATTTCCATTTCTTGTATTTGTATCTGTATCCGTTTCTGGAAATACGTTTCCAAAAACCAGTTTCTGTTTCTGTTTCTGTTTCTATTTTCATACTTATATCTGTATCCATATCCATTTTTGGAAATCCGTTTAGAGAAACCCATTTTTGTTTCCATTTTCATTTCCGTATCTGTATCTTTTTTCGTCTCCATATCCGTTTTCATTTCCGTTTTCGTATATATTTCCATTTCTATTTCCATTTTTGTATCCATACCTGTTTTCAAAAATCAGTTTCTAGAAATCTGTTTTCAATTTCCGTTTCTGTTTCCATATCCGAATCTATAACAGTATCCTTTTCTGTCTCCATTTTCATATCTGTTTCCATTTCCATTTCCATTTTTGGAAATCTATTCCCTGAAACCCGTTTCCATTTCCGTTTCCATTTCTAGCATAAGCAAGGCACATACAACCCTTTCCTTTTCTCTTATCTTAGCATGTTCAGACATATCCTCAACATTCAACTTAGTCCCTAGTTCTCAAATTCTTTCCCCTTCCATAACAAATCTATCCTCTATCTAGTTTCTCATACTTAAGCGACTCCGATTAATTATCTACTTGATTTAGTTCATGCAAGATTTTCTTTTCTCTTATCTTCATCCCAAGTTATAAAAATTTGTGCAGAGTCTCCACTGTTTCTGCATTCTCCCGAACACTTTATACATCCTGCACAAAAATCTCAAGCAGTTCCAGTAGTTTCTATCTTCTATCACACACAACATTAAATTTAATCATCAACGATATACCAATAGAGTCCAAACATTTCATCATATCAAACTTAACTGCCAACAAGGTATTTTATCCAACAATGTCCATCAAGCTAAAATTGACGCATAAAAATAAATCCAAAGGGGCAGGGTACCTGTATAGAGCATACATCTTTAAGCAATAACAAATTAACAGTTCTTTATCCTTACTGATGTAGACATTCAAGTAGCGATTAGAATAGCAAACGAAACCTAAACACCGAGTATAAGTTTATCATCTTACTTTTATTTCTCCGTCTCATTTTCTAAATCCACTTAACTGTTTCTCATTGTTAACTTCCACCAACGTCCTCTTGCCATGATACCCTTTAATCGCAAGAAAACAATTAACTTAGAAAATAAATTTAGTAACATACTTATTGTTTATGGAGTATTCCCACGTCAAAGCTTGTGATGGTAGGCAATCTACAGAATCAGTTTTAAAAACTGGGTGCTCTGATACCAATTATAACGACTTGGTTTTTCTTACTTTTGAAATTGGGTGAAATTTAAAAGTTTGACCTTTATAAAAACAGTGGAAGACTTTTCTTTATTAAAACCATTTAAAAGGCGATACTAAAATTCTTTTCTTAAAACCCTTTGTAAAACACAATACAAGACTACATGAATAAAACACGTTACGAATTAAAAATATTTATTAAATTATTTACATAAACTTCTTTTTTTTTATAATTTGGATACTTTACAAAACTCTTTCCAAAACATTTTCCTTTCTCTTGCCCATTAGCCTATCCAGCCACAAGATCCACGCATACAAATCCTTAATCAATTGCTCTTTCACCTATTCTCATGGATGTATCTGTTCTCGTACATATATCTACATCATGAGATAAATAGTGAGCCTAACGCTCAGTGAGGAATAGAAATACAGTATGATGCATGCATATATATGATTATGTCAGAAAGGAATCCACCCAATCTATCTTTAGTCACAATTTTATATGGTTCACTCATACATTGAGCTGGGAAATTGGGGATATTTCCCATAGGGAGAATAGTTCCTGGCTGGAAACTAACCCTAGGTAGATAGGCTCTCACATCCTGACAAGAGAAGGGTTTAATCTTGAGTCTGCTGGTTAGAATCCAAACTACCTCCCTAACCACCAATTCCCCTTTACATTCATTTTAATTCGGTCTCTCCCGTGCAATGCATGTGAATACTAATCTCATGGTATCCCTAATTGTTTCTAACATCATGATGCATGTTCCTACAATGCTTATAAATGCTATAACAATATGGATCACAATATAGTGGATAAAAATACGTGTAATAACAACGATGGTATCCAGCAAACCAAGCTATGAACTAAATTTAAAATTCAAAGCATCAAAGAGATTATTAATAGCTCAAAGCAACAAAGAGAGTGTTAACAGTAAAAAAACAAATGTGCAATTAACACTGTGAGTTCAACTAACAACTAACAACAATTAACATTGGATTATTTAGCAATAAACAATGAACTAATCCATGCATTTAGTAACAGGGAGTGATTATCATATAGCAAAGAGGAAAAGAAAATTAAATCAAACAGACTCTAGTCCCATGATGTAGGCCTCCACTTGCCATACACATGCACTATTCCTTACCTCGTATCCATAGCGGGTTTAGCAGTTTCTTCCACTCCACATAAAACCTTCACAGTACCTCACCGTGAATTTACTTCTCCATCACATGCACTTCTCCTCTTCCTTGCTTCCCGTCTTCCTCTTTTGAGAACACCCAAGGGGAGGTAACTGAAGACAGCTCCTTCCTTGTTGCTCGGCCCTTATTGCTTCTCACCAAAGAGTTA
This sequence comes from Begonia loranthoides, assembly GCA_022433065.1. NCBI lineage: Eukaryota > Viridiplantae > Streptophyta > Magnoliopsida > Cucurbitales > Begoniaceae > Begonia > Begonia loranthoides. The sequence goes on along the minus strand of CM039481.1, from coordinate 11,381,468 downwards.
CTTCCACTCTGTCTTTCTTTCTCTCACTACTCTCTCTTATTTTATATTTCTCACATTCTCATAGTGCACCCCTAGCTCCAGAGAGCTTTCTTCCTTTGGCACTCTGTCTTTCTATTTCTTCCAGAGAGCATTCTGTCTCTCCTTCTCTTTGTCTATCTCTTTTATCTCTTCTCCAGCAAACCACACTCATCTACATAAACCTAACCACTTGTATGCTTTTCCACCACAAAAGGAAAGACACATGAAGGGTAATAGAAGACGCTAGCATTGGGATTATACATTATCTTTGCTACAAGGGACGTCCACTTTCCCACATGCAGCATCTGTTATCCCACTTTTAACGTATGTCAGTCCCTTCGCTACAAGAGACGTCCATTCCCCAACAAAGCGCATCCATTGCCTTCATATTTTAGACGTCTGTTAACCTCTAATAGACGTCCATCAACTTCTTTAACATGAGGGACGTCCGTTCCTCAATGAGGGACGTCCGTTCCTTCTTAAAAGCCTTTCCAATTCATTCCAAATGACGCCGTCCCACTTAAATCTTAACATCGTTCCCTTTATTTCTATTTTGAATGTCCTTTGTCCATAAAGGATGTCCCTTCCTTCCCATTTTCTCCTTAGTTCCAAATGATACTGTCCCACTTAACACTAACGCTATCTTCTATTCTTTCGTTTCGGACGTCCCTCTTTCCATTAGGGATGTCCCTCGCTTCCCAAAACAACGACGTATTCTTTTAATTCCTCAATGTTGGAACGTCTGTTTTCCCTTACGGACGTCCCACGCATAAAAATGGTGCCGTTTTCTACTTACTTTTAACAAATGATGCCGACCCCTTATTATGCCAAACATCCACCTTCCACAACAAACGTCTATTCCTCTATATTTCTCATCTGTTTTTCACATCTGTCATCCATTTTTCCATAAAGGACGTCTCTTCCTCATCTTTTCGCCACTGTTTTGCCACTGTTACATTTACTTCTCTACAATCTACACTTAAATCCTTTCTTCTAATCACTACTCTTCTTTCTCCTCCAATGTTCTCTTAATTAGTTTAATATACTTCCTATAATTAATAACCTTAATTCATCCCACAATATTTCTTCATAAGTTTTCATGGCACAATATTGAGTGTAATATGGGCTATTATGAGACTTATTTCTTTTTCAAAAATATTCATTTCGTAAAATCCTTTAAATTGTACAAAGAAGGATTTATCTAGGTATTACAAAAACAAAGGTAATCCAAGACTTCGCAGCCCTGATTAGACTCAACAACAGTTAATTGAGACCATTTAGTGTCAACGAGACACGTCGATGGTCAACCACAACCTCACAGTGATCGATACAATACGCTCGCAATCATCACTTTCACAAAAAGTTACTCGCACGGACGATGGGTACACAAATCCGATGTTAGAAGTTGGAGAAGCTCCGACCGCCTCCCTCCCTCTCTCTCTTGGCCTCTCGCCCAAGGTGAAGAAGAAGGAAGGAGAAGAATCTGATTTTTCTTCCTTTTTCATCTTTTTATTAAAATAAAATAATAATAATTTATAATATATAAAATATAATTTATATATTGTGTAAATGAAATTAAAAAATCCGATTTAAAATCCAACCCACATTAAAACGCTAACTATAAATAATTCCTTTAGTCAAAATAGTTTTTACCAAAACATTTATGAAAATCAAAATGACCACTTGGAAAATCCAATTTGACTATTAGACTGGAAACACACACGGGGTCGGTATGTGACAAAATGGGTCAACCTTCAACGTTGACCAAAAATAACGTGAAAAATTTACACGTAGAATTTTTAAATCATTTAAAAATCTCAGACTCTACAAGAACTGTTGCCACAAAGGTGCAGATTTTATACTTTTTAGCACGTCAACTTTTATGCTACGTATATACATGAGTTTTGCATATTTCCTTTAAGTGCATGGTATTTCATGGTGTGCTCTGATATTGATGCGAGAGGATGAATGCTCTTGATACTTTACAAGGTCATGGTGTCATGAGGCTGTCTCGATACATCTTTTTATTGTGTGAAGATGTTTTATTTGTGCGTTGTGTGAAAATAGGTAATAGGGTAGTGTTCACACGCTCTTTGGGTTTTGAATCTCTAAACCTAATCAGGGTGTATAAGTTTTGGATTGTGTCATTGATGACTGGTTTGCCAACAACCCCTGTAAGGTGCCTTGATCTTCAGATTACACTCACAGTTCTTCCTTTAGGCTCATGAGGTGTTGTCATCTTGGGACTGCCATATTTCTATGTTATTATATCATAAGGTTCCTTGAGTTACCTTCTTTTTTCATGGATCCTTTTTTAAACTTGTGAAAAGATGATATAGGCTTATTTTACTATAGTTGGCTAGCTATCTAACAACATTTTAACAATTGCCTCATTGGTGGCTTGTGGAATCTGTTTTGATTTGAGTTCAAGTATTCCGATGCGAACAAAGTCTTGGGCTCAATGATCAGGTCCTAGTGTGAAAGCCAAACCCTCTTTGAGATATAGCTGCAAAGCTAAACGGATATACTTCACAGAATTTTGAACAAAATTTTGATTGTAATAAAAATAATGTAATGAAAGAATTTTATCACACTTTTTGGATAGCATCGTAAACAATAAGTGAAGAGCAAGCCCTTAAAATTTCATTGTCAAATTCATAGAGATGATGAAGTTATATCCAAACTATCGAAGGGTTGCAATGCTTCGTACCAAACTATTTCATGGATTCTCAATCAAATGGACAACTTCAAGTTTATTTTGGACAACCTTGCATTCAATACATGCAGCGGACGTCCTTCAAATTTGGTTTGAAAAATATGCACAGACAAAGGAGATATACTCGAATGGGTGCAAGTTGGTTTGGAAGGCTGCCTAATCACAACCTCTGAGTTCAATGGCTACCTTCAAGAAGGTCAACTTGATGAGTGGTGAGCTTCTTACAACTTTGCTAGGGATTCTCTTTGTATAACAAAGGGGAGAAAGCTATAGTAGATGAATGTTGATCAACTCTCACAACGAATCAAACACAAGTACACAACTCAATTAGATTGCTAACAATCCGAGTAGAAATTGCAGATTTTCTAAGGGACTTACAATGCAGCCAAAGGCTTACCAAATTTTCTATTCAAAAATTGAGTTGCTACTAGCCCTAGAGTATCTTAAGTAGTCCTCCAAAATAAGGTTGATGTCTAAAAAGAAAACTACAAAAAAACCAACACAAAATACCCTAGAAACACCATTTTCATTTTGCATTAGAATAAAACGCCAACACATAGAAAGATTGACCATCACTTCTCCAGCATGGAAATCCCCTTTCAGCATACAAATGAGGCCTCCAACTCGTGGACATGAAGTCTAGTATCATCGGGCCAAACCTCCCAAATCATACTTCTACCCCGACTTGGGCTTCTAGTAGAAATACTTATCTATATTCAAGGATCATTTGACATTACGAATGACGTTTAATTTTAACAAAACACTGCATTCTAGAAATCTTTAGATGTGAGCTACATTCTTTATCAAAAGCACTTTTTGATATAAGATGGTGTAGGATATCGAATGTGCGAAATACTCTTTGTGGGTTAGATTGTGGCAGTTTTGGAATGTTTCATATATCTCCAAAACTTGTGCTTGAACTTCCACTTATACTTCATTTTGAACAAACCCATGTGGCACATGGATGTTTGATGGAAGGTGTTATTATTTTGAATGCCCTTACCTCCTTCAACATCTACAAAAGAAACACTAAAATTATAATTAGTAAATCTCCACGCATATTTGTGAGTTGAGGAATCCCATAGCACATTAGGTCCTCTACGAGGATCAGTTTGCTCGACTTGACATTTCTGTTAAACCAGCTTTCGGGTCGTAACACAAACCCAACCCAGAAGAGTTCACAGACTCCTATTTTTGGAATGATTTCTTCTACGATTTATGAACATACTCCTTTCCATTTCTAACTAAATTTTTTACCACTTTAAACTACATGTGTACGAATAGGGAAATATCGTCATCCTCCAGCAGACAACCTCAAGATGCCTTCCTAGTAGAACCCTGATGCAAACTGATTTCATTGCTTGTATATCACTATATTATCTATTTTATTGATGTCACTTTTAAAGATATCAACCTAGCTTTGATATCAAAAATTCATTCATACCCCACATGTACCCAAGATAGAATGGGGAATAATCTGGCCCAAGAATTGATCGTATCGTCTGACACTAACTTTAAATATTCCAAATAGCAACATAAATCTTAAATAAAAATAAATTAGGTAGGGCCCAAATAAATGTGATAATCTAAAGGTCCATCAATAATATCAAAAATAAAGTAATAACATATATCCAATAAAATAACAACCACGTTGGAAAATAATTTTAAAATATAAACTTAATATAAGATTACATTTAACAAAATCTAATCTTACAAATAACTCTTGAGAGAACATAACGAAATAAGGAAAGAATTTGCCTAGTCTACTCTTTCACCAGCAACAGATGATCTCCCACCCTTAGACTTGAAAAGGGGAAGTCGTTTGGGATGAGTCAACAAAAATCAGTATAGATAAAATTTCATAGTCAGTGTATAGATAATAAAATATGCGAGTATGCTGAGATAAAATGCTTTATGCATCTAAGTACAAAACGTACAGTTTGGAAGTTTTAAAGCATTCCACTATAGTGTGACACGTGACAAAAAATAACTCACTACAGTACAAAATTTCAGTGAAAATGGAGCCACTCATGGACTTCAAACACACTTTGCTATCAGCAATAATAATAATAATAATGGCGATAATGGGTTATCACAAAAGCCACGAATGACACTGATCAAGTTTAAGATTTTGCGCCTAGGGATACGACACATACAACTTTCTCATGACTGAAGTTTACATCCATCAAACACATCCTCCCATGATCAAATGTGCGTAAATAAAACAAGATTCCCACATGGATCGATCAAACTTGGTTTACATGACTAAATTGATCAATGAAGTGATATGCATGCTCAAAATAAAACATGTCCACTAAAAATACATAGATAATACATAAATTGATGAGCCATAATTATGGGTAAGTCTTTTTACATGGGAACACATCACAAAATAGAATTTAAGAAAAATGATGCAATGTTAAACATGAAAGTAAATCCTTACCTCAACCCATCCTACCAAAGCTAAACCCAAAGTTAACAAATTGCAAGATAGTTCAATCCTCACGTTGAGCCTTCGAATTTCATGAAACAGTTGATGATTTACTCTTATTTGTATAATGAGAACTCTGATCTAATGCCATCGAAGCAAAATTTTGACTTCCTTCAATCCCAAATACTAGTCCTTAATTTTGCTTACTCTCAGTTGCCTCTTTGTAGAGAAAAGTCTTCTATCAAAGAGCAAAAATATTACTAGTATCCACTCCAGCACAAAACAAGGTATAAAATTTTAGTATGCAACTTCCCCCTCCAAAAATTGAAAGAATTAATTATATTTAAATTTTTGAAAGTTTTACCTTAAATTTTTTTTCGGGTCATTATAGCTGCACATAATTATCATAACATAGAATGTATAAAAACAATTACATAATCATCTATAAGCTTATTGTAAGCAATAAAACCAAATGTCATATAGAAGTTATGTAAGACAAGCTAGCTACACAATAAAGAGGTTGTTGCACAATACATTAGATGCGTCAAAACATATGGAGCAATAGAGCAAACAACAAATTAATTATAAAAACACCATTTTTAAAAACATATTTTTATTTATTTTACACATTCAAATTATCATTTAACATATTTTGAAACATTTAACACATTTAACATCAAATAGAACTAATCTAGGTTCAAATTTCCCATTTTTCTTCACTGCAAACCCTTAAATTCAAAAATTCAAAACTTTTAACATATTAATCCAATTCCTTTAATCCAAGTCCCAAAGGTTTATTAAAATGTTTATTTTAATATAGTAAAACAGTTTTGAAAATGGAAACCATGAACATAGGCTAGTATCCTCAAACCAAAACATGTACATATTTTTACACTTTTTGACTAAAGATGCATAAACATGAATAATCTTAATAAATTCCCTCCATGATGACGACCAACATGCTTTATCGACATTTCTATGCCAAGATTGAATTTCAAAATTTAAACACACATCTTTTAACACTCTTTCCATATCATTCATTTCTCTCATTCTCCAACTAATATTCTCCATGAAACACTTTATTTCAAAAGAGTCTTACCTCAACTTAAAGAGTGTAAAGAGAAAGTAGTCCTTTGTAAAACTCTCAGCTTGTCAAAATGAGATAGTTTTTAGCAAACCCATATAGTTATTCATTAGAGAAAGAGAGACTTAATGGGTGTCATTGACATACAACACTTGGTCATCAACTATAAACTTCTTGTCTAAAAACTTGTGTAACACATCACCACACTAAGCACTAGATTTAGTAGGTAACTCCCCACAATTGGACACATAATTTGTAATACCCCGATAATTTTCTCCTGTTTATATAATGCAATGAATTTTGTGAAATAAATATATTATATTGCGAGACGGTATTCTGTAAAAATAATACTGTGTAAATGTATGGAAAAATTATAGGGAGTGCTTAATTATGAATTTTTAATGGAAAATGTACATTTCAGGTTTTCGGTCGTAAGCAATCAATGTCGTGGTCGAGGTTCTCATCCAAAATGCATTATAGAGTGCATTTTAGGTTTTAGGTCGCAACACGGTCGAGAATGCAAAAGAGATGCGAGACCAAAAAACAACAGATTTTGAATCTGTCAAATTCTTGGATTTTACGACCGAGTCGTTGGTTGAGACGCGATCACAAGGTTCAACCGATAAACAAAACAAAGGAAAATTTTGGATAATCAATCGTTGTGCAGTCGAGGTTTTAGACTACTCGTTCGACCAAAAAGTCCATTTTAAATGAAAAATATGCTTCAGTCAGCCATTCTTTAATTTTATTCCCCCATTAATTTCCTCCTCTCCAAAGATGATAGAAAGCTTTCCACGTAGTCAACTTACACTGGACAACCTTCCCTTGAAGTGAGCAATTGTTCCATCTACATTGCGTCCCCGTAAAGCCTTCCCCTCCATTTATAAATTAATGTTAGTGGATGGAGTTGCGTGACAAACTCTGCATTCCATCAGAGAGCTGCGACTGTGAGGAGGTGTGTGAGAAGAGAGAAAGTTGAGTGCATGTGCATGAAGAAGAAAATGGGGGCATTCTAGGTTTCGTATTGCTATGAGTAAAATGTGTGCTACATTCCTAGGTGTGTGCTCCTGCTGGTGTCGGAGGATAATTCTGTAGTGAAAACTTCTGTGAGGTATGAAATGGGTTGAGTCATGGCCAGTGGGGGCTCTACACCACAAGCAGTGTCTCATTTATGAATTGACTAAACATATTTTTTGTGAAATACTTGATGTTGCTCTGTTTGTATAAGATCATGCTGGTCAATCCCTCACTTCGTATACTTATAGATATTGCTCTCTATGAAGCTAATAATCATTGCATAATTATATTTCCTGTTATATACCCACTCTGTTAGTTTAGTCACTACTTTGATGCCTACTTCTTTGATGGACTCGGTTGAGAATAATACCTTGTTGATAATTAACTCTATGTCAGTAATTGCTCAGCTTAACTCTTTGTTGTTGTTGCTAGTGTGATTCTCTGTTATTAGTCTTGTTTTTATTGGATGAGTTTTATCTTGTCTCACTTACTGCTCCAATACTTGTTGCTTTGTTGGACTCGGATGAGAGTGTTGTTGTTTACTCTATCTCCATGTCATTACTGCTAGATAAATGTTGTTGTATTTCCTTAACTGACGAGCATGTTTAGTTACCTTCTATTATGAATTGTCTGCTAGTTTTCCATGGGTGTTTTTCTGCTGCTCTAGAAGTGACAGTTTCCTTGTTAGTTTTCTGCTTGGTTTTAGGTTCTGTCAGGAGTTGTTATTGCTCGTTAAATCCTCCTCTGTACAGTGACCATTAAATTATGCATCTGTCAAAAATAATGTTGTCCTATACCTTGCATTGGTGCTTCATTTATTGGATTCTATGCTGCCCTTGTCGTTATGCCTATGCTCATATTACGTTCTTAATTTGCTGCCAAGCATGTTTAGCATAATGAATAATACTATTCTCCATTAATTACTAAGCATATATAGGATGTTAAACATTGTTATTGCCTTCTTTACTTGCCAAGCATGTCTAAGATTTCGAATATTATTATTGTTGTATTTAAAACGCTGCTCTACAACCCACATTATGATATCTCATTATTAATAAAATAAATTGATTAGGTTATGTTTAGTTAACTTGAAATATCACATTTTAGAGCATTACTCCATGTTATAGCATGTTATTAGTTTATACCATGTTCCATGCTTTATTGCTATCTTTCTATTTAAATTATGTCATGTTAACTGTCATCGCATTATATTGCCTCATATTAACTCTTTATTATCTAATTCAATGATTTTAATTAATTGGATTATTGCTCATAACCATTTTATTATATTGTGTTTCTTGGTAATATAGATTTCGGGCTTACTCTTGGTTGTTAGCTTGGATTTAATTTAATTTAATTCGTTTCATTTTCATTAGATGATGTATATGTTGTTGTGATTGTTGTACTGCATTGACATGCATCATGATAATAGAAACCATTAGGAATGTCACGTGTGGGTTGGTATTCATATGCATTGGTGAGAGAAAAATTGATAAAGGAAATGAATGTAAGGGGAATTAGAGGTTGGGGAGGTGGTTCAGATCATAACAGGGTAGACTCGAGATTATGAGTTAGATGCCGAATAGCGGCCACACTCCCTGCAACGGATACCTCCAATGTCCTAGCTCAATGTATGAGTTGATGTATATAACCGTGAGTAAAAAACAGTTTAGGTGGATTCCATTTTGACATAATCAGTTACAGGCAAACATCATATTGCATCTCATCTCTTGTTGGGTCTTAGACTCACAGTTTGCTTGTGGTGTGGGTACACGCACAAGAATAGGTGAAGGAGCAGTTGATGAAGGATTTGTATGGGTGGGTCTTGTGGCTGGCTAGGCTAAAGAACATAAAAGAGAAAACGATTTTGTAAATAATAAGTAAACAACTTGTTCATTGTTCTTTAATTGAATTACTTATGCTTTCACTACGAAATGTGAAAAATGATTTTATAATTTTAGTCTTTTACTGTAATTTGGAAAAATTATTTTAAAACAAAAGTCATTCACTGTTTATAATGATTTAAGTAACAAGTTTAAGTAAAGGATTTTTAACGATCAGGTTTTAAGAAAAGAACTCTGATTTCAACTTAAAAGGTTTTTATAAATATTTCTGCTGATTTTACAAAAGAAAAGAAAACTTTTAAATTTTACACGATTTTCAAAGTAAGAAAAACTGGGTCATTACATAATTATTAGCATATTAGATCACCCTTTGAATTCCATATACTCGCACCAAAATTTTTCAAAGGCAAATTCTAATTGTTAGATGTCCACTCCAGAGAGGAGTTTTTCACTTGGACATTCGTAATGAACCCAGTCTCCTAGTCCAAAGAGCATTTTTGTCGTCCAGATGTCCGATTTCGAGAGAAACTTTCAATTCCAGACGTCCACACTTAATTTTGGATGCCTAAACCCGAGAGAAGTTTACTGTCAGAACATCCGCACCTAATCTTAGGACATCAACAACAATGCTAAAACCTTACATTCTCTTATCAATTACTCCAAACCTTAAAATCTCATTCATTTCACTAACCCATCAAATAAACAACCACACAAATGTAGAAACAAACCATCATACAATAATAATAATATGAAATCAATTACAATAACTAACAACTAATTTTACTTAAACAATAAATACTTACATAACTCCTAAAATGATACGATAAAATTGTCGAGTGTTACATTAATAGAGATAAATGAGAAAGTTGAGGGCAAGAAAGAAAAAGAAAAGGAAACATGTTAAAGGGAACAAAAATAGTAAAAATGTCACATCCCATAGGGAACCCGAGACAAAATGAGGAGTGACCCAGCCAGAACCTAAACCATGTTGTTGAACCCTTTTTCTTTTAAAATACTTATTTAGCTAGCAGAAGTCTTTAGTAAGTTACAACATGCTAAGGCCTTGCACATTGGGCAATACCGTAAGTTCAATAGTGACATCAAAATAAAGTGATCATATAAGTTTGAAATAAAAGTGTCATAAATACATAAATTTAATACAAAATATTATTATAGAATTTAACAATTTAAGCAAACCTCACCAAACTCTCCAAATACAAATAAACTAAAATAATCAAGGAAATGCCAGCTCCATTCTACGATGGCAACTGGTGATCGCCAAAATTATTACCTGAAGGAATGTCATTGGGGTGAGTTGACTAAACTCAATAAGGGTAAAATTGTATATTCAACATTTAGAATTTTATAGAATAAATAAAGGATCATGCCATGAATGAAACGTGAGATTAGAACTAAGTAGAAATCAACTAGTGAGGTAAAAGTCGAAAACGTCCACCATAGTATTGTATGTACGTAAAATAGGCCCCATAAAATCTCAGTGAAAATGGAGTCACTCATGAGCTCCGAGCACATTGATGCAAGAGATATAGACAAGACGATACTCGGCGATCCCTAAAGAAAAAAATAATATCATAATCAGGTTTAGAGATTTGTTCCCAAGAACATGGCACAGTCAAATGTGTGTATAGAAAATAGGACCCCTTCACAAGCCAATCGAACTTGGCACACTCGACCAAGATTATTAACAATGATGCGCATGCTTTAATTGAAACATGTCTAGAGAAAAGATACATGTAGTATTATAAAATGGACAGTCCTCACGGATTCATCATTTTATATAGAACACTATCAAAATAATCATTTGAAAATGATGCAATGTTGGTAATAAAATAAAACTCCAACCTAAATGTCCTACCAACATCCAAGAAATGCTTAATGAAATGGGAAAGTAATCGGTCTGAATTCCATGTTAATCCGACAGACCAACACCTAATATATCAAGCCATAATTTGACTTGTGAATTTAGAGTTCTAAACTAAGTACACTTATCTATCTAGTTTAAGCTAAGGACTTCTAAGGCTAATAATAATGTTTTAGGTTGTTCACCTCTTCTTTCCCCTTGATCTAATACATTGAGGACACTATTCAAACTCTGGAAACCTAAGTTGCCTAATATCTCTTCCTCATAACCAAACTGCAAATCTCGAACCAGAGGAGCAAAATATTTATGTGTATTTTCTATAGATTGTTTCTTTGAGTTGTATTACCAATTAATTCTCCTCTAAAAAGTCCTTTTAAACTGCGTTGGAACCCATGACTAGAATAAGAACAACCTTGGGGAACTTTCAAAACAATCCGCAAAATATTAAAAATTTTTTAAATTGTTTTGGAGATTCGTGGATCCAAGTCCAGACGTTCGCTCCATGTGCCTCCTACTTGTCGCACTAGCATTGTTCTGCGCATCTCCAAAGCACTATTCAAAGAGGAAGCCTTTGCTTCTACAAAAATCCTCTGGCTCTACTCACATGCTTTTGTAGACATGAGTAGAGGCCACTAGGTGTGGACACATGTCCCCATAGCTTTATTCGTTTGTCTCCGAGGAAACGGACGCTTCCACTCACATGCCCAGACACGATCACTTGCTCATGCAGAAGTGAACGCTTTTGCGGCAGTGAATGCTTCTGCAGAGACTATTATTGCTCCAAACATGTTCCTTCTATGTAGGCCTTTGAAAATGCTTATCTCTGCATCATTTTGGAAGCCTACGCTTCCACCGCAAAAGCTTATGCTTGCACAGACGATTTTCGGCGAGTTTGGACAAACCAAACTCATCGAAAACTACATCACTTCTGGCGAAATTCTAACTTTAACCACCCAAAACATTCCAAAAAATAAACCCAATTTATTTTCATACAAAATTATAACTTTTCCATTCATTATTTCAAACTTTAAAATTCAATAGAACCAAACCCAATCACCCAGTGAACGGAACTTAAGTTTAGATTTTTTTTTACCTCACCTAAGTGTCGAGAGTTACACTCTTTCAACTCGAAAGTTCAAATTACTTCCCAACAATTTATCAATTGTTTTGCCAAGAATTTAACATTCCAACAACTGATTCAACACAATTATTCCAACAAAAATTAAACATCTTGATGTGCCCAAAGTTCCGGAACTGGAGCCCGAGCCAAGGGCTCTTTTATTTTCTAACTTTTTATTTATTTTGTAGGTTTTTGAATCAAATAAACAAAGAGGAGTTGGCATTTGGGCTAATGGAGATCTTGTAATGTTTGGGAGGAAATTATAGGTTTTCCATTATCGCCTAAAACCAGAGCTGTGGACGTTCAAGGGCTATTTCGACAATCGGGACGGCGTCGTTTCAACTTTTGTCCTTCATACAAAATGTAGCCAACATCCAGAGGTTTCGAACGAGATATTGAACGTTGTATTTCGTCTCCATTTGGTATGTCAAATATCTTTATTTCAGAGAGAAAAACTCAAACTCGGACTTGTTGTTGTTCTTTTGATTAGGGTTATTTTAGTCATTTTTGCTGCTAGGGTATTTTGGTCTTTTTGACCTATTTTGTAAACAATAGGGTTTATTTACCCTCGTTTGGAAGAAGAAACCAGTTTTGAATTGAAGACAACTTTTGTGTTTTGGTAAACACTAGTCGCGGCCTCCCCTCCCCTTTAGCGCCGATTTCATCCATCCCCCAAGCAAGGCCCCTCTTGAAGCTTCTCAACCTTGCATCCTTGGGATATTGTTTCTTCCAATCCTTATCTTCGAGGTAAGATTGTGGTGTGGAGACAAGAGAACTATCCAACCTTGGAGAGTGTTGGTTTTCGGCCAACCCCAAAGTCGCCCCTCTCACTAGGAGGTCCGCAGACTCCATTGTATTTCCTCTTGATTTTTGTTGCTCTTTTATGTTCTTTTCTTGCTGTTTGGATAACCTATGTTCTGGTGATTAAATGATTGTTATGTGTTGAAGAAGCCTTTTGGAGATTATTGATTGTAGAAGGTTATTTTTGGATTATTGTTGAGGTGTTGAAATCTGTAATTTTGCTGGATTGTTGTTAGCGCTGATTATAGTATCTGTTTGAGGCCCTTATGACGTTCGTCTCTGTTTGATGCCTTCTAGTGATTTGTTCAAGATTAAGTCAGTGAGCTACCCTCCAAAAATGAGCTTCATTCGGTGTATGTACCTAAAGTTATTCTGTTTTGAATCTGCACTGGTAAATCTGTCCTGCTGGAAAACAGATTTCGGGTTGTTATTGAAATTGATAGATCTTCTAATCCAGAGTGCTTTTTCGGCTGGATTTTTTATATAACTTTCCTGAATATATTAAGTCTATGTTCTCCAAAATACAGCTCTAGTTCACGTATATATTTGGAGCTTGATTCATTTTATTGCTGCTGGTTTGAGTATTGATAATTCTCCGGGACAGATTTCTTTAAGGCTCTCCATTTGTTTCTAGGAGCCTATCACATCTAAACCCATGGTAGTTCTAATATTTACAACGGACTTAACTGGAACTAAGGAATACCTCGCAAGATGTCTAAAAGTCCAAGTCTTTAACTCTAGTAACCCAACTCTAGTAATGAAATGATTAAATTCACAAGTAAGAATTGATTCTTAGGCATAATAAGAGAAGAATGGAATGCCAAATTTTGAGGACAAAAGTTTTATAAGAAGGGGAGATTGTAATATCCCAAGTAAAATAATATTTTAAGGAAAATTAAGTGGAATTTTATAAGAGTTAAATTAGAGAAATTTTAATATATTAGAGAAAATTTATAGATTTTCACAGTTTTGAGGTAGATGGAGGATGTTTGTTGCTAATGGATGTAGTGTGCGGATATCCGTGAATCACAATAACCAGTTATGTAGGTATCTGCGATGAACAATGGAAATGCTTATTTGAGGGAACTAAGAGAAGGAAAAACATGGTCGTTTAGATAAGTAGCCGAGGATGCAAAAGTGACCGCGAAGAGCAAAAATTATGGGGAGGAATGGTGATGATTTGTGGGATTAAATAACAGAGAAAAAAAGACCCATTGAATTAAGAAAATGGAAGAAGGAAGATGCTCCAAGGAAAGATGCCTTACGGGAGCAAATGATGTCGTGTAAGAGGATTAGTCATTGTTGGATCAAGTTATAAGCTTAAATAAGGACTGTTAGATCAGATGGAAGATGCTCCCGTGGATGGGAAAGATTATGTATAGATAAAGCGCTGGACGTTGATTTAAATTAGCAGGCCAATGTATTGGTCATTAGATTAATATACGACGTTTCAACGAACGGGAATGGTTTTGTGGTTTTATTAAGTGGGAAACATTGCCATTTCAGTTAAGTAAAGTGTTAGGAAAGGAAGTAAACAATGTCATTTTGGTTAGTTGGTGCGAGTTGAACAGTGGATTAGCGAAAGCGTTGGCATCCATAGATGGAAACGCGTCTGCTATGAATAGTGCAAGGTAGCTGCAAGTTATGTGGCATGAAGCGAACGGTTGATTAAGTGAATACTGCTTAGATTGATGCTCTTGCAGGAGAGGATACATCCGTAAGTGTACACTTAGGCATCCGCGTACATAAACAGCTTTGATGGCCAATGGTGATTGGTTGAAGATGGCGGTTCTTAAGTATAGATAGGTGGCCGTATAGGATTGGTTATGAGGATGATTCATTGTATTTCTCCACTGACTTCAAACCTCAACTCGGCTCTTTGAAATGGATAGAAGACGAGTGCCACAATTCCAACTACTCTTTGCGAGTGAAGTAATCTTTGAAGGTTAGTGAAGTTTTTTAAGTTAAAGTGATTGTTGTTTTGGATTGCAGTAGAAAAAATACATACTATATTGGATATTTATTTTACTTAATAGTTGTTGTTATATTGGCAATTTGGACAAGTTAAGATGATAGTGAGGTTGAAACAAAGGTGCTTCAACTAATGATTTATCAGTTGTGATTTATGGTTAAAAGTTGAATATTAATACTATGTGATTAAGAGAAGTCGAACTTTGGACAGTATATACATATGCTCTGTGTTTTTGGACGATATGGATATGACAAATTATGTACAATAAATTTAAGCTCCTAGATGAAATAACCGTGGTTGGACTTATAAATAGAATTAAGGAAAGTTAATTAAAGGAAAGAAAGTTAAGTAATTGATGGATAAAATGGATGCTAACAAATGTTATGATATGTTTTAGGTTCCTCAACTCAAGGTGATAAACTGGGTAAATTTTAAGACTCTAAGATAAGCAATGGTTGTGTGTGTTTAGCCTCTGGCCTACAGCATAAGATGCTCTAGGGGAATAAGTAGAAAAGTAAATTGTGGAGTAGTCTTAAGTATATGTTGACTCTATGGTAAATAAGGATGTGAAGTAATTTTAGGAATTGGCAAAATTATGCAGAAACTGATCAACTGTGATATTATTAGACAAAATATTGAAATTTGTTGTGTATAGAACTGTTGAATTGTTTGGTTAAACTATGGGATTGTTAAGGATAATATTGACATTTGTGGTGTGATATTGGTTTATTGGGAAAATTTGGATATAGATGATGGTGATTCTAACGTATTGCAGATATAGTTAGATATAAGCTAATGACTGAAAATATGTTTATAAAAGATGTTCTAATGTTTTGTGGCAGGTTAGTATGACCATTAAGGTTATTTGGCTTTGTTAATATTGTTAACGAGGATATGCTTTCATGCATCATATTTTCTAAAAGAAACAAAAATGTTGTACGTGAAAAGGTTTTATTAAGAAAGAATTGACTAAATAAATATACGTAATAGCCTTGTATGGGCAGGGCTCAAAGACGAATAGAAAAAGAAAAGATGAAATTGACAAAGAAAGGAAAATATATGGAAAGGGTTGTTGCAACTAGGAAAAGATCGGTTGTCCCGCAAGATGTGGACTAAAGGTTGCCTAAATCCTTCTCCCTAGATGGTACCACACAATCAGACTGGAAGTGAAAGAATAAAAGAAAATAACATTGACTTAAACCAGAAAAGACAAAGGAAAAAGAAAGAACAAAATTACATGTTTTTAACTGCATATTGGATGATTGCTTGAAGTTTATGTTCAGTTTAAGTTTTATTGTTTACATTGCTTACTGAGCATTAGGCTCATAGATGAATCTTATGTTGTAGGTAAAATGACGATACAAATATTGGAGAACCAAACAATTAATGGAGCATACTGATAAGGAGCGCTTGGAGTTGTTAAAGCAACCTTGATTGTTCAAAAGCCTCATCATATATAAAGAAAAAGATTGTTGCAATAAATAGACTTTTTGTAAAACTATTTTATAATGATTATTTACATATTGTTGTACACACTCTTAATATGGTATTTAAAAGAGAAAAGTCTTCCGCTACGCAAAGTTGTTTTAAAAAAAAAAGGTTCGTATTTCATTGCTCGAAATCGGGGTGTTACATAGAGTGAGCAGACTTTGTTAGTCAATCAACTATCACCCATATGGCATCAAAGTTCTATGCGGTTCATGGCAAATCGATCACAAAATCCATAGTGATTCTATCACATCAAAACATTTGGACACATAATTTTCTATATATTGCTTCATTCCGACCCACAAAAATTGATGCTTAATGTTCTGATACATTTTAGTGCTACCAGAATAAATAGAAAATCAAGATTTATGGCTCTCTAATGAAATGTCTTGGCTTAAATTCAAATTATTGGGCACCACAACATGGTCCCTAAAATATAGGAAGCCATCATGACTAATTTTCCAACCCTCAAATTGCTTACCTATGGTTAAAAATTTCCTTTTGCTTGTCAGCAAACTTCTAGAAATCCTTAACTCGTTGCAAAAGTGTAGAAGTCACTATCAAATTAAATAGACGAACTGACGGATCATTTTCCTGATAGTGCAGCTCATAATTCCCCATAGTCAAACATTTCCTCCACTGTTCTAGCACAAGGCATAAAAGTGAACATTAAGGGTGATGACTCAAAGCATCAGCCACTGCATTAGCCTTTCCTGGATAATATTCCAAGGAAAAATCATAATTTTCTATATAATCTGTCCAATGGCGCTGTCAAAAGTTCAAATTGCGCTGAGTAAACAAATATTTCAAACTCTTATGATCAGAAAATACCTCAAATTTTGTGCCATACAAATAGTTTCACCATATCTTCAGATCAAAAATAATGGCTGCAAACTCTAAGTTGTGAGTCGAGTAATTCCACTCATGCGTCTTCAACTATCTAGATGCATAAGCTAAAACTTTGTCTTGCTACATCAGAACATAACCCAAACTAACTCCTAGCACATCAACATACACGAAATATGGTAAAGTTCCATTTGGTACTACAAGAACTATGCAGTATTCAATTACTATTTTAGCTCCTGAAAAGTTGTCGGACATTTGTCGTCCCAAATAAACTTAATGTCTTTTCGAGTCAATTAAGTCAATGATAATGTAATGGAAGAAACATTTCCAAAAAATTGACAGTAATAATTAACCAGCCCTAAGAAACTATGCACTTCAGTAACATTCTTAGGTGTTTCTAATCCAATACAATCTTAATTTTAGCCCGATCAACAAATATGTCATTTTGGGAGACAATAAGGCCTAAAAATTTAACTTCAATCATCCAAAAATTGCATTTTTCCTGCTTAGCATACAATTGATGTTCACGCAATGTCTGGAAAATAATCTAGAGATGCTCCATAGGCTCATCTCAAAACTTTGAATATATAAGTATACCATTAATAAACACCACCGCAAACTGGTCAGATAAGGTGGGAAGACTTAATTCATAATATCCATAAAGCTAGCTGGTGCATTAGTCAGTTCAAATGAAAGAACCAAAAATTTGAAGTGACCATATAGAGTCTAAAAATCCATTTTTGGAATATCCTTCCCACCAATTTTGAAGTGGTGGTAGCCAGACCTCAAATTAATTTTTGAGAAAAAAAATAGACCCACCAAGCCGATCAAACAGATCATAGATTCTCGGCAACCAGTACTTGTTCTTAACTGTCACATGATTCAATTTTTAATAATCAATACATAAGTGAAGTGAACCATCCTGCTTCTTCACAAATAAACCAGGTGCACCCCATGATGAAGTACTATTGCAAATGATCCCTTTGCCAATAAATCATCCAGCTAAGTATTTAACTCATACAACTCAGTAGGAGCCATGGGGCCATAAAAATTAGAGCAATGTCGGGCACTAAATCAATATAAAAATAAATTTTGTAATCGAGTGGCGCTGGTCAACAGGAAAAACATCAAGAAAATCAAAGACTATCAACAGCTCTAGGTCTTGCTTAACCGAAATGCGGTCACCGTTAATAACAAAAATACTCCTATAGTGCTCTAATTTTCTCCTACCACCCAAACTTGTAATATCCCATTTTTCATTTAGCTTTCCTTTATCTGTATATAAAAATTTTTCCTTTAAAACTTTATTAAAAACATATGAAGGGAAAAATAGAGTATTCATAAGCTGAAGTCTTTTTAAATATTAAAAACATATCATCACAATTTTAAAACTATTTAAAGCAGACACCATACTTTAAAACTAAACAGTTTAAAAACATTTAAAAATTATTTAAGGTCCATGAAAATATTTAAACACACTTTGTTTCATTTATGAGTCATTACCCCCATGGTCAATACAGGCCAAGTAACTAAAGCGCTCATCACGTCATACTTCTTTCACATACATTTCATTGGGATCACAATCATCACCTATATCACAAGAGAAACTGTGAGCCTAACACTCAATAAGAGATAAAATGAAATGCAATACTCAATATATGCTTATGCATGCTGCCTCAGAAAAGAACCTATTTTTTTGTCATTTAGTTTACATTTCACGTTGGTCTAAACGTTGGGGATTTTTGGAACAAAAGCAAAGATGAACCTTATGGTCCATGTTTGGCTTAACCATTACTTCATCCATACATGGGATGAGCTGTATCCATCAGGGGTGTTATCACCTAGGACCGCCACAATCTCCTGAACCCCCACACGCCATTTATGTCTATTTCATTCATTTCTTTATCATGCAATGCATGCATATGTCTATCTTTTCATAACATTTCTACTCATGATGCATGTCATGGATGCAGTTCACACAGTTCAACAATTTATACTATACATTGAGAAAACAATATAATTTATTGAACCATGAAACTACAAGGCAATTTCATTCCATCCAATACATGGTGTAAATCAACATTTTAACAAGGCAATAACAACATATGCTACATTTCCCAAATATTATAAAGTAGTATATACAAAGAGTAATTCCACAATTTAAACTCCAACCTATCATCATGCTATAAAGATCTTAAATAAACAAGGAACTAAATTGACAGAACCTCTTTCTTCAATATAACCTCATGATAGATACCAATATACATAACAATTTTAATTCAACAAAGCAACACCTATCAAAAATTTTGCCAAAATAGTATATTAACAGAGATAATATATCATTGTCCTAAACCAATTTCATATGTGCTATAGACTGCAGGAAACAATTTCAATCCAACAACATGAACTCTCAATATCAAGCAATAACTAATATTAACAAAAAGGCATCACTAAAGCTTGTTTTCTCAACAATAAACAAAACCTTATTTCTTGCATCAGATAGAAACTGAATGAATAGAGAACCATTAAAACTCACAGAATAGTATCATCAACAGATTCTATTTACTCTATAATCATACAGAGAGTATTTCAACCAACAAAACATTATCATCAATAAGTTCTTATCAAACTAGTAGCTGGAAACAAATATCTCATCAACAGACAACACAAACAATCCTAATCTTGTGATGTAGGCCACCTTTGGGAAAAACATATGCAATATCTCATACCTCTCTTTGCAAAATCCTTTCCTTCACGCTTGTCCCGCACAACCGCACAACAGGAGCAATTCCTCTTGAAACTCCTCCCTCACAGTCTCACAGAGCACCAAAGAATTCTCCAAAAAACCAAAACAAAAAAGCTACCTTGAGAGAACACCAGGAGACGTGTTTTTCTTCTGCCAAAACTCTCTAATATGCTTATAAACATTCAGGGAGAGTCGATAAGTCACAACACTTCATTTTCCTAGGCACCATTTCATTTTCCAAACAATGGTTAGCCATTTTCTAGGTGATTCTTGATATTTTGCTCAATCACCCTCTTCACGTGATTGACCGCAAATCATCAAAGTCACAATTGTCATGACCATGATCGACCATGATTTATCGATGATCAACCACAAATCTGTCTTTTTTAGAAAACCCAGTCGATCACCCTCCAATGAACGATCGACAGCTTCTAAAATGGTTACAATCTATATAAATTCTACCATGGAACCAGTCGATCATCCTCCTTCAGCTGATCGATCGCTTCCAAATTGCTTACTCTCTATAATATTTTGTATAGAAGAAAATAGACCCCCTTCTTCTAGAGATATACCGCTAACATTATAATTATTGTTTTCTCCATTCTGCCTCCTATGAAATCAACAAACAATCTTACTTATTATTCTAACACGTGACCAATAACAAAACTAACACTATTATCATCCAATATATCGTTAAACATCCAATATATCATCGTTAAACTAACACTAACACTATGATCGATTCCAATTTTCACTTTATAACTGCTCAGCTAGTCCATACCGAGGATCACATTAAATTGATTCATAGGTATCACAATCAGGTCAATGGATAATTCATGCCCACAAACAACAAGGATAATAGATTCCATGAAAAAATTCATCTAACAACTTTTACCCATATGGGAACTTAACATAAGGGGGTTTCCAAGTCTCTTCATAGTCAAACTCAATATACATAAACGATACATGAATGAAAAAATGAGTCACACTAGCATCAAATAGTACATGTCTAGTAGTAGAGAAGATAAGGATCATACTAGCAATGACACCTTGGCCAAGAAAACCAAATACTTCAGATCCAGCTATTACATATGTCTGACCCATCATTTTCTCTTTTTCATTTCTGCCACCTCTAAAAAGCCCTCCAGGTTGGCTAGGAATGGGTCCCAGAAACTAACTAGAAGACCTTGCTATAGTGGAGTTAGAAGTGAAACTCTGCTAGTACCCAGCAATTCTCTAGAAGTATTAATAGAAGGTAGCATGTGAAATGGAAAATAATGAAAGAATAATGAATCGGTCTAGAGAACACTCTAATATGCTTGAAATGTGAATGTGTAATATTAAAAAATTATATGCTTTCAATGTAAAGAATTGCTTATGCAATGTGTTTTGTTAAATATAATGTGTTTAGAAATAGAGATATATGAATTGAATGTGTTGAAATTATAATATGTGTTATAAATTGGAGTGTTAGTGATATGGCTAAAGGAGGAGTTGGAAAACAAATGGCTAAGGCCCCTTTAATAGGAAAAGTAGTCGACCAACTTGGAATCGATCAACCAACTTTTATATAGAATTAATTTTGGGGGCTCTCTAGTTGAAAAGTGGTTGACCAGTATAGAAGTGGCAGACCAAAATAATTACAGATTTGAAACAGGGGGCTCTCGAATTGAAAAGTGGTTAACCAGTGTAGAAGTGGTTGACAAAATATTTACATATTAGAAATAGGGGGTTCACGAGTTGGAAAGTGGTCCACCAACATAGAAGTGGTCCACCAAAATTTGCGAAGGAAAAGGATTTTGGGAAGAAAAGTGGTCAACCAAAATACCAAAAGTCACCTAGATTTTGTTGAATGTCACGATCTAATTGGAGGCCTTTGAGGTGGAAACTCCAGACCTTGCCGTGAAGAGAAACACCTCCAACTTGGAGCTGGAGAAGGATAATAGTTTGAGGACTTAAAGGCTTGAACACTTGGACTTTGTAAAGAAAAGAAAACTCTCTCTCTCAAGAACCTCTCTAGAGCTCTTCTTCTCTTCTTCCTTCGAAGGCTAAGTTATGTTGAATTCCTTCATAGTTTTTTTAAGAATTTTATAAGATTATGGAAGTTATAATAAAAGGATGAAGTGGATGTGGAGGGAAAAATTGGAATCGGCTGATTGTGGTATTTCATGTTGGTTATTTATTTTCCTGAAATTTTTTGGTTAAGCTCATTGGATATATTATTAACGAAATTTTAAGAAAGAAGTCAGTCTTAGAATTAATGGATTTGGTTAAGAAATGAGAAAGTTATGAAAGGACAAAGTTAAGTAAAATTAGATCAAAACCCTATAATGTTTGTGTAAACTATTATGTTTTTATCCTGAATTATGATGGATGTCTATTGGTTTAGAAGGTATTAAGAAGAAGTAATCTGTAATGTTGACTTGTGTGAAGAATTTAAGGTAAGAGATATGCATGTGTGCATGTGCTTGACCATTGTGGTCTACATCACAAGATATTAAGTTGTATTATTTTGCAATGTTGTTTGACATATTGTTTTGGTAGTTGCTAGCTTAGTGATGATAATGTTGTTGGATTCACTGCTTTGGTAATGTTAATGGTTATAATATGATGATAAACTATTGAGCTTAAATTTAAAGATTAAATGAAATGCATAAATGTCATGCATCATGATTTAGGTACGATATGAAAATGTTTGCATGCATATACATTGTAATGTGAATGAAATTGACTAAATAAACATAAATATGCATTGAAGGTTGGGGGGATCAACAACAGTCCTACTTGGGAGAATTACAAGATGATGTATCTCTTCCCCCGTTGGGATTGAGTGACGGTTCTGCCCAATATAGACCATAAGATGTATCTTTTCTCTTGGACTAATAATCTCTAACGTCTAGACTATTATGTGGATATAAATTAATGGACAGAAAAGATAGATTTTTTACTTTAATGCATAAGCATTAGTGTTAAGATAACATGAGCATACATTGAACATTTTCATTTTATCTCTTACTGAGCATTATGTTCATAGTTAAATCTTGTGATGTAGATGAGAAATTTGATCCTATGGATGTAAATATAGAGTAAAGGATTGCAATGGAAGGAGCATAGCCTTGTAGAGCGCTTATGTTATCCGACACATTTTTACCAATGGGTTGCGGCTCACTAAAATGTAAAAGATGTATATTGTACATAAAGTGTGTTAAGAATCCTTTCAGAATTTAATGCAAATTATGTATTTTGAAAATGTGTATTGCCTCCACTAATTCTTTTGTTTTCCCTCACATTTTTAAAGAATATTTTTTTTATACGACCCAAAGACAATAAATATTAATGTGATATGAAAAATGATCACGGAAAAAAAAGGGTCATCACAAAAAGAATGAGGAGCATTACTGGGAAATAATACTTAAGTTGTCTTAATAGATTAAGGAATCGATTAGGAGGATTGTAATACCCTGATATTATTAATTATCGAGATATTACAGAGGGCATACTAGGAGTGTTAAAATTAGGGTTAAAAATGATAAAAGGGATGTATTAATTTAATTTGCTAAATTAAATTAATGATGGGAGATTAATTAGATTTATATTTTTAGGAGAGAATTAGTGAGGATTAATTGGGGGATTAAATGAAAGTGATTAATTAAAATTGAAATGAAAAAAAAAACTTAAAAAGGGGGATATGTGAACCGGTTCACTAAGTGAACCGGTTAAGAGGGGAAGAATGGCCCTTGGGCCATTCGTGATCTGCAGACGAGAGAGAGAGAGAGGAGACAAGTGGGCGAGAGAGCGGTAGACAGGGGAGAGACAAAGGCGACTAGTCGCGCGAACAGGAGGAGACGGTGACAGAGGGTTCAGCGTGCGGCTGCTGGCGAATGAAGAGGAGAGCATCGGGACGGCTAGGGCACGCAAATTGGGGCTTGGGATCGATATTGCTGCTACAATTCTGGCAACGGGACGAGGTAAGTCAATAGTTTCCTCCTTCCCCTTCATGTTCTGACGGTCATGCGTGGGCTAGGGTGCTCGGAGCTCAGCATCGGGCAAGCGTGGCTGTGGTTCGGACTGGCGTGGCATCCAGCGCGAGACTGGACCGACCAAAGGCCAGTAGTCAAGCTTATTATGGGTTGAACCGGCGAAAATGACAGTGTGGGCGTGGGGAACTCTCTGTGAATCTGGTATTGATGGTCAGGCGTGCTGAAGGGCTGTAATGTGCTTGTCTCCTGGGTGCTAGATAAAAGAGACAGAGAGTGTGAGATTTATGTTAGAGAGCAGCTCCCTTCTCTGGAGAATTGTTGAAGGCCGAAGCAGAAGCTTGGAATGGGAGCTGAGAGTGAGGTCCTTGTCCGTGAGCTGGAGTGTCGTGAGGAGGGGTGATGGCCGAGAGTCCTATTATGTTGGTAAGATAGATCTCCTCTCTGTTGACTTGGATGTTTAAGTTTATGCATACTGGTTATAATGGTTAGATAAAGAATTTACTTGATAATGTCTCTGTTAACTCTTGCTAAGTGTGTGTGTGTTGAATGTGTACTCAACTGGTTATGTTTTTTGAATGGGTTGATGCTCTGTTATTGATATTCTGTGATGGTTGAAGTAAGGCTAAACACTTCGTCGGTTGTATGTGCTACAAGCCGTGAGAGTAATTGGACTGCTATGTTTTGTTTATGATAAAGTAATTAGTTTAGAGAAAGATTTTGAGATATTGGATGAAGTAATGTTTTCCTGCTTGGTTTATAAATGATAAAGAAATGGGAATAATTATTAGATTTAGCCTCTGTTGGATTATTGTTGTGAGAGATTAATTCTATTATTTCTAATTGTTCATGCTACTTGATAAATAAATTGGTTAAGTTGCTATTGGGACTGTTGGAAATAAGTCGATAGAAAACGTTAGGTGATTAGGTTTGAACTAATGATGTCAATGTTGTGATTAATGATCGGTGATTAGTAATGATGTGATGTTATGGATTTATGAAGGTACAGGAAGAGTAGAAGGATAACTATTAACTGCCAACCGCAATAAAGTCTTGAGGTAAGACTTGGGTGTGTCTTCGCTTGAGGCAGCCCTACATCGCAAGTAACATGTGCATGAGTTGTGGAGTCTGTATGTTTTCTATGATACTCTGCATGTTTATATGTTTGTTAGTTGTAGGTTAGTTCTCTGTAGTTTTCTGTTGGTTGGCTTCCATAGTTAGTGTTTGCTCTATTGATGATACTAGAATGCTCACTGTTGATGTTGATAGTGTAGAATGCATATTATATTACTCTATGATACTGTCTATGCCTGTTGGCTGTATGTTTTGGATGCTCTGTGCGATAGCTCTCTGTTATAGTGTGAACCTGAATGTTTATCCATGCTTGAATGTTCTGTATGTTGCTGTAAATTCTCTGTTGATACTGCATAACTTTATAGATGATTTCCTTACTGTTGGTGCCTTGACTTGGCTATCCGCTGCAAATCAATGTTCAGTTCCTTGTTGTAAATAAATCCTTGAGCATGCTATTTAAATTGAATGTTCATATCTAATGTAATCAACTAATTTACTGAATATGTTGACCTTATTGTTAATTTGTCAAGCATGTTAACCTAATCAATCTAGCTAACCTAAACAAGATAATAATTATAAGCATGTAAATAAAATAGGATATAGACTTTTCAAGCATGTTATTGTTCATTAATGCATTGTTTGTTTAAATATTGGTTTGTATTGTCAAGCATGCTTATGTCCGTTACGGTTGCTATATGAACTCTCTTGTATGCGCCCTTAGTTAATTCCTCGTGTGTTTTAGGGTAGTCACATGTTGATAGAAACAATTAGGAACACCATCACGGGGTGGCCACACGCCTTGAGTGAGGAAAAACATTAATCTTTCCTTTATCGGGATTACAAGACTAATTGACAGAATTAATTAGAAATCGTAGGATTTCCCAAACTCCATGATCCACGTATGAGATATTCTTAAAACACGTACTATTCCTAAAATATATAATTAAATTAGTGGCTTGGGGCGGACCCATTCCAAATAATTTGAGTGGCATCTCATATGCATAAACCTATTTTCTTACTAGGCCTTTAGGCTCACATCTTACTTGCGATGTAGGTACACATATGCGCAGAATGCCTAGGGCAATGAAGAAACAGTGGATGAGGGATTTGTACGAGCGAGCTTGTGGTTGGCCAAGCTACGAAAAGTTAAATATATATTGACTTGTAATTAATTTAAATTAAGTTTTCCTTCTTAAATTGTCATTAAATGTTTAGTTTATTTCCTTTAATTATTTACGCTTCCGCCATGAATGTTTTACGTCCGCAAGAAATGTTTGAAGTGTCTCTAAGAGCCCGACTTGCACTCTGATATGTCTTTCATAAAAGCTTCAATTTTTAACGCGTTTTTAAAAAGGGATTTATGAAGAAAAATATGGGTCGTTACAAGGATTATATAAGAAGGGTCGTTACAAGGATTATATGAGAAGTGGTTATAATCCTTGGATGATTTGGTATTGAGTTGATATAAGTCTGATGTCTTAAATTGTAGAAAGTTGGTAATTAGATACGGCCATGGATAATTGGCCTTTGGGGTTGGACATTCTCAAGTGAGTAAAATGTGAATCTGTATAGATTACGATCCTTGGGGAAGAAGTATAGTCGACCGTACTATAGAAAATAACGTTGAAACGGTCGATCAAGGGTTCAGGACTACGAGTGTAAGGATGAAACTGTATAATCTGTGTTTAACCAGTATTGAGAAGCAGTCGACCAGAACATAGTATTGTGTTGCGAGAGTGGGTATCTGCGGATGAGTAGACATCCAAGGAATAGTGGGTAACTGAGCTTAAGTTTGGGTAGCCGCAGATGTATAAGTGGTCGACCGATATTAAGGTACGGTCGATAGTAATTCAATGAACTTCCTTGAGAGTAGACGACCAGTCTTTGGGGCGGGCGTCAAAAAAATGATAGAGTCTCGGGTTTTTATACCATAGTCAGGAGTGGTCCACTGTTGCTGAGGGGCGAACAACTGGAACCCTGTTTGTTTGCCTTGAAAATGTGTTGGAGTGGACAATCACAACTAGGGTGCAGACGTTCAGAACTTGTGATTTTAGGATGTTTTCATTAGGTTTCACACAATTAGTTTAACCATTACATAAACTCCTTTTGGGTGAATAATGAGACATAGAACATATCTAGATAAATGTATGAGACCATTTCATACAGCATGTGTACGCTTAATAAAAGATCTACATAGTTCATATTACATGCATTATTGGTATGTGTTATATATATTCAATGTATGCATAGTGAGAATGCCAAATTATGTATTGGGAAATATTTATACATATGAAAATATTATCCTGGTGGTATTATTGGTCACATAAGAACCCAATATGTCTCACATGGCTATGTATTGTGGGACATATGTGAAGTAGAAAATAGAATAGGAGTGATTGTGGGTCCCCCTTGGGTTGAAAATCCCTAGCCCTCTGGAGGTTATTATATTCATGGACACACCTATTAGAGACAGTGGCCAGTATGGTGGGGTTCTATGGTTATGTGCGACTTTACATACCATAGTGTATAATTATTCACGTTGATAATCACATAAATGTTGACATGCAGGAATATGTTGACATTAACATAGTAACAACCCGTATTTTTATCCTTCCACTTTATTTTCTTTAAAAACGTATTTAAAGTTTTAAAACCTTCATTTCGGCAAAGCCTTTATTTAACATCTCTTTAGATCAAAGTGCCCTGTTTAAATCCTGATTGTTACTATGTTTTTCCTAAACTCGTTTAAAAATCGTAGGAAGTTAAATCCTTGTTTGGTTTGGAAAACCTAACGGAAACTAGGTTAAATAGCGGAAAGGAATTTGAAAACCATTTAGTTGAGACATAATTCAGAACGAAAAGTCTAAATCAAACATTTCTAAAGTTCAGGGTTAAATCTGCCACATATTCAAAATATGTGTTAAAGCCATAGTTAGTACTTTTACAAAACGTGTTTACTGTTTAACCCTTACAAAATACATTCTTCTTCTTTCCTTGAGCCATCAGTCAACTCAGGTCCCATCTCCTCCGGATAATCCACAGGCTCCATGGGGAGGGCCTCCACCTCTGCGCCTGGTATCACCATTTCATTACCTACACCACAACTAAGGAAATGAGCCAATGGCCCAGTAAAGAAATGGAGTTATGCTTATGTTATGCCTCTCTTTAGTCCATTACGAAATGGGGGCCACCCAAACCAACTTCTATTACATCCATTCGTTCGTTCATTCTTTACTCATACATCGAGCGGAAGATTGGAGGACCCATATAGGATGGTATAGTCGACCGGGCTAACCTCCTTGGTGCATACTAGGTCCCGTTCTCGTTGAAGTCAAGGTTATGCCGAGTTGCCAGACTAGACCTGACTACCCACCAGCCCCAAATTTCCCATTCATTCTATCATTCATCTTCTTTTACAATTTTTCCTCACTCAAAGCATGTGAGTACCATCCTAAGGGGGCACTCCCTAGTTGTTTCTATTAACATAATGCATTATGACAACTAAACAATGCATATATTGAAGGTAAATAATAGTATTTAATGAAATAACAATTCAATAATAAATGATAGAATTTAAAGATACACGAAGAGAATGATTATAGCGCAACTATAAGAGAAACATATAAAACAACATCTAGAACATGCTATTAGACAACGATAATAAATATAGCAGACATCACAAAAAAAATGCTAACTTTTAGTTCAGCTCATCTCTACTTAGCAGTCTTCCATATCTCATAACTTTCCTTGATATCATAATCTAGTTCCACCATTGAGCAAGTATGAAAGTATAACGACAGAGAACCTTAAGGCTTAACATTCAGAGCACACAACCAAGTAACACTAACTAGTGAAGGTAAATAAGCATTAACTTCAAAGCGTAACATCCAGAGCACACAACCAAGTAACACTAACTAGTGAAGGATAACAAAACTACAGCAACAAAACATACAGCAAAACAAAAGAACACAGCAGAACAAAGCAAATAACAGAGCCGACACAGCTAACACACACACATTATACTTATGGGTAGGGCTACCTCAAGTCAGAGACTACCCATTTCCTTACCTACATGTTGAAGGAACAAACAGGGACAGCAGCAACTCCAACTCCCAGTGACACACTCACCCTGCAGGAGAGAAAAGCTAACGAAAGACGTAGGAGAAGGGAGGGAAATGGACTGAACTGAGGGAAAGAACTGGAGGTTAAAAAGGAGGGAGGACTTACTAGGGTAATCATCATGTAGAGGAGGAGAGGAGGTTGGATGGCTATAAGGAGTTGGAGCTGGCGATTCTTGTCTAGGAGCATTTTTCTTCGTCGAAATCTCGTGTATTAATGGACTACATGACAAGTTGTCTTATTTAAATCCCTAAAATTTTGCTGTTCTACGATCTTTCAGATGAGTGTGAATGCCTTGATCTCGTCCACAGTCATCCACATGTGTAAAATCCCCAAGCCAAATTTTGATCGTGGACGAGAATCGGCATCCCCACCTCTGTCCGTACTGTCTGCAGCTAACCCTCAGACGACGTTTGGCATCCGTATGTGTCATTCGAATCTATCCATAAATTGGACAGATTCAAATCGGACGATGCTTGTCCTCGTCCGTGCTTGTCCATAAGCGTCCGATGGTTCCCAGACTGGGCCAGAGTCAAATCAGACGTGGCTGAACTTGTCCTCATGTCATCCGGACTCGTCCGAAAGTCCGAGACATATTGAGACGTGGATTTGCGTCCCAAAACGTCCCAAGTCCTAAGGCAGGCGCTCAATTTACTTGCGGATGCTATGGCCTTGTCCACAAGTCATCTGCAGGCGTCCAAAAATGCCAGGACAGCATTTTTCTCACAATTTCGAAGTTAACCCTTCATCCCAAAATCCTTCCTCATAGATACACGCTATAATGAACGAGCATAGATACACAATGAATTGTATAATATCATTTCCAAATTCAATTACATCGCGTATACGGAGGAATTAGTACCGAGGTATTACAAACATACATGTTAATAATACGATACTTGTTAAATAATATGTCCATTTAATAATAAAGGGAGCTGATTCACAGTATCACTGCATCATTGTGAAAGGAAAGTCGTGATATGCATTTCATATCTATTTATTGCATAATTGTTTGTCATGGAATGACATAGTTAGATGGATTGTGATGGTATCTAAATTATGATTTGTTATATCATAAATCTAGGCATTTGTATATGCAAAACATTGAAGAATTCCTTCATATATAGTGTTCAATTGTGATAGACATTAACTAAAAATGTATAGATAGTTTATGATAGACGTTAAATAGAAATGTCTAAAAAGAATGAGAAAGGCATTAAGTAGAAATGTCTAAAAATAAGGAATTCCTTCATATATAGGATTAAGTAGTTGAGACATGGATTATGTAATATCCCGAATATTTATTGAGCTAAGCACAAGGCTTATATGATAAATTGAGATGATAGGATTGGAATTTGACTATTTGAAAGTATTGGTCAAGAGAAACATATTTGGAATAAGTGAATTATGATACCCCGATATGTTCATAATTAGTTTAAAAGGAAGATTAAGGTTAATTGTGAGTGAATTGGTGATGTTTGGAATTAGAAAGGATGATATCGAGATCGAGTTTGTGATTGGTAGTCAATGGATTAGTAAGAGAAAATGCACTTGGATATAAGGTTGAAGTTATAAGTTCTATTATATTTTGGGGTATATTAGATTTAATAAAAAAATAAGATAAAAGAGGAGTTATAGAATATATATTTGAGTATTATGGAATGAATTATGGATAGTTGGATAATTCAAGTGTTGGCCAAAGAGAAATTATATTCAAACGTAATTGGACACATTTGGATATTGTAAAAATGCAGTAAGGAATGGAAGTTCGGATATAATTCGGTATGGAAATGTGAAGCATATGGTGTAAATTGGTAGATAATATAAAGTTCATATATGTAAATATGTGGTATTGGTGCTTAAGAGTTTGGAGAAGGCAAAATAGTATGGAGGATATTTCAATTAGATGAAAAACATTAGGTTAGAGTTAAATATATAAATATATATATATATATATTGGAGACATGCATAGATTAAGTTAGAGGAAATAACGTACGTGCATGATCTGGGGAAGAATTTCATGTTGCGTTCAAGTTTGGAATCTGCGGCCGATTGGGGCGATCGATCAACGAACGTCGATCGACCGGCGCTATTCGACCGGCAGGAAAAAGAAATTTTTTTGAAGGAATATGCAAACGTTTGGTTGAGGAGCGGTTGAACGTCCTTCATTAAACTCAATCAGCTGCCAGTTTTAAATGTCGTCTGAAGATGTAAACTGTCACTGGAATTGGAAGATCTTCAACTTCAATGCTTCATTGATGCGTAGAACATTATTATTGTCACTTATTCATCTTCTGAAGGCTGCTGAAAGGGCGCTGGCGGGTTGCTATTCATGTGGGTCATTTGGAAAGTTGGTAACTGCTGTGAAAATGAAGCACTTAGTTGTCTGATCGTCTAATTGGTTTATGGATGTGTTCTGTGGCCTTTTGTCTTCAATAGGACACTGAGGAGTTTGTTGTAGTTCTCTATAAATTGAGAAGCAAAAATGGACGAGAAGGAAGGAGAAAAGCAAACGGAAGTGCTGCCAAAATGGTTTGAGAGAGAAGAAGAGTCTGCAATCGTGAAATGGTTGTGGAATATTGTCGAGACTCTAACAAATTTAGAGAGAGAGAGAAAGAACTGGTGAGAGAGAGAGTTTTATTTCTTGTGGAATTATGAACAGAGAGAGGGAGAGTTTGAAACCATGACGAATATGGTGAAGCTTTTGTATTCTTCATTGGACGATGTGAAAGAGGAGATTGAGAGAGAGTTTGCAACCGAAAGTTAGGATGTGAAGCAGGTGGATTGCATGGTTTTATTCTATTCAAAAGGGAATGCTATGGCTGTGATGAAATTATTAGTGAAGGAATGTGAGGACGTTGAGAGAGAAGCTGCCGTAATATTCATTGGAATTAGAGAGAAATGGTGTAGAACAGATCGTGAACCGAGAAGATAGTAAGGAGGTCCGAAGAAAGATGAAGCCATGATCAAAATATTGTAGAAGAGAATATTTATCATGTGCTAAATTTGTAAATCTATGGATTTCAGGTAAGGAATAATGCTTGTGTTTTGTCTGAAAGGACCTACATCGCAGGAGAAGGATTTTTATGTAAATTTCTATGTTAGTCTTTAACTATGGTTATCTGGTTAGGTTATATATTTCTACATTAGTTTACTAATAGTTATGATGAAAATGGTTTTTCTAAGATCATGGTTATTGATATAGGAAAATTAGTATAGCTCCTAAATTTATATTTAAATGGTGAATACCATAAGATAGTACTTATACTATTTAGACTAAGTTAGAAATAGTATGTAAAGGATAGAGAATTTGATATGTGACATTATAGTGTAATAGGAATGTGTTGAGTATTAATGTTATAGTTGAAGTATAGTATTGTTTGTTAATTGTTTACAGTATTGTTTGCAATATATGAACTGTTGTATGTGACATTCATGTAGATATGTTAATAGAATGTACGTCATACATTTCATGGGCTAATAATGAAGATAAGAATGGTGTTTCTACGTGGGTTCAGAAACTTAAGAGGTTGCTCACACGTAGATACAGCTAGTTTGAGTAAGTTTGGAAACTTAAGAGGTTGCTCTTACTCAACGAGTGGTGAGTTCGGAAACTGAAGAGCTTGCTCTCACCTAACGGAAAAACAGTAAACGGTAATGAATGTAAATGTAGGTGGATCCATTCTTACTGAGTTTGGAAACTGCAGAGGTTGCTCTCATGTAAAAACAAATCCAAGTAGTGGGTTCGGAAACTGAAGAGGTTGCTCTGACTCATCTTACAAAGGTATCTGACTTAATCATATAGAATGGTCATAGAGGTTATAGTTGCATTTCATGATTATATTCCTTACTGGGCGATAGGCTCATTATTCCTCCTGTGATGTAGGTATGCAAAGGATCAAAGATAGTAGCAGTTGATGAGACATTTATGCGTTACAGACTTGGCGGCTGGTTAGGCTAAAAGGTTTAAAGAAAAAATGTAATGTTTGGTAATAATGGTTTTGAAAAGTGAACTTTCATTATAGCATTTCGTTACATAAGGGAGGTTTTTGAATGATGTTTATTTCTTTAAGTATTAGAAATACAAGTCTTTCGTTGTTGCAATGTTTTAAAATTTCACAGTATGATATGTTTTAAGTAATAAATAGTTTAATGAAAAAGAGTTTAATTATAAACTTCTTATTTAAGTTAGTTTTCAAACCAAAAGTCTTCGGCTGTGATTTAAAAAAAAAGTTTTCAAAAATCTTGAGTTTTAAATTAAAAGAATAACTGGGATGTTAAAGATTATGATAGATATACATTGTAAATGTCTAGATAGCATGAGATTAGACAAAAATTAAAAGTGTCTAGTATTGGTATTAAATAAACCATAGAAGAAAATGAAAGATGGTTTGGGAATTAGACATTAATTAGAAATGTCTAAATAGTAATGGTGATAGATAGACCAATAAAGAACGTGATCTACAATATAGGAAATCAAGTTAGATGGTACAGACAAACTATAGAATAATTATTTTATAGAGTTTGGTGATGCTTATTGGAAATAGCACATGAGGTTTGTGTTGAAAGTATTTAATAATTAAGTACATATGGGTGTGCACTAAACATTTCTTACATAAAGAAGTGCATCACATAGTTGAGATATTAATTAGAATCTTTAAAGATCTAGATAAACATAAAACCTAGGATGTGTATCATGAGAGATGATCAAAAGTGAAATTTTGGAAGTTAAGGATGTGAGGACTAATCATGTTGGGCTTAGTACATGGTTAGTTGTGAAATTAGTATGGTTTATAATATCTTTATATTAGAATTCTTACTGAGTTCAAAAAGCTCACAAATCTTTATCATATTTTTTTAGGAATAAGTGATAGCAGATCAAGGAAAAAAAGGTAAGGATAAGTTGGTAAGATAATTTGCATATCATAGACCCAGTAATATGGTTTGAGTTTTATTTTAATATATTTAGTTTTAATTTGGCCACTGTTTGTAAAATAAACTCGGATACAATTTTGTAAATAAATAAAAGTATACAACTTTCCTGTCTGGGTGGATTTTTATATCTATGTGGCCTATTTGTTCGAGTGCATTTTGTGTGATTGATCAGCTTCCGCTGCAAGTTGTGAGTTTGTGATCGTTCTCCGAGAGAAAAA
Source organism: Begonia loranthoides (assembly GCA_022433065.1). NCBI lineage: Eukaryota > Viridiplantae > Streptophyta > Magnoliopsida > Cucurbitales > Begoniaceae > Begonia > Begonia loranthoides. The sequence continues at coordinate 11,347,180 of CM039481.1, read as the reverse complement.
TTCGATTCATGGTGTGGTTCCCTAGGGAATCAGTGGTCAGTTCATGACAGTAGTACCACATCATATCAGCTACGTATTAGCCAGTTCAACAGTCACAACATCAATTAATACATCACCCATCAGAAATCAAAAATTGTCCACTTCCACTGTAATCACAATAAATCTTTAGCACAGTTTATACTTAAAATTACAGTCATCAACATGGAAACAAACATTCCTAGTATCTTGATGATGTAGGTTAAAAGGTCATCCACATGCATCATAACTTACTTGGTGATTTTGTCCCATGTATAATACTTAACATGAGTACCTCCGTGCTGCAATTAACCTCAAACACATAACTACAACTTAAACATTCATTTAAAATACACAGTAATTTCCATACTCAATCTATGTAGTTTATACTAGTTATCATCATCTCAACATAACATGCATTCCTCATACCAACTTCTTCCCATGTAAAATAACCAATGATTTTATTAATTTTGTCTTCATTCTTTAATCATAACTTAGGGAAACTATGCTCTATCCTAAATTTCCAATTTACTAGCAGCACGGAATTACTATTTTTTACTCCAGAGAACATATCTTAGCTTCAAACAGTGAGGGAGAGAAACACTTTGCGGATCCTTATCACGAAAATACATATCAGCTAAAGAGTCTCACCTTAAAAATACAAACGAGAGCTGCATGGTGTTAAGAACTTGGGCATCAAGTTAAGATAGCATGAGCACAAATCCTTCTGTGAAAGCCAACACTTCTACAAATACTTCATCTTGAGTACCATTCCTCGCTTAAAACAACAACATTTCACTCCATCTTTTTATTTTCTACAAAATCTCCCATTCTGTGGAAGAGTAAGCTTCTGCACCTTCACTATTAGTCGTGGCACTTTAATCCAAACGATGATGTTCCTTCTCTTTAATACAATGTCATAGGAACGTTTGTTGCTATGGACACTTTTGCTACATAAAACGACTATGTTTACTTTTACTTAACCCCTTCCACATTGCATCTTTCCTTTCCATGGAAGCATCTTTCTCAAATCTACTGATTCAGATTCCATCCTCTAATTAAATCCAACAGTCCTTCATGCTTCTACATCCATGCACATCTTCCCTTTCCGTAAAAGTATATTTCTCCATCTTTGATATCAGCCATTCATTGACCTCATCCTATGGTTGTTGTTTCATCCGTTCATCCTCTAAACATTTCTTTATCAAAAGGACATTGTCCTACTCATGGATACCCATACGTCTGCGAGTTCTAACCCTTCTACAGACGCCTACGTTCTCGTGGATTCTAAAACTTCTGCAATGTCTGCTAATAGTTGCTCACCATGTAAATCATTCCTAAAGCAAACAGTCCCTTCCTCAGATTAGAACACTCCTGTGGACCCTAACACTTCCACAGATCTTCTCACCTCTGCCTTATCAACCAATGATTGTCCACCATGTATACGATTTCCTTCACAAACAACAAACACCCAAGGACACAAATGCACATGTGGACCCTTAACTCAACCTGCCCTTCATCATTCAATGGTCCAGCATCCACAATAAAGTTTTCCTTAATTCTAAAACATAAAAATATCATTATTCTGACAACAATTAAAATATATCCCTTAGTAGACTATTATTCTTCTTATCATATTTACACCCAGATTTTCTAATTTCCAATTTACTTAGGAAATCTTATATTTAAAATATAATCCTTCAAATATTGTAACTTGCCAAATAAAACAAATTCTATACTTTATTTTGTCATTATTCTTCACTACACACTATATGTATTTCCTATTGTGACATTAGTACTCCAATAATATTCTAAATGCCACATCATCTATAAAAATATTCTTGAAAATTTTTAGGGTGTTACACCATTTGTTGTGGTTCAATTTCTTTAAAAAAATTTCTTGGTAGTCTTTCTTTGCCACAAATATTGGGCTTCTGCTTCCTCCACTTCTAGGGCTTCGGTGACAAGTTCAGGGTATGGAATACCTTGTGTACAAAATATCTTCATACCTCTAAAATTGTTCACCTTAAGACTTTGTACGAACTCATGCAGTTTATGCTCATTTGTGCTCGCTAAGTGTGAACCAAAATGGGCTAGTGCCTCCAATTTGCAAACAAATTCCGCAACCGTTCTAGTTTGGCTTAGCTATACAAATTCCATCAACTTCTTGGTTTTTGTTGTGTGATTGAAGTATTTCTCATAAAATGCCTTCTCAAATCGCTCCCATGTCATCTCATCTCATCCACATCTTGCTTTTATAGTATCCCACAAATGACACACATCCTTTGTTAGCACGTACACTGCACAAAACGTCTTCTCTCCACACTCAATTTTTTTATATAGGCAAACATATCTTCAATTGTTCAAATCCAATTTTCAGTATTATTTGGTTCACAAATGACTCCTTCATAACTTGGTAGCCTCAATCGATGAAACTGCTCACAACTCAGATCCATTTGTGCTGCTGATCATGTACTCCTTTGTTCTTCTCTTTCCATGAATTTTTCTAAGTATTGGAATTGTCATTCAACTAATTCAGTTAATATATTGATTACTTAATCTCTACTATCAACTTCTCGTCCATTTCCCCTCACCATTCTTTTATAACCTAGTTAGTTTACATCATATAAATTATTACTGAAATAAACTAGTTATATACATATATACTCTTTGTTGACGAGGCACACAGGATGGGATGTTTGGTTTGTTGCACATTTTGTAGAACAGAGTGCTCTGATACTATATTTGTAACACCTCATATTGTAACACGTTTTTTTACATGCTAGAATATATCTTTTAAAAATATCATTTAAATAGTGAGAGTGTTTAAATACTTTAGAAAATCAAAAGTTTCTTTCATTTAGCTATGAAGAGTTTGATATTTTACCATCCATTAGAAGAGTCCACTTACATCATTTTATACAAAAATAAATTGATTGTTAATTAAAAACTCATGAATTTACAATAGTCTTGGCACCTTGAACTCCCCTCAAGTGCCTCCTTCCCCAGTCTAGTCAATCACGTCAAGCCAAGCATCTATCCACTAAAGTACCTCGTCAATATAAGAGCCAATTAGATCAATCTACAAAAACAATTATCATTGCACTCCTCACCTACATCACAAGATTTATCTATGAGCCTAATGCTCTGTAAGTAATGAATAATGTAGCTAAACACAAACATGATGCATATGTCATATATGTAACGATCCAGTTTTTTGCAACCTTTTAAAAATACACTAAAATTTAAAAATTTTATTAACCACTGAAACCCTCTTTATTTAAAACTTTTTTAAATAAATATCAGAGTGCATCTAACTGGACCACTACTAACCCTTCGTTAAACTCGTTATGAAAATCCAATTAATAAAATGCGAAAGCATTATAAAATCTTTTATTCAAAAATAGCGGAAGCGTAAAATAATTTTTCTTTGAAAACGTAGCAGACGCGTAAATAGTGATTTAATTTATAAAAATTTCTTTTTCTTTAAAAACATAGCTGAAACGTAATTAATTCATTTAAAACAATTAATAAAATGTTACTTTATACTTGTAGCTTTTTCATCTTTACTTTAATTAGTCTGATCAGCCGCAAGTCTTGCCCACGCAAATCCTTCATCAACTACTCCTACATCTGTTCGTCATTGTTCTCTTGTACTTGTACCTATATCGCAAGTAGTAACCTATGAGCCTAAGGCTCAGTAAGTGATAATACCTATCTTATACTATTATATTATATGCTCATGTTGTGCTCTTTTAAAAACATTATGCAGTTTCTGTTTTTGTCTTTTTCTTATCTTTTTATCTTTTACTTTTGATCATCGTTTTTGTCTTTACGTTTTATTTATCGTTTTTATCTTTTACCACTGATATAACAGTGATGGTATAATCCGAAAGCCTGCTATTCATTGGTTGTTATGTCCCGGCATAATCCAGGGACTGTCCTAGCATAATCCAGGGATCTTGCAACAGATGGTATAATCCGAAAGCTTGCTAGCGACGATGGCATAATCTGAAAGCTCACTAGCGGCCGTGCCACAAAGGCTTAAATAGTCTCACGTCATATCGTTGCCTTTTTCTTTTCTTTATTTTACTTGTTACTCGTTTATTATTTGTTTCTCGTTTATTATCTGTTTCACTTTTCATGGTAAACTGGATAGTCCTACAACCCAAAATAATGGTAGTTCACTTAGGGTGATCAGCCCTCAAGAACACCGTACACTTAGCCTATGTGAGCATCCCTTAAACCATTCTTTAAAATCATGCACAAAAAACTCGTTTTCGTATGCGCTTTAGAAAATCGTGATGCATGATGCTCGTGAATGCACACAATTTCTACCAATAACATGAAAGCATAAATAAGCATTCAAACATGTGATTCACAACAAGTAAATATAAAACTAGAAACATGCTGGGAAAACGGTAAATAACGAAACGTGCTATATTAAAAATAGTAGACATGCTAGAAAAGCAGTAAACAACGAAACGTGCTTTTAATGACTATAAACATGCTATAAAGCAGTAAACAATGAAGCGTGCTATTAAAAGCTATAAACATGCTATAAAGCAGTAGACAACGAAATATGCTATTAAAAAATGTAGACATGCTAGGAAAGCGGTAAGCAATGAAACATGCAAATCCTAAATTTGCGATGTAGGGTCCGAAGACCAAAACACATGCATATCACTTACCTCAATTCTTCGTTCAACGCTTAATACTAAGCTCTCTTCTTTTTAGAACTTTCACAATTAGAAGCGTCTAGTCATTAATAAAATCATTTAATCTACTTATTAATTCTTAATGTCTTTTCTATTATAATTCCTCGTTACTTAATAAAATCTCCTAAAGGGTACTACTTAGCTTAATAATTAATCTCCACAATCATTTCCAATTATGTACATGCCTTAAACCAATTAATATCTCAAAACTAAACTAATATAGGATATTACCAAAGTTGTTCTAACTAAACAGGTTTATTTCCAAATATCACACTTCTACACTTATCAACATCCAACTTCCAATCAACATAATACTTCCAACATTTGCAAATTCAACTTAACATGATTCTCCCATTTCTTAATGTGTCTCATACGTTCATGCTTCATTAATGAATATAACAATAGTAGCTATAACCACAATTACCCATAAGCAACTACAAGAAATCGACACAACAGCGAACGACCAAACAGCATATCAACACCAACAAGTTATTCATCCAATACACTCATTTAGAAAAGTCCACAGAAGCATTAACTTATGATCCATTCAACAAGGTTAAAACCAATATATTCATGCTTCCTAAACTACAGCTAAACAGATTATCATATCCAATAAATTCATTCAGTCCAACGGAGGTAGCTATAAACATGTTTTACAGAGCAATAAAGGTAGTAGTTAAACTATTATCAACAGAGCATTGACTTCCCAAAACATATATCCAACAATTTCACAGTTGCAGAATCAAACTAAAGCTTAACACTACCAACAAAGAATAGTCATCCAACAACAGATTACATTCCAGAACTCAACACAAAAGCTGAATCAATATCATCTGTAGCTTAGCTTTTCCTCATTATTCAACTATCCACTAACATGTAGATTAACCAACACCAATATCTTTTCACCCTCGGCGGAAACCAAACCCATCAGAAGATTAACATTTCTTAATTAATTTCTACTAACCAAATTAACATTTATCTAATAAACTCACATCAACAGAGGATGTTGTCCAATAAACTCCAATCAATTTCACATCCAGCATCCATAAGATCCATGAATAACAGAGAGTTAAATCCAACTACAGAGAGTGTATCCAAGCCATACAGAGCATAATTTTGCAACAACAGATGTTATATAATCAGTACAGTTTGTCCATTAACATAATCTAGACGTCCAAAATCCATAATACAGAGAAGGGAATCGTTCTCACCATGAAGACCCGAGTGCAACTCTCTTCTAGGGACCTCCTCCAGCTCTAGACTCCATCAGCTTCTAGGAGAAAATCACCCGAGCTATACAGCCATCACCCTTCCACAGCTCTCATCCCTTCTCTAAAGACAAACACTCTGCTCTTTTTATCATGCCCTCGCCAAGAAGATAAACACTCTGCCACTGGCAGAGTGTAGCCTCTTCTACACACCCGACCAGCACACCCGAGCTATGCCCTACTTTCTCTCCGTTCATTCCCTATTAAATCATATAGCTGGCAGCACTGACGTGGATTAGGGTTTCTTTAAGGTTTATTATAAAATTTGTATAAATACTCTAATAATTGCTTTTTCAATGTAATCAGATCTACTTTTCTGATTCAATTTCTTTTCCAAACTCTGTAATATGGTATCAGAGCCACAATAATTCTACCCTTTCTACGTTGGATATTCCTTTTGTTCAAGAGTTAGATCTTGTTTTCGCTGCGATTTCCAACATCCAATTTCTCTTCTTCTAAACGTTTTTTTTTCATTATCTCTTGTCCTCTATTCCGTAATTTTTCAGATGACTAAAGGTAGAGGTGCGAGTTCGTCGGCAGTTTCTAACCCTAGCACAAATTTTCCTTCCTTCGTAACTGAGGATTGCAGCGATCCATTCTTTCGGAATAATAGTGATTATCCAGGTCTTGTCCTAGTTCCTCATTTGATGAATGGTACTAATTTTCAAACTTCGAAGCATGCGATGGTCATGGCTTTGAACGCGAAGAACAAGATTCAGTTCATTGATGGTACGATTCAACGTCCTCCTCCTTCTGATCCTCAGTTTAATCGATGGAATCGGTGCAGGCAACAGTATGGTAACATCTTGGATCTTGAATTCTGTTAGCAAGGATATAGCTGATAGCTTGTTGTTTTTGACTTCTTCAGTAGCTGTTTGGAATGATTTACATGATAGATTTAATCAGGGAAGTGCTCCACGGGTTTATCAAATTCGTAATCTGTTAGTTTCTTTATCGCAAGGAGCCTTGGATGTTAATGGCTATTACACGAAATTTAAGACTTTGTGGGATGAACTGCAAGATTTTCATCCAATTCCTAACTGTACTTGTGGAGGCGCTCGTTTACTTATTGAGCATCAACAACAAGAGTTTGTCATGCAGTTTCTTATGGGTTTAAATGATTCTTTCTCTCAGATTAGAAGTTAAATTTTAATGATTGATCCTTTACCTTCAATGCGTAAGGTTTTCTCTTTAGTGATTCAGGAGAAACGTCAAAGGATGATTAATAGTTCTTTGCCTGATTCTACTAATAAATTGGCTTTCTTGTCTCATTTTAGTTATCAGAATCATCAGTCATCTTCTAAGGGGAGGCGGGATAGACCATTTTGTTCTCATTGCAAAATTCCCGGACATACAGTGGATAAATGTTTCAAGCTTCATGGCTACCCACCTGGTTACAAATTGAAGGATAAAAATTTTTGAAGAAACTCTGTTGATATCAACTCTGTTGACGCTCGACCTTCCAATGAACTGCCTTCTGTTCAGAATCTTTCAGCTGATCAGTGTCATCAAATTATTGCACTCTTGAGTTCTCAGTTACAGCAATCTTCGCATCCAGTCAATTCAGGAGATATCTCTATTTCTGATCCCTCTTTTTCAAACTTTACAGGTATTTTATCTATTTCCAATTCTGTTTTTTCTAACTCTTCCAGTTGGGTTTTAGATACTGGTGTCACACATCATGTTTGTTTTAATCCCGATCTTTTCTGTACCTCTTATCCTATTTATCAACATTTTGTTACTTTACCGAATCATTCTAAAGTTGTAGTTGATAGAATTGGTTCTGTTCGTCTTAATCAGACCATTACTCTTTCTAATGTGCTTTTTGTTCCCTCTTTTCGATTTAACTTGTTGTCAGTTAGTATGTTATCTTCCTCCTTGAACTATTCTTTCCTTTTTTTCTCTAATTCATGTATCATTCAGGACCAAATATATGCCAAAACGATTGGGACAGCTAGTCGGGTTGGCAACCTCTATGTTCTGCCTCAATCTTCTTCCGCTTCCACTGCTTCTGTATGCACAATAAATGGCCAATTAACCTCAGCCGATAATTCTCTGTGGCATTATCGATTAGGCCATCCTTCTTTTTCTAAAGTTCAAACTTTAAAGGACAGTTTACATTTGAATTCAATAAAGGATTGTATTTGTCCTATTTGTCCTCTTGCTAAACAACGTACTTTACCTTTTATTTCTGCTAATAATATTTCCCATCATTGTTTTGATTTGATTCATTGTGATGTTTGGGGTCCATTCCGTGTTGAAACTCATGATGGATTTCGCTATTTTTTAACGATTGTTGATGATCATAGTAGGGCTGTTTGGTTATATTTCTTACGAACAAAGTCTGAAGTTTTGAAATATATCCCTGTTTTTGTCACTATGATTGAGACTTAGTTTCACACGAAAGTTAAAGGCATTCGATCAGACAATGCTCCTGAATTTTTACTTTCTGAATTTTACAACAAGAAAGGTATTATCCATTATCATTCTTGTGTTGAAACTCCTCAACAAAATTCTGTTGTTGAGAGAAAACATCAACATATCTTGAATGTTGCTCGTTCTCTTTTATTTCAATCTTATATCCCTCTTAAATTCTGGGGTGAATGTGTTTCTACCGTGTTTACTTAATTAATCGGCTACCTTCTGTTATTCTAGATCATCAGTCCCCTTTTGAGAGGCTACATTCTAAATTTCCAACTTATAGTCATCTTAAAGTGTTTGGGTGCTTATGTTTTGTTTCCACTTTAAAAAGTTTTCGAGATAAATTTTCTCCTCGTGCTAATCTGCTGTCTTTCTTGGTTATCCGTCTGGTTTTAAAGGATACAAAATTTTGGATCTTGAAACCAATAAAATTTTGATTTCAAGGAATGTTATTTTTCATGAATCCATTTTTCCTTTCAAATCTTCTTCATCTACATTCCAAGATCTTATTCTCTCTGATTTTGTGGTACCTACCTCATCCTCTTCTGATTTTTTAACTCCTTCGGGTATTTCAAAGTCTGAAATCAGTGTTGTTCCTGTTGATTCTTCTTCAGTTTCTTCATCTAAACGGATCTCTAAACCTCCTTCATATTTGGCTGACTATCACTGTTTTTTGTTAAACAAATTATCTTTTCCTTTTCTTTCTGATTGTTCTTATCCTCTTTCTAATCATATTTCTTATAATCGCTTGTCTCTTATAAATCCTATACTTTGGCTCTTTCTTCTGTCATTGAACCAAAATTTTTTCATCAAGCCATTAAAAATTCTAATTGGAAGGATGCGATGTGTGCTGAACTTAGTGCTCTTGAGGCCAATAATACTTGGTCTATGACATTGTTGCCTCCTGGTAAGCGTCCCATTGGTTGCAAATGGGTTTATAAAATCAAACATCGAGCTGATGGATCCATTGAACGTTACAAAGCAAGGTTAGTTGCCAAGGGTTATACTCAACAGGAAGGTATTGATTTTCTTGATACTTTTTCTCCAGTTGCAAAATCTGTTACTGTTAAGCTTTTGCTTGCTCTTGCTGCTATTCATGACTGGATCTTAGTTCAATTGGATGTGAATAATGCGTTTCTTCATGGAGATTTATCTGAAGAAGTTTACATGACTTTGCCTCTGGGTTATTCTGAATTGCGCTGCTCTGGACAGGGGGAGTCCAATATGGTGTGTAAACTTAACAAATCTTTGTATGGTTTATGGCAGGCTTCTCACAATTGGTTTTCTAAATTTTCTAATGCCATTATTGCTCTTGGTTTCTCTCAGTCTAATGCTGATAATTCTCTGTTCATCAGTTCTACATCTGAGCATTTTATAGCAATTCTGATATATGTTGATGATGTTATAATTGCTGGGAGTTCTACTGCTTATATTAATACCATTAAATCATTGTTAAATGACAAGTTTCAATTGAAGGACTTGGGTGATGTTCGATATTTTCTTGGTTTGGAGATTGCTAGAAATGCTACTGGCATTACAATGAATCAGAGACATTATGTTTTGGAGCTTTTGTCTGATTCTGGTTTTCTAGGTTGCAAGTCTGCTTCCATTCCTATGTCACCTACTTGCAAGCTTACCGATTCTGGTTCTTTATTAGAAGATGCTTCTGTTTTTCGTAGACTTGTTGGTCGTCTCTTGTATCTTACCTTTACTCGGCCTGATATTTCTTTTGCTCTCAATTCTCTTAGCCAATTTCTTGCAGCTCCTCGGACATCTCATTTGAAAGCTGCATATCAAGTTTTGCGATACTTGAAAGGAACCCCTGGTCAGGGTTTGTTTTTCTCCAAGAACTCTACTTTGTAGCTCAAAGCATTTACAGATTCTGATTGGGCTTCATGTCCTTCTTCTCGGAGATCTATCAGTGGATCATGTGTGTTTCTTGGTGACTCACTGATCTCTTGGAAGTCCAAAAAGCAACACACTGTCTCCCGCTCTTCTGCTGAAGCCGAATACCGAGCAATGGCTTTTACAACTTGTGAGATCATTTGGATTTCTGCTTTATTAAAGGATCTTCATATCTCTTTTCTTCAACCTGCCTTACTATATTGTGATAATCAGGCTGCACTCCATATAGCTGCTAATCCTGTTTTTCACGAACGGACTAAGCATATTGAAATCGACTGTCACATTGTTCGTCAAGAGCTTCAACGTGGAACTATTAAATGCTTTGTTAGCTCCAGATTTTAATTGGCCGATGTTTTTACCAAGCCTCTTCATCCTCATTTGTTTCATGATTTATTAGGCAAGATGGAAATTATCAATATTCATTCTCCATCTTGAGGGGGAGTATTAAATCATATAGCTGGCAACGCTGACGTGGATTAGGGTTTCTTTAAGGTTTATTATAAAATTTGTATAAATACTCTAATAATTGCTTTTTCAATGTAATCAGATCTACTTTTCTGATTCAATTTCTTTTCCAAACTCTGTAATATTCCCCAACATGTTCTCGTTGTCAGTTTCCAGCACAAGGCCCAGCCATGATGAGCCAGTTCGAACCCAATAACAACCTGGACCCAGGCCTTCAGCCGGTCCAGCACGAACCACGAGCCCCCCAGCCCCCGCGAGAATCCTCCCTGTCGATCGCAAATCACCAACATCAAGCATCCCTACCAATGCCTGATTAATCGAAAGCAAAGGAGGAGGAAGAAGACTCGGCCAAACATACCTCCAAATTCGCCAGAAACATCACCCGAAGCTTGAAATTGTCTCCAGCAGAAATTCCGATCCTGGATCATGCTCTAGCGTTCCACCCAACAAACCCGCGTCGTTTGTCACCACCGAAAAACACTCACCCGAGCCCGAGCCCGAGCCTCCATCGCTGTCGATGTCGCCCTTCCCCCGTCTCCCGTTCTATGTCTCCACCTCCCGATCTCTCGGGTCCTCTCTCCCCCTTTGCCCCTTTCTCTCTCTCTCTATCGCACCAAATGGACGAAGGCCAAAGAAATTCCTCCCCTTTAATTCCCTAAACCGGACCAACCAAAGCCACACAATCCGAACCGGACCAAACCAAAACCAACTGAACCGGTTCTCTCCTTCAATGCCAATTAATTTCCTTTATTGTCCATTCCTCAATTAATCCCCATCAACAATGACACTTACATTTTAATTCCAACAATTAATAACCTTATAACATTACTCCACTAATTTAATCCTAATTATCACCTAATAATTTCTGTTAAATTATAATCTAACGAATACGTCCTTGGTAATACCCCAATAATTATTTAATTAATCCAAAAATCTCCAATTTCTTTTCAATTATTCTTATTAAATTCTGACATAAAAAGTTTGGGTATTACAATATACAACTAAGAAAACATGACCATTTATAACCTTTCATTTGATCTCTATGTTTTCCCTGCACCTCTAATTGTTGGGGCCCTCTAGGAATGAGTAGACACCATTGGATCCACCTCTTAGGACAATCTAACTCAAATCCCAGTGTGAGCATACATCATTTGGTCCACCTCTCATGTAGTGATAGCAAATTTTTCTTAAATTTGTAATGATTATTTTATATTCCATAAATGGTGCAAAAGTTATTTAGAAAAATAAGTTTTCGTGGAATTTTTGGACGCTGTGAGTGATATTATGAAGATAGCAATATCATGGAAGTAGAAGTGGAATGAGTGACATCATATGAAGGATGTGGCACTCATTGTCATGGAAGAGTAGGCACCCACAGAAGGAAGAGTTTCCGCAAAGAAGGCAAAATAATATAAGTATAAGAGAAAGGACAATCATTGGATTAAATCAAGGAACGATTGAGATCAAAGATGGTGAAAGGCATGGAGAAAGCAAGATAATATAAGTACGGAAGAAAGGAGGACCGTAGAATTGAAAACACGGATGAGACAAGGACCATTAGATTGCAATGCGAGAAGAAAACATGCTTCCACAAGAGAAGAAAGATTCCATTGTGGGAAGGAAAAAGGTCATGCGGAGAGTGTTAAGTGAAATACGGTTTTGTTTATCTAAAAAATGCATCTACGGAAAGGAAAAGATTCCTACATGAAAAGATGTTAAGTGAATATATTAGTGAATGATGTCATTTTATGTTAAGAAAGGCATCTGTGCTAGTGAACTTGTTTGTAATAGTGTACTAAAGTGAAGAAATGTCACTGTTTTATATTAAGAGAAGTGATTGCGGTTGCAAACTTGTCCGCGAGAAGGAAGTCTTTGTAAGTTTGACAACACCATTTCAAAAGGAAGATGTAGGAGAGTTTGTGTCTGTGAAAGTAAATTCATCAGCAATAGGAGAAATTAAGTGACGAATGTAGTCGTTTAATGAAGGAAAGCAGTTAAACAATAGGAACTAGAAAAGTAAACGTCGGCGAAAGAAAAATAGTAGCAGCCACGAGAGTGAAAATGTTCATAGCTAGAAACGTATCCAGAGGGATGATGTGGCATAAGATGATTGGTTTAATGAGACAAATATTCAATAAGAATATTCTTGGCAGACACACATGAATCTGCTACAGTAGCTTCTACTTCCTCCTCCGAAGTACTGGTGATTTAAAAGTCGATCGACACTTCACCAATTTATGATTGAAGCATCATCTGCCCTTTTGCAATGGAGTAAGCACGCACTGAAGGAAATGAAATAGATGATCTCTTCGTTGAAGAGTCGTGGGCAATCATCTAGCTTGGATGTACCGAGAAACACTTAGATAAAAAGGGGAAAAGATCGAAGATACTTCCATTTTTCCTCTGGAGAAAAAATTTAAGTGAGAGTGACCAAGAGAAGAAATTGAGGAAGGTGAGATTTTCTCTGTATCAATTGTAGGATATTTTGGCTCAACCAGGTGAAAGGATTTACAGAGGGTGTTACACAAATTCTAATTAAATAGAATTTGCATATGTGCGGTCATTCGATAGACACTACAAAGTGCTAGGAAGTATGTGTGATCCCTTTTGCTGCTATTATCCATGTTGTCTTGAGGATGTGATATTTTGCTTATTGTGATCATTTTATGTTCAATTAAACTCGAGGATTTGTTGTTTTATATATTTAGATGATAAGCTCGGTTTTCCAATATGATTATCGTAAAAATGATTCCTTGAGGATGTGTTAGATTGTGTTGCCGGTGTTTTCTTTACTTGCATGATCATAGTGTATAAGAAAGGTAAAAATACAGTAAATTCATGTAAACGGGCTTTGGAGGACAGACTATTTTGTAGGGCAACCAAGAGGACACCTAGACTTATTAGTTTGTTTTTGGTTGATACCAGGGAGAACAACCAAATATGTAACGACCCGGTTTTTCTTAATTCCTTTAAAATGCGTGAAATTTTGAAATTTTAAAACAAAATCAGAGCACGCCTAAACCAGACCGCTACCAATCGTTCATAAAACTCGTTATAAAAATCCTTTAAATGAAACTCTGCGGAAGCGTAAATATTTTTAAAGAAAGTAACTAATAATTTAATTACAAATTGGAAAACTTAATGTAGTTACAACTGTTTATCTTTTACCCTCGTTATGCCTGGCCAGCCACGAACTCCCTCACACGTGCAACCCATCATCCCTGCTTTAGCTGTTCATCTTTTCGTTACTCCTAAGTCTGTGCATTTCGTTTCACGTACACGTACCTACACCTACACCACAAGCAACTATAAGCCCAAAGGCTTAATAAGGAAAAAGAGTTTAATGCAACGTGAAATGCCTCTCTTTAGTTAGTTTGGAATGGGAGCCACCCAAATCGATCATTTCATTAAGCCATTTACTCGTTTATTACTTTACATTCATTCATGCTTGTACATCGAGTTGAAGATTGGAAGCTTTTCTTTGGAATGGTATAGTGATCAGACTTAGCCTTTTACTTGCAACTAGAACTCTCGTACCCGATCTGGGAGGGGTTTTGGCTAGTTGCAGACTAGACTACCTAACCATCCACCCTTCAATTCCTATTGTTATCGTTTTCTTATCCAATTCCTATGTCGGGCTAAGCTACCGGTACCACAGAAACTAGGGCTGTCCACGGCACCAGTCCGATCCGGTTTTATAGCGGCCCAGCACCAGACCAGTCGGTATCGATTCTACTTTTTTGAAGACCGGTACCGGTCCCATGGAGTTCTGGTACCAGTCCGGTTATGGATCGGGTTTTTGGGTACCGGTACCGGTTCGATACCGGTTTGGTACCCTATTTTTTTAAATATTAAAAAATATAATGTAAAATTATAATAATATAAAATGCAAACATCAGTAAAAAAAATTATCGAATTGTCATATTAACATTGGCAAGCTTTTCTTCATCTCTTCTTCAAATTTACTCTTTCTAATAAAGTCCATGTAAGTATAACGTGTTGCACGAGCCACCAAACTTGAAGCATCTACTGAAAGAATATTGAAAAATAGATAAAGAAAAAAATGAAAGGTTATTTTAACATAATTAAGTTCAATTACTTCAGTTCTGGAGAAAAATATAACTAACATGAGCAACTCTTATTGAGTTTTGAGTGACCCATTCGTATTATAAAATAGACACAAAAATTAGTTTGTACATTGTAACTTCAAAACAGTAATTATATAGTTCAAACATATGATAAATGATGTCTAGAGTAAAGTATAACTTAAAATGAAAAACTTACAAAACAGTCAACAGGTTGCATCCTACAAAATAGAAGAGAAGCATGACTTTTACATATCAAGGATATATGATAAATGATAATGCTAACGAGTGAATAAAGCATACCACTGAGATCACCATCAATTTCATACTAATTCACTTCATCAATGTCAATAATTTATATAATATCTGAAAAATATAAATTGAAAACAAATTTAGAAAAAATAGTAATAAATAAAACAAAGAAAAAAGAAAACACTATAAATATAAAAGATACCTGGCTCATTCATATTGATATCATCATTGAAGTTGATTGATTCATATTTCGACGATCGAATCCAGCTTTGATTGCAGATAAGCGCCTCGACCGTCTTTGGGGACAAAGAACTGCGAAATTGATCAAGTACTCTTCCTCCACTACTAAAAGCTGACTCCGATGCAACAGTAGAAATAGGAATGGCCAATATATCTCTTGCCAAATTGCTCAGAATTAGGTATTTGAATGAATTTACTTTCCACCACATGAGAATGTCTAGTTTGTCTGCATTGTTTTCTAATTCTTCATACAAATATTGTTCAATTTCTGACCGAGTAATTGAAATATTTGGTTGTTTTGGGCAACTATAAAACATCTTATGTATCTTATTGTGGCTCAAACTGCTCTTTTGTGGTAAGATTGTAGCTATTGTTGGTACACTTGAACTATTATAGTTGTCTTCTGTATTTTCCAATCCTGCATCACCTTTATACTCGAGATATAAATTTTTAATCACAAGTTGTACTTGGCTTAACAAATAATCCGTCTTATCAGAATCCATTACCATGGAAAGACAATGTCTCAAATATTGTATTTTATGTCAAGGATCTAAAACAACTGCAACATACATCAACATATTCATTCTATCGCAGCTTCCCCAATATTTATCAAATTTGCTTTCCAATATTTATAAAGCAGTTTTTCTTTAACTTAAACCTTATCAAGAATTCTATTCTTTTCCTTTCATTCTTTTGATTCTTTCAGCATTCTACCAAGATATTTTCTACCATTATGGCATGGTTCCTATACTTGTGACTTCCAACTGAGAATTTTAGCAACCAAATTACGTACCATCCATCATAACACCTATCTCACAATTTACAAGAACTATCAAACAATAGAACTCCCAGTTCACCAATAACAGGAAACATCACAACCATAGAACTCCTAATTCACAATTAACAGAACAACACAAACAAGAGAAATCACACACAACCCCGTGATGTAGGCCTCCATTGGCCACAAATCATCCACAGAGTATAAATGTAATTGGAGACAAAAGAGCAACAACTTGAAGACAAGAGGACAACGAATTTTTAGTGGAAGAAAAGACAAAAGCATACACTTGCAGCACTTACCTCTTATAGTAAGTTTCGTGGCTTTACCCCCTGTAATTTTGCACCTTAACCCAACGTAACTCAACTGAACCCTGTTCTTATAGAAAATCCAGGAAACAGTGAAGACAGACGCAATGGAGGCAGTGTACGTGGTTGTCCACCAACTCACAATTGATTGGGGTCCAATGGCTGGTGGCCATTCTAGAGATCTCCCCCCCTTCCTCAAACTCTCGTGTCATCAGTAGAAATTTTGGAGGAATTCTGATTTAATCCAGGAAAGTCCCCCAATTTAAAATGGGTTTTTTTGCTATTTTAACCTTGCGGACGCGGTGTGTTGTCCACATCTATCGTCCGCAGCGTCCGATTGTTCCTAGGAAATATTACAGATTCATATCGGACGCTAAATTGTCCTGACCGCGAGTCGTCAGTTGCGTCCGAATGTTCCTAAAAATTATTACAGATTCATATCAGACGCAGTATTCTCACGTCCGCCCAGTCTGCTGCGTCCGACTGTCCCAAAATTAGGACAGATTCATTTCGGACGGCCCTGTTACCGTCCGCTGTTTCCGCAATTTGATAGTCCAACGTCCGCACTTTGACAGCTCAGCCTTTAGGATGCCACTACCATCCCCCAAGCGTCCTAAACTTCAAATTTTTGCACTTTATTGAACTTTTTACACTATATTGCACTAACCACATAACATGAACAATATAGTACATTATCAAAAGTTATTACAACGTCGTAAATGGATTTACACGGCCTTTTAAAATTTTTGGGGACATTACAGAATGAGCAATAAGAATAAAATCGACATAAGAAAAGGGAAGTCAGTTCATTCACGCTTATCTCATCCTCATATCTCTTTAGTTTATCGTACTCTATTTTACCACAATTTATTCTATACTTCACATTGATTTTCATTAATCAATTAGTATCTATAAGTCACCAATCACAACATTGATAAATAACAGAGCTAACACTAAGGATGTTTCACTGAGCAATAAAAACCGCACAAAGCAACAAGAACAAAGGAACCAAATATCATTCAAGGGATTATCACCTAAAAGCTGACTAACAATAATTTACTGTAAACATTTCAGGGGAACCAACGTAAACTCACGCACATCCACTTATGGTGTAGGGCCTCCAAATGGCCAAGACACCCCTAATCCCTTATCTAATTGAAAACACTCTAGCAGGGATAGCTCTCTTCAAGCTCCCTCAGCTCATAGATGGCAGCTCCAGCTCACAACTCCAACTCCTTAGCTCACACCTCACGCACTAGCTAACCCACACATTTACTCAACCCACACACACAGAAGCTTCTCACACAGGGGAGGGAGAGCTCCTCACAGGAAGGAAGAAATGCTGGAGACTAAATGAAATTGGCACAAAAGGAGGGGGATATTACCTGAGGGAGAGGGGACATTTCGTACACGTAGAGGGAAGAGACAATGATGACCAGCATGGAGAGGGAGGCTCCAGACAAGGGGAAGGGTGGCTACGGGCATAGGGAGCGACTTCGACGTCCAGGGAGGAGGGGGAGGGTCATTCGATGTCTCCCACGGGCAAATTAAATGGCTAAACGACAAGGAAATCCAATTTTAATTCCCTAAATTTATGCTAGTCTTGGCTATTTTGAACGAGTGCGGACGCATAGGTCTCGTCCACATTCGTCCACAAGGCTAAAATCTTACAAGCTAAATTGAGGCTTCCAGCAGGAAAAGGCATCCCCATCCTATCTGTACCGTCCGCAAGCGAGGTTTGGATGAAAAATCTCGTTCGCACTTGGCGTCTGTGTATCGTCCGAAAGTGTCCCAAAAGCAGACAGAGGCAAAACGGACGAGGCTACTCTACGTCTACAGTCGTCCTCCGTCGTCCAAAACTGTTCAAAACTATCTAGAGTTTGGACAAATTCGATACGGATGAAGCAACTTGCATCTGCATCGTCTAGGACCTCATCCGTGACTCTACTGCATAGTGAAGTTAGGACGTATAATCACGTCCCTAGTCATACCCATGCTAAGGGTGACGTGCAATGCTCTGGCGGATGACACTTCTCGTCCACAAGGTCGTCCGTATGCGTCAGGAAGTCAATTTCCAAACACATTGGGATGCAATCCTCATCCTTGAGGCATCCCAAACATCGGGGATGTTACGTAATGCACTTGCGGATGACATAATGCGTCTGCAATGTCATCCGCATACCTCCGTAAATTCCCTGGACAGCCTTTCCTTACATTTCTCTCACTTAACTACTATCCCGTAACAATTTTCCCCAGAATTCCCATCATAAAATAACACGTATAAATACTCAATGTAATGTCCCCTCATCAACCGACATTTAATTACATCATGTAAATAGAGAAAATGTAACTTGAATACGCCTAGACTTAATGCTCCAGAATGTCCTTGGTAATACCTCGATAGTCATCCACTGAAAAAGTCGAGGTGTTACATACTTTCTCCCTTAAAATAAATTTCGTCCTCGAAATTTAGCCCTTCCTAGCACTCTTACTAACGCTATTCCACACATCAAATCTCTTCTTAGCTACCCCATTCAATAACATAATTCCCTCTAATGATCCTAATGCTTCGTTTATCTAGACAATCTACTCCCTTCCTACCGATAATTACCTGCTTGATTTCGTCCAAACGCATCTCTTGGTACCAAAAGTCGATCAAACCCTCGTACTTACTCACCACACTTGCACTGCACAACTTTGATTACATCTATTCTAAGGAAAGAAATGTCTTAATCATAGCCATTCTTAAACATCAAGAGCAATATGGCAACTCTCTTATATCCAATTATTGCTTCATTCTAATAGTTACTTCATAGTTGCCGCTCAACTCCTAAATCTGCAACATTTTTCTCCTAATTTGACATTCCCCATCAAATTTCCGACCAGCTCCATGTGAATTCAACACCCACTAGACGTCTAACTCACATTCCCTATACGATTCTACCTTGCCGATCCTTTACACTAGAAAAATTAACACTCACGCCTTGTACAACTTTGGCATACTCGAACATACTCTCCATCATCAAATCCATCCCTTCAAGCTTTCACGAGTTATGAACTACACAGCTCCTAGCTAAGTTGGCCGCATTCCGCCTTACTTCTCTTTTTGTTTCTATACTCGTTTCTAATCGGGTTCAGTTTTTGTTTCTATCTCTATTCCTGTTGTTGTCTCCGTTTCCGTTCTCATATCCATTTCCAGAATTTATTTCTGGAAACTTCGTTTCCATTCCCTTTCCCATTTCTGTTTCTGTTCTCGTTCCAATTCTTCTCTCGTTTCTATACTCATTCCAAGAGAAGCTCAACCAATTGAATTCGCTCTTGCTATACAGTTGTGCATTCACACCCTTGGTAACCTTGATTGAGTTTGAACTGAGATGGAGAATATAATCCAAGTCCAACACAAGTCTTACCAACCACCGACTACTAATTCAACATTGTCCCACTTACGTCGGAAGCCACCGTCGAATCCAAGTTGGTCGTAGTACCCGACTAGACCCTTTTATCTCGTCCTTAAGAGGAAATCTAACTTAGTCAATTGTTTTCCAACACCCTTCTCGTCCTTTGGTTTCATCCTAGATGTTCTTCCCTCCTCAAAATTAATCTAGATGACTTCATTTATCTATCTAGTCTGTTGAAACCTAGGTGACTTCGTTTACCTAACTAATCGATCTAACTTATACAGGATTCTCTTTTCCATTTACTTCTTTCTTATTTTCCCAAAATTTTGGGCAGAGTCTCCCCTGTTTTATACTCCCCCAAAAGCTAATACATCATGCTTAAGACTTCCAAACAGTTCTAGAATATTCACCATTCATTCATTCATTATGCTAATCCATAATTCAAGTTACATCATTCACAAAACATCGGGTACACCGACTAACATACCACATATGAAATTAGAGGGATACGCATCCGCATACAAAACATCTAACCATCACTAAGACTACTGGCTCGAGCCTCCACAGTGCAGATCAAAAAACTCCTTCCTTCTCCAAGTGGGACACTGTCGGGCCATATGTCCATAATTCCTACAATGGAAGCACAACCCCGTCCCAGCCAAACATACACTGGGGTGCATCTTGGCACACCGTGGACATGGCCCATTCCGTGATGACGCAACCATGACCTCCTCGGCAACATCACCCTCACGAGGATGTTTCCTATCTCTCTATTGTTCATTATCTTCCACGAGTCTCTTGCATCTCATAAGGCTTGGTTCTTCTTCTTCATTCTGTAGTGAAAGTAGCAGGTCTTCCACAAACCGCTCATTGGATGCCTTAAATCCTCTAAATAATAAATCATTGACGAGTCAAAACTGACTCTCCATATAGTCCATCACCTAATTGACTATATCTACTCTGCTCTTTCCCATTTTTCCGTACTATCTCCTAGTAATATACCAAACAGAACAAAAGAATTAGGTATTAGTAAAGTATTAGGAAGTATACTTACAGTGATGAAGGATTTCCCACATCGAGGCTTGTGATGGCAAGCAGGCTACCTTACTTAGTTTGACTTTTACAAAAATCATTTTTACTTAGTAATTGTACCAGAGCTCATTGAAATCACAACAAAACAAACAAGCTATGGACCTGGTTTTAAAAAACGATATCATAGCAGCTTGCAAAAAAAATCGTTTTTAAAACCCCCTAGCTCTGATACCATCTGTAATGACCCGATTTTTCTTAATTCCTTTAAAATGAGTGAAATTTCAAAATTTTAAAAGCAAATCAGAGAACGCCTAAACCAGACCGCTACCAACTGTTCATAAAACTCATTATAAAAATCCTTTAAATGAAACTATGCGAAAGCGTAAATATTTTTAAAGAAAGTAACTAATAATTTAATTACCAATTTGCTTTCCAATAGCCATTCGGCCTCATACATCAAGCTGAAGATTGGAAGATTTCCTTTAGAATGGTATAGTGATCAGACCTAGCCTATCACTTGCACCTAGAACTCTCGTATCCAATCAGGGAGGGGCTTTGGCTAGTTGTATACTAGACTCGCTACCCATCCGCCCTTCAATTCCCGTTGTTATCATTTTCTTATCCAGTTCCTATGCCGGGCTAAGGTACCGATACCACAAAAACCTTTATTGTCTTATTGTTTATTGTTTTCTTTGTCCAATTCCTGTGCCTGGATAAGCTACCGGCACCACATGAACCTTTATTGTCTAAATATTTTTTCCCATTTTCGTCATTTATCCTCATTCATGCATGTGTGCGTACCACCCCATGGCACTCCCTATTAGTTTTTATTATCATGATGTATGCTCATACATTCTCAACTTAACATGATGCATGATGCTTTATAACGTAACATTCATAAGAATTGAAGTGCACATTTAAAGTAATTGAACGCAACTGTAATTGAAAGTGCATATAATGAAGACAAACAAAAATTGAACAATGCACAATAGAGAACATTTATAATATTGAATACAAGAATTAACATGCTAATTATCTTAGTTAACTTCCTAGTCCATTTACATGCTCCCTACATTTATTACTCTAGGTAATTATTCTAATCAGTTATCTAAGTAAATTAACATGATCCTGAGTTGATTACATACTTTTATTCTAGTTAACTAATTGTGCTTAGGTTGCTTAGGTTCAATAGAAGTAACATGTGAAGAACAATTATAAGCAATACCAAGAAGACAATGACAAGGGAATTATAAAACATACATTCACATAATAATTTGGACCCTTGAGACCCTTAACTCATTCATGTTTATTTCATTCCCTTTTCATCCTCTTTATCATTCTAGTCTCTAGTAAAGTAAAGCCTGGTAAGGGGAATTGCAACAAAAGACAGTATAACTACATTAAAGGGAATTACGGTAAAGAGACATGCAGAGAATATTAACAAGGAAACATAACCTATTAATATTAACCTAGTTCATTACACGCTCAAGTAAAGTTATCATTTAGTTAGTTTTATAAATTAATTTGCAAGCTTATAAGTCTAGCTAATTAAACATGCTTAAGTAAGTGAACGTGCTAATTGTTTTAGTTAAGTCAATAATTTAACAGGCTTGTTTAGTTCATTACGCTAGTTCTTTAACATGCTCAACTTCTAATCTACTCTAGTCGATTAACATGCTCGAGGTCACAATTATTATTATAGTAGAACCCTAATTAATAATAATCGTTAAACATGCTCAATTAGCCAATTAACATGCTTATTTAGCTAGTTGATTTACATGCTTACTAACTAGTCACATCTAGTCACTTCACCTAGTTAGTTAACATGCTAGTTGGTTAATTAAGCATACTCAAATTAAACGTTCTTAAGCGAGTGTCTAATTATGATTCTAGTAATTACTCTAGTTAACTAAGATGCTTAGCCTAGTTAATTACTCCAATTAATTAGTTAATTTAGTTAGCAATGATTAATTAGACAACTATTTAATTAATTAACCTAGTTAATTAAACATGCGTCAAGTCCAATTAATCCATCGAGGTTAGTAAATTAAGCATGCATCAAGTCTCAAGGGAGATCACAATTAAAATCAATCAAACATGCTTACAAAGAGAAATTTAACTAACAACAAGTAAAGGAATGAGCAACAAGAATAAAATCGACATAAGAAAAGGGAAGTCAGTTCATTCACACTTATCTCACCTCATATCTTTTTAGTTTATCCTACTCTATATTACCACAATTTATTCTATACTTCACAGTGATTTTCATTAATCAATTAGTATCTATAAGTCACCAATCACAACACTAATAAATAACAAAGCTAACAATAAGGAAGTATTACAGAGCAATAAAAACCACACAAAGCAACAAGAACAAAGGAACATAATATCATTCAATAAATTACCATGTAAAAGCTTACTTACAACAATTTACAATAAACATTTCAGGGTAACCAATGTAAACTCATGCACACCCACTTGTGGTGCAGGGCCTCCAAATGGCCAAGACAGCCCTAATCCCTTATCTAATTGAAAACACACTAGCGAGGACAGCTCTCCTTCAAGCTCCCTCAGCTCACAGATGGCAGCTCCAACTCACAGCTCCAACTCCTTAGCTCACACCTCACTCACTAGCTAACCCACACACACAGAAGCTTCTCACGCAGGGGAGGGAGAGCTCCTTGTAGGAAGGAAGAAATGTTGAAGCTATATTAAATTGGCAGAGAAGGAGGGGTATATTACTTGAGGGAGATGTGTTTCCACAATCCAAACGACAGCGTTCTGGCCTTTTTCTTCAATTCTGCAGATGTGTTTCCATCCACGGACAACCATTTCCATCAAATACCAGTTCTAAACGATGACGTTTTTGTCTTTTATTCTTCTTCTGTAGACGCATTCCCATCCATGGATACCCATTTCCAGCAAATACCCTATATAAATGATGATGTTTTTGGTCTTTTATTATTCTTTCGCAAACGCATTCTCATCTGCAAACACCCATTCCCAGTGGATACCCTATCTAAACGATGACATTTTTGGTCTTTTATTCTTCTTCCTTGGACGCGTTCCCATCCGCAGACACCCATTTCCAGTGGGCACCCAATGACATTTTTGGTATTTTCTTCTTCTTCCATGGACACATTCCCCATCCACGGACACCCAATTCTGCGAATATCCAACTTTAAACGATGATGTTTTATCATCCAACTTATCCACTACGGATGTGTTCTGCTTTGTGGATACACGTGTCACAACATAAGTAGACACTCAACCATATATGGATGCCTATACTCTCGCAATCGTATTGTTCAATGCGCCATCCTTTAACAAAATGATGACGTTCATCACTTTGCCTAGTTATCACGTAAGCATTCCTTTCCACGATTACATGGGTCATAATATTAGTAGACACTTAGCCCATCGAGGACACCTATACTCCTATGGATATATTCCTTAGCTCAAAGCAAAATCAGTTATCCTGCAGATGCATTTCTTGCTGCAAATGTCTTTGCTTCCGTGAAGGAAATATTTACCACATATGTATTTTCTCAAAACGGCAGCATTGGATCTCCTTTTTCTTTTCCTTCCACGGTAAGTCCAAATGTTTGTACCTCTAATTTCCATATACCCCACAATTAAGTCATTACCAATTTTTCCACAAATCCTTTTTATTTTTCACTTCCTATTACACTAACATTAATTCATCACTTTTCAATATATGTCTAAATATATATTCATATTTCACCTTACACGAGAAATTATCGACAAAATTTAGTATGTTGTGGAAACTTGGTACCCCAATCTGATTGAGCTTACTTAACTTATTTGTTGAATTGATTTTTGACGAATGAACAAAATTGATAAACTGTTTGGGAACTTGGTCTTTTGTTTTTAGTAGACATATCCAAGTGAATCAACTATAGTCGTAGACTATGAGCAAGAAATAGCGATAACCATTAATGGAGATTGTGGGAGGGGACCCTACAAATCAGTGTGAATTAAGTCAAAAGCAACCGAGGCATAAGAAAAAGATATAGAGTAAGAAAGACAATGTGATTTACTAAGGGGATAGATTTTATAGTTAGCATTAACATTCGAATTTGAAACAAACGGATTGCATAAAGACAAGGTTATAGATATAGTAGTTGTCCCAAGCATTTGTGCCAAAGAGGGGAATCAGAAGTTGTAACCATGAGAGCTTTGATTGAAGAAGAACGAAGTTGGATAGAGGACAGAAGAATGGAGAGACCATCAAGAAGAGAACCTTGCAGCAGAGTGCTTTGGGACTTCAGATCCTTGATAAGAAAATGAAAATTGAAAAAAGAGACAGAGACCTTATTATCATGACATAGATTATGAAAGACTAAGAAGATTTTTTGAAAGGTGAGTGAACAGTGTTATTCAGGTTAAGAGTGTGACCTGAGGGGTTTAGAATGGACGAATGAGCAACATAGGCAATTTTAACACTATTACCATTAGCAATGAGAACTTGTTCTAATTTAGTATAAGGAGTAGCTTGTTGAAGCAGAGTGGAAACTAGAGTAAAATGGGAGGTGGCTCCTAAGTCAAGGCACCAAGAAGCTGGATGATAGTCCATAGGAGAAGAAGCTTGAATAGGACAGCCAACTATGTAGGAAATATTAGTAGAAAGGGTTGTGCTTATGGAGTAGGCCTAAATGACATGTTGGCCCTGTGTTAGCAAAAAACAACACTATGGCCCACTTTATGGCAGATTTGGCTTTTGGGTAAGTATCTTGGAGGCCGCGGATGATGATATTAAGACACAAGATTTGTCGGTGTAACAAACCAAATTTCAAGGTTTTTTTTTAAATATATCTTTTTATCAAAACGTGAAATTTTAAATTCTTTGGGTTATTATTTTACTAACAAAATACATATCATATAATTGTAATGGTAAAACATCACATGAAAATTCCACAATAAATAAAAGTCCACATATAAAATTCTTAGCATAAAATCTCAATGTTAAGTTCTTAGACAGTTTATAAAAACATAACATAATTATTAAAACATGAAAATACCCTTTTTAGCAACATAAAACTTTACGAGCTACCTGTAATATCCCGAATTTTATCGTATGAATTGTAATAGGACTATCTTTAAGTGACATTTACGCATGAAGTTTGATGTGTGATTATTAAGGCTAATGATTAGTTGATATTAAGGATGAATTAATGAAAACAAGGATGGAGTCAAGGATTCAGGGATTCTATTTAAGAAGTGCAATTTTTAGATTAGGAGAGGACGTCTACATATGTAAACTGAGGTCTTGACTGGACGACCAGAATCAAGACTTGTGGCTCACAAGTTGATTTGCGATCGCCCATAATTGAAATTCTGGTCTACCGGATTTGTGATAGAATGGGATAGTTGAGTCTCGGGTAGGTTTGTAATCGACAAGAAATGAAGGAGTGGTCAACCAGAAATGTGAAGGGTTGTCTGAATTTAGATTCCATGTCATGATTTATTGGAGGAAAAGTGGTTAGTCAGCATTTAAATGTTGGAGGTGAATGACACCTCATGTATTTAAGGCAGTTATATGGCTGAAAGGTCAAAAGAAAAAGAAATGTTTTGTGAAGAGAATGAGAAGGGAAGGGTGAGTGGAATCATGAGAGAAAAAGAGAAAAGAGAAACACTTGGGAGTAGAAGAAATTCTCGGAGAAGGTGCTCCTTGCCCTAACCCTTTGAAGGTAAGAATAACTCTTTCTATAACATTAGAGGACTTTAATGGTATGTATGTGAGAGTTTGCTAGAGGAAAGTAATAAGAAACATGAAAAATGGTAGAATTGCATAGTGTTAATATTTGGAAATTAGAGATCATCTGAATGACTATTTGAGTTAAAGAGAAATTATTATGTGATGATAGATATCTCAAGGAAAGCATGGACTCTAGAATTAATGGATTTGGTTGAATATATTGTAAATTGTGTTTGCTCAAAGTTGGATAAAAGTTGTAAAAGTATTCAAGCAAAAAGGGTTAAGAAATATTCACTATATTTTGTAAGTACGGAGTTTAAAATAAGGTGCTTGATTGAGTAAAATAGGAATTATGTATGTAATAAGTTTCTAATCTATGAATGGATAAAAATATGAGAGTTGGCATATTTTAGGAATTAAAGATCAAAGGGGATAATTCAAGATATTGTGCCAAAACGTTAAGGTAAGTAACGAATTTAAGTGTTTGCCTTTGGGCTGCATCACAAGACTTAGGGTATGCTATATGTGCTAAATGTAAGGCTTTAGTTTTATGGTTGATTATAATTGGCTTGAGGATATGTTATATGTGCTAGATGTTAGGCTCTATAGATGATAAGTTATATTCGAGGATTTGTTGCTTGATTTGAATCCTAAATGTTATGTTTAATTGTGTTGTTAGTGATGTATAGAATAGTTTATGATTCGAGGATGTGATGATTGCTTTGTGATAGAAATTAGGATGTATACATGATTATGTTAACGACTTGATGATAGGATATGATTTTAATGATTGTTTTATGTATTATATTGTAACACCCCAACTTTTTATATCAAACATTAAAAATGATAAATTGGAAAGAAATTGAGTGTATTTGAATTAGTCGAATAATTATCAAGGTATTACCAAGGAAGTAATTATTAGATTATTAATTATGAGAATTTATTGAATGATAATTATGACTAAATTCGGAGAGTATGGGATGTTTTCGGACGCACACAGACGAATGACATGGACGCCTCCAAAGAATGGAATTAAACTGAGGGAGAAGTATGGACTGAACTGGTTTGGTTCAAATTGGTCTGGCAAATAATTATGTGACTCGATTTTAATTAAAAATGAGGAAAAGAAATACTGAATTAGTTGGGATTAAAATGTAGGAGTAAATCAACTGGAGATTTAATTTAAAGATTTAGTGAGAGATTAATTGGAATAATTTATTAAGGAAAATTTAATAAATGAAATTAAAAGAAATGGGGGGAAAAGAAAATTGGTTTTTCCTGAACTGGTTCGGTTTACTTTTTCTTTAAACAAAAATTGGCCTTCGGCCATTTGAGAGAGAGAGAAGAACAAAGTGAGGGAGAGAGATCCCGAGGGGGACCGAAGGAACAAACGGCGAAGGGAGGCACTAGACGACTCTTTCGCACTGTCCGATGAGCTGGACGATGTCGGTGCGACTCATTTCCGGCCTCTGGCGTGCGCATTTATCCGGCGCACTATGAGCAAAGAGCAAGCTAGGGCTCGGGAATGCAACTCCCAGCGATACCACAAATTGTTGGCTACAGTAATCGTAATTTTGCAATTCAAATTCTCCTCCATGACACTCTGATTTGGGTGTTCCTTCAATCTAAATTGTTTGTGAATTGTATCGGCTAGAAATGGATGAGATGTGCTGGTGGCAGGTGAGAATGAACTGCAATCCATGTGTTCTTGAATTGGATCAGACCAGAGCTGATCCTCCACCACTGGCTAACTTTCCACGTGGAATTTGGTGGTTGGATCACTCTCCTTGGTGTGGGCAATTTATCCACAGGCAGGGCATCACTGGAAGTCGTCACTAGAGGTCTTTCTTGGTTATAAATCAATCTGGTGCAGTGGAGATCGGGTGAATGGAGCTGTGTGTAATCTCTGGAGAAAAAGAGGAATGGTGAGGCTGGTGAGTGCTCTCTGTAAATGTTAGGACCGAGAGCTTGCTAGGTGCTTGAAAGGAATGGCAGTGTGTTGAAGTGGAGAATTAAAAACAGCTCCTGTGAACGCTGAAGGCCGAGTGTTCCTCTGGAGGATTGAGAACCTGTGAAGAGCCGTGTGATGTCTGCAGGTAATGGACTTCCTCATCCCTTGATTTTGTCTCTGTGAAGGATTTAATGAATGATATTGCCTTAATGGATGATTGAGTTTTGCTTGTGCGCCGTGGTTGAAATATAGTATTTGTTGATGATGTTCAACTTTGAATATTGGATAGTGCTCTCTGTCTATTATGGATTTCATATGAGAAATGTTCTGTAGCTTGGAAAAATAATGCCTCTGTTATTGGATTGATCTTTTTTATGTGAATTTTTGTGAACATAGTCTGTTGTGGTATTGCTCTGTAAATAGGAATTAGCTCTGCTGTTTAATTATGAATTGGTTGAAGTTATTCTATGTGGGTTGAGGAACCTTCTTTTGGAATGGTTACTACTTACATGAAATGTGTGGATAAATGCTCTCTCTATGAAGAAATGTACCCTGTTAGTAGTAGAAATAACTTTGGTCAATTGTGGTGAAGAGTGTTTTGCCACTGTATGTGATTTATGTTTTGGTCATTTTCTGTTTGATGTTGGTTTGGAGCATCTTAGGAGTAACTATCTGGATATAGGATTGGTCTTGTGTTGGACGTCTGTTATATGCTAAATTGAACTGTGGGTAGATAGGTTGTGGCTATTGGATGTTGTTCAATAGTTGAGTCTTTTAATTTTTGTTGGATTTTATATTTGGCACGAGAATGATAATGTTAAGCAGTGGGGCATTGCACTAATGTGTTCTGTTTTGATAAAATCAAAGAATACGCCATGTAGTTTAGGAATGAGTTTCTATGATTTTGTCGCTTGGATTGATATACTTCGTTGGTTAAGGAAATTGTGTTTCCTATTATGGATGGATGTGGAAATAATGATAAGGTTAAATTATAATTCCGTGTTAAGGTAGGAGTTAAATGGTTCTCTACTCTGCTGTGGGAAATGCGGTTTTGTGATAAAACCCTACTTGGTATTGTAAAGTAAATTCTTTATTATCAGGCCACATTGATGGAATGAGCAACTATTATGGGTTGTTGCTAGTTAATTACGCATGTTGGCTGTGAGACTGTTATGATGTGTTAAGTTATTCTATTCTCTATGAGTGAGATTGATAAGAGCCTAATAATTGTTCATTTAACAGTTGTTGAAGGTGCTAATTCGATTGACATAATCGCATTGAAGACTCCAAGTAAGTTGATACTTAATGTGCTTTGGTCTTCGGACCCTACATAACAAGAATTAGGATTGTATGCTGTCTGTTTACTAGATTTAGGTTCTTTTAATGATTTGTTTACTTAGACATTTATATCATCATATAGGGTTATATGTATTCACGAGCATTATGTATGTCATCCTAATATACGTAAATAGACATGTGGGGCTTTGGGTGAATTGTGACTTTCTATACGGTAGATTCTTCCCACATAGGGAGTGGTAGGTTTAGAAGTTAGTTACGTGGATTCTAGGGTTCACAATTATCCCATTCTGAAACCCTCAACATCTTCAACAAAAGTGAGGATACCTGGTTGTGGTAACACCCCTGATGGATATATCTCCTCGTCGGAGTGACTGGTTAGGCCACATGACTCTAGGGAGTATTCCACCTTAACTTCTAAAAGAGATACGGTTCTCTTCTGTAATGCATTGTATGATCATGCATATCATGTGCACTGTATTTCATTCCATCTCTTATTAAGCGTTAGGCTCATTAGTTTAGGTCTTGTGATGTAGCTATCGTACGAAAAACAGGTGAACAGGTCAAAGACAGTTGATGAAGGATTTGCACGAGTGGATCTTATGGCTGGCTGGGCTAAAGAATTTAAAAGGGAATTTATTTGTAAAAAGGGTTTGTAAATTACTTAATATTTTTTAATGCTTTGTTTTAAATTCCGTTGCGTTTTATAAAAATGATTTTATTACTTCTGCTGAAATTGATAAGTGTTTTAAGTAAAGAGTTTTAACGATCAGGTTTTATAAAGAAAAGTCTTACTCTAATTTTATAAAAGAAAAAATTTTAAATTTCATGCGATTTTAAAGTAAATAAAAAACTGGGTCGTTACATAGATGGTGAAGGATTTCTTAAGGATTTGACATGTTGATGATAGGTGCATATGCGTAGTTCATGTATCATGAATTTACAAGAAAATGAAAAACTAGTTTTATGCATTGCTTTATTATTGATAAACTATAAATTGAAGGAATAAACGCAAATAGGTGATTGTGAGATGTGGTTGAGTAAGAGTTCTACTTAGGAGAACCCGAGAATGTATCTATTCCCTTGAGGGATTGAGTGACGGTTCTATTCAAGAGGACCAGATGATGTACTTTTACCTTGTCATGTGGGTCTCCAATATTCTGGACTATTATTTGACTGGAAAAAGGAAAAGTGTGAAAGGAAAAACTGAACGACAGTGCACATTTTCATAAACTTGCATAGCATATGCATATTATATTTATTTATGCAGTATGTTTCTAAAGGATATAAGGTTATGAGTAGATCTTCATTCCTTACTGAGCGTTTGGCTCATAGTTTCTGTCTTGTAATGTGGCTAATTATGCTAGAGGAAGAGTGAAATGAGCAGTTGATGAAGGATTTATGCGGCAGGATATTGTGATGGCTGAGCTAAATGGAACAGGATAAAGGAATAAAGGAAATGTTTCAATTTATTAAACGTATGTTTAAAAGATTTAAAGAAAATAAATTTTAGTACAATTCATTTAGTTATTTTTAATTGATTTTATTAAGAAAAGTCTTTCGCTAAATGTTTTATAAAGAAAAAGTGTTTTAAATCCAAATGTTTAAAATGATGGAAAAACGGGTTGTTACACTACCATCACTAGACAAATTCCAAGGCTCACTCATGGAAACTCATCCTCAATAGCATCTTTCGCATGAGCATCCTTGCTGTTATAGATACTTACACCACAAGGTTCAAACCATGAGTCTAACGCTCAGTAAGCAGTTTAAATCAAATGCTATAAACATGCATTACGTGATATGTCATGATCATGATTTTCTTCCAACTTTTTCTTTACTCTTCTTTCTCTTTTAAAAATGAGTAGACTTGGCAATGGGACACACACCACTATTTTCCAACCATTAGGAAGATAGTCTTAAACCTTTAGAAGACAAACTGAAACCTTTGAGAGTCCTATATTAGTTGCCAAGCATTTTTTATGCACAGTGACCCAACAAACCTTTGTGTCGTTTGTCCCAACATCAACCGAGAACAAACTAACGGGTTTATGTACCCACTGGTCCAACCTTTAGGATAGTCTATCCTCACTTTGTCTTTATATAATTTTCTTTCATTTCTTATCTTTCTTATGTGTAAACTCATGCATGAAAACTTATCATTTACATGCAACCTAACATATTATCACATGAAAACATATTATCTACATACAACATAACATATCGTATTTCATCGAAACAGAGAGCGTGACAATAACATATTCACAAGAAATCAATTAACACTATGATGGAGCATCTACTATAATCCTAACATATACTTTCATTTATATAATAACTTGGACAGTAAACACAACAACTACAAAACAGATCCTCAATATCAAGTTATCATCATAAGCTAAAAACAATAACTTAAATACCTACATACTCTATCCTGACAAAAATAGGGTATCATGGTGAACAGAACAACATCATCTCAAACCAAAATGTAAACTGATCCTCAAAAGATGTCATCATCACCAACAGAACAATAATTAAACATTACAACAAAAATCGTATCACCTTATGATGTAGGCTGCGAGGCCAAACATATGTCTCACCACTTACTCAGGTTCTGCATATCTAGTGGTGGAAATGGGTGGGTTCAGTTCGATTTTTGCCAAAATAGAACCGAACCGACTTGCCACAATTTTGTAATGTTAAAACCAAAATCGAACCAATGATAGCAAGAAACCAAGTTGCAAATCAAACCTTGGTTTTAGTTTTTATCGGTTTGGTTCAGTTTTTTTCTAAACATCAAAATTTGGCTATCTAATTTTGGGCTCGGTTTTAGGCTGGCTTTTGGGCCCAAACAAATATAATATTTGCATTTTAAAACAATTATTTTTAAAATAAATCTTTGATATGCAGCAAACATCCAGTAGACATGTAATATCCCGAATTTTTGTTGAGCTAAACACAAGGTTTATGTGATAATTTGGGACAATAGAAGTGGAATTAGACTGTTTGGAAATATTAGTAAAGAGAAATACAATTAGAATAAGTAAATTATGATATCCTGTTATGTTCATAATTAGCTTAAGGAAAGGAATAAGGTTATTAGAGAATGGATGATAATACTTGAAATTAGAAAAGATGATATTGAGACTGAATTAGTGATTGATAGTCATTGCATTAGTAAGAGAAAATGTACTTAGATATAATAAAGTTGAAGTTATGAGGTCTATAATATTTTAAAGTATATTAGATTTAATAAAAGAATAAAGTGGAAGAGGAGTTATAGAATATATACTTTGAGTATTAAAGGATAGATTATGGATAGTTGGATAATTCAAGTGTTGGCCAATGAGAAAATATACTTGAACGTAATTGTACGTATTTGGATATTGTAATGATTTGAAGTTTGGATATAATTGGGTATGAAAATGTGGAGGTAAATGATATAAATGTTCATATATATATATATATATAGAAGACATGCATGACATGAATATGTCACGTAAATAAGGAATAATTTGAAGAAATATGAGAAATTCAACATTTGATAACTGCGGTTAATCTCGGTGGTCGATCGACGAGCGTCGATCCAACGGCGTCACTCGACCGGCAGTAAAAATTTGAAGTTTTCTTAATGAAATATGCGGACGTTTGGCTAAAGGACGGTCGATCATCCTTCATTAAAATCAATCAGCCGCCAGTTTTGAACGTCATTTCGAGGTGAAAAACGTCGCTGGAACTTAATGGTCTTCAACGTCGACGCTTCATTGATGCATGAAACATTATTGTGGTCACCTCTTCATCTTCAAAAGGTTGCTGGAAGGATGCTAGTGTGTGGCCATTGATGATGGATGTCTGTTGATGAGTTGCCATTTATGAAAGCCGCCTGTTTTTGGTGGTCAGAGTCTGAAGGCCAAACATTTTGTTGTCTAGATGTCTGGATATTAATGGATGCATTCAGTGAGTTTCCATCTTGAAGAGGGTGATGAACAAACATTGCGGGGAAGTCTATAAATTGGATGGAAGGCAGCAGGGTTGGAGGAGTTGGAAAACGATGGAGAACCTTTGCCAAAATGGTTTGAGAGAGAGAGAGAGAGAGACAATGATATATTTTGTGAGATGTTCTAGAATTATAAAATGAAAGAACATAGAGAGAGAGAGAGAGAGAGAGTCTGAAACTGTGAGTTACGTGAGGAAATGAAGTTGCATGGCTGTGAAGGTTTGAGGTGGGTCACAATGCACTTCTCTTTTTTTGGAATAAAGTGACTGAGGTTTTGAAGAACTTGTGATGTTATGTTTCGAGAGAAGAGAGAGAACCATCTCTGTTGATGGAAGGAGTTACTGAAGAAGGAGCTCGTTTGTGATGAACAGTGAAAAGAACTTGGAATTTACAATAAAAGGAAAACCGTGAAGGGAATGGGTTGCATGGCCAAGAAGGATTTATGGGTTGATCTGTGGATTAATTATGATGGGAAGAGAGGGGTGTGAGAAGCCGTGATCGAAATATTGTAGAAGAAAATATTTATCATGTGCTAAATTCGTAAAGCTAAGGACTTCAGGTAAGAAATAATGCTTTTGTTTTGTCCAAAATGACCTACATCGTAGGAGTAGGATTTTTATATAAATTGCTATGTTAGTCTTTAACGATGGTTATCTGGTTAGGTTATATATTCCTACGTTAGTTTACTAATAGTTATGATGAAAATGGTTTTTCTAAGATAATGGTTGTTGATAAAGAAAAATTAGTATAGGTCCTAAATTTATATTTAACTGGTGGATAACATAGGATAGTACTTATACTGGTTAGAAATAGTATGTAAAGGATAGAGAATTTGATATATGACATTATAGTGTTATGACATTATAGTGTAATAGGAATGTGTTTAGTATTAATGTTATAGTTGAAGTATAGTATTGTTTGTTAATTGTTTACAGTATTGCTTGTAATATATGAACTATTGTATGTGACATTCATGTAGCTATGTTAATGGAATGTATGTCAAGCATTTCATGGGTTAATAATGAAGATAAGAATAGTGTTTCTACGTGGGTTCGTAAACTTAAAAGATTGCTCACACGTAGAAACAGCTCGTTTGAGTAAGTTCAGAAGCTTAAAAGATTGCTCTTACTCAACGAGTGGTGAGTTCAGAAACTGAAGAGATTGCTCTCACCTAACGAAAAAATGGTAAACGATAATGAATGTAAATGTAGGTGGATTTGTTTTTACTGAGTTCGGAAACTGAAGAGGTTGCTCTCACTCATCTTAAAAAGGTATCAGACTTCATCATGTAGATGGTCATAGAGATTATAGTAGGATTTCATGATTATGTTCCTTACTAGGCGATAGACTCATTATTCCTCTTGTGATGTATGTATGCAAAGGATCAAAGATAGTAGCAGTTGATGAGGCATTTATGCGTTGCGGACTTGGCGGCTGGTTAGGCTAAAAGATTTGAAGAAGAAATGTAATGTTTGGCAATAATGTTTTTGAAAAGTGAACTTTCGCTATAGTATTTCGTTACATAAAGGAGGTTTTTGAATGATGTTTATTTCTTTAAGTATTAGGAATACAAGTCTTCTGCTATTGCAATGTTTTAAAGTTTTAAAATATGATATGTTTTAAGTAATAAATAGTTTAACGAAAAAGAGTTTAATTATGCACTTCTTATTTAAGTTAGTTTTCAAACGAAAAGTCTTCCGCTATGATTTAAAAGAAAAAGTTTTCAAAAATCGTGAGTTTTAAATTGAAAGAATAACTAAGATGTTACAAGACATGCAAATATTAACGAACTATTTTCATTGATATGTGCTACAATTATTTTAAAACAAATCTTTGATATGTAGCAAACGTTCAATAGACATGAAAATATTGGCGAACTATTTTCATTAATATGCAGCACATATTTTAAAACTCTGTTTTGGGCTCCATGACTCCATCAAACAATGATTTAAAACAATTATAGCTTTCACGGGCAAACAATTATAGCTTTCACAGGGCAAATAATTATAGCACTTACTAACCTAAACCTGGAGGAAATTTTGAAAGGGGCACTACCTGGCAGCTGTGACTGTGAGTTAGAATTTGGTCTCCTGTAATCCAGATAGCTTGTTAATGCATTTGAAAAAAACAAATTTATTGAAAACAACCATCGACGAACTTGCGAGCGAACTGCAAAGTACTTGCGCACTACAAACTTGTGGGTTGTTTCACTGGAGACAGAACGACTTTGGATAATAGGACTTGCAGGGTGACAATTAGTCCTGCACTGGAGACAGGGCGACTTCGGAGATGGAAAATCTACAATCAAACTTGCGGGCTGCTGCACTAGAGACAGGAGGACGACTTCGGACAATCAACTTGCAGTTCGCAATTTGTACTAATTTCGAGATTGCCGATTGCAGCCGAGATCAAGAAGCAAGACATGAGAGGCGAGAGGTGAGAGCTTCAAGTTCGAGCAAAACGGGTGAGTTAGGGTTAGGTTAGAGGTCACGAGACGAGTGCCACTTGTGGGAGGTACAGACAGGACGGGGACGCATTCTCCCGTCTAAAGCCTCGTTTTGGCCTGCGATATTTTAGCCTTGCGGACGAGACCTATGCATCTGCACCCATCCTAAATAGCCCAGAACCTATGATTAAAATATAGATAAAATGATGAAAATTAAAAGTGTAGCCTGATTTCCCCGACAGGGAATGACCACTCCCCCTCCCGGGACGACGAAAATCTCCCTCCCTATGCCTAGGGCCATCTCCTCCTTGTCCACTTAGGCATTCATGGTGCTCCCTCCATACCAAGTAAAACTCTCCTTCCCCTATCATTTTCTTCAGTCTTCAGCTCTCCCTCTTTCCTGCGTGAGTCTTCCTCCCTTGGGTGAGAGTCCTTTTGTTGTGTGAAGACTGAGAGTGACAGTGGGTTGAGTGTGTTGAGTGGAGGAGTAGTGTGCTAAGTGTGTGAACGTGAGTGAAGTGAGGTGAGCTACGAAGTTAGAGTTGTGAGGTGGAAGCTGGAGTTGTTGTTGGAGCTGCTAGAACCGTGAGCTGAGAGGAGAGCTGTCCCTGTCTTTAGTATGTCTTCAATTAGGTAAGGAATTAGGGGTGTCTTGACCATGTGGAGGCCCTACACCGCAAGTGAGTGCGTGAGTTTAGCGTTAGTGTGCTTAAATTGCTTACGGCTAGTTGTTAAGTAGTTGTTTGTAGATGCTAATTCTTTGAATGAGTTACCGTAATTATTTTCCTTATTTGTTAGTGTGTTTCTTTACTAATTGATAGTATAAATTCGCTAGTTCTGTGGTTTCCTTTGTTGATTTGCTTTGTTCTATAGTGTGTTATGCTAACATTTCTTTCATTGTTCTGCTATTGGTTTTATTTAGTTAATTATCTCCATGTTAGTTAATACTCTGCAGTAAACTATTCTGCTATTTCGTTAACTAATAACCATGTATACTTTGCATGTTTAAATTAATTAGTAGTATGTTCGTCAATTAACTAGGTTATGTCATGTAATTGTGATTATCATTGTAATTAATAATGTTAGCGTGTTAATTAACTAAGCATGTAAATCGGCCAAGCATGCAAACTGGCTAATAATCTATCAGAATAATAAATTGTAATCTTCCCTCAAGCATGTTTAATATACATGATCATGTAAACTAATTAACTAATTAAGGATAATTAATTAAAATATGCTTAGGTAAGTTTGGTTATCTCTTGAGCACGTACAATTAAATAGTTTAAATAATTAATTAGTCGTTAAACAACAAATCAAAGCATGTTTAACTAGTTGGTTAACTAATCCCTCCCTTGAGCATGTTACCTAATTAAAGTAAGTTAACTAACTAGAATAATAATCGTAGTGTGTGATTAACATATTTAATCAATTAGCATGTTAACTTACTTAAGCATGTTTAATTAGCTAGGCTTATAAGCATGATTAATTAGAGCATGTTAATCACTAGAATAATTAGCACAGTTAATTAACTAACTAGCATGTTAATTAACTAAATCATCCCATGTTTAATTATCATGTTTGACTTACTAACTAGAATAAAAGCATCTAGGTTAATAATCGTAATTCATTCTTAAGCATGTAAATTATTTAGAATAACTAACCAGTTTAATAGTTGAATCTGTTTTGTGCATGTAACTCACAGAATAATCACCCAGAATAACAAAGGTAAAGAGTATGTAAAATGACTAGGAAATTAACCAGGATAGTTAGCATGTTAATTAATAGTATGTTTCAATTGCCTTGTCGATTATCCATGTGTACCATTATCATTGCGTGATTTCCTTATGTGCTTCGCTA
This sequence comes from Begonia loranthoides, assembly GCA_022433065.1. Lineage (NCBI taxonomy): Eukaryota > Viridiplantae > Streptophyta > Magnoliopsida > Cucurbitales > Begoniaceae > Begonia > Begonia loranthoides. Next base: position 11,309,032 of record CM039481.1, on the reverse strand, counting down.
TTTATGATCCAATATTATGATTGTTCTCTGTTGTGTGCTTTCAATTACCGATGTTTATCATGTGTGTTTTCCATTTCAGTTCGCTTTTAATTCCTGCCAATTACTGTTATTCTTTTCTATGCGCAATTTCAATTACAGTTACTTTCTTTTAAATGCGCACTTCAATTATGAATGTTATGTTGTGAAGCTTCATGCATCATGCTAGGTTGAGAATGTATGATCATGCATCATGTTAATAGAAATCGTAGGAAGTGCCACCTTGGTGGTGGTACGCAAGTATGCGAAAATGAGCTAAAATGTTAAGAAAAAGAAGAAGAAAAAGGGAATTGGGAGTGGATGGGTAGTGGAGCTAGTCTGCAATCTAGGCGAAGCCCCTCCCTCATAAGGTACGGGAGTTCTAGATCGCAAGTAAAATGTTAGATCCAATTACTATGCCATTGCATGAGAAAAACCTCTCAATTCCATCTCGAAGTACGAGTAAGGAATAAGTGGATTAAAGTAAGAGTAAAGTAATTAATAAATGAATAGCTTAATGAAAGGATTGGTTTAGGTATCCCCCATTCCAAAATGGACTAAAGAGTGGCATTCACGTTGCATTAAACCCTTTTTCCTTTCGAGGCCATTAGGCTCACATATTACTTGTGGTGTAGATACAAACGACGAACAGATAATAACACAGGGATGAAGGGTTTGTACGCATGAGACTTGTGGCTGGCTAGGGTAGGGTGAGCGAGAAAACGGTTGTAACGAGTTGTAACTAAATGTTTAGCTTATTTCATTCAATTATTTACGCTTCCGCAAAGTTTTAAAATAAATGATTTCATAATGTTTCCGCATTTTATTAATTGAATTTTCAATACGAGTTTAACAAAGGAATAGTAGTGATCCGGTTTTAGCGTCGCGCTTTGATATGTTTTGTTTTTAAAAAGAAATTTCAAATTTTTATGTATTTTAAAGAATTTACGAAAACTGGGTTGTTACACCATCCATCCTTTTTCCTTTCTCCCACGAACACATTCCCATTCAAAAAGGAATCTTTTCCTTCCACCATCTCTCATCCAACAACTATAAACTCTTCTACTTAATTAAATATAATGGTCTTCCTATCCGCTAACACTTCTGTAAATATATTGGCTCTCGTAGATGCCATTTCTGGACAACTCCTTAATAATGAACATCTTCTTCAAAATGACGACGTCCACTAAATCACGGATGACATCTCCAAAATTTCTCCGTGTATCCGACCTATGATTTTTCCATTCTCATTTCTATCCAACCTAATATATTTTTCTATTCCCCCTTTTTTTTATCAAAATTCTTTATGTGTGTGTGTGTATGTGTATACACATATATTTCTAAACTATAAAGTTTATGATGCGCCACTGAGAGAGGAAAGATAGAAACCCCTTGAAATATGCGCCTAATATGTAAAGAAACAGACTTGAAATTGCATAATGCGTAACTCGGTCAATTCATGTTTTTATGTAAAATTTGGACCACACCCTACTCTATAAGTGAGAAAAAGGTTCTATAAAAAATTTAGGCAAAATCATTGGAGAGAAGAAGTTATGATTAAATGGTTGGGAGCTGATCCGAATAGGAAGCTCGGTCATGCATATTCACTTCAATTGTTTCCTTGGATGTAAACATTCTAACTTGGTTGTTCGTAAGTTTTCTACAACTTTACTGGATATGTCTACCTCTATGGAAGGAGGTGGAGAAAGATATAGCAATAAGGAATCACCTAAAACTAACAAACAAGATGAAACTAATTTTTCACATGAAGCTCAATCGAATAAGATCACCAAATAAGAATTGGCCGAAAGAAGAGGAAAACTTCACACTTCAAAATTTGTTCTTTAGCTGAAAATTCATCTCCTAGGGCAAACCTTAGAGTGGGTCTAAATACCCTACAAAATTAGCGCAAACTTTCTAACGATGACTTACCCAAAATGTCCTCATAAAGACACATGCTTGGTCATACATGCCATAACCGAATGACACCAATAATTGAGTATTAAACTTAAAATAAAATCAACCATAAATAAGTTTTTAAGTCTTGCATGTCGTAACAGTTTAATGGATTATTTTTCAGGGCTCGTCTTTAATTTGAATTGAGCATCAATTCCAATTAAGTGAAATTGAGCTTCTTCAAAAGAAAACAAAGCTCTCTGACCTTATTCTAGAAATCTTGAGATGTCTGCAACAATCTTCATGAAGTGCACTTTTTTATATAAGACTTTGAAGGCAACCAAATAATCCAAGTACTACTCGGATCAGATAGTTGGCAGTTTTGGATCCTCCAACACTTCCTCTAAAGTTGTATTTGATTTTCCATTTATCCTGGATCTTGAATAACTCCAACATGTATTTGGAGGCTTGGTGAATGTAATTCATCCTCTTTCTTCTTTGAACACCTACAAAATAAACACTCAAAATATTATTAGAGAATCTCCGTGCTCGATTGTAGATAGAGAGAATCCTTGACACATTATCCTCCTAGGGTTAAAGAGAATTTGACCTCAAATCTAGTTTTTCTCCTCCATAGTCTTCTTTACCCAAATAATGAGATAATTCTTTAAATATGGCAGTGGCAAAGACTTCAAAATCTTCTGAATACTCAAAGTTGTTTGCATCATCAATAAATTATTCCAATATCTTTGAAAACCAAACAGATTGTAGCATTAAATCAGATTTCAATTGATTGGTAAAAAGCTTCTTCCTCATGTAATAAAACTAAGTTTTCCTTACCGTAAATCAGAGGATTATCCATCTTAATAGAAGTCTATCCTTTCCAAATATTGTCATCAAGTTCAACAACAATAAATATTAGGATCAACAACACTCATCTAGTTCTATCACCAACCATTCCAAAGTTGCTATCCACAAAATCTTTATAAGATATAAAAGAATCAACATCATGAAAACTAAGAGGCTTCCTCAAGATGTAAGTTGTTCTTTTATCACAAAAATACTCTTAGCAAGCTTAACACCAAGAAACTTTCTACTCAACAACTCTCTAATTTGAAAACTTGGTACGGAAAAGTTGTTAACCACAAATGAACTTCCTTATAATTAAAGAACTCATCCTCATCCAAATTATCAAAATTGTCTTTCCAACAAGATAACTTAGGACCATTGACATCAAAATCTCCAATCCATCCAATTATAAGAATCCAAGCAATCAAATAAGTTAATGGTACATACCTCTTTGAGATAGCATCGGGTATTTTGTTTGATTCTCCATTCTTGTGCTTTAAGATGTAAAGATTTGGATGCATCAAGGTTCTCAAGCAAATCTTCTCAACCTTATTCATAGAAGTTATGTTAACCTATATCAAATGTCATAAAGTAAACATTGTCTTTCCTTAAGCATCGACTATAAGAGTTTTGCTCCATTTTAAATTCCACTTCTCAGTTTTGGAGAGCTAGTGCAATTAAAAGTGTCATGTTGAGAAGTTCTTCTTGAGCATAAAATATCTCCTCATGTTTCTTTTCACCCTCAATAATTGCTGCCAACAAACTTTTTCCACTCTCCATATGATCATCTTCGAAGACTTGATCTTTCGAACAATCTTCTTCAACCACTTAAGTCTCCAACAAGAGTATGGACCTTCATGAGCATTTATAAGTTCTTCTTCCAATTCTTCTTCTTGATTAGTTGCTGTCAAGGAGTCTTCTTCACTATCTTTATCATTTGAGCCCTCAAATAACATCATAACCCTTTGGTTTGGACAAGGTGTAGCATTGTGCCCATAATCTAGGCACTTGGAGCAATGGATATCTCTAGCTCTTGGACGAGAGGTGTCAACAACATTTTCTTTCTCTTCTTGCCCTTGACTTGCCACATTTATGCTAGCACATAACTTATCCACTTGTTTTGTTTGAGTCTTTGTACAATTGGAACTTTTGAGAAAGATCAAATATTTAAGGACTTGAATGATCTCTTGTGTTGTCCTTCTACTTTAATTGTCCATTATATTACTTCATCGAATGAACCATTTAATTTCAACTCTACCACATCAAAAATATCATTATTTAGACACTTGATAAAACTAGTAATTCTTTATTTCTCTAGCTCCTCAACTCTACTCCTTAATTTAATAGATTGAAACTCGACAATATAATTCTTTACATTAAGTGACCCTTGTCTCAAACTCTATATGTCAAGATAAAGCTCATGTCTATAATTATTTGGAATAAATCTCTTAAATATTTTAGGGAAAATGACAAAACAACCATCATCCTTTATTGTTTGTGACAAACCAACCATCATCCTTTTTCACTAACAAATTAACCACTGAACTATAGAAAATTGATGTCGCCAACATCGTTGTCATGTTTGCCTTTAAAAGTGTATCTAGCAGCGACGGTTCATATACAAACCACCGCGAATTCATAATTTTAAAAAAATCACACGACAAATTTGATGGGCCGCCGCGGTTTCCTACTAAATTGTAGTGGTGTGACGATAAACCGTTGCGGCTTCATATGACACCACAGCGGTTTATCATCACACCACAGCAGTTTCTTATGAAGCCGCCACAGTTTATTGTCACACTGCTGTGATTTACTAGATGAGCTGCCATGGTTCAAGGTGCCTCCTTCGCCTTGTACAAATACACAGTACACTCCTTGCGATTTTCCCAGACATTTTGTCAGCGATTAGCGAACATTAGAGATTTCTGAGAGCTGAAATGAACAACATTTTGGCAAAATTGAAGAATTTGTTGAATATCATATGACGTCTTGGAGTGTTAAGGAATCTATTATTAACCATCAATTTGAAATGGGGCCCACGGCCACATTTTTTGTCAATGAGGTACGTGAAATTGGAGACGAAGCTGCTATAGTGCATTCCGTCTCGGCAACTCTACACGAGGAGGACGAGGAGGATCTCCATTCATTATGTGAATCCAGTAGTGACGAAGACATGGACATGGCCGAGAGTAGGCCTAGACGTCCACCATAAGCAGAATGCACCTTCGCTTGTATGGAGCTTGGCAAAAAGTATAGTTCACTGAATAAAATTAGAGAAGAAATTGTTGATCATACGTTGAAGAATGGGTACGGGATAAAATTCACCCACAGTGATGCACATTGGTTGAGGGATGCCTGCTAGAAAAGATGCACGTGGCGTCTGCGTGCCTAAAAAATGCAAGGTGAAATGACGTTTCAAATAAAGTGCTACAACGAAGTTCACACTTGCTCGAGAAAGATGGAAAGCTGTCATGCCTCTACCAAATAGGTGGCAGCGCATTACTTGGACAGATGTAAAAGTTAGGCCGACTGGGACCTTTCTTCCATAATGGACATAGTCAGGAAGGACTTTAACGTCAACATCACACCCAACCTTGCTAGAAGGGCAAGAAATGCTGCCAAAAAAATTAACGAAGGGGATGGCAATGAACAATACAAGATCATATGGTCATATGCCAAGGAGATTCGGAGGTCTAATCCTAGAAACTCTGTATGTATTGACCTAGAGATGAGTGCATTTAAAAGGATGTACATGTGTTTGGCTGCATGCAAGATGGCCCTGCGAAAATATGGTAGACCGGTTATTTGTTTAGATGGTTGCCACTTGAAGGGAGTGACTTCGGGCCAGCTGCTCACTGATGTCATCATCGACGGGAACAATGGAATGTATCTGATTGCTATAGCAATGGTTGAAACAGAAAATAAGGCTTATTGGAGCTAATTTCTGGAATTGTTACTCAACGATCTAAACACCTAGAGTGGCAATTGGTGGATAATTATTTCTAACCGACAAAAGGTGCGATTGATTGCTTTTGCTTTCTATGTTTATGTTATGCATTGTGTACTGATATTTGACTCATACTATGAATCTTTGTAGGGGCTAGTGCAAGTTGTCAGAGAGGTAGCAGGGCAAGCGGACCATCGGTTTTGTATCCGACACTTGTATGACAATTTTTAAAAACAATTTAAAGGTAGGTTGTTCAAGGATGCAGTCGGCCGCATCTAGAGCCACAATAAAAAGGCGCTTTGAGAGAGATATGACAAAGTTATTTTTTCTTGACCCAACAGCCCACAACTATATACGAGGAATAAATGCAAGATGTTGGGCCAAACATGTCTTCTACTCCATTCTCAAGTGCGATATAAGCCACAACAACCTCAGCGAGTCCTTCAACGCCTGCATTCTACCAGCCCGGGACAAACTGATTCTAAGTATGTTTGAGATCATACGAAATGGTATCATGGGTAAGATCGTGAAAAAAAATGAAAAGATGACTCGCTCGATAGGCCTTTTGTGTCCACAAATCAACAACAAGCTCGCCAAACTACAACTTGTCGGTCAAAATTGGAGCCCCCAATGTTTAGGAGCTGCCTAGTTTGAGGTCAACAATGGTAATGAACAGTAGTATTCTTCGATTTGGACAGACGTACTTGTACCTGTTACCAGTGGAAGTTGACCAGCATCCCGTGTGTCCATGTAGTCTCGTGACATTATGAAAACAGATATTTTTTCAAATAGATATTTTTCCCAACAGGTATCATCCAAAAAAAAAAAAAACATAAACATGGAAAGAGTCAATAAATTTTTTAGTATGTACAACAAAGTCAATATCCCTACACATCCCAACTACCCTAAGATGGCTGCTTGCCACGTTTCTTCCGCAAATCCATGATCAAAAAAGACAAATGCGGGTCCACTAGTGCATGGGATGCTTTGGCGTACAACGGACCCTTCAGGGGTTCATCATCGTGTTCGTGGAAGTCCTCCTTATTCTTGCAATGTCAGATCACCTCCAACCCCTAACTCGTACACCGAAAGATGTCATATGGGCTGAAATACAAAGGGATAAACCAACACATAAGCATAAAGCAATATGAATGAACATAAGGGAAGAGATATACCACTTTTTGTCTATTGGCGATATGATGATTGCAAATGCTTCTGCCAACAACACCTGGTGAGGGAAGTGAGTGTGCAGGTTTAGGGACGACATAAAACACTCTTGCCTTGGGTGTGTCTGAAATGCAAAAGAAGCACGCATTAAAACTGTTGAAACATGAACGACAACCCAGAATTGCGAAACGTTTACTTACGTGAATCCACCCTAGTGTAAGGAGCGATTTGTCCATTTGAACTTGCCAGTATTGTTCTTTGTTCAATGCATAGCACTGCATACAAAGAACGCATCGCACGGATGAATACTAATATAACACCTTCTACTACTTAATGTAACATAACGTAATTCTCACTGTGTTTGCCGTCCCTTTTTGTTGCGGGAAGATGATATCAGCGATGTTGTACTCATCATCGACCAACTTTCTCGCAAGAATTGCGCATGTATCCAAGTTCTTCTGCATATTTCCATAAACATACGTCTTGAAAATATTTATCAGTTCACCTGGCTGCAAAAAATATTGACAAGAGATCGTCATATTGATAAGGCATGAATAAGTGCAGACACACATAAATAACCAAATTGAAGACGTACCATGCGCACAAGTTTCAATGGTGGAGGCTGTGATCCACCTGACGCCATGGTAATGCCTCGAGGTGTAATGGAGCTGCAAATTTCAGACACGTTATTACGTCGTACACAAATAAAGTAAGGATTGGACTTTGCGTATAAAGTAAATAACTTACAAGCGGTCTGTGGCTTCTATTGCTTCAGAGGACAATGGAGAGGCTGTTGTAGGGGTTGTTGGAGGGGCTGCTTGCTACTCCATTCTCTGAAATGCTACCAAAATTTCATGATGGCGCTCCTCTGCTTGCTCCTCCATTTTTTTAATTTAGAGCAGCGCCATTTGAAGGTACTCCTCCATCATTTATATTCTGTTCAGCGTCATTTGATGAAGCTCCTCCATACTACGCATCCAGCCAAACATCTCCTCATGCATCGAAGAAAAATGAGATATCTGAGGAGAGGGCGATGCTGGAGGCTGTTCCTCCGAGGGGGATTAAAGGCTAAGCAACTGTACCTTACTTCTTCGGGGTCTTGCGTACCCATTCCCCTCTAACATTGCTGAGGCCCATTTTGTCCACTTTCAATCTGTTGTAGATATCTGTGGCCGTCTCTTCAATTCTCTACTCATCCTCCGAGATGGGTACCCCAAACTACTCAACCATTCTTTGGATGAGCCAGTTGAATGGCAGACTCTTGGCTGTGTTGTTGACCACCTCGTGCATGTGCCTCAGAATGACATATCTAATGTCCACCTTTTTCCTAATGAACACCTTCTCAAGCAAAGAGAGATCCATGCAGCTAACATGGTCTCGAGATCCATCCCGAGGTAAAATTGTGTACATCGTGATGATGCGGATCACTCGAGCTATGACATTCAGCTCTCTGCCTTTTGGCTTCTTGTACGCACCAATCTCGGGATCTCGGTGCAACAATTTAAGCATTGCCAACCCATCTTCTGGCTTGACGAAAGGTGGCCCTCGAGACACGTGGTAATACTGATCACTTGGTCCCTCCATCACACATCCAAGCATCACGTTCAGATCGTTGAGATTTAGCCTCAACTCCCATTCATATATATAAATGCAGACCTCTAATGGCTGCGTGGACACTTCCAAATTCGCATAAAACAGCCTCACAACCCTCTCATAGTAAATTCCCCCTATTCAGCACAAACCGACAAAGCCAGCCCCCGCAAACAATTGTTGAATTCCCAACTCTGCCAAGGACTCCAAGTCTACTCTTTTAGAAACAATAATTGAACGGTATTTAACATCAGTTTCAAACCGTTCCTCTACATAAGCTGTCCTGAAAAGTGGGGAGTGGAAACCCGCTGCAACGGGTTGGAAACGGACCAGTGCACCTCCGGCCGATTGTTGTTCAGATTGTGGCACAATTCATCCAAATTGCACCCCATGGTTTCTCCAGATTGCACCACAGCGGTTCCTCCAAATTGCAACGCGGAGGTTTCTCCATCTTGCCCGCAGCGGTTTCTTCAGCTTGCATCGTGGTGGTTACTCCTTGCGTCATGGGTGCTCCTTCTTGCCCCATGGTTGGTTCAGGTTGGTGAACTTGACCAACGACCTCATTTGCAAACCGATAGCGTTTCTAGACAAAATCCGTCGTTTCTGCTTGTGGTTGCGGGTGAGTTTGCGACTAACCACCCTTTCGCTTCATCAACATTTTCTTTGCGTGGAATTTCATTGGTCTCGATTACACAGTGGAACGAAGGTCTGAGAGTTTGAGAGTTTGATGATTCGTCTAGGGTTGTTCGCGATGAAAACGCCCAGAGCCCACGATCGAGTCTTATGTAGTAAGATAGAGAATAAAAAAACGAGACATGCTAAACCGCGATGGCTTCATAAGAAACTGCCGCGGTGTGACGATAAACCGCTGCAGTGTCATATGAAGACGCAGCGGTTTATCGTCACACCACTGCGATTTAGTAGGAAACTGCAGCGGGCCATCAAAATTGTCTTTTGATTTTTTTAAAATTATGGAGTTATGACAGTTTGTATAGAAAATATTGTAGCGGTTTATCGTCACACCACTGCGATTTAGTAAGAAACTGCAGCGAGCCATCAAAATTGTCATTTAATTTTTTTAAAATTATGGAGTTATGACAATTTGTATACAAAATATCACAACTCAACATTATTATTTTTAATGACAAATGTGACAATAACTGGATAACATCATTTTTTATACTTTGAGTAGTAATTTGTTAGCAAAAACAACGAAGATGCTAGGTTTGTCACATACGTTATTTTTCTAATATTTTACTAAAAATAAATTAATAAGTCAAATATTTTAGAAAAAATAAATGATTAAGCCCTCGAAATATGGCGTAAGGTTTGTTACTGCTTTCATTTCATGACTCAGAACCGCCTGTGGAGGATTGACAGCTGGGGCGGCAAAACGAAAGGAGAAGACGGGGACTCTCCGACTTGTTCATCCATCGTACTCCTCCGTCACATCGGAGTAACCCGCCATTAATTGGCTGTCACTGTCATTCGGGATTAAATGTACTGCAATTTTATGGGGAAACGAGAATACAAAACCAACGGCTCAGATCTAGCGTCACTACTTACCCAACAATGGGCGATAATGAATATACGACTCAAATATGGATGAAAAGAACAACGATTTGTCCAAAGCCATCAAGTATAATTAATTATACCTAATTCGACATACGTGGCCCCCTAACCAGCAAACGTCAAGTGTAACTAATACATTAAGTATAATTATTATGAGATGTTTTCTTTATATTTCTTTTTATAAAAGAATAAACTATAAAATGCATTGAATTTGAATGGAGGAAACTTTTAGGGAGAAACAAGATATATTTATCGCATTTAATGCAGCGTCACCCCATACCTCAAAAATGGACGGCTATCAATAGAGGAAACGAATCTAGTAACTCTAAACCTCAGTGGCCATGAATGCATGTTGAATGACAAAACTCGTAACCCAAGTAAAATCCGGGGGAGAAATGGCCAACAATGGACGGTGAGGATGCGCCCCCACAAGCACATCGACGGATGGATCCCACGGGCCCTCAACATCCACGAACGATCGCTCATGGCTATTTAATAATAATCGACAAAATTTTAATTTTTTTTTAAGAAAAATTAACTAAACAAATCCATTATCATGCAAATTTTGAAGAAATTTTTAAAATTTTAAATTATAAAAAAATAACAACATAAATTTTGTAATCACATTTTTATTTATAGAATCGTCTCTTAATATTAAATGATATTATCTCTCAAAATCAACAGACGTTCATCAATATTAAACAACGTTGTAAGTAAAAAGACATCTCTTGTAGGACAAGAAACCTCCATTCTAAGTCCAGAGACATCCTTTGTAAGACGAGGGACATCCATTGTCAGATGAGAGACGTCTATTGTTGGACGATGGACGTTAGTTGTGGGACGATTGACGTCCGTTTTAAGTCGAGGGTCTTTCTACAATTCATCGCAGTCATTCATCTCTCACGTTGGACATTCATCTTCTATATTAAACGTCCCTTAATTTAATCCAATTGTCATTTTCTTTTATTTCTTTATCATTTTTCTATTTCTTCTTATCGGTCGACCATTCTATTTTGGTCAGACCTCCCTTTACTTTGATTTTCTTCTCCCTTAATCCATATTTTCCATATTTATTATCCAAGTGTTTGACTTGTCCTCAATTCTCTTGCCCATCATTTGGAATCAAAGCTATTCCAATTCGTATCATTTGATATCAGAGTTAATCTGATTCACATCACACATTTGTCTTCTCGTGGATCAGTCTTGGGCGTCGTCGTCGCTAAAGAACATCCAAGGTTGATCCATGGACGTCCGTTGGAGGTTCAGGTCACGGCGTTAGCATTTGCCTCAACGTTTTTTTAAGGAAAACGTAATTGCGAAGTTTGCCTATTTCATTTCCTATAGTTTGAGGTTTTAGTTATTCTCAAAATTTCTTTAAGGTTTGTTTTGATATTAACTCCAAATTATAGAGTTTGTTTTGTTAATTTCTTTTTTTTAATGGTTATTAGAAAAGCAAAAAAACAGCTCCCTCAAAGAGGTATGCATGTAGACGTGTTAAATTTCTTCATGATTCAATCTTCAATTTAAATAATTTTTTTAAAGCAAAATCATTATCGTTGGATGGTATTTATGCATGATCATGATGGAAGGGAATGGAGATATTGTTGCAACTGCATGATTTAATTAACACACGTACGAACATTACTGATTTCCCATTTGAATAACTTAATCTGCATTGCAAAATATCAATGCTGGTTCAAATACAACCCCTTTTTGACGCAAGCAGAGGAAAAGACGACGTGTACTATTTCATGTATAAGATTTACCAGATACGACCATAAGATTTCTAGTAATTAATATTGCCAGTGATTGAGGCATGAATTTGTTTTTTTCTTTGTTTTTGGTTTGGCTCTCCAGGTTTAGATGGTGAATTATGAGGAAGAAGCTTTGTTTGATGAAGAAACGTGGCTGAATCCATGGTTCAAAGCAGACTTCCAGACCAGATCAATTCTGTCAACATCAATGGCTCCTACTTCATGGTGAGTCCACCCTTCCAGAAGATGAACTACTCCTCCTGCATGGCATGCATGCACCACTCCTCTCCCCATCGTGTACTGTTCCATCAAAAAAACATCCCATAAATACCAAAAATCATATACTCGTAGCCACTCTTCTAGTAAGCTTTCTGTGATTTTGAGTAGAAGAAGACGATCAAAATCAAGGTTTACTCTCTGGGTTACGTCTTAAATGTACTTGCAACAGACATTTCAACTTCTACTCAATCCTATCACAATCTTTTGGAACAACAATTGGTAAACAAGATATGGAAAGACTCGTTTTTGATGATCGGACGACAACCAACATCGTCAAATTTTGATTATTGTTGGACCGTCTGTGAGATAGTAGAATTGTTTCCGCTAAATATTTTTCTTTAAATTTAATCTAACTGAGATGCAGACGTTAGAATGTAATATTAAAGTGTAGAAAGTTACACCAAAATTGATTAAACTTACCTCACAAGAGCCAAGGCCTTCAACATCATCAGGTAATCGCATGGCAGCAAGATCCCCATACGTGCAGTCTCTTCGAAAATTCAAGATGGGCGGGACCACAAATTGATGGAAGTGAGCACCAGCTGGGGCCCAGTTCTGTTCTCTTGGTGTTATCCATTTCCCAACTATCCACGTCTGCATCATTTAGACAGAAAGGCTTGTTAATTCCGCAGCTCAAACAAGCTACACCATCAGACATTTGCTCTGATTTTACATATTTTTAAACCCAAAAGAACTGTTCTGTCTCCAGAATGCTCTGTTTTCATTACTTTTTGTGCTGACTCAGTTTTTAAACTCTTGTGAAGCAATTTTTTTCCATAAGTTTCTCTGTTTTTGAAAGCAGGGAGCAAACAATCCTCAAACAACATCTCAAGTCTTGTTGAAGGTTTGCGTGTATACCTTGCAATTTCGAGCAGCTTGGTATTTAGTCACCTGGACAAGGTAGTTTTGGACTTCCGATGGAGCTTCCTTCTGTATATTCTGAAATCGTTCTGTGGAGAGAGTAAGCATCTGCACAAATAAAAACCAAATCATAAGAAAAACTTTTGGCCACAAAAGTGTATAAGAATATGGAAAGTAAAAGCTTGTGTATTGAATGAGCAACAGCCACGATCCAGAAAAACTGAGATAGTCATAGCCTGTGCAGGACTGGCTCTTTCCTATGCACATTTAAGGCCGCTTAATTTGAAGTACTACAACAAAGCACATGGCCTCTGACCAAACAGCATTTACAACCAATCTGTTCTAACACATTTAGGTTCAGCTTTACCTTTGCTTTTCTGGTTCATCCCCCCCACTATACTGAAAGTAAAACCCAATATATAACATATACGATTGGTCAAAATTTCACTTGAGTTATTGCTATATCACCTAGAGAGAGAGAGAGAGAGAGAGAGAGAGAGACTCACAAGGACTCTGACTCTTCTACGGCAAAGGTAGAGTGCAATGGCTCTTCCAAGCTTAGAAGTTGCACCAGTGAGAAAAACTTCAGTTACTTCTGGAGGGATCTCGTTGAGAATAACTGCAGCAGTTAGGGTATTCCCATGAACAACTCTAACTCTCAGATCCGGATGCTTGTTCACGAAAAGTGTTCCACCACCATTAAGAGCTTCATTCTGTTCATACCACAAAAAAAGATTGAATTTTGTTGCTGGGTCTTGCGCTAATTACTGAAAATAATTTCGAAAAATGCCAAATTTTTACAGCAGCTCATCCTTTTCGCCGGCCATGATCAACCAAATAATTTCGTTGTTTTTTGTTTGAGATAATAACAAATTTGACCATCTCAAGATTATATTGCTAAGTTGAAATGAGGATCATTCGTTGTTTTAGGGGACCCATGACGGTCACATAACCAAAATAGCAAGTGGTATAAGGCCTCATCCAGTTCACAAGAAGAAAAGGTTGTAAATAGGCTCAATTTTTTGGGTCCCACGTACTCAACCACTTCAATTTAATGCCAAAAGATTCTGGCAAATTGGAAACAAAGCAGAAATCCATGGCGGATTTGGATCAACAATTTATTTTTGAAATTTCTTGTATTTATACAAGTAGAGAGAAGCGAAAGAGAAGAAATACTTTTAAAATAAGGAACAAGGCTAAGGGCTTTCCAACATTTCACATGTGTTCACCGTTAAGAATATTAATTTCTCACCAACCACAGAGCAGATACCAAACAAAATTTCTCTTAAGAACAGTTTACAGAAATTAAGCACGAACCTTGTTTAGAGCAGCCAGACTGATGACTTTAACTCCCAAGTCATCAGCAGCAAGAATAGCCTCCTCTATGTGCTTATTAATGCCTTGAACAGCAAATGGCAAAAAATACTGCGACAAACAGTGTCAAAAAACAAACAAAATAAGCAATTATCCACTCAAAACAAGAAAATCAAACGATGACATATACAGAGTCATACCTGAAATCCAAATCTTGGGACTACCCAGGTGTGATTCAATCTGTTTCTGATGTTGTAAAATGAATTAACAAAGGTTTTAGACCATGCCCACATAGCCAGCATCACTAGAAAAGCTACTGGCCAGAAGGGCAGCAAGAACAGCCTGGTCGTAAAGGGCAACGACGAATAGGATCTGAAAACAAATGGGGCATGCATTGCAGAAGTCACATCCACCACGTGGGCTAAGAAAACAAAATCAGGAACCATTCGTTTTCTCTCTGCATTTTAACCATTTGAGAAGGATGAATAACAGAGGCCTTTCACCTCAAAGGGTATTCTTATGAACATAATTAACTTCAGTATAATCATATCTTTACGATATTGACTGGTAGATCGAATGACAAAAGATAAAACAGAATCCATACCTGCAGTTGAACTTAATTTTTTATGCAATGCCCATGAATTTCTATTGACTGTGTTTCCGAGTGCATCAAAGAGAGGCATGAAGAGACAGAAGTTGGTTCCCATCTCTGAGTGGTGAAGGCTGTGGTACCTGCGAATCAAATAGAAACCCTCTGCATCAGATTGCCCAATAAATATTTTCTGAATCAGGGCTTCAGTAAAAATATGAGAGAATGAATTTAGGATGAACAAAAGGTTTCTGTCGGGCGAGATGCTTACGTTGGAGTGTAGAGAAGATATCTGAGAAGAGGAATTCTATCAAACAACTGGTGCGGCAGAATTTCAACGTTGGAATGACCCATTAATCTAAGGAAATCGAAGATCAAAACGTAGCCATAGATCACGGCTACTGATCCGATTCCAAGAAGACAAGCTCCTAAAATCGGAGCTCCAACGACGGTACACAAGATCAAATGCTCCAACATCGTTGCGTTTCCAGCTAAATCAAGAAAGTGGGCAGACAAAAAAACTATAAATTAGATAAAATGATGATACAAAATCAATCATCAGGAATTGAATTGGAATGGGTAAAAAATTAAATGCAGAACTTGATTTTTTTAACGCACCTGTGGAAGGTTGAGGTACTGGAGAAGAATGGTAGAGGGAGTGATAGTGGGTGAAAAGATATCGTCCGTGAAACAATCTATGCGCCGAGTAATATAGAGGCTCTGAAACTGCCATGTGAAGTATCAGAACAGCAATAAATCCCTTCGTGTTGCAGAGAGGTAAATTTCCAAAGAATGGGAAAACGTAAAATGCAAAAGAAGCAACCAAAGCTTGAAGAATTATATAATTATCCCTGCAAAAAACAGGAAACGCACCCGTTAGAAAATGATTGCTGAAATGATCTCAGTAAATCGTGGTTTTCTGTGAAATTACCAGTCCCATTCTTTGTCGATCTGCTTAAAATCGACTCCTTGAGAAAGAATGCGATGATTTTTGGTTAGAAAATGCATGTTAGAGAAAGAAGTCCATAGCTGATGGATTGTTATTCTGAGAAAGCTTAATAGAAGAACATGGTAACTCCAGCTTTCCTTGAGGTCTTGTTCATGGAATATTGAATACAGAACGTTCGCCAAAAATGGCCCGTATATCAGATACTTCAAATTCACAAAACAGACAAAAACGCCATTTCAATTAGAGCAAATCAAACACAGAAATCTGATTAACACGATATTAAGATGCGTAATTGAAGAAACAGATTCAAACTACCATTACCTTGAACCCGCCCAAATTCTCCCAAGGCCAAGATGACAATAGAGCAACCATTTTCTGGGAAGAAAAAGATTGATCAAACAGTTTTCTCGTTCTCTTCTGAAACACTGGGATGTACAAGAACTACACCCTTCTCCTCTAGTAAGTCGTCTTCTTGGTTTGTGTATAGATCAAATTTGTATCAAAACCAGGCTACGTGAAAAATAACCAGATGGTTATTAACATAGATGAGCAAGTCCCAAATAACAGGAAGCACCCCAAAATCACCTCGAAGAGAGAGCGGAGAGCGAACTTGCGTTTGCAAATCGGATTTGATTTACTTCTTCAAAATTAAGCGAAACCGAAGAGAGTTGCTCGACTCTCACAATCATTTACTTATATAGCATCCAAAAAATCAACTTGATCCATGGAAATACAGTTAAAGCTCACAATCAAAGCTTTATTTATTTTTTATCTCTTTGCCTGAGCAAAATGGTACGGTTGCGATTGACTGATTCCATCGTCATCAAAGCTATCGTCTGCTTTGAGTTTGTACGCGTTCATGGCCACACTGCAAATGTCACAGCTGTAGAGATGGACAAAAACTCTTGCCAAAATTAATTGCTATATACGGTTGGGAGTCGGGTTGGCCTTCTGCTGCAACCTTTTTAGCTTTGTTCATTGTACATTGTCAAACTCATATTATTATTATTATTAAATAACAAACCTTTAGGTTTAATGGGTTTCAATAGTTGATATATCTAGGAAAGATAATAGTTCATGGGTTTTGTAAAATTAGTGTTTTTTGACGCAGGATGTTTTCATGGTGGTTTTCCGTGATTACTCTTCTTAACTTGGAACATGATGATGATACAAGTGCCGAAAATGAAAACCCTAATTTAATAATTTAAAAAAAACACTACAATGAAAAGATAAACTAGGTTTTCCATTGTATTTGTTGCAAGGTAGGGCTTTGTCAATTCTGGGGTTTCTGTAAATACTAGGGTTTTTTTGTGGAAGGTGGTTTTCCCAGTTGTTTGCATGGCCATCTCCAATCTCCATTCATGCTCAAAATCAACGCCAATATTTAAACCATAAAAAGTAAGTTCTCCATTCTAGGGTTTGCTCAATACTATGGTTTGAAGTATAAAAAAAAAAGAGTGATTGATCACATGCTAATTATGTTATCAGGTAACATATAAAGTAAACAATGTAGGAGTGCACCTAACATACTTTTTGAAATTAGTGTCTGAGCATTAATTATGTGTTTGTTCCTCGGGAAAATGCGGGAATAGAAAGAATCCGACGAAATAAGGATGAATCTGCAGTAGTTGAAGAAAGATTGAGTAAAGGACATGAAGAAAGAATGAACAAGCTTAAAAAGGGTGGGAAAATATTAGGGTTGGATGATATATGAAGATAAGTATGGCCAAGTATATCATCCACAAAACATGAATCGATTTGGTCACAAAAGCAGACGTAGGGCATTGAAATTATCTTCCAGGGTTTAGTACACTTCCCAACTAACTGGTTTGAAGAATTCAAAGAGCCTCTCAAACCGCCTAATTACTCTGATTTATTGAAGACAAGAAGTTTGTTTGCAACCATTTTCTCATATTTAAATTAATAAATAAAAATTGGACCAACATAGTATAATTTATTATTTTTTATGACATTGTTTTCATTTTGGCCCTGGTTTAGTTGTAATACGCACTTTATGTTACTTCTGTCTTGTGTTGAACCCGAGGATGCATATTGTTTTCTTTTGGTTTTCTTCATTGTTTCAAGTTTTCTTTGAGGGTTTCGTTATTTCATGATGCTAATTGAATGGGTGTATTATCTCTCTCTACGCGGATAGACGGAGTCCAAAACGTAGGGCTGTGACCCAATCTTTGTAGTCCCTCTATTCCATTGCAAGACTTTGAGGACAAATTAAAGGCATCACAACCAATAAAAAATGGTCAAATTTCGCATCAATGATCATTAAATAAATACATATAGCTTCCATTGAGTGTGAGTGTAAATTCTGAATTTTAAATTAAAAAAAAATTCTGAATAAATTTTTTTTGGTTTTTGAAGTCAAATGGATTTGTAGTTGACTCCAATTTTTGTGACTCATCACTATTTGAATACGTATAATTTTCATTTAGATGATCAAACGGCAAAAATTGAGAACTACTGTGTAATTAAAAATCCAAAATAATATTAGATAAATCAAAGTTAGTTTGAATAGAGTCCTGAATAACAGTTGGATTTTTCAGCACCTTAATTATTATATTATATTTATATATTAAATAGAAAATTTTAATTTTATTCTGTATAAAAATAGGAGGGTTGTCCCCCTTTTCATGCAACAAAGGGCAAGAAAGAGAGTGAGGAAGAGGCGACCATGCAGGAGGAGAGAATCTATCATTCTAACACGTCTACGACATTCAAATCTTCGAGCTCTAGCAACGTTATTCGAGGGTACATCAAATTTAAGCCTATGTTTCATTAGTTTTCATATTTTTGTTGGAAAATTTGATCTTAAGTTTAAAAACTAGAAAGCGTTGGTTAGAATCGATGTATGTGGGTTGGTTATATGTGGATATTCGTCAGTGTGGGTTTTAAGTTAGTTGTGTCAAAATCCACAGAGAAAATAAAAGTTTTATAATGCCTGTAGCATAAATCCTTTCTTATATCATTTAAAAAAAACGAAATATTCCTTTAAATACAAAACAATGGAAGACTATCTTTAAGATAGAAGTTGTTAATAATTGAAAGAATTGTAGAATTATATTGTAACTTTAATTAAATATATTACTATTGTGTTTCCGGTCGACCAAATCCTCACTGCTTGACTGCTTCATCGATTGCAGAACTAAGATAAAATTTGTAATATATTTCGATTGATTTATTCGTCCACATACTTGACCGCTTCATTGACCATAGAACTAAGATGCAATCTATAATATATTTCGGTCGATTTAGTCGTCTGCATACTCGACCTCTTCATCGATCGCAGAACTAAGATGCAATCTGTAATATATTTCGGTCGATTTATTCATCCACATACTCGACTGCTATATATTACATTGATGTTTAACAAGGAAATAGTCGACAAAATGGTCGACCACTGAATTTTGACAAAAGTCGTTGGTCACTTGATCGATCAATACTCAATCTTTCAATTATTAAAAACATGGTAACTGATATTCGGAGGATTCCAAATTGCATGGAAATCGGATCACGCCTCCTCGTCACCCTCTAGGGTTTAAAGTGTATAAATATGTGAGGGTTTGGCTGATGAAGGGAGGTTTTTTTCGGTGCTCCTCTCAAACTTCCCTCGGTTGTTGTTCTACTGACTTTTGGACTGCTATGTGCAGTTGGTGAAGGGTTTCAACAGGGGAGAACTTATCAGAGAAATGTTATCAAGGCAAAAGGTAAGTGCCTTGTGTGTGCTTTGCCTGAAAGGGCCTACGTCACAGGAATAGGTTTGTGTGACTTTGTTATAGAATATATTGTATGCTTCAATGGAAAGACTGTGTATTTACTTTCCATTGATGAATCTATGTCCGTTAACGAACCTTAAAACTTGACTATTATTGATAATTTGTCTGTCCATGCTACTGCTTGATAAAGACACTTGTTGATGGTATAACTCTGAGGAATTGGAAAAGTCTTAGATTTTGTATTCTTTTGATGCCCTGATAACTTTGCAAGAAATAAGTTAACCTGCTGTGAGTAAATAACATGTTGATGCCTTATGTTGTTATGTTGTGATATTGGTGATATTTTGTCTAAGTTTAAATAATGATAGAAGCTATCGATTTCATTCTTTGGTCTCTGTGTTTTTGCCAGATAGTGAAACCTATTGTTATATTATTGTGTGGTTATTGTGAGCCTTGTAAATTACTGCATGTTGAGAATGATGAACTTGATTTTTAAGAACATGATGTATATACCTTGTGGCATGGTTCCTATTAGTATATACTTTGGTTGTGGATTCCAGTTGATTTATGTGCTGTTAGAACCATGTTAGGATGATTGTTTTGCAACATGTTTAGAAGCTCGATATTATAATATTAAAACTATTAGAAATAAACATGAGGATGGATGAACATATAGGTTTAATGCTCTGTTGTTATGTTAATTATAGCACATATAGGATTTAATTACAGTCACTTTATAATTCATGCTACAATAGTTGTGGAACATGTTAGTTTTCCCACTCTAATAATATGTTAGTAACAACATGCACAATATTAAATTATTGTGGCTTCATGATTCATGCTTGCATTGTTTGTTGATTGAATTGTATTGCTTTCCAGTATTATATGAACTGTTGCTTGATATCATATAGGCATGTTAGTTAGGATTGCATATCATGCATTGCATGAGAGAATAATGAATATAATATATGTAAATAGACGTTGGAGGTTGAGGAGTATAATGACAGTGATGCTTGGGAGAACTACGAGATGATGTATCTCTTCCCACGTAGGGATTGAGTTATATGTTCTGTCCATGCTAGATTCCGAGGATGTATCTATCTCTCTGTGGGAAATATTTCTACCATTTTGATTTAAAATGAAATGTAAAGTAAAAGCAGAAGGGATGGGTTCTCTTCTGATAATAGATATGTGGATAGAGTCAGCATAAGCATTATGCATTTCATTTATATCTCTTATTTGGCATTACACTCATTATCTCTCATGTGATTTAGGTTGTAACAACCCGGTTTTACTATATTAAAAAGTGTCATTTTTAAAAGAAAGTTATATTCGAAAATCGCGTGAAATTTAGAACTTTTTCATAACAGAACATTTTTTTATTATTAAAACTTCTTTAAAACAATAAATGGAATTCTTTTCTTAAAAATCTTTTACAAAACACAGTGGAAGACTAAATGAACAAAACATTTTATGAATTAAAAACATTTACTAAATTATTTACAAACCATTTTTCCTTAAAGCCTTTAGCCTATCCAGCCACCAAGCCCCCAACCATGCAAATCTTTCATCAACGGCTCATTAACTTGTTCTCACATGTACCTATATCACAAGATTTAAACTGTAAGGCTAAGGCTCAGTAAGCAATATGAAATAAAATATGTTCATGCTGTGCAGCTTCTAAAAACAATGCAATTTTCTGTTTTTGTTTTCTGTTTCTGTGCACATCAATGCACCTAGTTCCGACATCAATCGGCAACCCACTTTATGATAAAGGCTTGACATCAATTGAACCATCTGATAGCTATTGTGCACATCAATGCACAACGACCCCACCTCCGATACAAGCAGCTCCGACATTGACCGAAAGCTCTGCTAGTGGTTGTACGCATCAATGCACAACAATCGGTCTTGACATCAATCGAAGACACACTAGCAGCGTGCACATCAATGCTTAAACGATCTCACATACACTGTTGTCTCGGCCAACCTCGACATCAATCGAGAACCAACTAATAAGCTCATATCTCATATCATCTCGTGGCACACATATGAGGTGACAATCCTGTTTACATTTATTTCATTTATTCCGTTTCATTAATTTATTATCTGTTTTACTTTCAATGATAAAATGGATATTCCTACAGCTCAAATGATGGTTGTCCGCTTCAGGTGATCAACCCTCGAGAACACCGTACACTTAGTATGTATGAGCATCCATCCTACCATTTTCTAAAACTATGCATAAAAACCATTTTCGTAATGTTTGAAAACCATGAAGCATGAATACTTGTGAATACATACAGTTCTATATCCTCAAGCATGATTAACCAATATAATTATCTTTAACTTAAAGGACATAAATCTATAAACATATTATTAAAAGAACTTAATTCAAATAAACACACAGCAACCAACAATATATCATCGAACAATAGCATAATCAATCATCACTGTAACCTCGAAATATGTTCAATATCATACTTCTTAATGTAAAGAACATAAATCTAATAAATACAGTCCACATACAATTCCTAACTTTTGCGATGTAGGCCTTTCTGAAAAACACAAGTAGTATCACTTACCTGGCGGTCTTCAATGCACTTTACTACTTATGCTTATTCTTCAAAGTATTCACGTACACCTTCAAAACAATAAAACCTATTCATTAATAACTATTTTCCATAATTATATATCAAAATGTACATCTAAGACTCCCTCCAAATTACACCACCCCCATTACTATCCTTAACAGTACATATATCCAAATGTGAACACTTCACCATATTCAAAAAGTAGTGTAAACCGTAGGGAGCAACTTCAACAATCTAAAAGAGCAAGGCAACCCAACTTCCGAAGTTGTAATCCAAAGCAACTTCAACTATAGAAATTAGCAGAACATCAATAAACCATCTCAATAACCTATTTCCCACAGAGTAAAGAACCATTTAACTTTTTAACAGGGAATTACTAAGTGAATAATTTAACAGAGTCACCTTCATATATCCTTCATCATCCAAAGCCTCACGGTCAATAATGAAATACAGAACATTATCTAGTTTATCAACCCAACAATAATGGCTGTAACAAAATCACTTAACAGCAGCTGAATAAACTTCACAACAAGCAATCAGAAATCGTTTCTCCTCAACATAATAACAATCTTCACAGCTAATAACCAAAATAACACCAACAGAGTATATCCTTTAACAGCTATCAAACAGAAATGAAAACACAGGCCATTCCTAACACTTTGCATCTTTTAGCTTCCATTTTTAAATTATAAATCCATAAAAAGAATGAAGGAAATATCCTAACCTGAATAGCACCAGAGAAGAACCAGAGAAAAGGGTTCTCCTCCTAAGAAGCTCGCCCCTTGTTCTCCTTCTTCTTCCTCTCTGTCGCAATAGCTCTCTCTCTTTCTCACTTTTCTCTCTTTTCCCCTCGGCCTTCACTTTCTCTAGAGAGCTTCTCCCTCTCTCTCCCTTTTCTTCTCTTGATTTTCCCTTTCTTCTAAAGGCCCACTGCCTCTTTCTATCTTCACAGAAATGTTCCCCATAAGCATCACACATCCCCAATATCATCTCACCTTACACTTCTTCTATTTTGCCATCTGTAAAGGAGGAGGACATGGAGGAATCACATAAGACAATCATGCCTCGGGATTTTCAATTTTGGGAAAACCAAAAAAACAGTGGGACCAATCGAGCATATGCTCGACCACCACACAAAATTACTAGTCGATCATATGATCGACCGTTCCAACGTTGCACACGCACTTCTCTTCGGTTTTGCCATTTCTCGCCACTCACAATGGGTTGATCCATTGCTCAACCGCTCCCACGCTGCATGCTTTCCGTTTTGCCTCTGTAATTCTCACCTTAACCTTGTCTTTTCCTTACAATTCCACAATCTCCTAACTCTAATTAACGTTAATTATCCTCTAATAATTCTTTTAAACCATAATCCAACAATTATCTCCATAATCATATAATAAATCTTCAACCCCATTTCTTCCCTTTTGCCATTTCATTCTGCTTCTGCAACTTTTGTGGTCAAGCAGTGCTCGATCGATTCCTTCATCGTCGACCAAAACACCACTGTAATACTTGGCGGTCCACCATTTAGTCGATCGATTCCTTCATCGTCGACCGAAAATCCCACTGTAATATTTAGCGGTCGACCATTTAGTCGACTAATTTCTTCATTGTCAACCGAATCCTCCTTTTACCCATTTAACCACTCCCTTCATTGCTTTAACAAAAACCATAAACCACCAATTATTCTAACCAATAATCCTACAATAAATCTTAAATCCTCATTCCAACATTCATTACTAATTATACCAACTTATTTTTGGGGTATTATCTTCCATAATAAAATCATCCTAAAATCTCTCAAATTCACAATTATGACTGTCCTTAGTCAAGTTTAATTCCGAGTATTACATAGGTAACGAGAATGATCCAAATGATGTGTACGTGGAAGAAGTATGATGTGACGAGGACTTGTGTTACCCGACGTGTGATGACCTAGGGGTTATGGCTCACAGATGAAATAAAAGAGTTTAATTATGTTCAAGGATTTGAGATAGTTTGGTTTTAAGTTATATTGTTTTGTTTTTAAAGAACGATTTCATGTTTTCCACATTTATTTACTATGATATTTTCCTTCACACGTTTTTAATTAAAGTTTTAAAAAAGAAAAATTTTATTGGAAAGTCAAAATGGAAATGGGATGTTATAGCTTCTGTCGCAGATGCGTGCGCTTTCGCTGTGGATATTTGTTGTGGATATCCATCCCACTCACATTTCAACCAATCACAACCTACCACATTCACATATCTTTTTGCGATCACACCTCTTTCTACGGATACCATCTCATTTACATTGTTTGACAATCACTATCTACCATGTTCACATATCTTTCTGCGGACACACCTCACTTCTACGTACACCAATGCTTCCTCAGACATCTACACTTTCGCGGATGCCACAAAACTTACATTGTTTGTTAATCACAACCTATCATGTTCACATATTTTTCTGCGAACACACCTCATTCTGCAGATACCACCTTACATTTGTGGATACAAGTCCTTCTATAGACGCCAAAACTTATGCAGATGCCAACACTTCCGTGGATATTAATGTTTTCATGGATACCCTTCATTTCATGGACATCATTCCGCAAACACATACACATTATCCCGCGAACACAACTCATGCGCAGCAACGTGTCTTTCCTAACCCGAGTACCCACAAACACCAACACTGTTGTGGATACACCTCATACGCGGTCACCCATCCTTCTAGAGCTAAGTGTCCACGGACTCATCACATGCATGACCACATGTTCTCCTATATTAAGTATCTGCAGATGCCAACACTTTCTCAGACACACATCCTTCAATGGATACTAGCACTTTTGCGAGCATATCTCGTGTGCAGCCATACACCTTTCCAAAAATCAAGTATTCGTAGACACATATCATGAACGACCAACACACCAAACTTTTCTAATCCAAAATATACTTAATAAAATAAAATATTCATTTCATGTTTTTATCAAAATGTAAACCTTGTCCAGAAGAAGATAATTTTCAAATGTAATGTTGGTTACTTCTTTTAAGTTCCAAAATATAATATTATATATAAAATTAGTCATGGAATTTTTTCAGAGTGTTACAATTATATTTAATCTTATAAACAATCAATAGTTCAAACTCATTCAATTCTAACACCAATTAAGTTTACCTTCAGAGAACTTGAGAGAAAAAGATGTGATGGTCGCAGTTTCCAATGAAGAATGACTAGGGTTTCGTCTTAACTTTCTTATAAATTTGTAGTCAAATGCGATACTGGTTGACTGCTCTTTAAGTTCCAATAGACAACAAATCTACTTGAAAGCTTTATATTTTGATTTTTTTCGTGGACCGGTTAACCACTCACCCAATCTAATCGACCGCTTATTTACCCGAGACTTTTTTTACGTCGTTTTTTCATCTACTAGTTGATCGCCTACCAACATTGGTTGACCAAAATTATAACAGAAAGCTTCAGTTTTAATTCTTACTGTACCATTAGATCTCTACACATGTCTGGTTGACTGCAAAACTTCTAGAAATGTTCTAACTTTAATTTTTATTGCACCGGTCAACCGCTATCCAAGTCTGGTCAATAGTAATACTCCGTGAGAGTTATTTGGAAGTTTTTACTTAAATTCATAAAATGCCGATCAACCACATTACTTCCAAAAGTGCAAAACAAGCGTTAATTCCATCTCTTTCCCAACTTTCAGCAACTTTCATCCAACAGTCAATTATTTGTCCACTTGTCCCATTTGACGGCCCTCATTTCTTCTGCACTTTCGTGACATATTCATTCCATTTTTTTTACTATTAAAACTAACAAAAATGGCCAAATGCCAATTTATTTTCTATGTCATCCATTTAAATCAATTATTTTTCAAATAAATCAAGTTAAAAACAAACACAATTTTTTTCTTCTAATTTACCTTTTTTCCTTTAATGAGGAAATTAGAAAACTAAAGCTTAGGTTTGGTTTGTAGTTAAATTATTTGAAAAATTGACATGTGGAGATTTCTATCATATTAACGATAAAAGTAAATAGAAAGATCATTTAAAAATGAGACAATTGAAAATATAAAAACTAAATTGAAACAAGTGCTCAACAATAAGGACCAAAACCATATGTTACTGTAAAATTTGATACAATTTTTTCTTTAAAAAAAATTAATATCGGGAAAACTTTTTGGAAAATGTTTCCCTGATTGATATTCAATGGAGTGTTGTAGAAGGAGGAGAATTTCCTCCTGATTCCCCTCCTTTCCCCAATTTTAAGAACGCCAGCTCCCAACTCCTCAACCTCCCATTTTCACCCTACTACAACAAGGAATCTCTTCCTCCCGAACGAAGCTATTTCTGGACAATTAGGGCGAAGTTTTGAGACTCTGCAATTGAGTCATTTTTGCCGCGAATTTATGTGGGTTGAGGGGAGGAACAACCTTGAGTTTCACGATCATACGGAAGTCCAGTAATCAGAAAAATAGAGAACATCAAAGGTACAAATCCGAACTTTCGTTTTGACCGAACCTTATGTATTGGCAATTGGTTTAGTTGTTGGAATTTTGAATATTCATTTATGAGTTGATTTTTTGAATTGTATTCCTAGATTATTGGTTTGGTTGTTGATGGCCGACAATTTAGACAATACACGTCGATTTAATTTTTGAGGAGTTCATCCGCAATGAACTGTTGCGGTACAGCTTAGTTGAGGCTGAACCGTGGTGCACGACACCTTCAGTTTCGGTCGATTGAAAGACTAACTGAGACAGAGAGTCCCGGCTAGGGATGACCTTATCCGCAATGGGTCACGCGATGCTCACCTTGTCGTGATGTTCGTTGCAATGACTAAAACAGGGGAAGCCCTTGCGGGCTGCAGTCTTTCGCCCCTTTGGACCCCAGTCTGGGCTTGGGTAATGGATAGCTTGCGTCTAACACCATGTGAACCGCAGTTCAGAGTCTTAATTTTGCATGTTTTGAGCTTATTTTTGGGTATGTTTTTTTATATTATTTTTTCCAATTAACTTGGATTAAATTTCATATGATAATTGGAAATATTTAGTTATAACATTTTGACTAAAAGTTAATACCTGAATTTTTGGTAGGTACCCCACCTTAATTAAAAATTCGTGGACAATTGGATTTGAATTTTTAGATTTTTGGACTTTAATTGATGTAAAATCACTTTGAAGTAGAGATTTATTTTTATGCATTACATTGCATAATTTTTATAAAATAAATATTTTGAGACGTGTCTCATATTAAAATGACGTGTCCATTTTATGGTCGTCAAGTTTTTAAATTATATTTAATTTTTCACTATACACGTTTAAATTAAGCATGCATATTATATTTCTAGATCAACTCGGTCGTGTGAACTGAGTTCGATCAACCCGATTTGGGGTCTGTTTTATTTTACGCACATTCAACTGTATGAGAATGTGTTTGTTATTGTTAACTATAGTAATGAGATAACTGTATGTGCCGCGTCCCTAGGCGCAAAAACTTAAACCTGATCAAGATATTTAATTTGGTTTTTTGTGATCGTCGAATATCACTTTTATTCTGTTATATGTCTATGACATGGTATACCCAGAGTCCGTAAGTGGCTCCATTTTCATTGTGAATTTTTAATTAATATAACAATAACTTATTTTAATTATGTACTATATATTAGTAAGTTGATTTAAACATGTGCCTTTTTGTACACATTTTTCTGAAATTAATTTATAAAATGTGATTTAAAATTCATGCATGCTTAAACATTTTATTCTAATTAAAAATTATTAAATTCTTATTAAGTTTAGTCAATTCACCTCAATGACACTTTTCAAGATTCAATCAACTAGATTTCCAAATACCAAATCAGGATTAAACCCGACGTTGTTTATTTAAT
This sequence comes from Begonia loranthoides, assembly GCA_022433065.1. Taxonomy (NCBI): domain Eukaryota; kingdom Viridiplantae; phylum Streptophyta; class Magnoliopsida; order Cucurbitales; family Begoniaceae; genus Begonia; species Begonia loranthoides. The sequence continues at coordinate 11,281,042 of CM039481.1, read as the reverse complement.
TTTTCATAGTTTTAATAATTTTATTTGAGAGACATTTTGTAAGCTATATTCTTGAATAACTGTAATCTCTATTTTTAATTTCTGCACAATTATTTCATTTTGAATTATATTATTATATTATCGGTTATTACTGTTGGACCTATTAAGCTCATGTTTGTCGGGCCCTGACTTATAATTAATAGTTCAAGTCTTCTATTGTTAATTAATAAAAAAATTAAGAGAAAAAAGGTCGGGCGATTTAATTCTTTGGACTAGGTCATTCTCCATTCTGGTCGTGATAGTTACTATAACAATTATATGATTATAAGCTTTGAAAATTTTTTGTTTAATATTATGATTTTGAGTAACTTGGGATTCATAGGATGAATTGATAAAATTAATTGAAGAAATAAATTAATAAATTATTTTGATTAAAAAAATAGAAGATTATTTTAAGACATGTAGTCACAATTTTTAATCATTAATTAGAAGTTGTGTATGTAAATACAACTTAGATGAAATTGTGTTTTAAAATCAAACTTGTTGGCTGATTGTCAATGGAACAATTGTGTTAAGCCACTTGAAGATGCTCTCTTAATTATCAATGACATGACTGAATTTATGAGAATAAATAGACGGCTATCTGATTTCAAAATTATAATCTTACAAAAATAAGTTGGTTGGACTTTTCTTATTTTATCTTTTCTTGGTTTTGCAGCATCGTATGCAATTATTTGGTTATAGATTCATGAAAATTGTGAAATGAAGACATTGTTAAAGTTAGAGGTGTGCAGAACCAGACCGGTACCAAAGAACTGGATCAGAATCGGCGATTTCGGTACCGGTTCGGTGCATTTTATATGGGTACCAAACCGAGTTGGTGCTGAGGAGCTTAGCATCGGCTTTGTCGGTCCGGTTCTCGGTGCTCAGTACCAAAGAACCAGACCACCCGAAGAACCGAGCCCTAATTAAATTAGGGCATTTTTCTTTCTGGTCTCATCTCGGTCTCTCTCTCTCAAGTCTCCGAACTCCGCTCAGCTCCTGGCTCCTGTACCCCGACCCCGAGTCCCGATCGAATCGATCCTGGCTGCACCCCGCCACGGCGCCACCCTGGTCCTCGAGTGACGAGTCTTCAGCTCCTGCACGGCTGCACCTGCACTGCACCCCAACCCTGAGTCTTCAGCTCCTACATGGCTACACCCCGAGTCCAGACCATCGAAGTTCGAACGGTGATCGCAGTCGCACAACGCACTATGCTGCCAGCTCCTACAACCCGAATCCCTGATCGGCCGATCCTGCACCCCGCCACCCCAAGTTCAGCTCCTGCACGGCTGCACCCCGAATTCCCTATCTGCTGCTCACTACTCAGTGCTCTGTGTGTCCATCTGTCTGAGCCTCCACTCCGGCCCTCCCAACCCGTCGGCTTCCGTTTGCAAACTCTAGTCAGTGACTCAGTGGTCAGTATTCCTATTTGATATTTCCATTTTCTGATTCTAGTTAATCGGCAGTGTTGTGTTGTCTTCTCTGAATGCAAATTGAAATTGTTGAATCCGTTATTCTAATTAATCGGCAGTGTTTTGTTCAATCTGTTATCTGTTAGTGTTGATTTTGTATGTTTTGTTAATCTGTTCTTGTTGAATCATCAATTTGTGAATTATGATTGTTGAATCGGTTAGTGTTAATCCGATCTGGTGTTATTGTTAGACTGTACAATGTAATTATTTAGGGTTTTTTTTTTTTTGCATTTTATACATTTATAAATTTTTATTAAAATTTCAAAAATAAAAAACAAAATTCGGTACCAAACCGGTACCGAACCAACCGGTTCGGTACCCAGACTGAAATAACTGGTTTGGGACCAATACCAATATTGAATTTTGAAGACCGGTACCGTACCACCTCGAAACCGGACTGAATCGGACCGTGCACACCTAGTTAAAGTTATAACTTCGACTGCAGTTAAAAGTTATAGAAGTATTAAAACTTTGTGAAACTTAAATATTATATAATATGGTACGAAATATTTTTAAATAATATAATTATTTTATATTTTTAAAGTATGAAATAATACAGGAAGTAAATAATAATATTTTAATTTGATGCATTCTCAATTTTATTCGTTTACCTAATTTGTTGTTTTTTTTTATAAATTATGTTAGTTCTTAGTATTATTTCCTTACTATAAAAAGGTTAGTTTTTTTTGGTTTGTTTATTTTGTAAAATCCGTCATTTTATAAAGGGTAAATGACAAATCAACCATCGTGGTTTGAGGTCAATGACAACTCAACCACTATGATATTTTTTTTAACAAATTAACCACTCACGTATGTTAAAATAACAAATCCAACATTACGTAGACGTTTAACGTTAATGTTGAGAATCGAATGCGAAACGGAAAAAAAAAACTGAGGAAGCAGGGACACAAAGATTTACGTGGAAAACCCTAACGGGAAAAAACCACGGGCAGAGGAGAAATCACTAAGAATTAAATCAAGGTACAATGAGTTTTGCGACTTAAACATCAATATATAGAGAAACTAATTAACTCTAATATTGGATATAGGCCCAACTAGAATTCGGGTCACCCCAAACTCTAACAATTTCCACCTTGACACGAATTCCACCTGAGAGATCTAATGCAGGCTTCACGGCCCACCCAAAAACGAATCCAGAACACTGAACTCTGACAATCTCCACCTTTAAAGAAATTCCAATGTTAGGCGAACTGCAAAACTCCAACGAAAAATAACCTCATCTTCCACAAAGGCCCCTGCTGGGCCAACTCAATATCTGGTACGGATCAAGTTTAAGCCCCGCTTAAACTTGAGAGACACACTCGGAGAGAAATCACATTTGCTCCATTGTACCACCGAATTATCAGAGATGTCGCAACGAACTGCATGTGAATGTGTTGAATCTATCCTCTCGAACACACTCAATGCATAACCCATCGTAGATATTTCACTTTATCGCCGTGGAGCTTTACCTTTTCCCTTGGTTGTGCTTTTGACGATACCTCTCTGACGTGAAACTGTAATTGAAACTGGTGACGATGTAGTGACTGCATCACGCTGAACATCTGTAATAGGCTAACATATTGATTCTGATGTGGATTCAGAATCCAACTTGAACTTCACCTGAGAACCTGAATTCCTCTGAGTCTTCTCCAACAAATCTTTTGAAGGTGAATTCACAAACTTTGTAGCCTGATTACCCATCACCGTAGAACCTTGTAATACATACAAATTTGCAGAGCTTCTGTGTCCCTTTAACTTGATGAGAGCACCCCTACTGATTTTTATACCTCCACCTACAGCACTGTACTTGTACCCTTTCGAATCCAGAGTACTCAACGAGATCAGATTCTTCTTTAACTCGGGAACATGTCGCACGCTACCAAGTTTCCTCACAACTCCATCAAACATTCTGATTCTGACGGTACCAATACCAGCTATCTTGCAAGGTGTGTTATTGTCCATTAACACAGTACCTCCTGAAACGGTCTCATATGTTGTAAACCAATCCCGATTATAGCACATATGAAACGAACACACTGAATCCAGAATTCACTCCTTGTTTGGCTTTGAGTTTCCCTCTAACACTATTAGAAGATCTCCATCACTATAGTCTTCTTCTTGTGCGACAACTACTGCACCAGACGTCATCGGTTGTTTTCCCTTCTCAGCTCTCTTTAACTCATTCTGCAATTTATGGCACTCAGCTTTGATGTGCCCCCTTCTCTGACAGAGTTCTATCTCGATTCCTTGACTTTGATCGGCCCTTCGAACTTTGGACATTGTCACTGCCTTTGTTGTTTGAATCTCTTGTTCTACCCTGAACGACGAATCCCTCACCTCGAGATTCAGATTCCTTAACAAGCTGCTTCATCTTTTCTTTGGATAACAAAGAACCATAAACCTCTTCTAGAGTTAGACTGTCCCTACTGTACAAGATCGTATCTCTGAAAGAACCATATGAAGCAGGCAACGAGCATAACAGAATCAACCCCAAATCCTCATCATCATACTTGCATCCCATAGTATCCAAATCTAAAACTAACTCCTTGAATGCAGCCAAGTGCTCTGTAATAGAGACTCCTTCCAATAATTGATGAGAATATAACCGCTGCTTCAAATGCAGCTTACTCGTCAAGGTTTTCTTCATACATAACTGCTCTAATTTGGACCATAAACCAGCAGCAGACTTCTCGTTCAAAATATCTTGCAAAATCTGATTTGATAAATGCAGACGTATCATAGATAGGGCTTTCCGATCCTTTCGAAGTTTCTCCTCTTCACTCAATAACATGGGCATTTTATCGAGCCCTAATAACGCGTCATCTAAATCCATCTGAGCGAGTACATCTCGCATCTTCACCTGCCATAATTGAAATCACGTATTCTGATTCAACTGCGGAATATCGAATTTCACTGAACTCATCCTGCCCAAAAATTTCAAAAATTTCTCCGAATTCTGAATTTAAAATTCCACCTCCCAAAAATTACCAAATTTGCCAATTACCAAAATTCTCCAATTTCGGAAAAATATTCTAAAAAATCCAAACTTTTTGTCAACCTGAAATTCTTCAAATATTTGGAGCTCCCAAATTTGGCGGCCTAATTCGAAATCAGCCGGCAACGACGAGTGGCAACTTCAGGCGGAGGCTGATCTTCGACGGTGTTTGATCGGAGGAAGAACAGACGGCAGACGGCGCAACTTCTCTGTTCTTCGCGTGCGAAGGCTGGGCGTCGGCTTCGTCTTCGCTTTCTTGAGGCAAGGGCGACGCACGCTGGGCAGGCGGTAATCAACAGTGACGGGTTTGAGCAGGACTGGAGACGATTTCTGGCGGTGACGGACAGACGGCGTCTCCTTCTTCGGCTTCGGACGGCGAAAGCTCTCTGTTATGCTGAAGGAGGCGGCAACCCAACACTGGAGGAGACGAAGTCTTCTCTGTTCTTGTTGAAGATGGCGACGCAACAGGGAGAAACAATTTCCCTTTTTTTTTTCTTTTCCAACAATTTACAATTTTGCTCACAAAAATTGTAAACCTAATTTGGTTCGATCCGAGTACGTAACTCTTTCTCCACTCTGATATCAATTATTGAAAACTGATATAGAGAATTTCATCTGGGCTGTGATACCAATTGTTGAGAATTGGCATAGAGAAGCTCAACCTTAGCTCTGATACCAATTGTTGAGAATCGAACGAGAAACGGAAAAAGAAAACTGCAGAAGCAGGGACACCAAGATTTACGCGGAAAACCCTAACAGGAGAAAAACCACGGGCAGAGGAGAAATCACTAAGTTGGAAATCAAGGTACAATGAGTTTTGTGATTCAAGCATCAATATATAGAGAAACTAAATAACCCAAATATTGGATATGGGCCTAACCCGGCCCAACTAGAATTCGGGTCACATCCGAACTCTAACAGTTAAAATGCCAACGTCCGTCGTTCCGGCATTTTGAAGAATTCAGAACGCACAACGAGTGGCATTTTGAATTTTTGAAGAATTTAGAACGCCCAACGCGGGCGTTCTGAATTTCTGAAGAATTCAGAACACCCAACACGGGGCGTTCTGAATTTTTTGAAGAATTCAGAACGATTTCGCGGCGTCTCATCTTCGCGGTCTGTCCATTTCTGTTTTCAGACACAGCGAAGTTCTCCGTCTTTATGGCTAGAGACTGCGAGAAATCGCAGTCCCTGGAGCAAGGGACCGCGTAATTCGCGATCCCTTGACCAACTAGGGACCGCGAAATTCGCGGTCCCTGGAGCAATGAGGGATCGCAAATTTCGCTGTTCCTGGAGCAATGAGGGACCGTGAATTTCGTTGTCCCTAGAGCAATAAGGGACCGCGAATTGCGGTCCCTGGAGAAACCAGGGACAGTGAAAATTGCGGTCCCTAGAGCAACGAGGGAGCGCAAAATTCGCGATCCCGAGAGAGAGAGAGAGAGAGAGAGAGAGAGAGAGAGAGAGAGAGAGAGAGAGAGAGAGGCCGCACAATGAGAGACTGTGAATTTCGTGGTCCTTGGAGCAATGAGGGACCGCGATTTGCTCCTCCAGGGACTGCGAAATTCGCGGTCCTTCATTGCACCAGGGACTGTGAATTTCGCGATCCCTAGTTGCTCCAGTGATCGCGAATTTCGCGATCCCTTCCTCCAGGGACTGCGGTTTCTCGAAGTCTCTAGCCATAAGAGACCGAAAATTCGTTGTGTCCGAAAGCAGAATTGGACAGACCGCAAAGATGAGACGCCGCGAAATCGTTCTGAATTCTTCAGAAATTCAGAATGCCCCGCATTGGGCATTCTAAATTCTTCAGAAATTCAGAATGCCCCACGTTGGACGTTCTGAATTCTTCAAAATGCCGGAACGGGTCGTTCCGGCGTTTGGACGTTGGCATTTTAATGTTAAACATCTACGTAATGTTGGATTTGTTATTTTAATATACGTTAGTGGTTAATTTGTTAAAAAAAATACCATAGTGGTTAACTTGTCATTGATCTCAAACCACGATGGTTGATTTGTCATTTACCCTTTTATAAATTACTTTTGGATTTTTTAAGTTTTTGAAGAATGAAAATAAAATTTTTTTATAAAAGGGCATTATGCCTTTGTTCCACGCCATAAACAGAAAGAGGGAAGGGTGTCTCAATTTATGAGTTTTACCAGCGATCTTCAAGAGTATGTTTTTTTCTAACTCCATTTTCGTTAGCCTTTCATTAAGTTTGCTAGATTTCACATTGGGAGACCAATTTGTTATGCATGATTTAATACAAATTAGAGGCAAAATCAGTAGAAAGGACCGATTTTTCTTGAAGCCTGTTATTGGAAACCCATATGTTCAACATTCTAATGTGTCTCCGATCAACTGTGCCAATGGTCTGCTTGACCGAATATGCATCAAAATGTCAAGCATCTATCTCGATCTTTTTTATGTCTATTGTGCCTCTTGTGCAACCCGTGTGTCTAGTCGACTGCTCGAGATTTCGATCAACTGACCTCTGTTGACGGGGAGGTCAATAGTGTGACGTCAGTGGGATGACTACATGATATCATCGATCGAACACATGTAGTGGTCCCATGGACCTTGGTTTTGTCATTTGATCGATTGTCTCTGGTTTCTATTCGATTGTGACTTTTTGTACAGGTTGACCGCTCTATGCTTAAGGTGATCATGGTCCCAATTATGATTGATTACTCCTTTTCTTAGGTCAATTCTTTTTGTTTTTGTTTCTATTATAGGTATATGATCTAACCACTATCCCTAGTATTTTAGAAGGGATTTTGATGTCGATATTGATAAAGATTCTAAGAAGTTTGTTGACTTTGAACTGATTTCTAAGCATACTGCTCAATGCAGTTAGAAGACTCATTATCATCAAGGTAGAGATTTCTTTTACTATATTCCAACATATATCATGATTTTCAAAACCATTATTTTGTGATAGATCACATAGTAAACAAGACATGTCCTATCTCATAGCATATTAGTTTTCACGTATATGTTGGTTATATAGTTTACTTTCAATATACATGATATTTCATTTGATTATTGGATGTTGTTTTTGACTTTATTATACGTGTGATGAGGGTCACTTGTTGTTATGCACTTTCTATTAAGCGAGAAAGTATTTTATATTACACACAATATAGGTATTATGGTAGCTCACAACATCATTTCTTTACGTGAAAATCCTTAAACCTAGTCAGGGTGTTTATTTATGTCTCAACTGGTCTCTTGAGAGTCTCTTCTCTCGCTCATACACTTTTTGGTATCAATGGGTAAAGATCTATTGTTGTGAAAAATTATAACACTAAGCAAGTGCAAATGTCGCATCCAAGTAATATATGATAAGTAAAGTATCAATCTCACAAAGACAGGATTACCAAAATTTTAATCTAAGTAAAACCAGATCAATTAAATATGAAAATTGGGTAATGTGATTTAATTTAAAATTAACTAAAATAGAACACAAAAAAAAAAATTAGATAAGGAAATCAAGGGAAGGAAACAGGGCTTAAATTTGGTTTTCCTTTTTATGTGAATTTTAGTACATATGTTATAGAAATGTTGTAGTAAAATTGTTTACAAGATCTAGAAACTTTATTTTTATATAAGGCTTGCTAGATCTACTTAGTTAAATCCTCCAATATTTTTTTCAAACTTATGATACACAAATATCATATAGAATTTATTAAATCTCAATTCTAAATTAGTTATACGATTCAGATAATACAATATGTAACTACTTGAAATTAACTACATAACATATACGAAGTTTATATATTTGCACAATTTAATATTTGTCCTAACTTTTATTTACAGTTAAAAAAATTAAAAAAACTAAATAATTGTCCATGACTTTTGATAAATGAACAATATAATAATTAGAAACATATGGAATTATCTAAACATATTCATGCAACAAAACATAACAAAAATATATGAATTCACATAATTAGATACTCTATTCTTATAACCACTTGATACTTAACCCATGAAGAAATAAAAAAAAAAAACATAAATATCATAATAATAATTGAAAAATATAATAGATTTTCTCTTCAATTCTTTGTTGCTTCTTGTTGTAGCAATCACTGTCACTAAACTATTACCATGAGGAGTTTCGATTTTTGCTCTAAAATTGAAGACGTAAACAGGTCCGACATCAATCAATTTTTTCTAGCTACATCAAGATGAACTCTCCCTGATCGTACTATGAATCTCCCTCCTTCTTATTTTTCTTTTGTGATCTATTTTTGGCCCCACTTTTTTCTGCAAATGTCTCATATTTTATAATAGATAGTGTGCCAAATCTCTTTTTTCTCTCTTCAACCTCCTTTAGAAATTTTAAACAAGATAAAATAGTTGGTTTGATTTCATCCTTCAGGAGCAACAACTTTTTTTATTACTAATTTTCAGCTTAATCTGAATTTAAATGTTTTTTTTAAGATAAACTTGTACCAAATAAGATTCACACGTAAGATTTTACCATAAAATTCAATAAAAATAGATTTTTATATATAACTATTATGTTGTAGTATTTTATAGCATTGTATAGTAAAAACCTGATTTTTATTTATAAAATCACTGAATTTAAACAAAATATATGTAAAATAAAATCATATAATGACTCTTTTTCAAGAGTTATTATCCATAGTTAGTTTATTTTCACTAACAGTTTTCTACAAAAAACAATAGTGGTGTTATTTTCTATATCATTATGATATAGTGTGTAGAACTATGTTCATGAATTGTCCCACCAATTGTTCATGGAACCATGATAAAAAATTTTAAAGTGATAAAATTTTCAAAAATAATAAAAATTTTGAACACACAATCATACATGCACATATTTTCAAACTCATGGTTTATATTGATAAATATAAAACTAGTTTTTTTTTTCAATCATAATGATAGAATGAGAAGTGATCATGTTGTTGGAGTTCCTTTTTATTCCCTTATTTCTTTTGGAGTGTTCAAGTTTCCCTATGGTAAGAACTTGTTTTATTTCTTTCTTTTTATATGGTTCTGTATTATTAGTATCAATGTTGCAAATTTATATTTTTTGCTTAGTATTTCTTGTTCTATTGGACTTTGTGCAAAACACAACAACAAATCACAACCAGATTACTCAAAGTTGTGACAAATGGTCCCTTTCACTTTAATACTTTGGTGGATTGTATTGGAAACAAAAAAATGAACTTCTAGTTCGAATGAATGGTGCCAAAATACTTTTCATAACTTTCAAGATAAGGATATAACATGATGGCGACAGACTTACTAAAGAACACAAAATCATCTAAAGGAGGCAAAGGCTAATGGTCACCTATCCGATTGGACACAATGACTGACAACTCTTGCTTCAATGGATTTATCCTTTGATCTTCGTGATTGGTGAAGCTTCTTCCCTACTATTCATCTTGATAAAAAGATGAAGAAAAACTACACTGATAATCAACAAATCAATCTCACACTTGAAGAAAAGAAGACAATAGTGAAAAGAAATGTTTTGGAAACTCTTTATCTTTTGTACTTGAGTAGTCCATGACTGCACTTAATGAGATATTTTGGCAACTCTTTATACTTTGTGAATGGTGGTTCATGTAATTCTTCTTGTCTCTATTACCTACAAAAACACTTATAAATGTAATGGTTAATTGTATCAACCCGTTTTTCATACACTTTAAAACGTAGAGATTAGAAACACATTTCCTTTATAAAATGCATAGAATTTAAAATTTTTATCTTTCATAAGACTTTTTGTAAATAATGCATTTAGAAATAATTGAATAAAAATGTCAATCATAAAATTATTTTCAATAAATCTTTTAACTTTACAAAACATGACATAATTTCAAAACCATTTACATTTTCTTTTTCCTTTCATCCTTTAGCCTAGTCAACACAGGATCCCCAACGTGTAAACTCTCCATTAGCTACTCCTATCCTTGTTATTGTGCAAACCTATATCACAAGACTTAAACTATGAGCCTAAGGCTCAGTAAGAGATAGAAAATATGAGATGCTCATGTCATGCACTTTATAAAACATATGCAATTTACATTCCATGTCATTTATTTACCTATATTTTTAACTTTAGTTCCACTTACTCATTCAAGAGTTAGAGGTATCACCGTACAAGATAGAGTGACATTGTTTGGCCCTCACGGGGTAGCCATTCAAGAACCCATATCTCATCACACTTATTTACGTTTATTTCTATTTTTATTTAGTTCAATTTACTCATTCACGCACTAGAGGTATCATCGTATAAGGTAGAGTGACAACGTTTGACCCACATGGGGCAGCCATTCAAGAACTCATACACTGTCGTGTCTATTTACGTTTATTTCTATATAATCTCAGTTTCATTTTAAAACATATGCATAAAACATTTATGTACATTTTCAAAACCATAATACATGTCTATTAAATGAATGCATATGGTTCCATCGGTTGACAATGCAACATCTTCTACTTATTCATTCTTTCAATTCAATTATCAAACATGCAACGTTTTAATCTTTCCAAAGAATCAATACTATCCTTATATTAATAACGTAAAAGCATACAATCAACTCAAGTCATATCATAATACTAACCTTATATACACAATCAATCATACAATTCCTAAGTTCTTGTGATGTAGGCCAAAAGGCCAAAAACACACAACATTTCTTACCTTGTGGTTTTCAATGTAATTCAACACCCATGCTTATATTTCTGAGTAATCACACCTTCAAAGTTAACAAAACTCCCATCAATAACTATTATATATATATATATATATAATACCAAGGTATGCATACATATTAGGGTTTACTTCCAACTTTTCAACTATCTTTAACTTCTCATATCTTTTTCTATGCTCAACCAATTCCCTAAATTCCACAACCTATTTCTTCCTTGAGATATCCTTGATAACATACCAAAATGGTTTTACTTAAAAGTACTAGGAAGATAGTTAGCAAATATCAAATGTTCTAACTACTTAATTACACTATTTTCTTCATCTTTTACCTCCATCCTCTAATACAATTCACATCACTTCACAGAGAGAAAAAAAAAAGTTACCTTTGGAAGTTCAAAGAGAGTCCTTCCAATGGTTTAAATTTTTTTCTTCTCCTCTTCCAACCTTCCTATCCTTTAAGTAACTTTCCTTCCAGTAACAAGCTAGAGGTGTGCACTAGCCGACATGCCATGCATTGTCCTCTCACAATTTCCTCAAGTCAGAACAAAACATCACATAAAATTTTAGGTGACCTTTCATATACCGGTCGACCACAAATCCTTTGATCGACCGCAAATCAACCCATGACTAACGTTCTATGTTTTCTTCGTAAAATCGGTCAATCATCTTCCTTCATATGATCGACTGCAAATCACCAATTTAACAATATGTATAAATGTTGGTAGTTCACTGATCGTCCTCAAAACTCCCTTATTTTGAATCTGTAAAGAAGTCGATCTACTGCTAGCATTCCTGATCAACCGGTAACACTCCCAAAAGCTTCAATAATTTCATTCTATATATGACTTTCAAACTTAACTTGGTCGACCACTCCTCTACCACTTTGCCAAAAACACTAAGAATCCACATTGTCTTAAAACCATAAATCACCAATAAAAAAACCACTACTAATATCATCTCATACAACTCTAATTATCATCAAACATCACAATTATCATTCAAGGCTTAGTATAACAAAAATTTGGGGTATTACATTAATAACCCTCAATGCTTGCAAGCAAGTGAAAGGCCCTCTTTGTGCATTAGGCTAAAACTATTACATTATTTTATATTGTTTTAATCACTACACAGATCTCAGCTCATCTCGTGTGAGTTATAACTTGATTGCTTGATTTTAAGTCTTTTACTACAAACCATGGACCAAATTGTTGGTTGGACAGTCGGGTTCTCTTTGAGAATCGAGCTCTTCAACCTTGTGTTTCTACCTTGACTCATTTCCTAGTTGTGACTTATGTAAGTTAGATAATTGATATATTTATAAATATTAGTTTACCATCAATAAAGCACATGACATATTTTATTTTCTATTGTCAAACTTTGTGGTACCAAAGCAATTTATTGGAATCCGCAACTTGGTTTTTTTTCTTTCTTTCTATTAGTTATGCTTAAGTTGAATAATGGATATTAACATGAATTTATGCAATTGTGTCATTCACAATCATCTGTGTCCCATGCCACTGGCCTCCTAGAGTTGTCCTTGTCTCAAGTTATTTAGTAATTGTAGTGATTGAAACTCCTTCTTGACAGATTTATAAATATTTATCGGTTGATTATTGGCGAGATATATTATTTCATGGTTTATTTGATTAAGATATTAATTTAAAACTTCACGACTTTAGAATTTAGAATAATGGTTTAGGAATAATTCATGGCCAGTTGGGTTAAATTAAATATCAAGATGGGGGTTGGTTCTAGAGTGATTGAAGAATAAGGGAGGCTACGTTGTTGGGGTAGAATACCTCATAGAAGGAAAGAGAGGTTGGAATGAGGAGAGGAACAAGCGTATTAATGGTCGTCAGATGGAAGGGATAAGAGAAAGTTGGACGTCGTATGAGGAGTTTGCTAAGGGGTAACCGTTTGCAAATAGGATCGTGTCCATAGAAGGTTTGAAAGGAGTGGATGAGTTGAGTACCATAGGATAAGAAGCACGGATTAAAACTCGACTGTTAGATGAGAATGGTTGAAAGGAAAAGATACTCCTACAGAAAGAAAAGATTCCTTTTAGGAGAATAGTTGACCATTGGATTAAAAAGGGAGGAGTGGATGAAGCATTGACTATTGGATTAGAAGACGGAAGGAAAGATGCTTTCGCAGGAGAGGAAGATTCTATCTTGGGAGAGAGAATGACCGTCAGATTTAATGGGAGGAAAAAATATGGACTGTTAGATTAAGAAAAGATGCTTCTACAGAAGAAAAAGATTCCTAAGAAGAGAGAGAAGAGGCCAAGTGGAGGGATAAACAATGTCGTTTCACTAAAGGAAATGCAAAAAAATGTTAAGAGAAAAAGCTAAATGTCACTGTTTTCACGTTATGGGACATGTTCGTGGTAAGATTAACTAAGAGGAGAACTAGGATGTTTGGACTGCATGAATCAATTAAACGTAGGAATTGCAAAAAAAATAGACGTCTGTGGAAAGAAATGTCCAAAATGATGATGTGGAGGCGGATGAATGATTGATTTACACTTAAGAAAAGAGAATATTTGTTGTGAATCTTCTCAGTGGAAGCAAACTTGGCTACTGCGGAAGCCTAGGCTTCCGCAACAAAAAAACCACCATTTTGAAACTGCCTCTAGATGATAAACGAAGTTCACAATGGATGAGGCCCCGTCATTTGGAGGCTAACAAAGGAACTCTTAGCCATGTTTAGCCATGGGAAGTCCAGTACAGAAAGGATGAAATGATTTAGACTAGAAAGGTTACAAAAAAAAATGTTTTGGGCTGTTGAGAAGTGAGAACTATTGTTAGTAAATCAAAGGGGCCACTCAAATAAAGAGGAATGATTTAAAAAATAGCTAAAGATGAATCTAGACATGATGTTCATGGGGAAATAATGACCATTGACTTCAAAGGAGTATCTAAGGTTGACTTTTTAATTTTTGACTCTTCATTCGGTGGGAATATGTCAAGAGTTCTAGAGTTCATATATTAAGTCTCTCGAGCTGTAAAATACTTAGTACTAGAGTTTAAGAGAATGAACAATGTGTTTTGATGAAGAATTACTTAAGGAGAGAACAAATGGGATAACAACCACTAGATGGAAACAATGAACGGCTAAGATCAAGGATGGAGAAAGACACATAAGGAGAAGAAGTAAGGAATCATGCGAAACACGTGTTCTATTAATTGTAGTGCGGGAGAAAGGTGGGTTGTGGGATTGAAATGGCAGACAAGGAAAGAACCACTAGATTTAAAGAAAGAGGCTCCCGTGGATGGGAAAGATTCCCTTTCAAAAAGGAAAGATTCCACACGGTGGCATTGAGTAATAAAACATTGTCATTGTAATTAAAATACGATGGGATGTGAGTATCCACGAAAGCAAATGCTTCCGCAGCAAATAGTGAAGCCTGGAACGTAGTTGTTCCAGAGGGATAATTCGTGAAGAAAAGGGAGGCATGGGAGCATAGGCACTCGTGGAGCAGAACGCATCTGTGAATTGAATGAAAAGGTGTCATTTGGCTTACAGGTCGCAAAGGAAAGGTGAGCAGTGCAGAAGTGTATATATCTGTGGAAGGGAACACAACCGCGAAACATGTGAAACGAGGTCGTTTAGATCATAAATTAACAAAGGAAGTTGCACATCCCGACACCCTGGGCGTGCGCGGTAAGCAATGCTTTCGCAAGATTAGGATGGCATCATTTGGAAATAAAAGGCTTCTATCCGTGCCATAAAGTGCAGGTATAAAAGGGAGCATTTATGGAGCCACACTGTTTTATTAGTGTCGATGATATGGCTATTGTCTAAATCTCCTGCTAAAAGGTAAAACCTTTGGAAGAGGAGGTGAACTACGAGAAGGATATCACCATGTTGAACAGTGTCTTCCATTTTTAGAGCTCAAGGTAACTAATGTTTACATATTTATGGCCTCTCGGCCTCCATAGCAAGGTGCTAGGCTGGTTTGTGTTCTGTTTTGCTTTTTTTTTTTACTGAGTGTTCTTGAGGATATGTTGTTTGCTTGCTGTGTTTATTTTATGTTTATGGAACCGAGGATGTAATGTTCTGATGAGTGCGATGAAAAAGGTTATGTCCATTTCTAGCTATTTTTGATATTGAGGATTTGATGTTTTGTTTCTGTGGTTATTTTACATTCAATGGACTAAGGATGTTACTGCTCTGTATGACATCTAATGGAGGACTCCCAAAAGGGCATGAAGTCTGTCTCCAAAAGAGCGGGGACTCTCCAAAAGGGCAGAGAATGATGGTGTGTATCACATTGCCAAACCTACTCATATCCAAAAGTGAAAGAAAATAAAAGAAAGTCAATGAAGAAAGAAAAAAGAAATAAAGAGAAACTAATGTCATGAAATGTTACGTTCACAGTCTCATGCATTACTTGTTAAGTCTTAGAATTATAGATGAACCTTGCATTGTAGGTAAGGAAGAAATGAAGGAATTAGCTATGGACGACATGCAAGTTGAGGAAGTTTGCCCATGATGAAAACTTGATGTTGTTGACTATGTTGATTTTGGATTATGGGTTGAGGTTTGACAACTGACTTTTAAAATAGATTCTATGAAGATGCTTTTGTTTTTGTTAGTTGGTTTACTGTTTTTATGTAGTGGATTTTATGTAAAAATTGTAAAGGACTTTTAAATATGGGTTTTGCATGAATTATGTTTTAACTTGATATAGGTATTCCGCTGTAAAGGTTTTTCGAATGCATATTTAGTAGTTGATTTAAAAATATAGTTTTAATTCAATGGTAAGTAAGTGGTAGATTTCATTGTTGTGTTTTAATAAAAGAACAAAAAAAAAAAAAAGGTAAATTTATAAGAAAATTAAGATTTACAAAAAAATAAAAAGGTGTTACAATAATCGTATACAAGAATTTACAATCACCCAATACTGTTTTTTGTTATGCATCTAGTATCACAATCCCCGTTGGCTCCTCACTTTCTATTACAATGACAATCATGTTTTCCCAAACCATGGCGACATAGTATTGATGTAGCAACATTAAGCACACCAAGGACTTCTAGTTGGCTTTTTGATAATGGAGCTTCTAATCATGTCCCTATAGATTTGATAGTGTATCCACTCGTACATTTTATGACAAACTTGGTGACATTGTGATTGGAGATGACACAGGTCTTCTTATTACTCATATTTGATCTTAACAAGGGGCAACCTTTTTCAACAGCTAAAGTAGAGTTGGTGTGGCCGATATCCACTAACAAGTCTTCTCCCACAGTTATTTTCTCTAGTGTCAAATTCACCACTAGTATGTGGCATCATCCTCATATATTAGGACATTCATCTCGGTCTATACTATCTCCGGTTTTCAATCATGGATAGTCAAGTCAATCAAATTTACATTTCAATTGCAACTCTTGTCAATGCAATAAAATCATAAATTACTTTTTTGGACTTCCGCAATTCAATTTGTTGATGGCTACAAAATTTTGTTATCTTTGTAAATTGGTTTTAAATTACCAGTTGAGAACTTCTTCAAAACTAAAATTATTCTGATAATGGAGGAAGAATACCAAAATCATTTCTCATGTTTATATGCCTCTAACATATTGGTCTTATATCTTTGCCACTAATATTTACCTTATCAATAGTCTGTATACTCCCACTCTTCAACTTCTTTCTTTGTATGTCAAACTCTTTAATAATCATTCTTCTAACTGCAATAAATTATATTGTTTTGGATATCCTCGTTATCAATAAATTATGTTCGGATCTCACACCTTTTTGTATTTACTAGTTGTGCCATGTTAAATTTATTGACTTCATTTTTCCATTTGCTTCCCTTCAATCTTTAATAGAGCATCAATCTGCTCTCTATCTCTCTACTTAATGACATTTCATCCATCTCCACCTTCAACGGCAACGCCACAAATTCCTCAACCTAGCATTATAGTGTCCAAGTTTGGGCTTCAAAATATTTCAATCCTAGATCATTTTGTTGTCTGCATAATCTTAACCCTACAACGATTTATTCCAGTGCTACACACACCCAACCTAAATTTCAAAATATCTCATCTTGAGAGCAACAGTACCTAAATCTGACAGCCTAATTCACAATTCACCTGCCTCAACGACCAACGCCAAGTAAAAGTCCTAAATCTCTACCTCATGGCACCATAACCCGATCAAAAAATAACATTTTGAAGCCTATAACTAAACTTAAACTCACATCATAATTCTTATCATCATATAACCCAGAACCTGAACACTAACCCAAGTCATCAATGATTCAAAGTAGCATCAGACCATGTCTAACAAATATGATGCATGTTGATCTCCTCTCTCACAATTTTAAACTTTGTAGAGGGATTGACAAAGTGTAAAATTGGGTTAGAAACTCGCTTTGGGGTTAGAAATAAGGTTAAAATACTTGATTAAATCAAAAACATGGTATACATGTACTAAATTTTATGGATAAATTGATGGTGATGTCCAAATTGTTGATAACTGAAAGGTGGAAGTTCGATTTGTAATAAAATAGTTTAAGGTCTAATATGTAAATGATTGCAAACATTATTGATTTATGCATTTTCAATTTTCTTAGTTTACCTAATTTGTAATTTTCTTTTAGAAATTAGGTTAATTTTTTAGTTATTATTATTTTCTTACTTCAATTAAATTAGTTTTCTCTAATTGTCCAAAGAAAAAAGTGAGTTCTTTGCATAGAAACAACAAACCTAAATTCAAGTATGTCACCCATTGAATAGTTTTACTCTCTTAAAAATGAAAGGGCAAAGTTCCGAACTTAGTGAATATATGCAACTGAAATCTTAATTTTTTTTAGTGAAAAGTTGAGGGTATTAATTGTCCATATAGAAGCTTTAGATAAATAAATTCAACCATCAATAAATATGTGCTTGGTAAGTCCCTTGTGATGGTTCTACTTTATGAAAGAAAAAACTTAAAAATTATTTAAAAAAAAAAAACACACACACACAATAATATTTTTAAAAGGACTAAGCACAATAATTTTAATGCTCTTAGGAAAATCGTCAAAGAAATTAGGTTTTTTCACATTGACCAAGTAGTTATATCCTTCACTCCCCCAACTTCAGGATTAACAAGTCGGCAATTAGGCGATAAGATTGATAAGAAAACAATTTAGGGTTGGAAGGGTGTTTGGTAGGTGGGAAAATTCAATTATTTTCTGTGGGAAAAGGCCTCAACCACTTCCTCTGAAATACTACATTTTATTGAACGATTCAATGTATTCTCACTGTTTTCTTCATCTGACGGCTGGTCTGGTATCATCCATAATATCTATGAAACTAATACCAACAAATATCTTTAAACAAAAATAAAATAAAAAAAGATGGACAAAAAGAAAATAAATAAATATATTTAGAATTAATAACTAAATTTAGTTGAAAATAGACGATAATAAGCGTAACAGTATCTCTCACTATCCTCCACTGGTTGAATATTTCGATACAAAACAAAACAAAAAAAACACAAATTCAGATTGTAATTATGTTTTGGAAATTTATTAATTTATATATAAATTGAAGACTCACCAAAATGTAATTTTATTTGATTAAAATAATGTACGGAAGGTTAGAAATTATTAAAATAAAATAGTATTTACCTTATGCCATCTAACCAACAACTAGATTCCAAGTCATTCTAACTAGTTCAGAGCTGGAAGGTGTGAGTTGAATATAATATATATAATAATAATGACGGCAACAACAATAATAATAACAATAACAATAATAAAATATTCTGAATCCGTCCAAAACGGGTAGTTGGTTGTTTTCTTTGTTTGCATGGAATTATTTAGCGTGGCACATAATTTATTTGACACTTGATATCCAACTAAAATATTAATTAAGTTGTTATAAATACACTTCAATCTCAATCAATTACATACTTGTATATTCAATTATGAGTATTCTTTACTTGTTCAAATAATTTTTGCTTGTAAATTAAAAGTAAATCACTAGCTTTTGATGCTGAACAATATGATTTTAAATAAATTTAATTAATGTAAAAATGTCGATGCCCATGAAAAAAGTGATTTGTTATTTTAATGATTTTAAATTTATAATAATTATTCTATCAATCATGATATGTCATAGTAGGGTGAGTACACTCGTGGCTTAGTTCCCAATTCGGTCAAATTTCTATGTTTATGCAAACAACGACCAATTCTTAATATAGAAGAATCTTTTTTCAAGATTTGGTTTCCACTCTTAGGTACAAACAAATGTTAGAATTGAACCACTATGTAGGTCACAAAATGTAGCCCAAACCCGGACCAAACTAAAAATTAACTCGTGATTTGTCCTAAACTAGACCCAAAATTTAATGAAAGTCATTCACAGTCGACCATAAATTACATATTTTAACAAGATTTATTTTGGAACAAAACAGTGTCATAATTCTATTCAGTTTGGTTCCTGATATCCAAGAACTATTAGATCAAGGTCGGTTCGCCTCACTTCGGTTCGGTCTAAAACCAAACTAAATTGAACTCCACCCACCTCTACATCATACTATAAGATTAAAGAGTAAAATTAAAACGTACATGTATCATTAGTTTTTAATTAATCTTATCAAATCTAATTGCTATTATTCATAGTGTTGTGTTTTATTTAGGATTTTGTTTGGGTGTGACCAATCAATGCTGACAACCCACATTCTAAGAGAAAGAGAAACAAGAAGTCGAAGAAACAAGTGCCACACTGAATTAGGAATCTTGTGATCTACAACTGTACACATGAATTTGTTTGCACACCAATCTCTTCTTCTCACCAAATATCTTGCTATAAATGTAATATTTCTCAATTGTATGTTTATGGTGAGTTCCAATGGATCCGGCAGTGAAATTCAATTGGGATAACCCCAAGGCATTGATAATTATCAAAGCATATGACTTTTGTTAAATCTATAAGACAATCAAAATTGGGTTTGTTATTTCTAGATATCAGCAACTGATTATGTAGCAATCGATAATGGGACTTCAGCAGTGAACTATGAATATATTTACAGATCCATGGTCATAGAGGAGTAATCTAAAACTCATCCACTAGTACAATATTGGTCGGTCAAAACCCATACAACTTTATTATCAGGTTTTAATATAAAAATGTAATATTAATCTAAAGAGAGATTTTACTTATAAATCATTTATTTCAACCACACCAAAATAGTGTGGAATCTAAGTGTATTTGAAACTGGTCTTCATTCTGTAAATTGGATTGGATTGTTTATAAATTGGAACATGAGAGCTTCAAAAAAAATCTGAACATCGTCAATAGATAAATCTCGATTATGCCCCTTCAATCATCCACATTTTAATTTTGAATTTAAATTTTTTATTAGATTGAAGAATCAACTGATCATCTTTGAAATGAAATTTTTGGAACGTATAATCATGAGGGAAATTAAGAAAGTTACAAGTTTTGATGGTAAGTCAAATTCTTATACAAATCTTTTTTTGTTAAAGTTAAATTCTAAATTCCTAACCCTTTTGATCAAAAATTTCTACGGAGAATCGCTAAGTCATTGGATCTATTGACCTGACTCAGATCGAATCAAGCCGGATCGAGTCTACCAGACCCAGACCATACCAAATCGAGCCAACCCAAATCAGGCTAACCTAACTCGGCTCGACCCAACCTGAATCAGACTAACCTGACCTAAACTGGACTGGACCAAACTCAGCCAAATCAATCCAAGAAAAGTTTTTTTTTTTTTCTAAAAAAATTTATTAGAGTTTTTAGTATCTACTGATAATGGGTTTATAGTAGATTTTAAGTCTTGACATTTAATTAGACCTTCCAGACCTAGACTTTGACGATTCATTGATATTCATTTGTTGAGATAAAAATTTATTTTTGGTCTAGTATTTACATTGTTTTATAAAACTTTATTTTGAGATGTGTCTCATATTGTAGGACAAGTCCATTTCTATGGCTCATCTGTTTTCATAATGTAATATGTATATTTATATATCTATATTTTCACTGAACATCTTTACTTATGAGTATGTATATTTATTTTCATACATCTACTTGGTCGTGTGAACCAAGTATGATCGACCCATGTGGGGGTCTTGCTTTTTTTCTTTTTACGTACATTTGATTGTTGGATGATATGTCTGTTTATTGTTAATTAGAGTAATGATGCAGTTGTTTGTGTTGTGTTCCTAGGCACAAAGTGTTAAACTTGATCAAGGTCGTTCATAACTTTTTCAATCACTGAGTATCACTGTTATTCGTTACTATGGATGACATGGTATACTCAAAGTCCATGAGTGGCTCCATTTGCACTTAAACTTATACAGTAGTTGTTTATTTTATATTACATACCACACTATAGTGGATTGATTTAACACCTACCCTACTATATGTTTTACTCGCTATTACATAAATTTTTTTAGTATAACATGTTTGCACTTCTTTCTTTACAATATAATTGTGTGTAAAGTTCACCCCTATTGATTTAGTTGACTCACTCAAACAACTCCCTTCTTTTTAGTATTTAGTTTGGAAGACTCCCAGTTATCAGAGCAAGTGTGAGCTTGGTGTTTTATTTCCCTTATTATATTTGTTGTCTTAAGAGATTGTCTTTGTGAGGTTAGATCTTGCTAGATATTATCTCGATTTTAGCTTTTATTTCACTTTTATTTTTGACACAATTATTTTATAGATTTATATTATTGCATTATCTTGAATGTCATGTATGGGTCTTTAGATTGTCCAATTTGATTGGGCCCTGGCTACTTTATTCACATTTAGTCTTCTGTTGTTCTACAAGTAACTTAAGTTAATAGGTCAGACAATCCGGTACATTTTCTGGATGGGTCGTTTCTTGTTCTGTGTTTGTTCCCTTTTGGGGTAAGATAGAATTTTTGGTGTCAGAGTTAAATTGTCATCTTAAAAAGTGACATTAATAAAATAGATAGTGTAGAAGAGTGCTGAAAATTGGATGAGGGTAATGTACAAGAGTTTGACCTCTATAGGAGTTCTAATAAAATATTGGGTTAGATTAGCAACCTTCCACTTTGAAAAGATGGCTCAAGTTTGATGAAAGTTGTTGAAATTGGATTATCCTACGAGGATAATGATCTAGAGTCTGTTTGAGACCATTTTTAGGGATGATTACTGCAAATTTGGTCACTATCAGAATATAATTAATGCATATCATGACCTACAATAGGAGAGTCTTATAGTCCTGAACTACTTTGCAAAGTTTATAGAACTCTCTCAGTATATCAGAGACATGGACCATATGGACCAAATGTTGAAGTTCAGGAAGAATTTGAACCCAAGATTCGTCATCAGTTATCAGCTATGGAGTTCGATTCTACATATGAGGTAGTTTTTCCTGCTCTTTGAGTTAAGGTTGATTTAGATGAGTAGTTTGTTGAATACAAGAAAAAATAAAAAAAAATAGATAGTGGAAGGAAAGATGACTAGGAAGTGCCAAAGGAAGGGTCAGAACAAAGATGATCACTCCCAAAGTCGAGTCAATGGACAGTCTAGTGGTGCGCCTTATGATGGTGGGCATTCAGGTCCTTATGTTTCTCACACTTATGGTTAGTCTGGACATTTGAGAAGGAATTACCTAGTAAAATGAGAGGCCTTCTTAGGCCGATTCAACACCGACTCAGACAGTTAGCCCTACACCTTGTTTTGGAGTTGGTTGAGAATTTCATAGGTAGGGTCAACGCACTTACTCTGGGTTGCAGAATTTTATTTCACCACAGCCAACAAGATTTAGGCCACCATATCAGTAGCAGTATTAGCCAACTAGTATCGACTTCTAGAGGTCTACTAGGTATCAGTGAAGTTTTGCATCTAGCCCCACTCTTATAGGATCTACTAGCTAGATAGCTGCATCTATTCCCAAATCATCCTACAGTAGTTGTGCTAGTGGTAGAAAGGAAAGGAGAAGATGATTGGTCAGACATATGCTGTAATGACCCAAATTTTCATACATTTAAAATGTGTTAAATTTTAAAAAAAACATGTCAGAGTGCAAGCCGAGCAGTTAAAAACATTAAAAACATTTCATAAGTAAAACATTTCGAAAATAAGAGCATTTGCGCAAGCGTAAATAATTTAAAGAAAATGAACTAAATTTAATTACAATTTAAGAAAGAAAACTTAATTTAAATTAGATTACAACCCGAATTGTCATTTTACTTCTCGTAGCCTGGCCAACCACACGCTCGAGTGTGCAAATCCCTCATCAACTGTTTTGAGTCCATACGCTAACTTCTCCTGCAGATGCCTACACCAAGAGTAAACTGTAAGTCTAAAAAGGCTTAGTAAGGAAAGGGTTAACAATAAAATTAGAATTTAAATAACTTAATGGACAAGAAACAGAATATAAATCACACAAAAAAAACGATTAAGGAAATACAAAACTCAAGCATTTTTGGACAACAACTATTATAAAGGAAGTTATCTAAGGACACAAAGCTAACAAAAAATACAGAATACAATTCAATCTACGTTATTACCAATGAAGGGGAAACTCTATAGCTAAGTAATTCTACACTAATCACCAATCCAGAATTCAACCAGAGAACAGCCGACTTTAGAATCAAACAGAACATCCACAGAATCATATAAAACAGCCAATAGAACAACCAACAATAGAACGACTAACAAAATTGAACAACAGTAACTTGACGCACGCACACATACTCATGGGTAGGGCTTAGAAGGCCGGACACTACCCTACCCTTACTGAATGAAGAACACACAAGCAGGGATAGCTCTCCGGCTCTAGCAGCTCCTGAAGACCACACTCCAGCTCTTGATAGCTTCTCCAACTCCTGGACATCAGCTCACACCCGCGGACAGCAGCACCAATGCTCTAGAAAGCTCTACCATCACCCTTCTCTGCACTCTCTCTCACTTGCAGAAAATAACCACAATTGGAAAAAATTGAAATATAAAACAACATGAGGCAGTTAATCCCACGATTCCAGCTACATACCCGATTTTTCAGATCTTGACCATCGTCGTTCAATCCTTGAAACTAAACCACGCACCTCTGTCGTTCATCACCATAAAGTAGTGGACCGGTTCAGTCCAAATCAGAAGTTGCCCAGCTAATTTCCCTCGAACCCTCAAGTCCAGCCCATCAACCCGAACCATCGCTCGCTGCTATCCCGACGCCGTAGATTGATCCCTATTAATGCCCAAACGACAGAAAGCAAAGGAGGAGGAAGAATTAGTTGAATCCACCTCAAACTGACACCGGCAAAAAACCCGATCCTGAGCCGTGCCCAGACTCGCTGTGCCCATTGCTCATTGTTCGCCAGACCACTCGCACGCCAGGAGCCGGCCACGCCTTGTCAGCCACCACCTCGAACGCCTGAGCCCGAGCTTGCCTCGCCGTCGAGAATGCCACTCGCAAGCTCCCAATCTCGCTCCCTCTTTCGCGTTTCCATTTCTCCCTCCTCTCGTTTCTGTTCTCTCTCGCTGAAGGAATGGCCAAAGGCCAATTAAAAATATCCTTCCCTTTAATTCCCAAAATCGGACCGAACCAGTGATATGGGAACCGGTTCACTCCACCCAATTTCCATTCAAATTTATTTAAATTCTCTTTTATTTCTATATAATACTTAATAATTATTAATTAACCCTAGTATATTTTTCCCTTCTTAAAATTTATTCTTTAAATAAATCCTTAATGTAAAACAATTAATTTAATCCCAAACATTGTAGTTTAAATTTATTAAATCAATATTTATTTAATTACAGTAAATTCTATTTAATATTAATGAATGGAATCCTTACGAATACGTCCTTCGTAATACTCCGATAATTAATTATCCACTTTAAAAATATCGGAGTGTTACATACCTCCCCCCTAATATAAATTTCGTCCCCGAAATTTGTCATACGTAATATTCTTCTTATCCTTACCATCCGCTAACTACCCATCCTGACACTTCATTAACTACCCATTTTGGTATTCTAGTCGACTCTAGGCTGCTAGCCCCTCTCGGACTAATGATTGCCTAGATATAGCTAATGGATCGGCTTGACAATGCCCAACTAATCTTTTCGCACCAAAGTCAATTCTACTATCGAACTCACTCTTCCACACTTCCGCTGCACTACTCTGATAACACCTATTAAACCATTTACCCCCTTAGGTTTCTAACTCAATGGTGCTTCCCAGTTTGTGTGTAAATACCAGTTCCTGTTCCTATTTCCGTTACCGTTTCCGTTCCCGTTCCTGTTTCCGTATCCGTTCCCGTATCTATTCCCAAAAGTTTAGTTCTAGAAACTTCATTTCTATTTCTGTTTCCGTATCTGTGTCCGTTTCTATATCCATATCTGTATCTGTATCTATATCTGTATCCGTATCCGTATCTATATCTGTTTCCATTTCTGGAAATTCGTTTCCGTTTCTGTTTCTGTTTCTGTTTCCATTTCCGTTTCTGTGCTCATACCATTTCCATATCCATTTCTGTTTCTGAAGTTTTTGTTTTTGTTCTCGTATCTGGTTCAGTCCATGTGCTCGTTTTGTTGAAAAGTTCAAGTAATTCAACACTTAATCCCAACTCTTACTATCACGTATACCCTTTATTTACCCCTTGTAACCTCTCATCTTTTTTTACACTTTTATGCTTTAACTTGTCAGTATATTTTGTTTTTTTCGTCACTTCGTATCGTTGCCGTTTTCTTTTCTTTAATTTACTTTACTTTTTTTTTTTTTGTTTCTGTGCCAGGCTAAGCTGTAACACCCCGACTTTCTATATCAGAGTATTATAGAGGGCATATTAGGAGCGTTAGACCTACAGGTATTTTAGTGATGAGGAATAAATTGGATTTAATTTGCTAAATTAAACCAATTGAAGGGTATTTTAAAACTAACGAATAGGATAGGGTTAGAATGATAAATTGAGGAATATTAATTTAATTTGATAAATTGAATTAATAATGGGGTATTTTAAAGTTAATTGGATAATTGGATTAATGAAAATATTAAATTAAAATGGGAATAGATGAATTTTGAAATGGAGATTTGACTGAACCGGTACATTTCGAACCGGTCCAGTTCATTAAAAGAATGGCCTGCAGGGCATTCTTCGTTGAAGGCCAAAGAATGACCTTCGACCATTCTAGCTGACAATAGACAGAACGAGGGAGCGGGAGGGATGACGAGCGGAGGACGTGTTGGAGAGCGAGCGAGCAACGGTGACGACGAGCGTGGCGACGGGTCTGGCATGCGCGACATCCAGGAAAAGCGGTGGCGACGGCATGGGTCGTGACTAGGGCACAGTTTGGGCATTTCTTTGTAGATCACAATTTTCGGTGATGAGACAAGGTAAGTCGTCGTCTTTCTCCCTTCCCTCTTTGTTGCGTCTGTTGGCTGACGTTCGGAAGCTCGGTGATTGAGCTCGCCATCTTTGCAAGGGTGGGGAGAGCTGGAGTGGCAACCAGTTCGAGACTGGACTGGCCAGAGGCCAGTGGTCCAGCTTCCGGTTTGGTCGTTTGTTGCCTCCTATGCAGACAACCCATCATTCCTTCTAGAACGTACAAGGTGTGGGGTGACAGCCTCTGAAAAGCTGGGGAAAATTGGGGGCTTGTCTTCTGGCTGTATATTTGTCTCTTGGGTGTAGGATAAAAGGTGCAGACGAAGAGTGAGAGTTCTCTTCTTTGGAAAATGCTGAAGGCCGAGGTAGAGAAGAGTTGGAGACTCAAGCTAGGATGGGGAGCTCTCTAGAGAGCTGGGCGCTGCTGGAGCTCTCTGTGCTGGAGGCCGAAGCTAGAACTGCTCAGGAGCTGGAGTTGAAGCTGCTGCTGTCTCTGTTCTTGGTTCGTCAAAATGGTAAGAACTTGGGTGTGTTTTGGCTTGAGGAAGCCCTACACTGCAAGTAATGTGTGCGTGAGTGGTAGAGTATGGGTTTATATGTTTATTTGCGTGTGTTTATATGCTTATTGTTGTATGTTTCCATGCCTGATGCTCTGTACATTTCCATGCTTGCTGTTCACATATATATGTTCTTGGTTGATGATTAGTAAATAAATTCTTTAAGTGATGGTATGAGCTTGCTAATACTATGTGAGTTGCCCTGTGATATTTGTTAGTTAGTGCTTAGTTATTAAAGTATTGTTAGTTTTCTGTAATATTGTTAGTTTAGTGCTTAGTTTTGTTAGTTCTCTGTGATATGTGTTAGGTTAGTGCTTAGTCATTAATGCATTATCTAGTTAAAAGCATGGTTTTGTCGTTTTGTTTCAATATTCTCGTTGTTGTTTATTATCTAGTTAATAGTATCATTTCGTCATTTTGTTTTAATGTTTTCGCTGCTGTAATTTAGTTGTTAAAACGCATGCGTAGGCTGTTCCGTTTTGCCATTTTCTATGCTGTAATTTAGTCGTTAAAATGCATGTGTAGGCTGTTCCGTTTTGCCATTTTCTTTGCGGTAATTTAGTCGTTAAAACGCATGTGTTTACTATTTCGTTTTGCCATTTTCGCTGCTGTTCTATTGCTGTTTTTGGGTTATTAAGAAGCATGTTTTGCTGCCTAACTTCGATAATGCGCAGCTGTAATTTTAGTCATCTAAGAGCACGTCTTCACTGTTTTATTTTTGGGATTTCGCTGCTGTTTTCTTATTTACTAAGAAGTATGTTTTGTTGCTTCGTTTTGTTATTCTTCGCTATTGTTTATCATCATTTTAGAAGCATGTTCTATTGTTCTATGTCGACATTAAAATGTTGCTATTTATTATTGAATTAGAAGCATGTTTCGCTATTCGTTTCATCATTATTTCTGCTATATACTAGTCGATTAATAAGCACGTTTCGTTGTTCTACTTTTGATATCCCGCTGCTGTTTCTTTCATGTAAAAACATGTTTTATTAATCGTTTTATTAGATGTTAAGAGCATAGATAGTTCTATTTCATTGTTATATGCTGATGTTACCTTCATTGTGCAAAAGCACGCTCTATTATAAATTGTCAATCCTTTAAGGTGTTGTCATTTACCTTTTACGTATGTGCTATTTGATTTGAACGTGTCCTCATATTAATCAATTTGGTGTATCTCTTTATTGTTAGTTAGTGTTAGCCTATATGATTTTCTATATGATCTCTATTGATATGTTGTTTTGCATAATTCCTGTTGTGAATAAATCTCCTGAGCATGCTATTTAATTCGAGTGGTTATAACTAGTATAATTAACTAATGTGTTGAGCACGTTAACCCAATCGTTAATTTGTTAAGCATGTCAATATAATCAATTTAGTTAATCTAAACAAGTTAATTAATATAAGCACGTAATAAATTAGGTTATTAACCTCTCAAGCATGTTGTATTGTTGTCGTGCACTCTTATGTTCGTTATGGTTTTGCTTAACTTCTTAAATGTGCTGATAGGGTAGTTTCTTGTATGTGCTTTTATGATTGTCTCATAACGCTAGAAAAAATTAGGAACACCACCACAGGATGGCCACACGCCTTGAGTGAGGAAGAACAAACCCTTCCCTTGTTGGGACCACAAGATTAATTAACGTAATTAATTAGAAAATATAGAATTCCCCAAACTCCACGCTCCATATACGAGCTATTCCTAAAACACATAAATATTCCTAATATACGTAATTAAAGGATTGGTTGGATTGGTTTAGGGCAGACCCATTTCGAAGAATTAAATAGTGGCATTTCATATGCATAAGCCCATTTTCTTACTGGGCCTGTAGGCTCACATCTTACTTGCAGTGTAGGTACACGACACGTGGAATCCTCGATCAATGGAGACATGGTCGATGAGGAATTTGCACCTAGTAGCTTATCGTTGGCTAGGCTACGAGAAGTAAAGATAATTGAGTTGTGATTTATTTAAATTAAGTTTTCTAAATTGTAATTAAGTGTTTAGTTTATTCCTATAAATGATTTACGCTTCCACAAATGTTTTCATTTCCAAAGATATTTATTTCGCAACATTTTAAATACCTATTTGTTTTCAACGCTTCTATATTTTATTAAATAAACGATTTTTACAACGAGTTTAACGAACGGTTGGTAGTAGTCTGGATTAGGCCCACTCTGACACGTTTTCTCAAATTTTAAAGCATTTTCAAAAAGTGACGAAAATTCGGGTCGTTACATAAGCTACCAGACCACAGAAACCATTATATTTTCTTTATCTTTTGTTCATGTGCCGGGCTAAATTACCATACCACACAAACTATTATCTTTCATTAATCGTTCGTTCATGTTTCTTCTTGTTTTCCGTTTTTCTTTTCTTTAATTCACTTTTGACCTTTTACTGTTTTAGTTCGCTTTTTATTATTTGTCAATTCACTCTTATTGATCGTGATTCGTTCGTCGTTTGTGCCAGACATTGTGCATACTTCTAAGTGCACTCGCTTAACTACCTGACTTTGTTTGACTATTTGAATTTGTTTAACCCTACATTCCTTCCACTTATTCTCTTGTTCCTATTTCCAAAAATTTGGGCAGAGTCTCCCTTGTTTTTAGACTCCCCCAAAGCTAAACATCCTGATGTGCTCCAAGGATGATTGGGAGCACAATATAGAAAATTGGCTGCTAATCTGTTAAATATTTTGAGACAGTAACAATGAAACAAATATATCTCCCAATCTGTACGTGAACTTTAGTTGGATTTTTGTAGGCACCAAATTAACTCAACCAGTCAGCTCGTGTAGAAATTCCAATTTAAAATCCACTCTGAAACTCTAGTTACAAACGAATCAACACAACTCAAAATTCTGGGTGGTAACAGTTCAGATCTGACAACCAAAATTCAAACGTAAACAACTCGATTTATACACCACCAATGAACACCAAAATTTGCAGTCAGTAACTTAGCCCATTATAGAAAAATTCATCAGAAGAAACAAAATTGATACAACCAACGCACGGGCTTCAAATCATAGCCCCAATTGAACTCACCCAGCAGCACAGGACAGAAACAGATTTGCGGTCAAGAAAGAAATCCAATAAAAACTCTAAATCAACAAGAGCAACGAATTTATTCTTCCAACATAAATCAATAGCAACCAGATTAAAAGGGATTAGAATAAAGAAATCCAGAAAAACACCTACTTTGATCGTCAAATAAAAGAAAACCCTAGAGTTCCGTTTTGGCCTCCTACCGTGAGAGGGACGGATTTCTTGGCTCAATCGATGATTGAGTTTTCTCCAAGGGGTTTGATGCTTCTCCTATCTCCACACTACAAACACTCCACAAAAGTGAAGCTTTGGAAGAGATAGTAGCCCTTCTAACTTGCTCAAGAAGCGATCAAGAGCGGCAAGTTCGGGCAATCGGAGGGTGGCCAAGGGAGGTGAAATCCGCGGGTCTCTCTCTTAAACAAAAGGGGTTTTTTTTTGTACAAAATCTCAAAGTACTTTCAATTACAACCAGGTAGGGTTTTAACCCAAAATGTTTACAAGATCATGACAAAAGACAAATTTAACCCTAAATAGCAAATGACTAAAAAAACCCTTAATTAAAACAACAACAAATCCGAGTTTGAGTTTTTCTCTCTGAAATAAAGATATTTGACATACCAAATAGAGCCCAAATACAACGTGAAATAGCTCTTTCGAAACCTCTGAATGTTGGGTACATTTGGTATGAAGGAACAAAATTGAAAAGATGTCATCCCGATTGTCGAAATAGCCCTTGAACGTCCACAGCTCTGGTTTTAGGCGGAATTGGAAAACCCATAATTTCCTCCAAAAGATTACAAGATCTCCATTAGCCCAAATGCCAACTCCTCTTTGTTTATTTGATTCAAAAACATACAAAATAAATAAAAAGTTAGAAAATAAAAGAGCCCTTGGCTCGGGCTCAAGTGACAGGCATTTGGGGCATATCACATCCTACATAAAAACTCCAAACAGTTCCAGTATTCTCTATCCTCTATTACATACCATTCATTCTCTACTATAACTCATTCTCATTCAAAATAATCTTAACTAAAGAAAGAAATTACAGCAATCAAATTAAAATACAAGCAATTAAATTGAAATACTTACAGTTGATGAAATATTTCTACGTCGAGGCTTGTGTTGGCAGGCAGGCTATAATATCAATTTGAATTTTACAAAAATCGTTTTAGAACAAGTGAGAGATTCTATTTTAAAAACGATTATCAGAGCATTTTACAAAAATCGTTTTTAAAACAAAGGCTCTGATACCAATTGTAACGATCCGAATTTTCATACATTTAAAATGCGTTTAATTTTAAGAAAAATATATCAGAGTGCAAGCCAGGCCGTTAAAAATGTTAAAAACATTTCATAAGTAAAACATTTCGAAAATAAAAGCATTTGCACAAGCGTAAATAATTTAAAGAAAATGAACTAAATTTAATTACAATTTAAAAAAGAAAACATAATTTAAATTATATTACAACTCGAATTGTCATTTTACTTCTCGTAGCCTGGCCAACCACACGCTCGTGCGTGCAAATCCCTCATCAACTGTTTCGAGTCCACACGCTAACTTCTCCTGTAGATACGTACACCACGAGTAAACTGTAAGCCTAAAAAGGCTTAGTAAAGAAAGGGTTAACAATAAAATTAGAATTTAAATAACTAAATGGACAAGGAACAAAATATAAAACACACGAACAAAACGATTAAGGCAATACGGAACTCAAACATTTTCGGACAACAACAAATATAAAGGAAGTTATCTTAGGTCACAAAGCTAACAAAACATACAGAATACAATTCAATCTAGTTATTACTAACGAAGGGGAAACTCTACAGCTAAGTAATTCTACACTAATCACCAATCCAGAATTCAACCAGAGAACAACCAACATTAGAATCAAACAGAACAGCCACAGAATCATACAAAACAGCCAACAACAGAACAACCAACAACAGAACAGCTAACAAAATCGAACAACCGTATAACGGCGCACGCACACATACTCGTGGGT
Source organism: Begonia loranthoides (assembly GCA_022433065.1). Lineage (NCBI taxonomy): Eukaryota > Viridiplantae > Streptophyta > Magnoliopsida > Cucurbitales > Begoniaceae > Begonia > Begonia loranthoides. The sequence continues at coordinate 11,248,940 of CM039481.1, read as the reverse complement.
AGGGCTTAGATGGTCGGACACTACCCAATCCTTACCGAATGAAGAACACACAAACAGGAACAGCTCTCCGGCTCCAGCAGCTCCTAAAGACCACACTCCAGCTCTCGGCAGCTTCTCCAACTCCTAGACAGCAGCTCACACCCACGGACAGCAGCACCAATGCTCTAGAGAGCTTTGCCATCACCGTTCTCTGCACTCTCTCTCACTCGCAGAAAATAAACACAATTGGCAAAAATTGAAATATAAAACAACTTGAGGCAGTTAATCCCACAATTCCAGCTACATACCCGATTTTCTGGATCTTGATCATCATCATTCAATCCTTGAAACTAAACCACTCACCTCTGTCGTTCATCAGCAAAAACTAGTGGACCGGTTCGATCCAAATCAGAAGCTGCCCAGCTAATTTCCCCCGAACCGTTAGTTCTAGCCCATCAACTTGAACCATAGCTGCTATCCTGACGCCGTAGATTGATCCTTGTCAACGCCCAAATGATAGAAAGCAAAGAAGGAGGAAGAATCAGTTGAACCTACCTCGAAACGACGCTGAAAAATGTTGTCGGTAGAAAACCTGATCCCGAGCCGTGCCCTCGACTCGCTGTGACCGTTTCTCGTCGTTCGCCGGACCACTCACACGCCAGGAGCCGGCCACGCCTCATCAGCCACCTCGAACACCTGAGCCCGAGCTTGCCTCGCCGTCGTGAATGCCACTCGCGAGCTCCCGATCTCGTTCCCTCTTTCGCGTCTCCATTTCTCCCTCCTCTCGTTTCTCTTCTCTCTCGCTGAAGGAATGGCCAAAGGCCAATTAAAAATATCCTTCCTTTTAATTCCCAAAACCGAACCGAACTAGTGATATGGGAACCGGTTCACTCCACCAAATTTCCATTCAAATTTATTTAAATTCTTTTTTATTTCTATATAATACTTAATAATTATTAATTAACCCTAGTATATTTTTTCACTTCTTAAAATTTATTCTTTAAATAAATCCTTAATGTAAAACAATTAATTTAATCTCAAACATTATAATTTAAATTTATTAAATCAATGTTTATTTTAATTACAATAAATTTCATTTAATCTTAATAAATTATCCACTTTAAAAATATTGGGTTTTTACAAATGCAGTTACTAGGTCTGAGACTTTTGATCAGACTGGCCAAGGTGTCATTGACGGTATAGTTTCTTTCTATACTACTACTTGTGTATTATTTGATACTAGTGCAATGAATTCTTTTGTATTTGGATCATTTGTTTATATTATAGGTGTGGCTATTGAGAGGTTAGAAAATCCCCTGACGTTGAGTATTCTTATTTAAACTTTTTCGTGCGATAATATTAATTCTATTCCCTAAGTGATTTATCATAAATATAAGCAAACAATATCAAATATAAAGAGATAAGAGATAGAGAGATGACACCAAGTTTGTTGTCACGGTTCGGTAAACAAACCTACGTTCGCGCTTAAAGGGCCCTCTTTCAAGATCCCTTAAACCAATAACCTCTCCAATTATTGTTGATTGAACTTCACTAGTGTCAATCAAGCATTTATAGACTATTCCAGGGTATCATCCTTTTCTCTTTGACTATTACGGGGCGTGACCCTTGATTGTGGTCGAAGTGCAGTTGTGGAAATAATGAATACAAGATCTAAAGCCTAAACTCTCAACTTTGGGAATGAGAGAGCTAGGCTATGCACTTAATTTGCTGAGAGAAATTGAGTAATAAATTTGGCAATAGTTCGATAGATTTCTCTCTATTAATTCTTCCAATGGCAAGTTCTTCAATATATAGAAACTGTCCAGCGGTCGACCAATTAATATTTTCGATCGTCCACTTGTCATATTTTTGGTCTACCGTGCTTCTTCTTCAGTCGACTGCTTCCACTGCTTTGGCTCTCTGTAGCCTTTCTGGTAGACCGCCTAATTGACCTATACTCCATGTTTTGTACATTTTCAATCTTCTAAGTCTCAATGATCAACCTATAACCTACATGGACTTAGACAAACATATTAGTAAAGATTAATACCCTTATTAAGAGATATTTCCAATAAAGATTAATTATAAACACAATCATAAACATATTAATTTCATTAAATTCATAAACCTTATCAACATATAAATTAATCATCATAAAAACAAATAAGTCTAAAGTCTCTTAAGCTAATAGATATTCCTAAAATGGTCTTTCGGACTTGATATAGACACTTAGCATTTTTGGTGCTCCCATTTAGATTGACTAATGAATTAGCTGCTTTTATAAATCTTATGAATCAAGTCTTCTAGCCTTATCTCAACTAGTTTGTGGTGGTGTTTCTCGATGACATTCTGATATATTCCAAGACTCATGATGTAATGACCCAGATTTTCGTAATTCCTTTAAAATACGTGTAAAATTTGAAATTTCTTTCTTTTTAAAACAAAATGTATCAGAGTGCGTCTGACCGGATCGCTACTGACTTTTTCTTTAAAACTCGTTATGAAAACCAATTGATGAAATGTGCGGAAGCGTTATAAAATAAATCATCGTAAAACATGGCGGAAGCGTATTTAAATCGTTTAAAAGGAAATCTAAACAATGGAGTACAATACAATAACTTAATGTGATTAAAATCGTTTACTCATTCTTTTCTTTGTCTATCTAGCCCGAGTTTCATGCATGCGAAATCATCCATCACTGCTTCGTTATGTGTTTATCATCTACTTATTATCTATTCATCGTTTGTACTTACACCACAAGCAGTACGTGAGCCTAATGGGTCAGTAAGGAAAAAGGTAATGCAACATGAATGCCACTCTTTAGTCCTTTTCGTTAAGCCATTCATTTAATTATTATCTTTTATTTTTTCGTGAGTTGAGTCAGTCTCCTGTGGGCATACTTGATGCTAGACTACAATTAGCCTCTTGTGGGCGTGCTAACTACCAGGCTATAACCTAGCCTCCTGCGGGCATGCTAGCTACCAGGCTATAACCTAGCCTCCTGTGTGCATGCTAGCTGCAAGACTAGGGGTTGACCTCCTTTGGGCATACTAGCTGCCAGGCGACTCACTAGCCTCCTGTGGGGATACTAGCTGCCAGGCCGGACCCAACTTCCTATTATTCTATCATTCATTCTTACAGCTCTCTCACTCATGCATGCATCCTGTTCTTTTCTATTAGCATGATGCATGAACATACATTCTTAACCTATCGTGATGCATGATGACATGACATAACATTCATAAAATTAAAGTGCGCATATAAATAAAGTAACGGTAACTGAAAATGCATGTAAGGAAAGTAAAGCACATAAGAGAATGACGGAACTGCGCACAATAGAAAACAAGTATTACATTAAGTTAAGACAACGAATGAACAATAAACTAAACATGCTCAAGAAGATAAGATGATTATTCTAGTTCTTTAGTTGTTTAGCCTAATTAATCTCCTAGTCAATTTACATACTCCCTACGTTTATATTTCTAAGCCATTATTCTAATCAGTTATTAACATGCTCCTACGTTGATTTTATGCTTTGATTCTACTTAAATAATTATACTTGGTTTATCAGGAAGTACATACTAAGGACATGTAATCATAATCGAGATCTTGAGCAGTACCGAGAAAACAATAACAAAAGTAATTACAAAACATTCATTCGCATAATAAGTGAGGTCCTTGAGACCCTTAACTCATTCACGTTACTTTATTCTCTTTTCATCTTCTTTACCATTCTACTCTCTAGTAAAGCAAAACATTGATTATGAAATTGAAGTGCGTATTGAAATAAAAGTAATTGAAGGCAAACTATAATTAAAATTGCGCATATAACAAATAGACGGTAAAGGGACATGCAATGAATTACGATTAACTAGGCATGCTCATTAAGCTAAACTAAACTAAACATGGAAAAATGCTTTAAAATGGATACATGCTTGGATAAGTAAATCACCATAATAAGGAAATGTAACGAGTTAACATGCGACGTACATATAAAGTAAGGCATAAACTAATTAACATGCTCAAGAAAGAATTATACTTACCATCTAGTTACTTATCCTAATTAATTTATATGCTCAAGGGTTGATTTCATACTCTTATCGTAGTTAACTAATCATGCTTCGATTTAGTGTCGATTAATCATGCTTAAAGAATAATTTACACGCTCGAGATACCAATAACATGCCCAATTAAATAATAGTTGTTAGACATGCTGGACTAATCAATTAAACATGCTCAAGGATAGGTTATTTCTTGCATTTAGTTAATTAGCACGTTCAGCTTGGTTAATTATCATACTTGAGTTACTTAACATTTTAATATTAACCTAATTGATCACAACATGCTTAACTACTAGCCTTTACATGTTCAATGATTGTTTAAAGTAACTACATGCTTGGATTTAGTAAATTGGTAAACATGCTCAATTACTTAACAATTAACTAACTTGATTAGTGATTAAGCATGCTAGTTATATATTAAGTTAAACATACTCAACTAAGAGTCACTCTAGTTAGTTTACCATGCTCGGATCAAGATTTTGATTCATGATTTAACTCTAATTCATTTACATTCTAACTGCTAACTACATAGAGGGTTAACTAATTACCCAAATAAATTATCATGCTCATACAATTTACTTAACATTTAAATGAGCGAGAACAATACAGAAACATAATGCGTAAGGAAAGGAAAACAACACTACACAGCAGGTAAACCTCCGAGATTAGCATAAAACTCTTAACTCTTCTATTGTTCATTAGCTCATTCTTCATCTATTAAACATTCTCTACAACCTTATCTAACCATAAAGGAACTATGACGGGGTATCCATACAGCACTCATAAATAACAAAGTTAGCCCTAAAGAAATATCACATAGCAATGAAAAACAAAAGAACAAAGTATCATTCAAAGGAACGTCACAGAGCATAAATCTACACTATCATTAACACAGGGAGCATTTCACAACAATTAACCTACTTAATCAACAAGTGGTAACAATCAACGAACATTAAGCATAAGCATGGAACTAACAGTAGCTAACATTAACACTAAACTCACACATCCATACTTGTGGTGTAGGGCCTCAATGGCCAAAACACTCCATTTTCTTACCAATTTGATGAACACAAGCAGGGACAGCTACTCCTCAGTATTCCAACAGCTCACGGTTCAGCAGCTCCACGTAGGATAGCAGCTCACTCCATGTTTCTTACCTAGTTCTCCACACCTCACACACTCCCAGCTCACAGGATCACTCCCTTCGCAGCTCTCTCACACTCTTCCTCACTCTGGGGCTTCTCACACAGGGAAAGGGGAAGAGCTCCACTGTAGAAAAGTGGGAGAACGAATGGGAGTGGAAGGCTTATGTTTGAAGAGGTGGGGGAACAATCCGTACCAGGAAGGAGGTTGGCAGAGCAGGGAGAGTCGGTTGGACAGGGGGAAAGATTGGCTCGCGGGCTCTGGAACCGGATTTGTGTCGGGGTCGCGTGTTTCCATTGGTTAAATGTCATTCTACCTCTAATTTAAATCTCTGAAATCGCAGTTCTGCGATGATTTCGGACATGTGCAGATGACTTGATCCCGTTCGCAAGGCCAAATTCCTTAGGCCATATTGTGGTCTCGGACGAGAAATGGTGTCCCCATTCTTGTTCGTACAGTCCGAATTGGCATTCAGACGCCATTTGGCATCCGCAAGTCGTCCACATGCATTGTCCGAACGTATCCAAAAATTGGTTATAGGCAAAACGACGATATCTCAACTCGTCCACAATCGTCCGTTGGTGTCCGAAAGTCTCCAGATTTGGACAGATTCGATGTGGATGCATCCTGTCCTCATCCGTATCGTCCACGCCCTCGTCTGAATGTATCCCGAGGTGTACATATTCGATACAGACGCAACATTTGTCGTCCGCAGCGTCCAAGACTTCGTCTGAAAGTCCCCTGCACAACGAATTCAGGACGCGAAGTTGCATCCTGAGTTCATCCTAAGCCTAATGCTTGCGTGGCCAAGCACTTGCGGATGCCACTCCTTTGTCTGCAAGTCGCCGCAACGCTATAATCCCCACTTTTCTCTACCTTTTCACACTTAACTCTTATCTCGCAACATTTCCCCCATAAATACATGTCACAAAATGACACGTATAGATACATGATGTAATATCCCCAACTCCCACACTTCGATTACATCACGTATACGGGAAAAACGTAATGGAAATATTCCTTGACTTAACGCTCTGAACGTCCTCTGTAATACCCTAATAATTATCCAACTTAAAAATATCGGGGTGTTACACATGATAAGAATATAGAGCATGTGAGGATTATTCTGCAGGCATTGCGCGAAAATCAGTAATATGCAAAGCAAGAAAAGTACAGTTTTTGGATGATCGAGGTAATATTTGTAGCCCATGTAATTTCTCAGAATGACATATTAGTGGATCTGACTAAGGTTGGTGTTGTATTGGATTGTAAACCACCCAAGAATGTCATTGAGGTATATAGTTTTTTTGGTTTGACTAGTTATTATCGTCTATTTATTAAAAAATTTCTTCCATTGCTATTTTGTTGACTTAATTAACCAGAAAATATGAAATATTTATTTGAGATGACAAATGTCAGACACTTTTGAAGTGTTTAAATAAAAATTAACTACTACAACAATTTTGGTAGTGTTTGATGAAAGTTTGTCATATATTGTATGTACAGATGCACCGAAAACTTATTTGGGTTGTGTTATGATGCAACATGACAAAGTGATAGCCTATGCATCTTGGCAATTAATGTAACGCTCTGTGTTATAAATCCATTTTATTTCTTTCATTTTTAGCCAAAAAAATATTCTTTTATTCATTAAAAAAATGTGTATTAATTCAGATTTGAGCAGAATAAACAGAATAAATTCAAATAATAGTTTTTACATAATTTAAAAGACAGTCGATAATTTTTCAAACTTTTATTGAAATAAAAACCATAATTAGTTATTAAAATAATGAATTTTATTTTTCTTGAGCCATAACTTAATAGGTTGAATCTGGCTGATAACCCAAGATCTCAACTGACAATGCCTCCTCCTTCATGTCAATAACATTAAGTTCATTACCTACATGACGAGCAATTCCATGAGCCTAGGGCAAGAAATAGGATGTATGTAATGCACATGCTATGCTTATGCAGTCTGTCTCATAGAAAAACTGATCCCCTCTTTTTTTTATTTTAGTTTCACTTAACAGTCTAGATGTATGAGATTTATCAGTCTAGGAAGAGAGGACACATCATATTGTCTTGTGGCTTAACCGTCACTCCGACGAAGAGATACATCTATTAGGGGTATCACCACCATTAACCGTCACCTACTCTTCTCAATCTCATACACCTATTTACGTTTATTGGTTCATTTCATTTATCATGCAATGCATATGTCAACAATTTCATAAGTCCTATCATGATGCATAAATGCCACAATTTATAATAGTAGTATATAAAAGAAATTAAAACAAATCACGGAATATGACAGAAAAATATTGAAACAATTACTATATCCATACTCAGTGTAACATTTTATTATTTTCACACATTTTCCCCTGAATTTCGTGCAATATAACAATAATTTCTAAGCATATCCATTATTCTAATAGTAATTTCAACAATAATTTTAACAATAATTGACAGTAAATCAAGAAAAAAAAATAGTCCTATGATGCAGGGCCTCCACTAGCCATCGCATCTTATTTCTTACCTCGTGAAAAATTTCCTACGATTGAATTTCCCAAAGCGTAACTTCTCCTGATCTACCCGAGTAATTCATCCTCCATACTTTCACTCTTCTCCTTCTTCTTCGATTTCTCTCTTGATGTGCATTTTCTTTCAATTCAAAATCTCTATTTATAAGCAAGAAAAGAAAGAATATGCCAAGGAATATTCTGCCACACAAAGATTATGTCAAGAAACATTACGTCATGAACATGCCAAGGAATATTCATTTCATTAATTAATTTTAATTAATCAATTTCCTTAATTTACACTTCTTCCAATTTAATTTCATATCTTAATTAATCTAAAATCTCCACTTAATAAATTCCATAAACATCCAAATAATCCCTTATCAAATTTTTTACACCCAATTAAGTTTTTAATTTTCTTTACTTAATTCCGTTTACGAAAAATCAGGATATTATATTTCAAACTAAAATCATTCAAAATTTCCAAAGTTCATATTTACTAATATTTTTAATCCAGATTAATTTCTGAGATATTACAATTAAAAATGCATGATTGAAATTATGCTACCCACGATTTGGAGCTTGTAATCATTATTTTTTCTCTAAAGATTTGGCAAGGCTTGTATGGTGTAAAGTTTGAGATATTTTATGATCATGAGAGTTTAAAGTACATATTTACTCAGTGTAATTTGAACCTTTAACAACATCGATGGATGTAGTACATATAGTATTATAATTTTTCATTGAAGTTTCATCCCAAAAAGATCAATGTTATAACTGATGTCTTGAGTTGTTATCCTCAAGGCTCTCTTTCATGTCTTGTATTGTAAGATTGGAAGAGATGTCTAGCTATTGGAGATTATAAACTACAGTACTAGGGTGATGATCAAACAGTTCAAGTGTTTAATTTGATAGTAACCCCTACACTTCTACAATGTGTTAAGGACATGAAAAAATTTGATATTAAGTTAAAAAAAAAGTTTGATCAGATTCAAGCAGGCAAATAGTTTGATGATTGAAAAATCAGCTTAGATGGTCTTCTATTTTTCAGTGGTCAAGTTGTGGTGCCCAATAATCTGGATTTAAGGTAGACAGTTTTAGTAGAGAGTCACAAGTCAAAATTTTCTATCATCTTGGAAACACTAAGATGTATCATGACATGAAGTGTCAGTTTTTGTGGGTTGGAATGAAGCGAGATGTAGCGTAATATGTGTCTAAATGTTTAACTTGTCAACAAATTAAGGCAGAGCATCAGAGAACAATTGGGTTGCTATAATCCTTACCTATCTCTAAGTAGAAATGAGATAAAATTATTATGGATTTTGTGACTTGTTTTCTAAGGACTGTGCAGAGTTTCAATGCAATTGGTTTAACGAGCCGGATTTCTTTACTGTCTTATAATCTCATTATCCTTACTAATTTGACAAGGTAAAAATCATTTCTAAAGAAAATAGTTTATCAGAATGCATAAAATCCGATCCTTCGTAAAAACTCATTTTTACTTCGTCATTAAAGAAATGAAAACTATTATTCTTCAAAATTCGTTCATAAAAATTTGCGGAAGCATAATTAAACTAGAAATTATTTCTTCACTGAATAACATAGAATGATGAGTGATAGTTGTCTGAAAATGTTATTTAAAACATAAATCCAAGGTTTAGTGTCCAAATAAAACTTACATACGATTTCAAATCCAAGTAAAGGAAATAAAGAGGAAAATGTAACGTTCACAAAGGATAACTTTTCAACCTTAATTCTTATTTATTTTTCTTTTTCCTTCCTTTACTCGTACCGTACTACTACTCCATTTGTGTCTTTATCAGACTAACCGCATGCTCCACCGGAATGACCTCTTCTTTAACTTCTTATATATTTCCATCGTTACCTACACCACAAGTAAGGAGGTGAGCTTACTCCCAGTAAGGAGATGGGGGAAAACAATTATGCATATCTTTCTTTAGTTCTTCTTGAAATGGAGGCCACCCAAACCAAATTCTTTCATTACGTTCGTTTTCTTTGTTCGTTCTTTAAACTCGTACATTGAGCTGGAGATTGAGGGTTTTCCTTTGAGATGACCTAGTTGATTTGATTCTAACCTCCTGTGTGTATGTTAGTCCATTTCCTGACTTGGTAAGGGTGTATCCTAGTAGCTAGACTAGGTCCGGACTACCCATCTACCTCAACTCCCTATTTTCGGCATATACCCGCCTTTAGGGTTGTTTCTTTTTCTAGAATATACCCGCCTTTAGGGTTCTTTTTTTCTGGCGTATCTCGCCTTTAGAGTTCTTCGGTAATGAACGTGTCCCGCTCATCCCAAACATTTCATTTTCATAGGATTTTTCCTCACTCATGCTTGTGGGTACCATCCCGAAGGTTTCCCCATACTTGGTTTCTATTATCATGAACTCGATCTAACTTCTTCCTAAACAAACAACACATATTTGAGCAACCATAATCAATACTTAGAAAAATCCATAGTAAACAATACATAAACGAATACAAGGACATGCTTCCCATTCAAAAGTAATTACTACAGCGAAACAAAACATGCTTCCATATATATAAGGAATTTAAAGGCAACATAAAACCATGAATTTCAAGTAACGATCATGCTTTGTAAACCTAAGAAGATTAGCGGTGAAATTACGAAGAATTCAAATGACAAACATGCTTTTAGTCTACTATGTGGCAGTCGAAACGTTTTTCAAATCGACTATTCAACGAAAATACATATTCAACATTCCTCGCTTTCAACAAAAAGTCTAGCAACTAAACATGCTTTATAAAGAAATAGCGACAACTCAAGGAACATGTTTGTTTTCATAAGAAATTACTGATAATCATACAACAAACATATTAGTAACGAACGTAAAGATGACGTATAACGATCATACTCTAATGAGAGTTAGCATAGAGCATAGGTTCACTAAAATCTATTACTAATCATGCTTTGGGCAGTAATGAATTAAAAAAAAATAAACATATGAATTAGATATTTGTATGCAGCAGTGTTTCCAAAATCGAACCGTTAAACTTTCTATGTACAATAACAACTGATAAAAATTCACTGCGAAGAAATCCGTAAGCAATAACAGCATGAAGCACAGAAACTAAATCATAGGAAATCAACTAATGTCCTTTCAAAACCATTAACTCCTTTTCATCTTTCCTTTCATTCGTAGTTCTCATTTTTGTTTCTTTTTTCCTTTAGACGTAGATGTGTCTTATCCTTCTATTTGCTTCTCATTTTGTTCATCAATCATCAATATAATTTTACCAAGAAAAAAATATCTACCAAGTGCTAAGTGAAAGCCTTAGCAACGTCTCAAGAAACAACATGGTTTGTTAAGGCTTTGCATGTTCTATAAAGTAATTGCTAATCACATGAAGAACATGAAAACTAATTGCTAATCAAATGAAGAACATGAATTTTGAAAGTGTAACAGCAGCATTTCAGAAGAAAATAATGGAATTCGTCACGAAGTTTCTATATCTTCTCAACTATAGCAGAAATAATTACCAAACATACACACACTCACAAAATACTTGGGTGTAGGGCCTCCAAATGGCCAAGACGACCCATTTCCTTACTCTTGACGTCGAATTACCCATATGGCAGCTCCTTGTCCGTCCAGCAACTCCTTGTTCTAGTAGAGTCTCCCCTACAACAGAAAATGAAGTAGAAACGAAGAATGCAGGAAGATGAAATAGAGGGATATAGAAGACTTAAGGAGACAAGTGGGAGACAAAGCATGCTTCTAGGGAGGCTCCTTGTCTAGAGGAAGAAATTTCTCGCCGAAAGTACGAGTATTAACTCGCTAAATGTCGAGTTTCATCAAAGTTTCTGACTTTTATTTCCTTATTTTTTGCATATCTGCTAACTTTCGGATGGTTGCGGACGCCGTACTGTCGTCCGCATGCACCCGCAAGACCAAAAATCACACAGCAAATACATGGCTTCAGACAGAAAAAATGGCGTCCTCACTGTGTCTGTATCGTCCGCAGCCATGTTGTGGACGCCATTCCGTCGTCCGTATCGCCTGCAATGTGTCGTCTGAATTGTCCCAAAAATTGGACAGATTCATTTGGACACTGAATCTAGTCGTCCGCAGTCATCCGCTATCGTCTGCAACTCACTAGTTTTGAAATAGATTCATTCGGACGCTGCCTCGAGTCGTCCACATCGTCCGCACATACATAGCCTGCGTCCGCAACATCACTGCACAATGATTTTTAAGACGCGAATTGGCGTCCCGAGTAGTTCCCACTCCTGGGAAACGCTCCAGACTTGTTGCGGATGACACGTCGCATCCGCACCACCGTCCACAGGCATCCTAAAGTCCTTAAATCTATCCTTTGTTGTATTTTCTTCTAAGTCTTGCCCAATTTAAACGCCTACGAAGTAATACGTCGCAACTTAACATCCATAAAACGATGTATTATATAGATATCAAACCCATTTTATTCCCAAAATTTTAATTACATCATTCATCCAAAAAAGTTAGGATCGGGTTGTTACAATAGGGGTAGTAATAGATAGATTGATGAAGTTTGCACATTTTGTTCTTGTCAGAATGGATTTCTTTTCGGCGAAGTTAAGCAAGTTATATATCGAGAATATCATTTTTCTACACAGTGTTTCTTACAATACTGTGTCATACAAAGATCCAAGATTTACTTTTAAATTTTGGAGAACCTTTTAGAGAGGTTTTGGTACTGAGTTAAATTTGAGTATGACACATCATCCTCAAATAGATAGTCAATTTGAGCATACTATCCAAATTCTAGAAGATATGTTGATATTATGTATTATGGATTTCGTAGATAGTTGAGTGAGTCACTTGCTTTTGATGGAGTTTGTTTATAACAATAGCTATCAAACTAGTATTGAGATTTTTGTCGCATGAAGCATTATACGGGAGACCATATCGAACACCATTGTCACAACCTGAAGGCGGGTCTAACAGAAAAGTAGATGTAGACAATTCGATCATTGGAGATGATCAGACCCCAACCTAAGGCTAGGAAGTCAGTGGAAGGCTTAACAAAAAATTAAGTCCAAAACCTAAAACAAATGGGTCAAAGTCCATAGAGTGATCAACAAGAATTAAAGATAACATAATAACAACAAGAGAAAAACACTGTTTAAGAAATGAAACCATTGAACACCAAACGAAAAACTAAAATAAGAAAATAAATCCTCACTAGAGACAACACGAAAACACCAAGGAGAAAACCGACTCCTCAGACACCACACCTGACACCACAATTACAACTTGGGTTGGAAGAGTCAGGGAGTGAGTGACTAACTCTGTAATGACCTGGATTTTGTAATTCCTTGAAAATGCGAGAAAATTTGAAAATTCATTTTGAAACCAAATCAAAGAGCGCCAAAGTCCAGATCGTTACCAACCATTCGTAAAACTCGTTATAAAACCCCCATTTATGAAACTATGCAGAAGTGTAAATAAAAATCATTTTTTTGAAACTTTGTGGAAGCGTAAAGAACTAATTTAAAGAAGAAATACCAACCAATTGAAATACTACGTTTAATAAGTGAAACTGACAATTAAATACATTTTAGAAAACTTAATTTAATTACATTAATTCTCTTTTACCCTCTTTATGTCCGGCCAGCCATGAACTTCCTTGCGCGTGCAAATCTATCATCCCTGCTTTTATGTTATCCATTTTTCTTTTCTTTTCGCTACTCCTAGACTCTGCATTGACTTCAATACCTACACCTACACCACAAGTAAATTATAAGCCCGAAGGCTTATTAAGGAAAAAGGGAAAATGCATGAATGTCTCTATTTAGTCTTTTTGGAATGGAGGCCACCCAAACCAATCATTTCATTACCCATTTACCATTTTATTACTTTACTTTAAGCCATTACTCGTACTTCGAGGTGGAATTGGGAGGTTTTTCTCGTGCAATGGCATAGTGCTCGAATCTAATATTTTTCTTGCAATCCAGGACTCTCGTACCCTATGAGGGAGGGGCTTTGCCTAGATTGTAGACTACATCCGCTACCCATCCGCTAGGACTAAGTTGACGGTACCACAAAAACCTTTATTATCTTATTATCTCTTATCCCAGTTCCTGTGTCAGGCTAAGCTGACGATACCACAAGAACCTTTTATTATCTTATTATTTTTACCATTTTTCATCATTTTATCCTCACTCATGCATGCTTGCGTACCACCCCGTGGCACCCTCTATTAGTCTCTATTAACATGATGCATGCTCATACATTCTCAACCTATCGTGATGCATGATGACATGATAGAAACTCATAAAATTGGAGTGCGCATATAAAGAAGGTAATTGTAATTGAATGTGCATATAAACGAAAGTAAGCAGTAATTGTAATTGAAAGCGCATACAAAAGAAGTAAATCATATAATGAAAGGAAATAACTGTGCATGACAGAAACATGTGCAATATGCAATTAAAACAGCGAATACATACTAACAAAGGGATGGTATGGTAAGCATGCAAATAATTTATTTAAAATAACATGCTTAAGTCGAATTACCATTATTAATCTAGTTGGTTATCCTAATTAATTTACATGTTCAAGATAATTACATGCTTTTGTCCTAGGTGATTTAAACATGCGTTTACGCTAGTTAGTTTATCAAACATGCACCAGGGAATACAACTTAACCTAGTTGATAGTTAGGCATAGCATGACTAAGTTAATTAGCATGTTGATATCATTCTAATTATTTGCATGCTCAAGTTTAGTCTTAATTACTAGTTGATTACTCTAGTTACTTACATGTTCACGTTTAGTTAATTATTCTAGTTAACTCTAGTTAATTTAATGAACATCCTTGATTATAGTTAAATTGACATGCATCAAGAAACGATCAATTCAATTAAGTCAATTAATCATGCTCGACTAATTAATTTACATGCTCAAGTATTAGTTACAAAAGTATTAGTTGCAAATTACACAACTAGTTAACATGCTCAAATTAGTTATTTAACGACTAGTTAATTAATTAGGTTACTTAGCATTCTCAAGTCTAATTAATTACTGTAGTTAATTGTTCTAGTTAATTAACCTGCTCAGTTAATTACTTTAGTTAATTACGCTAGTTAATTAAACTCTAATTAGTTAACATGCTCACCTTCTAACTAATTTAATTGCTCTAATCAGATTAACATGCTCGGAGAAAGGTTATGATCCTCTAATTAATTATTCTAGTTATAATCACTTGGATAATTAACATGATTAACAATTATTAATTAAGTAACTAGTTAAACATGCTCGGTTTACAGGAATTAACACAGAGATATTTAACAACAAAGGTAAACTCAACAAGTAAGGAAAATAAATTAACATGAATAAAAGGGAATCATAGCTCATTCCTACTTATCCCATCCTCATGTACTTTTCTCTTCGGTTCACCATCCTATATTTCACAACAAATACTATTACCAACTAATAGTATCACTTAGCAGAAAAGGGAATTACACAATTAACAAGAGTACCAATAGCAAAGGGACAGAGATAACAACCAAGGAAAGTACTACAGAGCATAATTAAATCTACACTATCATCAACACAGGGAGTGTCTACACTAGCATTAGCAATTCAGGGACACTAACATAAACTCACGCACACACACTTGTGGTGCAGGGCCTCCAAATGGCCAAGACACCCCATTTTCCTAACCTTGAACTTTATTACTCGTTGATGCTTATCCGTTATCTTTTTCTTCTCCTTTCGATACCTTCACAATTTAAAACATTTATCCATTAATAACTTCTCATCAAATCTATAAACTTTAACGCGTAGCAATTTCAATATTCATGGCTTAGCAACCAAATATAATTTCTCCTTCTTCACCTCATTTCCCCATAACCTAGAAGTAATAACCAATATCGGGAAACAACCTTTCATCAACAAGTAACTCAACAGGAACTAAGTCTTAATGGTTTATCTAATCACCACAACACATATACCCTAGCTGTACAATTTGAATTTCCAACCAACAGAGGGAAACCCACAATTACATCACAATTTCACAGGTGGTTAACAACTAACAGAGGGCAACCAAGCAAAATAACCAGCATCTTCATGCTCGCAGAAATAACCACAGAGTGCTATCTATATTCACAATCCAATTCTTCACAAAATAACAACCCAAATAGCAGCGCATAATCGAACTATCCTTGACAGAATCAAGAAATTAAATCCAACAGAGGCATCACCACCAACATTCGTCCATTAACAAAACAGGAATGTCCAAAAATCCAGAATAAAGAGAAGGAACCATACCCACCATGAAGACCAGAGAGCAGCAACTCCTAGCTCAGCACCCGAGAGCTCCCCCTGCTCCAATGCATCCTCCTGCACTCGGATAACCTCCAGAGCTCCCAGCTCTACCTCCATTTCTCCCTCAGTTTTCTTTTCCTTCCTCCTTCCTTGGCTCCACCTCCAGAGAGCAAATTCTGCTCTCTTCCCAGCTCACCCGAAGCACTCTACAAATTCCTCCTCCTCCACCGCATTTCTACGTCTCTAGAGGGTACCCATCATCCTACCTCTGCCCTCTCTACATCTAGATGCACTCTATAATCTACTCACTGCAACAACCACCTCTACGAAGCCTAAATTGTCTCCCTGTCAACTTGTAGAGAGCGCACCAGAAGGAGAGAGACTGAACCACAAGCAGGACCATGGCCTTCAGTCAGTCTAGCTTGAATCGCCAAAACGCCCAACGGCCCAAGGCATCTCCGGCAGCCTCCCAAGCCTCGCAGCACCAAGCTTCGCCGAGCATTGCCGTCATCGTTCCACCACCGAGCATCACTGGAAAATGAGAAAGCATCGTCTCTCTTCGCGGCCTGATGCCCAAAACTGATGACCCGTGAGCTGCAACCCAAAATTGAGGATGCCCTTTGCTCACCATTTGCCAGACGACGTCTCCCGAGCTCACCATCGCGCTCTCCTCCTTCGCCCTCGTCTTCGTTCGTCGCTCCCTCTCGCTCGAGCTCTGTTTTCCTCCTCCCTTTCGCCTGGTCTCCCTCCCTCCCTCTCATTTCATTCGTGTTCGGGCTCCTCCCCAAGTGAATGGCCGAAGGCCATTCATTTATTTGATTAAAACGGTTCACTCAGTGAACCGGTTCATCACCTTCCACCCCATTTCTTCTCTCATTTTTAAATCCTCTTTAATTATTTAACTCAATTAATTAATTTATTAAATCCCCTCAATTTCATTAATTTCTCCTTTTAATTATATGTTCCAAATTATTTATCCCACCTAATAATTTATTCTATTAAATTGGTATTTATCCTAATTACCTTAATTTCCCATAATTTTAATCTCACGAATACGTCCTTGGTAATACCCCGATAGTCAACCCACTTAAAAAGTTGAGGTATTACGAACTCAGTAGGGAACTTATACTAAATGCAATGCACATGTAAAACTAGTTTTTCCTTTTCTATTAAAATCATGATAAAAAACAATGTTGTACCTGTGCATTGATTTCGAATCATTCCAAAACATCATTTACCATCAAAATAGGCTGCACGAGTCATTGATAGGCAATCATCAAAACTTTGATGGATACCTTGCTAGCTATGATATCCCTCATTTTTTTCACAAGTTGAAACAAAGATCTGTGAAAAAAGAGGATCATATAAGGATCCATCCGATACAAACACATAGAAAGGTGGCAATCTGAAGATGGCAACGTCTCGTGAGCTTGGAGGAAGAACTGTGAGTGTAATTCGAAAATCTAGTCCCTCACAAGGGTTTTTGGCAAACTAGTCAGCGATGACACAACCCAAAACATATACACCCTCATCAAGTTTAGTGATTTGAAACCTAAGGAGAGCGTCAACACTGCTCTATTATCCATTTTCACATAGCGCACAAATAAAACATCTTTAAATAGTAGAAGATGTATCGAGATATCCTCATAATACTTTGGCATCGAGATTGTTGAAAATATCAAGGGGATTCATCATCTCATATTAGTATCATAGCATACCACGAAATATCATGCACGTAAAGTAAAAGAGTAAAACTCATGTATAGACATAGTATAAAACTTGATATTTTGTGAACAATCCCCATTAAGCTTTCATATGTGGCAACCCATAAAATATGTTTTGAAAACCATGTCTGCAATGGAGTGCATAAAGTATAAAAATCCCTACCTCAATGATGATAGAAGCCTATCCGACTAGCCGCACGCATCATCAGATGCAAATACCAAAACCGGGGACACTGTTGAAACCTAAAACCAAACTGACATCAAAACGTCAAATCAACGCTTAGAATATAACAAGAGTCCCAAACCAGAATTTGAAAACAGATCGTCAGAATTAGCATAAGACTCCTCGGTTCAACACAAGAAGTGACATAAAACTCCACCTTGAACTGAGAATCCACACCACCTGGAAACAATACATGGCTGAGGAAGCCAAGTGAAGTTTACTAAACCTAAATTCCCAAAAACATATAGTGCGATCAACCCAAACCTAACAACATTTTACCAGACACCCCATCAGTTAATCCAAAAGACCCATTGGTCAACAAGACACGACTACGATCGACGAGATACAACTATGCCCGACCCCGAACAACTCAATAGTCGAGGAGACATAGTTGGAGTCAAACAAACACGACTACCATCAACCAAGACTGCCCAGTGTTCAAAAAACATGACGACGCCTAATGAGGACTACCCAACAATTAACTCAATCTTAGTTAAGTGAAAAACAAGTAGTAGTCAAAGACACAGTTGTGGTTGACAAAGAATGACTACGGTTAACTAGACCACCCAATGTCGACAAGACACAGCGACGGTCAACCAAGATCTTGCAGTGGTCAACAAGACACACCACCCGCCATCCAAGACTCAACAATGGTTGACATGACACAACTGCAGTCAACTAAGACCAAGTAGCAATTGACGACCTACCCTATGGTTAACCAGGACAACGAAGGAACCCGAATTGGAAGGGAAGAAACCATGATCACAAAATTCATCGAGGCCCATAGCACTAAGCGACAAAATCTGACCCCAAAGGGATGTTGCACCGAACTCTCACCGAGGTTGACTAGTGTGGACCCCTAGACACAAAGCGAAAAAATATGTGGACATCTGAACCCAGAGCAAACATCCAACTCTTTCGCGGATGCCCCACGTTTTCCATGGACTTCTAGGCTTTGGCTAAAGTCCCAACTTCTGGGAACACCCATGCCAAGACACTTCTGTTGTAGATCCTAACCCAAATGCAGTCAACCAGACACAGGTAACCAAGAATGGAAGCCCTCAGACACTTTTTCAGTCAACCAAACTCAACATGCGGTCGACTGGACACAAGCCTCTTCACATAGAGAGACTCTCGACCAATTTCCAAGTCGAGCAAATGTAAGAGGTAGTTGACTGAACACAAGCCATCTCGAATAGAGAGCCTTTCAACCAAACCAAAGGTCTACCGGGGAAAGCTTTCCAGCATGAAGACTGTGAGGAAACATGCATTGTCTCACCGATTCTGGCTCTGTATCGGCATAAAACCTTGCATATATATTAAAATTACTATAACAACATAGATTTCTAAGTTTGAATATGAGACCGACACAAAATGGAGATTTCAAACGAAAAAACAAGGGTGAGGAAATAACTTACCCATGAAACTTCTTAGAGATCGGGATGACACGAACACCATCCTAGTGTCGGGAACCCTTAAAGTGCCACCCAAATCATCACCCCTCTCTCCCTCCTCTTAGCCTTTGTGCGATCAACTCTCATAAAGAAAGGAAGAAAACTTTATTTTTCTAAAAATGAATTAAGATTTTATTATTTTATTTAATATATATAATATAAATTAATACATTATAAATATTAGATAAAATCTTTATATTATAATCTTACAATACCCTACCAAACTTGGCACTAGGGCAACAAAACATGAACTTACCGGACAATATCCAATTGCTTCAGGCACAGGGGAATACAGAACGTACTAGTTGACCATTGATTGAACCCTTCACATGTGGCTGAAGACTCATGACACATGGCAAGAATCTGATCAATACAAAACAATTTGACTTAGACTAAAGCAAAAAATTTATTTAAAAAATATAAAATCCAAAAATTGTTGATTTTACAACTGCTATGTTGGGATGAGGCCAAGGAGCATGTCACTCTGGGTCCTGATTTGATTCAGGAAACAGCTGAGAATGTTCAGTTGATTAAGGAATGACTAAGGACAGTTCAGAGTATTTAGAAAAGTTATGCAGATCTTTTAAGGAGAAAGGTTGAATTTGAGGCCGATGATTTTATATTTCTGAAAGTTCATCCACATCATGATATAAGTCATTTTGGTGTAAAAGAGAAGTTATCTCCCAAATTTATTGGACCTTTTTAAATTATTGAGTGAGTTGTTTTAGTGGCTTACCGGTTAAATTTACCACCACAGTTGAATTATGTTTACAACATCTTTCATGTATCTTTGCCAAGAAGGTATATGACACAACTTTTAAAGAACTAGATCCTTAACTTCCACATTTTTCATTCTATGTATGGCTCTCTCAAAAGAAAAACTCTTGAAGGGGCCTGTGACTTTCCACTAATCTTTCACCTGTTTTTGAATGTCAAACTTAATCTCAATCCTTCATTTATATTTTCTATATGATCCACTAACAATAACAGACTTTTAGAATCTCACTTTAACAATCTCATCCATTGGAATATTCATAACATTAAATAGACAAGGGCAAATATTCATTGTCCTGAAAGGCAACGGTAGATAACCAATCCATATAGCTTTGAATGAGTACAGATACTTATAGACATACTTACGTAGATCGCGTAGGCCTTGTTCTTAAACAGAATGTCTACCCTATACTTTCAATGTGGGTGGCAGCAATTATATGTCGCGTTAAAGTACCATAAATGAAAGATAACTCTATTATACAAATAATTAAATGATATTAATTACATAATGTGTAGACCCTCTTTACTTATCTACACATTCTCCCTTAATGATCTTGATATGTTTGATACTTTTTTAAAGGGCCCTATTATTTCTAGTACTATATATTTCGCAAATAAAGTGTACATATATATAATGAGGTTCTACCTATTACATGTTGAAAAAAATAATTTCATTATATGAAAAAAATGATAGCAGACTTGCATAAAAAATTATCAACATTTTTTGCCCAGTTAAAGTGTTACAAACATTAATAATAGAAAAATAAGCACGGAGAACTTTTACATAGAAACCCATATTGAAGAAAACTTAAGGGACGGACTCCACAAAGTTATCACTATCAAAAATAAGATTATAAT
Source organism: Begonia loranthoides (assembly GCA_022433065.1). NCBI lineage: Eukaryota > Viridiplantae > Streptophyta > Magnoliopsida > Cucurbitales > Begoniaceae > Begonia > Begonia loranthoides. Next base: position 11,227,914 of record CM039481.1, on the reverse strand, counting down.
ATTTTTCTAGAAAACATTTTAGAAAATATTAGTTAAGAGAAATTCAGTACTATAGAACTCACATTGTGCACAAGAACACTTCATCTCACACTCTTCCTCATGATCATTCAAGATATCACTTTGTGTCGCAATCTCCCAGTTTGATATTGAATCACACAGTAATTGTTCATGATCGAGATTATTTTTGGTTGAGCTTTGTTTTCTCTTACTATTATTTATGAGTGGCTAAATTTAAACAATTGATAGCCTTGAGAGTTTAAACTAGCTTAATGAATATTAGAACGGTTTGGTTAAATTCACTTCAAATAAGTACTAAACTAGGCATGATTAAACTGTGGAGTTTCAAACTAATTGATTCGAACTTGGTTCTAAGCCGAACTGAAACCAAGTGGGTATTTCAATTTTGATTTTAGTAGGTAGTCCAAAATACAAGGTCTACCCAAAAATTTAGAGAGCTATGAACATATTTGATGTGATATTTTAATGCACCATGTATTTGAGTATCTCTATTCTTTTTTATAGATGTGTAAATATACACATTTTTTTTTATAACTTTTTAAACTTTTATATGCGACAACCTTTTTGTTTGTAATTAAAGAAAATATAATCCTCTTAACTTAAATAGCTTAAATATCTTGATGGCCTCTTTGGTATTACTATGGCTTTTCAATAATCATGGTTAGGTATGCATTTATAAAAAGTACATGATCATATTTGCTAAATTCATTGTTCACAATAAAAATAATAAATAAAAAACTATCTAAAATATTAAAAATGTTCAAATAAATAAAAATTTCATCAAATAAAATAAATGTATATTATGATATTAAAAAATTGATCAAAATAAAAAGAGGGCAATGTTAGAGATAGAGAGAATAGGCCAGTTTAATTGTTGGGCTTCTGCAAATATTGGGTACCATTGGGTTGAAGACGGGCTTCATTATCATTCCTTGAGCTTTACTTCGAAGATGGAAATGCCCTCGCCAAACCCTAATCAGTCTTCAATCGTCCTGCAACTATAATGACTGTGCATCTTTCCGTCCCTATTTCAAAGATTTTGATCACTTTTTGGTTCTCGTATTCTCTTCTGTTCTGGAGAAGCTAAGAAAGATTATGTTCATGGTTTACATTTCTGCGCCTAACCCCTGCAAATGCAGAATCATTGATTTTTCCAATTTTCGCGCTTTATGGAATTCGTACTCAATGAGCTTCAATCATTTTTTCAGCTTGATTGATGAATCAGAGTTGGAGAAGGATCGAAACGTTGGATCGAGTTCTGAACTATATAATGCTGATGATATAGTCGCAGAAGATGCAGCGGAGAAAGCGAGAGAGAATTTCTCAAGGTAAGAATCGAAACTCGGAAAAGTTAGAGGATGCTATTTGTAGAATGATGTCTAATCAGGCGTGGAAGATCAAGTTACAGACTCGATCCGAGGATTGGTTCCTGAATTTGATCATTCTCTTGTTTGAAATGTTTTGCTTGGTGCTTAATTCGGAACATGCTCTTTAGTTCTTTCGCTGGTTTAAGCGATGATGACTGTTACGACGTGACCGAGAGACATTTGAAATGATCGAAATTTTCGGTCGAGCGAGATGAATTCTAGGAATTAAGCCAAGTGCGACGGCGTATTCAACTTTGCTGCCTGAGCTATGCTATGCAGAGAAAATGGAGGAAGCTCGAATGCTTTTGGAGGAGATGGTGGGAAAATTTATTGCTCCAAGGGATCACTCCATTTTCATGAGATTGTTATCTTGTTAATGTAAGTCTGGAAACTCAGACGCAGCTTTAGATGTGCTCAAGCAATGATTCCAGCGTTAAGGATTCTTCGAGATCTTCTTTGAAGATGCTCTCTAAAATTCTATCGATAATCTATAATCCTTTCTTAATATTTAGGAATTTTTTTCATAATTATATTTAATTTTCATGATGATAGTGATTATTTTTATATATGATTTATTGGGAACTTAACAAAATAAACCCTAGACTTTGAGTTAGCAACACAACAAACCTTAAAGAAATTTTGTAGACAACTAAAACCTTGAACTATGAAAAAAGAACGACGCAAATCTCACAATCACATTTTTCATCAATATATGTCTCTCAAGACTAAATGATATCGTTTTTCAACATCAATGAACATCTCTTAGCATCCACGAACGTCCTTCAATGCTAAATGATATCGTAAGTGGTGAGATGTCTGCTGTTGGTTGACGGACGTCCGTCGTTAGTGGAGAGACATTCATATTAAGTCGAGGGACATCTATTGTAAGTGAAGAGAGTCAATCCTCGTTGAGGGACGTCTTTTTATTCATCCAGCAACCAATATGGAAGTCTTTTAGGCTTACGATGGCTCTAAGGATGTATCTCCTCATCTATCACCCTTGGACTTTCCTTGTTGTTGAAGAACATCTATTGTTGATCCTTAGACGTTCTTGTTGAACAGTCCTTGACATTGACATGAATGCGTCATTTGCCTCAACATTTTTTTACGAAAATGTGACTAAGATGCTTGCGTCGTTATTTTTTTCATAGTTTAAGATTGTATTTGTCCGTAAATTTTCTTCAAGGTTTGACATGTTGCAGATTCTAAAGTTCAAGATTTGTTTTGTTAATTTCCTGATTTATTTTTATTTTTAAGTAATTTATTTTTTTTCTAAATAGGTAAGAGATCTTCTGTAAATATAATATATTTCCAATTCTCAATATGTGGTGAATTTCAAATTTTTTCTTGGTATCATGACAAAAATAGGTGTCTTTCAATCACATTATCATGTCTATTTTCGTTAGCATATCTCAAAACTGGTAAGGCAAGAGCGGAGCCTTGATTAAGCAGGCTTGACCGGCCCGGTCCATTGATGAGACTGAAGGAAAAAAGGTGCCATACATTTTAATCATTACATCCTCAAATTAGCTCTTTTATTCATATTTCTACTCCTAAAGTCATTATATCCTAGGCTTAGTTAAATTTGAGGAGATTTTGAGTGGAAACATGAAGACCCATTCTAAACACGTCAAAGAGAAAATGATGATAGTTACTGTGAAAAACATACACATTTTTTTATATACAAACAAAAAAAAAGGTAATTAACTAAAAAAAATCATAAACTATAGAATCCATGACTAGTCAAACTTAAAACTAATTTTACTAATAAATAAATAAACTATAAAAAATGAATAAGGTAAATTTCGTTGTCACGTTTTCCGTTAAAAAACATCTCATGGACATTTGCGCCAACCCATTGATGTTTATATATATGCCTTTACATAAAAGCGGACGACCACACTTGTATAACGGACGATCACGAATAACCATTTACACAGAAGCGAATGTCCAAATGTTAAGAGTGAACATCCGCTCCCTTATATATTACAGTAGGAAGGATGCCTATTAATAGGAAGGACGTATGTGCTTTCAAATACCAAAATTTGGGCATTTTTGTATAAGTGCAGACGTGCATATGTTAAGAGCGAACGTTGTAATATCCCGATTTTTTATGTCCAAATTTAATAAGGATGCTTGGAAAGTAATTTTGGGATATTCAGATTAATTGGATAATTATCGGGATATTACCAATGACGTAATCGATATATTATAATCTGGGATAATTATTAAAATTGGACTTGTGATAGTCGTAAATTGGTATTCAACATAAGTCAAAATTAGGGATGAGTCGATTAAAATACGGCGTATGCATTTGACAGAAAGTTACATATTAAGTGAATAAATAAAATTATGTGAGAAATTAATATAATGGGAGTTAAAAATAAATAAAATGAATATTAATTGAATGGAATTAGGAATTTTTGGGATAAAATGGAAAGGAAATATTAAGTGGGGATAGGAAAGGGCTAAACTGGTTCGACTGAAATGGTTCACGTTGGTTTTATTTCTTGGTTCAGAAATTAGAAGAAAGTGGAAATTTTCTTCATTTGGCCTTCGACCATTCAGTCGAACGAGAGAGAGAGAGAGAGTAGGGAGACAGAGACAACAGGGAGAGAAGGGATTTGCTGGCGAAGAGGAAGGAGATCGCGAGCGAGGGAGAATTGAGCATGACGGCGAGCTCGGGCAGTGGAATGTGACGCTGTTCGTCATCCGGCGATGGGCGAGCAGCTGGCGTCGGGAGATTCCAAGTTGCGGCTTGCGTGTTTGAATGGCGAAGCGCTGGGTCTTGGGACGGAGGCTCGTGGACGGCCAACTAGCGACGACGATGGGTTGGCGAGCGACGGGCTACGATTGACACTTGGGGCGATGTGGCAGGTGAACTGGCAGTTCAAGCTAGACCGACTGAAGGCCTGTGGTCCAGCTTGCGGGTTGAACCGATCTCCTGCTGTAATACCTCGACTTTTTATATTGAAATTAATAATGATAATTGGAAAGTAATTGGAGATTTTTGGATATTGGATAATTATCGGGGTATTACCAAGGACGTATTTGTGAGTTTTTACTTTAAATAATTTGTTAAGAGTAAATGAAAATTACCGTTATTAAAATAAATATATTAATTTAATGAATTAAATTATAATATTTAGAATTACTTATAATCGTTTAAAATCAATGATTCATTGAATAAAAATAGAGAGGTACTAAATTATTGGGGGTTAAATTGTAATGGGATTAAATAAGTTGGATTAATTAAGATTTAATTGTTAGTTATAAGGCTAAAGAAAATTATGGAAGAGGTGTGGAAGGTATGAACCGGTCCAACTGGATCGGTTCACACACCTGAATTTGCCAAGGGCCAAAGAAATGGCCTTCGGCCTTTCTTTGTGAAAGAGAGCATACGAGAGAGAGAGAGGGAAAGGAGAAGGGAGAATGTGAGAGGACAAGAGGGCGAGAGGGGGGGGGGGGGTGCGATGAACGAAGACGAGGGCGAAGGAGGAGAGCGTGATGGCATGCTCGGGACGCGTTCGGAGTAGCTCCTTCACAGCGAGTGTCGTCGGTCGAGACTGCGAGCTAGACGTCGGGATCCGCAAGGCTTCGGGTTGCCATTTGGGATTGAGTGGCGTGGTTTTCGAGGGTGGTCGGTGCTGCATCGGGTGTTTGCGCACGGCAACAACGTTGGAATGGCTAGCGAAGTCCTCAACAAAGGAGAAGTGGTGTCAAGTCAATGATTGTAGCAGGTGGGTCGGGATTGAGCAGCTGGGTCCGGTTTACGGTTCGACTCGAACTGATCCTTTCTCCTTTGGTTTTGTTCAGATGAAGCCGACAATTGGACAGGTTGAATGTAGTGATTGTCTGGCATGCGGAGTGCAACACTCTGCCTTCTAGAATGGCAGAGTGTTTGTCTACTGGAGGTTTTAGCTGCGTGAAGGAGGAGGGGAAGGCAGAAATGAGAAACGTGAGGTAGAAGACTTGTAGAGGAGAATGGGAAGTGCTCTCTGGTGTTGAGCCGAGTGCTGGAAGTGGCGAGGAGCTCTAGGGAAGAAAGCTAAGAAGGGTAGATTGTGGGGATAAACTAGTGGAGAGTCTGGAACTCCTGTCTTCGGGTCTTTCTTGGTCCAGCTCGGTTCTTCCCCTAGGTAACCCAATTTTCCTCTGTTAATTTTAGTCTGAAGCATGTCAGGGATAAGTTTCTGGTTAAATTGTTGGGAGTAGAAAATGTGAAATTGATGCTCATTATGTATGAAATGCTCTCTGTGATGGATAATGTGCATTTCTTGTTTTGGGTTTAGCTACTGACCTTTGTGTTTCATGTGAAGCAAGAAAATATTGGATTTTGTGTTGGCTGTTGGTCTCTTGTTGCTGTTAATCTGAAGCATGATAAGATTAATATTCTGTGATTGGTTTGGTTTGCGGTCGCAATTGGATTATGTGTTGTCAGTCTTAAAACTTGTTCCTGTTGCTAGTGGATTAAGTTATTAAGTGGAATTAATTGAAGTGAAATACATTCTTGATTGGGTTCTGCTGTGAGATTTTGTACTCTATGATGTTTACAGTTTTATGATTATTCTTGGATATCCATATTCTGGTTTTGTTAAGGGAGAGTTTTGAGATAAATGTGGATCGTACGGGTAAATTAAGAATTCGGGGAATATGTTTGGTTGGAATATGATGGTTGTTAAAGGATTTTTATTAACGAGTAAATGTTTTGATTATGAAGGTGTTGAAAAGAGAAGAAAGACAACAATTAAGTGCGAGTACGCAATAAATACTTGAGGTAAGGATATAGGGATGTCTTGGCCATGTGGAGGCCCTACACCGCAAGTGTATACATGAGTTGAGTTTATTCTTGGGTGATTTTACTGTTGTTAGTTCCTTAGTTTCCTGTAGTTTATTTACTGCAATATTCTTGGTTCCGCTATTAGCTTCCTTAGTTCTCATAATTTATTTACTGCAATTATAGGAGTGAAAATGCTTAGTGAATGCTTAGATAAATGAAATGTTTAGAGGTGAATGCCTAATGAAGGTTTAAGGAAAGAATAAACTACTTGCTGTGATATTCAACTACATTTAGTTTATAGCTTTACTTGCTATTTAGTTTAATTATTCCCCGTGTAAATTATCAACTGTCATTTCCTTCATTCAATGCATATATATATTGTTCTGCTATATATATGGTTGAGCATGTTGCTAATTAAATAGAATCCAGAGCAGGTTAATTAGTTTATCGTAGTCTAACTAATCGATTGATTAATCTAAACATGCGAACTAATTAATTGTGAAAACTAAGCATGTAAACTACTTAATCTGTATTTATAATCTTCCGAGCATGTAAACCAATTAGTTGTTTGACTTCTCTAATTCTAGCATATTTATTTGCTGATCAACATAGAAATTATAATCAATTGAGCATGTCAACCAAGCTAGTTAATTGGCTAAGAATGTAAATTAACCAGCATGTTTAAATGTTAATTAGTATTGTATGAGCATGTTAATTAACTTAACTAAATTAGTTAACTTGAGCATGATAATCTGATTAGAGCAAGTAACTGCATTAGAATTAGAAACCGAGCATGTTAATTAGGCTGCTTAACTAATTAATAGTTGTTAACCACTTCCTGAGCATGTTAAATTATGCAAGTATGTTTGATTATCTAGAGAGAACGTTAACTTAACTAAAATAATTCATTTGACTCAAGCATGTTTACTTAATGTTATAACTTGAGCATGTAATCAATTTAGTTAATTGTTAATCAATCGAGTTAATTTCTAATCAATTTAGTTAATTGAATCAATTTAGCATGTTGATCAATTAGCTAATCTAAGCATGTAAATAAGCATGATAGTTAACTAGTTGTTAAACCTTGAGCATGATAAAGAATTAGTTGAGCATGTAATTAAATTAGATTAATATTTGCATGACAATTAATTAAGATATGCCATGTAATAAGCTTGTAATTAGTATGTTTAACCAACGAATTAGAACAAAAGCATATTTAAATCACCTAGAATAATAAATATAAGAAGCATGTAAATAAACTAGGAGATTTACTAGGATAATTAGCATGATAATTAATGGTGCCTTCCGATTCTATTTCTATTTCTTTTGTGTTCCATTGATTCGAGCATGCTTTCCATGTTTCAATTCATTGTATATTATTCTTCATCCCCTTATTGAATATGTTAGCTGTTTTATTTCCTTATGTGCGCATTTAATTACTATTATACTATTTTATGTGCAATTCCAATTATAGTTGCTTTCAATTACTGCTATTCTTTTATATGTACTTTCAATTACAATTACTTTATTTCAATGTGCACTTCAATTATTAATGTTATGTTGTGAAGCATCAAGCATCATGTTAGGTTGAGAATGTATGGTCGTGCATCATGTTAATAGAAAGCATAGGAAGTGCCACCTTGGTGGTGGTACGCAAATATGCATAAGTGTGCAAAATGTTAAGAAAATGAAGGAAATGGGGAGTTGGGGGTGGATGGGTAGCGGATCTAGTCCGCGGCTAGGCGAAGCCACCTACCTTGACGGGAATGTGGACTCAGTCGCAAGTAAAGGGTTAGGTCCGATCAACTATTCCATCCCCTAAGACCCCTCTAATCTCCCGTTCAAAGTACGAGTAACCAATGAATGAACGAAAGTAAAGTAATGAACAAACGAATGGCTTAATGAAATGATTGGTTTGGGTGGCCTCCCATTCCAAAAAGGACTATAGAGTGACATTTCATTTTGCATTTAACCATTTTCCTTACTGAGCAATTAAGCTCACAAATTACTTGTGGTGTAGGTACAAACGACGAACAGATAATAATAGGTGCATATACGAGGAACGACGAACAAATAATAAAGCAGAGGTGAAGAACTTGGACAGACGAGATTGGGGCTAGCCAGGGAAAAAGAGTAAAATATGGAATGGTTATAATTACATTAAGTTTTATTAAATTGTATTCAATTGTTTACTTTCTCCTTTAAATTATTTACGCTTCCGCAATGCTTTAAACAAATGATTTTATAACGCTTCTGCATCCTTGTTGATTGAATTTTCAATAAGAGTTTAACGAAAGGTTAGTAGCGGTCTGGTTTAGCGTCGCACTCTGATTTGTTTTAAAAGATATTTCAATGGTCTAAGCAAAATTTTAAATTTCACGCATTTATAAAAGGTTACGAAAAATCGGGTCGTTACACCTGCCCTGGTTCTCACTCTGTAGTACAGCGTGGGGAACATTCTGTAAAGCTGCTGGAGTGGCTGTCGGGCATGCTGGAGGATTTCGCTCTCTGCCTTCTGGGAATTGGCAGAGAGTGTCCCTTCTGGTAAGTAGAAATGCAGTGGAGGGTGGAGTGATGGGCAGAGTGCTTTCGGTGAGCTACAACGGAGGGAAAAGGCTCACTGGAGAAGGAAATTGGGTGAGACAGAGAAGATGAATGGAGAAGCCGGAGGGAAGAACTCTCGGGTCTCCTTGGTTCCTCCTGGTTGGTTGAGTTGAGTGCTTCCCTGTTTGCTGGTGAGTATGATTCCTTCTCTATTCTGGATTTTTGGATGTTCCTGTTTGTTAGTGGATGAAGAATGTTAGATTATGATATGTTTTTGTAAACATGGCTCTGTTGGGATTTTGGTAATTGGTTCTGTGAATGAATTACTTGTTAGAATAGTTTGACGTACCTAGATTTGTTCTCTGTTTGGATAGTTGTTCAGAGAAACTATTTCTGTGATTTACTAATTGACTACGACTTTTGGAAAATGAGTCTCTGATGGTTTAATTCATAGGCTGGAAAGTGGATTATTGCTCAGTTGTGGGTTGATTTGAAATCAATATTATATGTTCTTGTAGTTTACTCTATATTGAGACTTTTGTTGAAGTTTGGTGACCATGAGATATTATTTAATTGCTGCTATGAAGAGAAGTGTGAGTTTAAAGCTCTGTAAATCAAAGTTGCTCTTTTATTGGATGTAGTAATTATGAAACTAAGTCGATAGAAAACGTTAGGTGATTAGGTTTGAACTAATGATGTCAATGTTGCTGAAGATAACGAGTTTTAGAGATGTGATTAATGATATAATGTTATGGATTTATGAAGGTATTGAGGCAGAAGAAAGATAACGTTCGGTGCTAATGCGCGATAAAGTTTTGAGGTAAGAAAATAGGGGTGTCTTGGCCAGTGGAGGCCCTATACCGCAAGTAGTGTGCGTGAGTTAAGTTATTCTTGGTTAATTCTGCTGTTAGTTTGTATTCTTGGTTTATTTCTGCTGTTAGTTTCTGGTATTGGTTGATTTTACTGCTGTTAGTTTCCTGTAATCTATTTATTGCAAATATGAGAATGAAATTGCTTAGAGAATGCTTAGTGAAATGAAATGGTTAGATATGATGAATGTTTACTCAAGGTTTAAGGAATGATGAACTACTTGCTTTGATATTCGGCTGTATTTAGCTTATAGTTTTACTTGGTGTCACATTCTACTGTATTTAGTTTAATTATCCCCGTGTTAATTATAAACTGTCACTTCCTTTATTCAATGCAAATATATTGTTCTGCTATATATAGTTGAGCTTGTCTAATTTCCAATTAACTAAAATCATACCCTTGTGGAGCATGTTAATTAATTAGAATAATTAACTAATTAATCAATTGATCAGGTTAGCTAATTAACTAGTTAACCTAAGCATGTGAACGAATATATCGGTGTTAATTTAGTTATGACATGTTTACTAACTAGCATATTAATTAACTAATGAGCATGTTTAATTAACTAGCTTACCTAATTGACTAATTGTTAATTAACTAATATGAGTATGTTTAACTAGTTTAATAAATAGTTGTTAATCACTTCTCTGAGCATGCTAATTAACTAGGACAATAATTCGATTTACTAGTTAAGCATGTTAATTAACTTAACTAGAATAATTAATTAGACTTAAACATGTTAATCAACTTAAGCATGTTAATTATTACGGAGGCACGTTAATTTACTTAACTAGAGTAGACTTGAGCATGTTTAATTAACTAGTTTAATTAATTAACTAATCGTTAAATAACTAATTAGAGCATGTTTCACTAGTCGTTTCATTAATAGGTGTTAATCACCTCTTTGAGCATGTTAAGAAACTAGGACAATCGATTAATTTGCTGAGCATATTTCATATACCTAATTAACTAAATTACGATAAACTAGAATAATAAGCGTAGTATGTTTAATTAATTTGCATGTTCAATTTACTAGCATGCTTAGTTTCTTAAGCACGTTTAAATAACTAGACTTGAGCATATAATTGACTACTTGAGCATGTAATCAACTAGAGTAATTAACTAGACTAATAACTGAATTTCCTTCTTAAGCATGTAATGAACTAGGATCATCAACTAGATTAATATCAATATGTTAATTCTTCCTTGTTAATATTCTGTATAATTATCCTTTTACTGCAATTTCATTTACTATAACGTCCACTATTAATGCTTTACTTTATTAGAAAAGAATGAAGAAGATGAAAGAAGAAGGAACTAAGCATGAATGAATTAAGAATTTCATTGACGATGTGAATAGATGTTTTTATATTATTTTGTTATTATCTTCTTGGTGTTGCTTATAGCCTTGCTTGTAATTACTTGTCCTTAGCATGTTATTTTCTATCAAACCTAAGCATGATTAGTTAACTAGGATAAAAGCATGTATCAACTCTTGAGAATGATAATTAAATTATGCTTTCAGATGCACATTGATTGTTAAATTCCGTTATATTTCCTTTGTTATTGTGATCTCCGTATCCAAGCATGCCTCTTGTTGTTTAGCTAATTCTATGATTGTCTCCTTCCTATGCTTTACTTTATGGGATGTTCCATTGTTATTACTTGTCCTTGTGTGCGCTATTTAACCTTGGTTGTTACCTTCTATTATATGCTTTACTTTCTTTTATATGCACTTTCAATTACAGTTTGCTTTCAATTCGATGCGAATGTCATTTACTTTCTTTATGTGCGCAATGTGAATTGCATCATGCATCCTGTTAGGTTGAGAATGTATGGTCAAGCATTATGCTAATAGAAAATTTATAGGGAGTGTCATTTGGTGGGACTCAAGCATGCATTATGTGAGATAAAATGCTAAGAAAAGAAGAAAAAGGAGTTGGGGTTAATGGGTAGTATGGATCTAGTCTGGCAGCTAAGATACACCCCTACCTTGTTGGGAAAGGGACTAGTATGCACACAGGAGGCTAGAAGCAGACCAGACTATGCCATTTCAAAGGACAACCTCCAATCTCCAACTCAATGTACGAGTAACGAACAAATGAAGTAAAGTAAAGTAATGAACAAATGAATGACGTAATGAAATAATTGGTTTGGGTGGCCTCCATTCCAAAAAGAACTAAAGAGAGGCATATCAAGTTGCATTAAACCCTTTTTCCTTACTAAGCCTTTGGGCTTATAGTTTACTTGTGGTGTAGGTGTAGGTACTTATATGTGAAAATGACCATAATGATGAACAAATAATAAAGTAGAGATGGAAGGTTTGCATGCATGGGACTCGTGGTTGGCCAGACATAAAGATAGTAAAAGAGAAAACGATTGTAATTAAATAGTATTTAATTGTTAGTTTTATTTCTCAAACGTAGTATCTCAATTGTTTAGTATTTCTTCCTACGCTTCCGCAATGCTTTAATAAATGATTTTTATAACGCTTCCGCATTTTTATTAATCGGTTTCCATAACGATTTTAAAGAAGGGTTTGTAGCGGTCCAGTTTAGCGTCGCACTCTAATCTGTTTTAAAAGCAATTTCAATGTTTTTACAAAAGTTCAAATTTTTATGCGTTTTAAAGGATTTATGAAAAATTGGGTCGTTTCAATTATCCTTTCAACTCCATCTCTATAAATTGAAAGGACATTCGCTGTGCAAACAAGCAGTTCGACTTAAGCCATTTCCAAGCGACATTTCAACTTCTTAAGATCAACTTTTCAAGTTTCGAAATCTCTAGAACTCTAAAATGACATCAAAGGCAGGAAAAGTTGCCATGAAGCGTAAAACCGCTCCCTTTGAAGCTCAAGGTCAATCACAAGGTGATTTGACTTGCACCCATCTACCACCATAGGAATACCTTGTATTGACATTCATGCCGTGTCGTCCAAGGAAAGGTACAACAATGGTATCATACGTCATTTTATTATTATCTTTAGGAGGGTAGAACTCCATGAGTTCACAGACTTACGAATAGAAGATTTGTTTGAGCGCATTGAACTTATTGGGTTGTGCAAGATGAGTGGCTATTATTGTGAGTGGGTTTGATGTGCCATAGAACCCCTTCAGAAAATCACAAGTAAGGAGGCTAACAAATATTTATTTATCTACTTATCTTCTAGGTATCTTCTATCTAAATAATTTTTGAACATCCAAGATGAAGACTTGCCCAAGCATGCTCGCTTAAGAAAATCTATAATGGACTACAGGTCCATTCTATCATTAATCAAAATTTCAACATTATCATGGAGGTATTCAAGGTCAAGACAAGTGAAAGTTCAAGTTCAAACATATAATATTTGATGGACTTTCCAAAACTATCTACTTTCTGACCTTCAACAACTTTTTGATGATTTGGGCATTCGAAACAACATCATATTAAAAAGAGTACTGCATGAAGATTGTAGCTGACTTTCTAAGCTTTCTAGAATGGGCTAGATCGTTAAAATTAGAGTTTATTTACTATGTCAAAATCCCACAGAGCAGAGAGCAAATATTATGGAAAGTTCATGTGTCAAAACTTGGAGATCAATGAAGTCTATACATGGAAACCATCCAAGTGGCCAAGCACCAAGAAGTAATAGCTGCCAAAGACATCAAGGCTTGGAGAAGAAGAAAGGAAACATTGATTAAATATTCTTTTTAGTTAATTAACCTAGTAACTATTGAGTAAAGAATCCGACAAGCTTATACAATAAGCTGATTTAGTGATACTATTCTTATTTAGTTATTTACTATTCTTAGTTTGTAATTGGCTATTAAAAAGCCACCTCATGTAATTATTTAGGGAGTTGAAATTGAATAGAAAAAGCTTTTGCTTAATTATCGAAATTGGAGTGATTCCTCTTTCAACCCTTTGGTGTGTTACAACTGAAGGTCACCTTGTGTGTATTACATCACAAGATTGAGATTACTTGTAAGTTGAGTGAGTTCTCTTATTGGCATCTGCATTCTTCATCTTTGGAGGAAGAGTGTGTAAAGTGGTGTCCAACTTTCCAAATGAGTTTTATCTACAAATCATCCATACGGGAACATTAGTCACAACTAATTGTTATTTCTACCGACTCAAGTTCTCTTAAGCATACTTCCTAATCTGTACTGGATATTTCTGAGAGATTGAAATTAACCTGAGGGGG
>CM039481.1:11173141-11213753 GCA_022433065.1 Begonia loranthoides | reverse complement strand
TTTAACTTAAGTGATTTAACACAATTAATTGGCTAAACAAACACAATAAAAATGAGCAACAAAAGAAGGGTTAGAAGATACAAAATCGAGTTGTTAACGTAGTTTGGCAAAGCATGCCTACATTCGTGCTTCAAGGCTCTTCTTCAAAGATCTATTCACTTCAACCGCTTGGGTTACAATTGATTGAGCTTCATGGCATCAATCCAACCATTACAATAACTAATTCTTAGAGCGTTACCCTTCTCGTTTGATTACAAATCTTTCGAAATAAAACTCTTAAGCTTTAACAATCAACCACTCAAAATGACTAATCTCAATGAGCATGTGTGAGGGTTGAGTTTTATACTCTTTTTGCAAGCTAGAATTTGTGTCGTAAATTCAGCAGCGTTTTGGTGTTTTTTCACGTTAGTTACTCTATCCTTAGAGTGTCTTCTATTTATAGATTTCTTTGCTTTCGATCAACCACTTCTTTTTGGTCGACCTTGTCCGACCTTTGAAAACTAGCCGTTGTGTTGTTTTGCGCTTTTTTTTGGTCACACTCTTCGACCAGGGCATTCTACTGCTTTGCGTTCAAAAAACTTTGGAGTAATCTGTAAACCATTTTGGTCGCATTCTTCGACCAGGGCATTCGACCACTTTGCGTCCAAAAAACTTCAGAGTACACTGCATGCAAATATTTTTGGATGCTGCAACTGCGTCCTTGACTTCGTCCAAATCTTCAAGGATGAATTTGTAAAGCATTTCGGTCGCAATCTTTGACAGCGGATTTCAATCGCATCTCGTCCAAAACTTCTGGGAGTAATCTGTGTATGTTTTTGAACAAACACTTCAACCACCCTTTTCACAGCGGTGCGTTCGCAAAACTTCGAAGCAATTTGTACACCTTTTCGGACAAAACTTGCAACAACACATTCGATCGCAGTGCGTCCTAAATCTTCCAGTGTAAAATTTGTCTCTTCGATTCGCATCCCTCGAATTCTCTAAGTTTCAATATAATATCTACTCACTACATGAACTTACATAAATTTGTTAGTTAACATTAATACCCTCATTAAGGGTATTTCCAATATCAATTTAATATAAACATTATATTCAAGTAATAAATAATGTATTCTAATAAACAACTTATAAACACAATCATTATAAAAATAAATACGCCTAATACACTTAGGCTAACAATCTCCCCCTTTTTTATGATGAAAAAATATATTAAGTTGTTTATCCCTTAGTTTGAGCATGTTTATGATTCATTGCATAATTTGATTTATCCCCCTTAGTTTATGCAATCTTTTTAAATTTCTTTTCATGCAAAACATGCTTCAACTTTATATCACACACTCTCCCCCTTAGTAGTTGCCAAAGAAAATTATATAGTGGTATGGAGAGAACAACAAAAATTTTCATGGTAACACTTGTTTTATGACTCCCCCAGATGCATTATCAACCAACAATTAAAACAATTCAATCCAAGCATTCAAAACTATTCATAGGAATATATTGAACATACCATGTCATGAGCAATTTATACAACCATACATCCATCAAAGTGAAAGTAAAGCAGGAGCAATTCAATCCAACGATTCAATAGCAAATACGAGTACAAATTTAGAGGTTCAAAAGTGAATCACATCACAAAATAAGAGTTCAAGTACAACTGAGAGTAGATCTTCAACTAGAAACATTCCATTACAGCTTCAGATTGGAAATTTAAGTACAATGCAGAAATAAAAACATCAATCTAAGCATCGGGAAAGTCAATGTCATCGGTGGAGGGAGGAGGAGGAGCCGATGATGACGAAACGTCAGGATGAGATATAGGAGATGGAGGGACAGTAGTCCAAACTCCTCGAGATATGTCCTCAAGATGCTTTTCAATGGTCTCTAATCTGCCCATTATTTGAATCAAATAGTCTGATTGCCAATTCATAGTCTCTTAAAGGCAGGCAATCCTGGAAGCAGAGTCAAAGGGTTCATGCTACGATGGAGCAGGACAAGAGGAGGATCTAGGCTGTGATGAGGAGGGGAGGGTGAGCATATGAGCATCGGTGACGTCCAGACGAGAAACATCTTCTGCGGAGGTTGAAGCGATGCAAGATGACTTGAGAATCCATTGGCTATCACCACCTAAAATAAATACCATTCGACCCAACATATGAACTGAATAGATGTCCATACTCTTAATTGACATAGATGGCTCGGTAGGAGGGAACAGAACATCCATCGTCCGAAATAGATTGGAAAGAAGGATGTTGAAAGGCAAAGATTTTGTACTGCTATGTGCAGCTTCAACCATTTTATATAGAATTAAATACCCCACGTTAAAAGGAGTCCCGCTATACAACCATTTCATGATATATAAATCCATATAACTGACGTGGTCCCGATGACCATCCCTTGAAGCACATTGTATGTGAACGTGTGATGAATCACACATGCTTGACTATAGAGATCCTTTGCTTTAGTTCTCAATGTGAAATTCTCTCTAGGATCCCACAAGATTTGCTCTAAGAACCAATCACCGACCTCGGTATCGTGAAAATCCGATTTGATGTTGCCATTATAATAGGGTTCACATCGATTAACCTCTTCAAAGTCCAAAAACTGATTAATCAATTGAGGCGTAATCTTAATTTCCTTTCCGTACAAAAAACTTTTGAATTTGAGCGGATCCGACAAGTATGATGCATTTGCGTAGAACATCCGAATTTCTTTTTCAATGTACGGTCCATCTAAGCTAAACAATCTATATAAGCCCATTTGAGTATACAATTCCTCTAAATTCAAACTAGATAATCTCGCAAACAATATTTTTCTAGACAATATCAATGATCTATCCCTAAATTCTTCTTCAAATCTTGCTTTACAGGCATCATTGACAAAAAGTCTAGAACGGTTAACGGATGGAACGATGGGAGTGTAATATCCTGAATTCCCGTTGAGCTAAACACAAGATTTATGTGATAATTTTGGGATTATAGGAGCTGAATTTGATGATTTGAAGTTATTGGTCAAGAGAAATGTATTTGGAGTAAGTGAGTTATTGTAATACCCTGACTTTTTATATCGAAAGTTAATAAGAATAATTAGACAGAAATTGAAGACGTTTGGATTAATTGGGTATTTACCGGGGTATTACCAAGAACGTATTCGTTAGATTATAATTTATGGGAATTTATCTAATGATAATTAAGAATTAATTTGGAAGAAGAATAAAATGATATTTATTGGATTAGTTGGGATTAAATGTTAGAGAGGATTAATTGAAGATTTAATGAAGATTAAGTGAGAAATTACATTAAATTAGGAAAAATAAAACAATAAATAAGAGGAAAGGAATCAGTTGAAGGAGATTGGAATGGGCTTGGTTCGGTTCAGATGGTGTGGCCTGATTGGTCCGGTTCAGAAATCAAATAGAAGAAAAGAGGAATTTTTAATTGGCCCTTGGCCATTTTGCTGTGAAGTGAAAATCGGGATAGAGAGAGAGGCGATGAAGGGGAGAAGAGATTGGGAGTGAGAGAGAGCACTGGGGAGCGATGACGAGTGGCAAATGAAGGCTCAAGGGTTGCTGTTCAATGTCCAGGCATATGGCTACGAGCGAAGCAGAGCGCAGGTCACAGCTAAGGCTCGCGAATCAAGGCTTCTGCGTCTTTTTCGGTGATGAGTTGAGGTAAGCTCCGTTGATTTTTCCTCCTCCTTTACATTTTGTTAATCGGATGTTGGCAGGGACGATTGGTAGTGGAGATTCGTGATTGGAGCTAGGCGATTCTCGGGCTGGTGATTCTCAAGGGGGCTGCTTGAACTGACAGTTTGGGCTGGACCGGCCGAAGGTCTGGGTCCAGCTTATTGTTGGATCTGCAGTGGAGATTCGTGATTGGAGCTTGGCGATTCTCGGGCTGGCGACTCGCAAGGGGGTAGCTTGAACTGGCGGTTCGGGCTGGACCGGTCGAAGGTCTGGGTCTAGCTTGTTGTTGGGTTCGAACCGGCGATGACAAAATCGACAACTCAGCATGGGGAACACTTTGGAAAAGCTGGAGTGTTGTTAGTGGCTTCGGTGTGCTGGTCGGGCGTGCAGAAGGGGCTACGCTCTGAGAGGCAGAATGTTGTCTTCTGGCAAGGGCAGGATAAAAATGGCAGAGGAGAGTTGGGAGGGGGAGATGTGTTCTGGCTTGGTAGTGTAAAACTGAGGGTGTCGTGGAGCTGGAGGCCGAGAAGGGTGAGGATGCAGGAAGGTTGGAGCTGCTATTCCTAGTCTCGGGTCTGCCCTGTCCTAATGGTGAGGTTCCCTTCTCTGAAGTTTAGTTCAATTTTGGTTGTAGTTCTGTATTGTGGAATGAACAATTTCCTGTTGGGATTTAATGGTTTTGGTGGTGTTGAAATTCGGTCTAAAAATGTATTATGCTATTTGGATAAAAGCTGCTGTTTGGTATTGACTCTATGACTTGTACATGTCCTGTGATTTTTCTTCCTCTGTAGGTTCTGTTAGTTGTGTTGAGCTGTAATAATCTGTTGGGTTTTGTTGATGCTTCTGTGATGGTCATGTGAGTGTTGTTGCTTGGATTGACGAATATAAGTACTTTGTTAGTCAAAGCATGTTAAGAAGATATATTAACATTATTGATAAATATGTTGGACAAAATTGCTCTGTTGTTAGGTGATTTCTGTGATGTTAATTCCAGAATGTATTTACACTTTGTTAGTTAATTCTAAATGCATAAATTTGTTAAGATGGATTACAATGGTGAAGTTGGGTTAAGTTTCTAAATAGAATATTTAGGAATGAAGAAGGAATCATGTAATCTGTTGTTAATGATGGGATGCTTTGGTTGTTTACTGCTATGTCGAATCCTTGGATTTGCATATGTTAAAGCTATCTGAAATGTTAAAAAGGAAGTATAAACCTGTTACGTTGGAAATCGATAAGTGTATTGTTGTCGGAGATAAACCTGTTAAGTTTCTGCTTTGATTCCCGCTTTGATAATGAGTATGCTGTGATTTATAGCTTGGTTCTAGAATTGAATATTGCTAAAGGAATGAGTGTTAAGTGAATTCACATTTATGAAGTTTTTACTAAATCTCTAGTTAACTGTTGGCTGTTAAGATCAAATTGTTAGTTTGTGTTGGATGAAGACATGATAAGGATTGGGCAATGGATGTGAGGATTGATTATTCAGCTATATAGTAATTAAGCAAACACTTCTTTTTAAGAGATTTTAGTAAGTAACGAGGAATTAGAATAGAACAGACGTTAAGATTTAATAAGTAGGTTAAATTATTAGATTAATAATTAAATGTTGTTAAATTGTGAAGGTACTAAAAGGGAGAAAGGTAGCAATTAAGTGAGAACGCAACGCATCGAGGTAAGTGATATGCATGTGTTTTGGTCTTTAGACCCTACATCATAAGAATAGGAGATGCATGTTTCATTGCTTACTGCTTTCCTAGCATATCTACAGTTTTAATAGCATGTTTCATTTATTACTGTTTTAAACAGCATGCTTCAATGTTTATCGTTTTAAAGCATGTCTACAATTATTAAACGCATGTTTCGTTGCTTACCGCTTTTCAAGTATGTCTATTGTCTTTAATAGCATGTTTTGTTGTTTACTGTTTTTAAAAGCATGCTTACAGTTATTATTCGCACGTTTGGTAGTTTACCATTTTCCCAGCATGACTCTAGTTTTATATTACTTGCTGTGAATCACACATTTGAATGTTTATTTATGCTTACATATTACTGTTAGAAATTGTGTGCATTCATGAGCATCATGCATCATGATTTTTTAAAGTGCATACGAAAATGGATTTTGTGCACGATTTCAAAGAATGGTTTAAGGGATGCTCACACAGGCTAAGTGTACGGTGTTCTTGAGGGTTGATCACTCGAAGCAAACTACCATCATTTGGGTTGTAGGACTATCCAGTTTACAATGAAAAGCAAAACAGATAATAAACGGGAAACAGATAATAAACGAGTAAGAAGTAAAATAAAGAAAAGAAAAAGCAACAATATGACACGAGGCCGTTTAAACCTTTGTGGCACAGCCGCTAGCAAACTTTCAAATTATGCCATCGTCACTAGCAAGCTTTCGGATTATGCCATTGCTGCTCGTACCTGTTTCAAGGTCCCTTGATTATGCTTGGACAGTCCTTGGATTATGTCGGGCATAACAGCCAATGATTAGCAGGCTTTCAGATTATGCTATCACTGCTATATCGAGGTAAAAGATGAAAACGATGAAGAAAATGTAAGAGACTGACGAAAAAGATGAATAAAATGAAAAGACGAGAACGATGAATAAAACATAAAAGACTGACGAAGATGAAAATTAAAATGTAAAAGATAAAAAGATAAAAAAAGAAGAGAACTTAAACTGTAATATCTCGACTTTTATATCATAATTTAATAAGGATAAATTGAAAAGTAATTGGGGATGTTCGGATTATTTGGATATTTATCAGGGTATTGCCAATGATATATTAATTAGATTATAATTTATGAAAATTTATCGGATGATAATTAGTATTAATTAGGGGGTGTATTATATTGGGTAATTAAATTAAGGATGAAAATTAATTTAGGAAATGAAATTGAGAAATTTAAATTGGACCCGTAATTATTGTCAAGCAAGGTTTAGAATAAGTGGGAAATTCGCAATTGGGTCAATCAATATATGATACGGATATTTGGTTATATATATATATAAGTATATATTAAGTAGATAAATTATGGTAAAGTAAATGAAATTAAAATAAAGAAGAAATTAAAGGAAAAGAATGGATAGTGAACTGGTTCAGGAATGTTTATGTGAAATGGGTTATGTCTGTTGAGTTGTAGTTAGGTTATGTAAATAAAATGAGGTTAATGTTTATTTGATTATTATGGGATACTTAAGAGCTTGTTGTATAGATTGATTATTAGATGTTAAATTAATCATGTAAATGATTGACGATGGAGAACATGTAGTGGAAAGTATTGTTAGGTTGCTTGATAAAGGTTATTGTAATTATTTACCGAAGATAATCTTACTTAGGATAAATAATGTTCATTTGTTTAGGAAATAAAAGATAAGTCTAGGGAATAATTAAGGAATAATTTCCTCTATATATATATATATATAGAATTATTAATAATAATTAAATATGTGCCAATTATGAATAGGTTTCGTGAAGAACAATTTATGTGCTAACTTTGTAAAGCTAAGGATTCCAGGTACGTAGTACTGCATGTGTTTTGTCTGAAAGGGCCTACATCACTAGAATTAGGGGGTGTTTATTTGATGCTTGTTTACTAAATACATAGCTTGTGTTATATTAGAAAATGTACTGTTGAATGATTGCATGTATGTTTATTAGATTTAAGTTCGGTTCTTTAATTAGGAAATGGTGCACGTTTTGAAGTTACGATAATAGACATGATAGATAGAATTGCATGCTAGCATCATTGTTCCTAATGCACACAAAAGTACAAACTTAACTGAATTGTGAATGAATGTAAACGTAAATGGATAGTTTTTACGTGAGTTCGGAGACTTAAGAGGTTACTCTTACGTGGGAACGAGTCATAGGATGAAGAATAGTAAAAGACAATTAAGTAAAAGAATACGAAGAGTTTGTTCTCGATTGATGTCGAAACAGACCAACTAATGGTAAGTGAGGCCATTAGCGTTGATACACTAGGCTACTAGTGCGTTCTCGATTGATGTTGGAACTGATTGTTGTACATTGATGTGTACAACTGCTAGCATAGATTTTGGTTGATGTTGTTGCTGCTTACCGGAGGTGAACTCGTTTGGGTGACTTCCGAGACTGAAGAGATTGCTCTCATCCAATGGGTGGGTGAGTCTAGAAACTGAAGAGGTTGCTCTCATCCAACGGGTGAGTGAGTTTGGAAACTAAAAAGGTTGCTTCCACTCAAAGAGATATTTAAAGGAAAAATAGATAAAGGAAAACTCAATAGTGAAAGGAAAATGCAACGGTAAAAGACAGATAAACAAAATAGAAAACTGTATGTGTTTGACTAGTATTGTATGAGCACGTTTTACTTTTAGACTATGTACTGAACGTTAGGTTCATAGTTAGGTCCTGTGATGTAGGTATGCAAAGAATCAAAGATAATGGCAGTTGATGAGGCATTTGTGCATTACGGGCTTGGAAGCTAGTTTGGCCAAAAGGTTAAAAGAAGAAATGTATTGTTTGGCAATAACGTTTTTTGAAAAGTAAATTTTTGTTATGGTATTTCGTTACATTAAGAAGGTTTTCAAATGATGTTTAATTCTTTAGGTATTAGAAATACAAGTCTTTCGTTGTTACATTGTTTGAAAGTTTTACACTACGATATGTTAGTAATAAATGGTTTAACAAAAAAGAGTTTAATTATTCACTTCTTATTTAAGTTAGTTTTCAAACGAAAAGTCTTCCATTGTGATTTAAAAGAAAAAGTTTTAAAAATTTGTGAGTTTTAAATTGTAAGAATAACTGGGATGTTATAGGAAGTACCAGGGTTAGTTGAAGAATTTCTTTTCCATGATGGACAATTGGCCATTGACTAGAAATTTGGAGAAATAACATTGAGAAGAGCTTAAGCACACTAAGAAGAGTAATGTTGAGTGAGAGAGGACTGAACTGACGGAGAAAGTGCGAGAGAAGGCTAAAAAATTGCCAGAGAGGAGGATAGATACGTTTTGGATTAGGGTTTGGTCCCCCAAAAATCGATTTAAAATGTGATTTTTCGATCGACCCAATCATAATTGGTCAACCAAAAACTGTAATATTAGAACAGTTTTCTAAACACCCGTTGATTGAATTTGTGTTTCCCTGACACAATCAATTTCTTACTTCTATTCGGGCTAAACAAAATTGAATTAACTAAATTCTCATTGAATTCTTATACCCAAGTATTCAACTTCTACCAATTGACAAATCAAACTCATTTTAACCATTTTTTTAAAGGAAATTTGATCAAGTTGATTTCTCCCCCTTTCTTAACTACCAAAATCAATTGATGGGGATCAAATACATTTCACTCAATTGGAGCGACTCAAAAATTTTCTTCTTAAGATTGATCAAGGTACATTAAACCCAAATGAATTCAAATGCCACAAAAAGTCTTTTTGTCTAGTGGCTTAGTAAATATGTTCGCTAATTGATTCTCGGTATTCATGAATTTGAGGCCAATGTCACATTTAGATATATGATCATGGATGAAATGATGTCAAATCTCAATGTGTTTTCTCCGTGAATGTAGAATTAGATTTTTGGAAATATTGATTGCACTAGTGTTGTCACACTTAATTGGCATTTTCTTGAAAATTGTCCATAATCCTTTAAAGTTTGTTTCATCCAAAACAATTGAGTGCAACAACTTTCAGCTGCAATGTATTCGCTTTCGACCATAGAAAGTGCAACCGAATTTTGTTTCTTAGAGAACCATGAAATTAGAGATTCTTCAAGAAATTGGCACATTCCACTTGTGCTCTTCCTATCAACTAAGCTCCCACATAGTCAGAGTCGGGATACCCTACCAAATCAAAAGATGTGCCTTTGGGATACCATAATCCAAGATTACTTGTCCCACATAAATATTTGAAAATTCTCTTAACAACATTTAAGTGAGACTCTTTGAGAGAGGATTGAAACCTAACACATAAGCACACGCTAAAGAGAATATCGGGTCTACTTGCGGTTAAGTATAAGAGAGATCCAATCATACTATGGTATTTCTTTATATCCACATCTTTTCCATTTTCATCTTTGTCCAATTTTGTGGATATGCTCATTGGAGTTTTAGAGGGTTTGGATGAGTCCATACCAAATCTTTTAATGAGCTCCTTGACATATTTTTCTTAATTCAAGAAAATCTCATCTTAAGATTGTCTAATTTGCAAACCAAGAAAAAATTTCAATTCACCCATAATGTTCATCTCGAATTCACTTTGCATTAAATCTGCAAACTCTTTGCAAAGTGTTTCATTTGTAGAATCGAAATATTGTCATCCACATATATTTGCACAATCATAATGTCTTAATGAACAAGGTTGAATCAACTTTTCCTAATGTGAAATCTCTTTCTTTTAGAAATTTTCTTAATCGATAATTCTATGCTCTTGGTGCTTGCTTTAAGCCATATATGGCTTTATAAAGTTTATATACATGATCAAGTTTGTCATAGACTTCAAACCCTAGTGGTTCCTCAACATACACTTCCTCTATAATATATCCATTAAGAAATGCACTCTTAACATACATTTGGTAAAGAGTGAAATTCTTGTAGCAAGCAAAAGCCAAAAACATATGAATAGATTCTAAAATCAATTCATTCCTCTTGATTGTACCCTTTTGCAACAAGTCTCGCTTTATTCCTAACAACAACTCTACTTTCATCTAACTTATTCTTAAACACTCATTTGGTTCCTATAATTAAATGATACATTGGCCTTGGAACTAATTCCCGAACATTGTTCCTTTCAAATTAGTTTAATTCTTCTTGTATAGCTATTAACCAATTTTCATTAAATTCGGCTTCATCAAAATTCTTAGGCTCTATTTGAGAAATGAAAGCCATATTGGCACACATGTTTCTAAGGAAGGATCTATTTTTGATTCCTAGTTTGGGATCACCAAGAATATCGACAATTGGATGGCTTTTAGCATACTCCAATCTTTTGGTAAGTCATCATGAATATTATCATTTGATGTTCCCTCTAGGAATTGGTTTTGGGATTCTTGAGGAGGACTTTCAAGAATCTCCTTTTCTTTATCTCCTAGACTAAGATTTTTTAGATCATTTTCTAAGTCGATGATTGGTTTCTCAACACTAGGGGTGGGAATAGATTCGTTAAAAGTAACGTGCATAGATTCCTCTACCACTAACGTCCTTGTGTTGAATATCCTATATGATTTGCTAAAGGAAGAGTATCCTAGAAAAATTCCTACATCCATCTTAGATCAAATGTTCTTAGATTGTCCTTGGTATTAAGAATGAAGCTCTTGCATCAAAAGGCTTTGAAATAACTAACATTTGGAGTCCTATAATTCCAAAGCTCGTAGGGAGTCTTTTCTAAGATTGGATGGATAGAAACACGGTTAAGGAGATAAGATGCTGTACAAACGGCTTCCGCCCAAAAATATTTGGGAAGATCATTCTTATTAAGCATTGTTCTTGCTAGTCTTTGAGAGAACGATTTTTCCTTTCAACAACTCTATTTTTTTGAGGGGTTCTAGGGAAGAGAAATTGTGTTTGATGACATATTTTTTATAAAGGGCATCGAATTGATCATTTTCGAATTCGCCACCATGATCACTCCTAATTGTGACAATAGTGAGTTCCTTCTCATTTGAACTTTCTTCTTAAAACTAGAAAATACTTCAAAGATTTTATCCTTAGTTCTTAAGAAGAAAACCCAGATATGCATAGTATTTTCCTCCCAAGCTTGAAACCTTAGATGGACCAAAAAGATCCATGTGAAGTAGTTGGAGATGCTTAGATGTAGAGATATATTAATTGGAAGAGAAAGAGCTTTCTTTTATTTTGCTTTCCTTTTTGACAAGCATCACAAACTCTATCTTTTTCAAACAACATTTTAGGAAGACCACTAACTAGATTGTTTCTCAAAATCCTTGCTAAGGTATCTATTCCTACATGTTCTAATCTTCTATGCCAAGTCCAAGAGTTGTTAGAGTCATTTGCACTAAAATATTTTTCATTATTGCATGATACACTATTCAAATCAATTGCATAAATATTCTCATGTTTATATCCCATAAACAATATTTTTCCATTTGATTTATCCATAATCATGCAAGACTTAGATTCAAAAATAACTTTATAACCTTTATGACATAATTGGCTAATACTCAAAAGATATGGTTTAAATCATCCACTAATAAAACATCTTCAATTATGGTATTCGAAGGATTACCTATGTTGCCAATTCCAATAATTTTTTCCTTTTGGTTACCTCCAAATGTAACACTTCTTTTCTTATCCTTGTTGGAGTTGAACTTTGTGAAGTCTCCTGTCATATGTCTTGAACATCCACTACCCAAGTTCCACTCATCCTTTGCGGGAGAACCTTCAACCTACAAGTAAAAGTTATGTTGAAATTTTAGGTACCCAAACTTTTTTGGGACCTTTGGAGTTAAAATCGGTTCTTTTTGGAACCCAAACAAATCTATCAACATTTCTTTTGCTAATTACTTTTGAAGGGCAAGAAAAAGAATTATGTCCAATTGCATTACAAGTAAAACAAGTAGATAGTTTAACAAAGAAATTTCTATAACTCTTTTTCTTTTGAAGGGGTTGATATCTCAACCCAGTTTTGTCAAACATCGCCCTTTGTTTTCCTAGGATCATATTCAAATTTTTACTCCCATAAGTGAAGTTAAGTACAACCTTATTTAAATCACCATTTTTAGCTTTTAATGTGCTAATATCATTTTCAAGTGATTTGACATAAACATTCAATTCATCATTCTAAGTTTACAAATCACTTGGTTCTTTTTCAAAATATTGTACAATATCAATATACTTTTTTACAACACTATAATTTTCCTTTTTCAAATTCTTATACTTAAATTTAAGCATGTTAAATTCCTCAAGCAATTCATCAAATTCATCAACCAAGTCATCATCATCATCATCATCATTATAAAAGGATTTATGTACCTCATTCTCCTTAGCCATGAAGCACATGTTGGCTACCTCTTTGCCCTCGGATGATAACTCTTCTTCACTATCATCCCAAATTGCTTTAAATGCTTTCTTTTTGGTGACTTTTGTTGTCTTCTTTAATTGTGGGCAGTCGGCTTTGAAATTTCCAGGTTTCCCACATTCATAGCAAGAAGTTTCTTTGTCCTTTTGTGGTCTATCTCCCTTAAATTTCCTTTTGCCTTGCCACTTCCTACGTTGAAGGAGTTTGCTAATTTTTTGAGAAAGAAGTGCAACCTCATCATCCTCTTCTTCCTCCAATTCTTCTTGCTTACTTGATGTGGCCTTGAGGGCTATGGATTTTTTCTTAGGAATTTCTTTCTGTTTGAGTTCCTCCTTCTCATTGGCTCTCATTGTAATCTCATGCGTCATGAGTGAGCCAATGAGTTTTTCCATCTCGAGGACCTTGAGATCTCGTGCCTCTTGAATAGCCGTCACCTTCGGTTGCCAATTCCTTGGTAGACACCGGAGGATCTTCCTTATGAGTTCTTCATTCGAATTCACTCTACTAAGAGCTTTCAAACCATTAGTAATATTTGCAAAACAAGTAAACATTTGAGAAATTGATTTGTCTTTATCCATGCTAAACAATTCATAGTCATATACAAGCATACTTAGTTTATTTTCTTTCACTTGATTGGTTCCCTCATGAGTTACTTCAAGAAGTCTCCAAATTTCATGCGCAGTTTATATGCTTGTACTCTATTAAACTCATCTCTATTCAAATCACAATATAACAAATTGATAGATTTAGCATTCAAACTTACTCTTCTAATATCTAATTCATCATATTCATCATCTAACTTAGGAACATTAATACCATTTTCAGTTTTAATAGGAATATACAGTCCCTTTCCAATTACATTCCACAATGCATAATCAATTGATTGCACATAAACTCCATTCTAGCTTTCCAATATGTGTAATCACTACCATAAAAAAACAGTGGCCTAGAAGTGGATTGTCCTTCTACATTTGTGTTGTTCATGTTACAAGCCATTTAATTTTCTCAAACAATATTTCAACAAATAATCGCAACCAAGTTTGTAACCTGCTTTAATACCAATTGAAATATCGAAATTAATCTGAGAGAGAGGGTGGGGGGGGGGGGGCTNTATTCAAGGGAGAGCCTTAAAGCGAGGACGTAAGCGTGCTTTGTTGAACCGTGTTAACAACTTGGTTTTGTATCTTCTAACCCTTCTCTTATTACTCATTGTTATTGCTTTTGTTTCGCCAATTAATTATGTTAAAACGCGTGGGGGGGGGGGGGTGAATTAGGTTTAAAAACTTTTTTGTGCGATTATTAATTTCTTTAACTGAAGTGTTTTAACATAATTAATTGGCGAAACAAAAGCAATAACAATGAGTAATAAGAGAAGGGTTAGAAGATACAAAACCAAGTTGTTAACACGGTTCAACAAAGCACGCTTACGTCCTCGCTTTAAGGCTCTCCCTTGAATATCTATTCACTTCAACCACTTGGGTTACAATTGATTGAGCTTCACGGGCATCAATCTAACCATTACAACAACTGATTCTTAGGACGTCACCCTTCTCGTTCGATTACAAATCTTTTGAAATAAAACTCTCAAGCTTTAACAATAAACCTCTCAAAATGACTAATCTCAATGAGCGTGTGTGAGGGTTGAGTTTTATTCTCTTTTTGCAAGCTAGAATTCATGTTGTAAATTGGGCAGAGTTTTGGCGCTTTTTCACGTTGGTTACTCCATCCTTGAAGTGTCTTTTAATTCTAGATTTCTCTGCTCTTGGTCGACCACTTCTTTTTGGTTGACCTCATCAGAACCTTGGAAACTAGCTGTTGTGTTGTTCTGTATTTTTTCAGCCACACTCTTTGACTGGGGAATTTGATAGCTTTGTGTCCAAAAAACTTCAAAGTAATCTGTATACCATTTTGGTTGTATACTTCGACCGGGGCATTCAACCGCTTTGCATTCGAAAAACTTCAAAGTACACTACATGCAAATATTTTCGGACACTATAACTGTGTCCTTGACTTCGTCCAAATATTCAAGAATAAATCTATAAAGCATTTCAGTCGCAAATTTCGACCGTAAATTTCGACCGCATCTTGTTTTAAACTTCTGGGAGTAATCTGTGTATGTTTTCAGATGAACACTTCGATTTCCCTTTTCACAATAGTGCGTTCGCAAAATTTTGGAGCAATCTGTACACCTTTTCAGACAAAACTTGGACTGCACATTCGCCTGTGGTGCATCCGAAATCTTCCAATGTAAAATTCGTCTCTTCCATTCACATTCCTCGAATTCTCTAAGTCCCAATATGATATCTACTCAATACATGGACTTAGATAAAGTTGTTAGTCAACATTACTACCCTTATTAAGGATATTTCCAATATCAATTTATTATAAACATTATATTCAAGTAATAAATAATGTATTCCAATAAACAACTTATAAACACAATCAATATAATCATCATTAAAATATATACGCCTAAAATACTTTGACTAACAATTTCCATTATTCTTGAAGGAGTTTTTTCTTATTTCATCAAAGGAGACTTGTCCCAAGTTTTAGCTCAAAAGCTTCTAAAACGTGGGAGTTATTAACTTCGAAAGTAGGACCTTCCATACTATGCTTTGCGGCAATTTAAGGTAATTCTTGGATCGGCCGATCAATCGCCTTCTACATTGCTGACCAACTGCTCGTAAAATTGTCCATCTTTGTAATATTTCTGCACGTTGATGATCGAATGCCTCATCTATTCACATATTAGTGGCTGATCATTTGCAGTTGAACGCCTTCTTGCATTGATCAGCCGCCTCACCTTTTTATCAATCACCTGGTTGATCATACATCTTCAACACTTCATCAAATTCTCAAATATTTACACGTTATATTTATTTACCCTTTCGCTTGTGCATCATTTGGTATCTGGGCTAAAATTTCTACTAATTTGTGATATTTTTTTTCAACATAATGATGAGGAGTTATGATTACATTACGAGCAAGGAAAAGTTGGAAGAATCCATCTCTACTTTTGGTGGTTCGAATTTTTCTAAAAATTATTTGGATTGAGAAGATGAGGTCGAAATGATTATTCAAAGATCTATTTTTCTAGAGAAGACCTTGGTGCAAATTATTTCTTCAAAGCTTATAGGAAGAGCTTCAAGATAGTGAGACAAACTAATCACCAACCGAAGAGAAGACGGAAGAGAAGACATCAAAACGTGGGGTTCAATGAAGAAATTTTTGAGATGAAAGTATGCTCCAATGTTTATCGGAACCGTCCCATCCTTACCCCCAATCACAAGGTATGAAAAATCTTCCAAAAGTTGACAATCTCAACTTGATAAATTTAACACCTTGTTTGAAGGAATCTTACAACAACTTGAAGCAAATATATCAAGCACTCCAATTTTGCAAGCACAAGGTCATGACGTGTTGTTAGAAGAAATTCTTGATGCAAAAGAGAAAAATAAAGAAGACATTACAACATCTCAAGAAGGACCATCACTATCTTTGGAGTCTCAAATAAAGGAGGAGGATTGTCTAGAAGAGCAGGTACGCAAAATTATAGGGGACCAAGTTGATTCTTTGACAATAACAATACAAAAGGAGCAAACTTTTCATATTCAATGCTCTAACAAGGACAAAGTTTGGTCTTTATTCATTGATGAGAGAATTCGTGCTAACATAACCTCTATGATTTGGTTAAAGAGCTTAACTTGGAATTATCGATATATGGTATCATTTACAAATTTTGGGGGCACATTGAAAAGGACCAAAATGTTCATGGCCGAAGTTTAAACAAAAAAAAGGTATGTCCTTTAATCAAAGATGAAAGAAGTGACGTCAATATGCCTTCCATGAATTTTAAGAAAAAGTTGAGTTGGTTGCTAGACAAAGGATACATCAAGGTAAATCCAACTTTGTTCATTTTTCTTATGGAAGTTTTTCTAATATAATGTTTTGTGATATGATGAGTACAAGTCGTTTTCTTTGGGAATTACGAAAACTACATGATAGAAGGCACACACATGACAAGTACTCAAATTGCCTTTCTAATTATTGTGTATTCAAAGATAGTGGAAGGATTAACAAGCTAGTTCCACTTCAATCAATGCAAGCTACAAAGAACTATGATGCATTAAAGGGAAATCGGTTAAAAATTGCTATGCTTATGACAAAGAGGAATGCACCATTAGACAAATTGATTGCTTAGATTTTTAGAGTTGGATGGATTAAAGCTTCTTAAATTATTGGCATGATAATTAGATGTGGCAATCATGATGGTAAAGTTGTTCTCTTTAATCTTGTGGGAAACTCATTTGTGGATATGCACATTGGTAGAAAGAGAAGGTTGTTATTGATGTCAATAAATCTTGATGTTGAACTTAATTACTATTTTTTGGATTAGTGGAACATGTTACATCTTGAGGAAGATTTTGTTACTTGATAATGATTGGATTATTGGGCAAGACTTTTATGGCAACAAAGATAATTTTGATATTCAATTGTTTTGCAGTTTCAAACACTACTTGCCTAATTTTGCATTATTGTCCAAGAATGATTTCATAGAATATTTTACTTATATGATCAATTGCAAAAAAGGAAAGATGGGACTAGTGGCCAATACTCCAATTCAAAGATCATGTTTACAAGAATGACAAGATTTGTGTACCACTTCATGGGGTTCGAACATCACTCTTAATGAAAGTAATTATTTGGGTCCTAGTAAGCTATGTCAAGGAAAAGGCAACTCAAGAATCTATGAAGGCATTGTTCTTTGACCACATATACTCAAAAGTATTCTCAAGATTATATTTATAAATGTTATTAAGTTACAAAGGGGTATCTATGTTACTTCTAAGTTATTGCTCAAATATGGGAGGTGGGTTGTGAACACCTTATTATTATTGGCCTACTACATCAAACAAGATTTTTTCCTTTATTTCATTCATAAAGATTTTGAAGCCATTGCAAATCACATGGTCCATGACACATATCCTTATCTTAGGGAAGAAGATTATGAAGGAATTACTCTTTGGCCACATATACTTAAAGGTATTCTCAAGGTTTTATTTATGGCAATTATTAATGTGGTGTACATTATTCCTAACTCAAAGGCAAAGAATGAGAATCTAGTATCCGAGTTATTGATCAAGTATGGGAAGAGGTTTATAGAAATCTAAACTACATCAAACAATATTTGTTTCCTTATTACATTAATGAAAAGATTGAAGACATTGCAATGTTGATAGCTCATGATGATCCTTCTTGTTGTGGTAATAAATATTTTGGTGGAACAAGATATGATTCGAGGTCGAATCCTTTTCAACCCCGAGAGGATGATGGACTACAGGTCCATTCTATCATTAATCAAACTTCAAACATTATCATGGAGGAATTTAAGGTCAAGTACAAGGGGAAGTTCAAGTTCAAACATAGAATTTTTAATGGACTTTCCAAAATTGTTTACTTTCTAACATTGGACAAGTGTTTGATTATTTGGACATTTGAAATGATGTCATATTAAAAAGAGTACTTCATAAAGATTGTCGCTGAATTCCTAAGCTTTCTAGAATGGGCTGGATCGTTAAAAGTAAAGTTTGTTTGCTATGTCAAAAATCCATGGAACAGAGAGCAAATATTATGGAAAGTCCTGACCAAGGAAGTCTATACATAGAAACCATCCAAGTGGCCGAGCACCAAGAAGCAATAGCTGCCAATGACATCAAGGCTTAGAGAAGAAGAAAGAAACATTAATTAACTATTCTTTTTAGTTAATTAACCTAGTAACTACTAAGTAAAGAATCAGACAAGCTTATACTATGAGCTGATTTAGTGATACTATTCTTATTTAGTTATTTATTATTCTTAGTTTTTAATTTGCTATTAAAAATTCACCTCATGTAATTATTTAGGGAGTTGAAATTGGATAGAAAAAGCTTTTGCTTAATTATCAAAATTGAAATGATTTCTCTTTCAACCTTTTGGCGTGTTACAACCGAAGGTCACCTTGCGTGTGTTACATAACAAGATTGGGCTCACTTGTAAGTTGAGTGAGTTCTCTTATCAGCATCTACATTCTTCATCCTTGGAGGAAGAGTGTGTGAAGTGGTGTCCAACTTTCCAAAGGAGTTTCATTGACAAATCATCCATACGGGAGCATTAGTCTCAACTACTTGTTATTTTCGGCAACTCAAGTTCGCTCAAGCATATTTCCTAATCCATATTTCATATTTCTATTATTCTTAAATGAGCTCTTTCTTATTTCATCAAAGGAGATGCGTCTCAAATTTCAGCTCAAAAGCTTCTAAAATGTGGGAGTTATTAACTTTCAAAGTCACACCTTCCATATTGTGCTTTGCGGCAATTTAAGGTAATTCTTGGGCAAGTCATCACCTTCTACATTGCCGACAGACTGCTAGCAAAATCGTACATCTTTGTAATATTTTTGCACGTTGATGATCAACTGCTTCATCCATCCGCAAATTACTGGCTGATCATTTGCGGTCGAACGCCTTCTTGCATCGATCAGCCGCCTCGCCTATTCTTCAATCACCTGGTTGATCATACATCTTCAAGACTTCATCAACTTCTCAAATATTTATAGGCTATATTTATTTACCCTTCTGTTGGTGCATCAATCTTACAAGCTAGACCTGATTGTTGATTAGGCGGCATTCTTTCCTCAAGTGAAACCTGTTATTATTGAAAAGAACATCCTCAGGATTGAACTCAAGTCCTTGCTATAACTAGAGAACTTTTTTTCATTTGGGGATTTATGTTTAATTATGTTATTATGTTTTATATTAGTTTTTAAATGATATGTTTGTTGTCTCTCAGCTAGAGTGTGTTCGAGCCGAATGGTTCTTTTGTTTGTAAGGGTATTTTGGTGAACTATTATTAGGATCTTAAACCTAATTAGTGGTGAAATTTATAGCTTGCTTATGGGCACTGATACAAGTTTTGAATCAAAGAAAATTGAGTTAGCTTCTGCTGCCATCGCAAGTTTCTTGCAAAAGCCACATTTCTCATATTGTTGCCAATTTGTGTGTGTGCGTGTATTTTGGAAGTGTAAGTGTTGTGAGTATTTCTCATGCTTCTTCAACTTGTTGCATTCTTCGCACCTCTATTTTGGTGAATTCTCTAGCAAGGCTACATAAACTCTCTAACTATCAAGTTGGAGAGCATCCCTCTTTTAACAAGAGTTGTCATTGAACTCAAAGGTTGTTACTAGGCAGCCTTCCAATAGAACTTGTACCCTCTTTAGTATAACTTCTTTTTCACTACGATTTAGACAACAAAATTGGAGGTATTCTTCTACAGTTATCAATTGTGAGGCTATCCAAGTTTATGTATTGATCTTGTGAACGTTCGGTTTCTGCATCTGAACAAGTCAAAGCGTTCAAGTCTATTGGAATGTAAAGTGCATGCATTTGCAGTCCACAGCAGCAACCTACGTCTCGTATAATTTGAGTTACAAATTTTCACTGAGGATATTCACTCCTCTTCGTGTTGGTCTAATAGACATTAGGTTATTTGTTTTCATGATGGCATTTTTATTTGAATAATTAAGTTGTTTATTATGTATTTATTTAAATTAAGTAAATATGTTTATTCTTTATTTGAAATACCTTTAATACGAGTATTTATGCTTACTAACGTGTTCACCTTAGTCCATGTAGCTTATGTATTGATCATGGAGATTTAGAATGTTCAAAAAGGGCAAATCACAGAGTATAAATTGACTATATTAAAGAAGTAGTCAACCAGTTGGCTGAAAAAAGAGCCAGAATAGAAAAGCGGTCGACCATGAACAGTGAGGTGGTCGATCAGAAAAATGGCAGAGAGCTCCAAAAAAATTCAATAAATTGTAGCGGTCCACCATGAATAGGGAGCAATCGATCGGTCAAAATACAATTTGCATTCTGGGTTCTGAAATACACTGCAGCGGTCGATCATGATAGTGAAACAGTTGACCATGAACAATGAAGTGGTCGACCTATCCCACTGCACAACATAACGGCTATATTCCAACGGCCAGGACGCGGTCGACCAAACAGAGGGTGGTCAACCAATTTAGCAATTTTTATAAATAAAAGACACTCAGAAGCACACTTTAACCAAGAAAGAATCATAGCAAAGCTTTGCCAAAATTCATGCTCTATTTCTCATTTGTAATTGAATGTCAATCCTAACTCTCCAACTCCCAAACTTGAGAATTTGTATTTGGGAGAGTTAGGAATTTCAGCTTTTTCTATATTTGTACTCAAACTCAAATCGAAAAGGTGACGCCTCGAGAATAGTCAAAGAGAAGAGAGTGACATCCTAGAATAGTTTGTAAATTCTTGATTGATGCCCATGAAGTTCAATCAACAATAACAGGGGAGGTTATTTGGTTTAATGATTTCCAAGTTGGGAGTTTGGAGGGCGGATGTAGGTAGGGTTGCTGAACGGTGTGAACAAACTTGGTTTGCATTTTCTCTATCTCTAACTCTTTATGTTTGTGATTTTTGTCTATTTACATACGTTAAATTACTTAAGGTTTAGAGATTAAAATATCACTTCAAGGTTTCTATTCTATCCTTTAGAGGTTCAGACGGGAAAGATAATTATTTAGAAGGGAAGAAGTAATTGAAGAAACGTTTCAGAGTTCTATTTTTCAAAAAAGACCAAAGTGAAACTAGCCTCTTTGAAACTCATGGGGCAAGCTTAATTGTGGTGGAGATGCTTGAATATTAAGTGAAGAAGAGATGGAGAAGAAGTTATCAATGCTTGGGGTAAGATGAAAAGAGTCATGACAAGGAGGTAGGCTACAATTTATCTCAAGTTGGTTTTGTCTTTGCCACCATCTTCTAATTTAGAGAAGAGATCACCCAACTCTGCCATTAATCGGCTTTCTCTTACAAAGCTGAGTACCTTCGATCCTCAACCAAGGCAGATGAATAAGTGGAGTGCAGCCATTTCCACCAATATTCGACAAGACCAAATCAATGACATACTAACCATGTTGCAAAATTTATCTCAACAACTTGATAACATTTGTGTTAGAAAACCAGAGTCTACACCTTTACCATGCATGGTCATGATCAAGTAGTTGAAAAACCCTTAAAGGAACATGAGACAGCCAAAGAGGAGGTTATATTTTCTCAAGAAGGGCCACTTCTCATAATGGAATCTCTGTTGGAGGTAGAAAATTGTTTGGTGAAAGAAATCTCCAAAGATGAATATATAGAAAGTGAAGATGATTCCTTGCCACAAACTAACGAAGAAGAGGAGTTGGATGCTAGGATTGTCTATCTGCATGATGGTCTACTATTTGTAATGAGTTCATAGTGTCAAACAACTAATGGAAAAGAAAAAGAACGAGGAGAAAATGTTGCTTTGCCAAATCCAATAGTAGACTCAGATTTCATCAACTCATCTTTGCACTTTCTTACAGAGATGGAGAATGAACCGTGCATTACACCTCTCGTAATGGAAAAGAAAGAGCCATTAGTTTTGATTAGACTTCGAAGAGAGATTGAAGTACAAAAGAGTTAGCCAAAGCATTAGGAAAGTTCAGTGGAGCCTGTCAGCATGGTTCCAAATAGCTTTTTTGAAGGGTTTACCCTTATCAATATATTTGAGTGATGGATTCTCACAAAGTCCTTGCAGTGTATTGCAAGTAATGTTTGTTGAGTTAGAGCACTTTGTACAACACCAAGCTTAAAACACATTGAAACATTGTATTCACAAATCCTCAGAAAAAATATAATCATCATAATATTCAGTAATACATCCTCTAACAGTAGGGGGAGTTAATAATAGTCTCATATCTTTCGTGGAGTAACAGTCATCGATCAACTTCCAATACATGTGCTTAAATCCTACTGCTACTCACCTAGCACCTTATGTTGTAGGTCCAAAGGCCAAGCATACACTACATTACTTACCTCAAATTCTTTAATTGTAGTTAGACTTCTCACAGCTATGCCATGTTCTCCTCAATGCCTCGTTTTCCTTGCTGGAGTTTTTAAGATAGTATTACTCTCGCTGACATAAATCAAATAGTTCAAGTTTCTTATAAATGCCCCTTTTAATACTTGCGATTAGGGTGTGTATGGACTCCCCCTTGACCAGAATGATGATATCCATTGTTCTTGCAGATGTGTCCCCTCCCGCGGATGCCTATGCTTCTGCAATACCCACTATTTTCCTCGAATACTTAATCTAAACGACAGTGTTACATTGGGCAAGCGGATGTATTCCTTTCAGCAGACCCCTACACATCCTCGATATACCCTATTTTCCACACACCCTTAATCTAAACAACATTGTTTTGTGTTTTACCTATCTGCTAGGGAAGCATTCCTTTCCACAAATTCACTTGTTTGCATAGTTCTTTCATCTAAATGTTGACATTTTACTTGTTCTTTCTTTTTGCCGTGGATGCATTCCTTTCCACAGATTTTCATCTTTAACAGATTTCTTTACCCGAACAACAGTTCTATGTGTTCCATTTACCCACCACGAATGTGTTTCCTTTTGTGAATACCATCTTAATAAACATTTCGTCTAGACGATAGTGTTCCACTATTATCGTGGACATATTTCTTTCCATGGATCCTCATCCTTGGTGAATTTCTTTACCCAAACAATGACGTTCTACCCATTCCACTTACCCCCTGCGAATGTGTTCCCTTTGGTGGATACCCCCAGTGAACATTTTGTCTGAACAATAGCATTATGTGTATTCCACTATGTGCCACCGACGAGTTCCTTTCTAGGGATCCTCGTCCTTGGTAGATTTTTTTACCCAAACAGTGACATTTTATTTGTTCTATTAATCCGTTGCATACATATTCCCTTCTGCGAACACATCCCCATTCGTAGACACGTTCTATTCTGCAACTTCACTGTTCACTGTGACACACATTCTTTGCCAAATGATGTCGTCCATACTATGGATACCTTCCTTTCCGCAAATAGCTCCCTTTCCCTGGACACTTCACTTTTCGCAGAGTACATTTTATAATCCTTCTTAACAGACGCACTCCATATTGTCAGAATTTTACTCAATGTACAGTTTTCCATGACTCTTTAAACATAAAATGCACTCCGATTCCTTTTTGTTCACTAAGTTTCACCAACCTTGTACCTTGAACCACTATCTCAATACCATATAGTATAATAACCTGAGTCATTAATTAAATCCAACCGACCATAAATATCACAAACCATTATCTCAACTTAACAAGCTATAAAACAACCAAATTATTATCTTCACACAATATGTTCATTATCTCAATTCCATAGACTATAGCATATTTTAATAAATATCTCAATCTCAACGGCTATAAAATGCCTTAATCACAATCCCAATCAATAGGTCATAAAACACAAGTCATCTCCATGACGACCAACATATTTCATTATATTGCATAGACAAAATTAAAATATATTTAAATCCTTTTAGGAAAATTCTAGTCACTACAATCCTTTCCCCTTAAATTTATATTTTATCCTCAAAATTTAGTTACATGAATAACTTTGGATGTTTAGTCCTCAAGTCTTTTTTCCTCTCCCATGTCACCTCTTCCAAAGTGTGTACCTTCACTAGTGAAATTTGTTTACGTATGAGCATTTTTGTTATCAAATCCATAATTCAAATGGATTGCTTCTCCTAACTTAGCTTTGGTCGAATCTCTACATCATCCTATGCAATAACCTTGAATGGGTTTCCCACACACTTTCTTAGCATGGATTGTAATACCCAAAAACTTTATTTTGTTAAGTGTGAATTATGTATGAAATATGTTTGATAATGGTATAATTTTTATTAGTTGTTGAAAATATTGATTGTTGAAATTATATTGGATGATTGTGTTGTGAATTGGGTTTTATGGTTTTTGGAGGATGAGAATTTTCAATGTTGTGGTCAAGTGTGGAGGAGTGTAGTCGACTAGTGTCGAGGGTATGATTGATCGTACTATAGGCAGTGAAGAAGGTGTTGTCTAGGGTAGTTTTTTGGTCGACCAGAGTTGGATTTGTAGTTGATCAGATCTGAGACATATTGAAATAATCAAGCCAAGGGTAGTTATGTTGTTGACCAAAAATGTGATTGTAGCTGTCTGATATAGTATAAAATAGATTTCATAGAAGGCTAGGCTTCCACAGCAGACAGCTAAATGTCCATAGTGGAAGAATAAATGTCTGCAACAGAATATTCGGTGTATAGTTCCTTCGAAATATATGGAAGCGGTCGATCGGCAATTGAGGTGTGGTCGACCTGGAATATGAAAAATCACTTGAAATATGATTTCATGTCACATTTTAATTGGGAAAAAAGTGATGACTCGGCATTTAAACATCTAATATGGGCGACACTTCCTACTTAAGTCAAGTAACAACAGGGGAATGTTGCTAGTTTTAAAAAGAAGTTTCAAAGTATGAAGAAAACCACTAAAGACACAAAGCTCTCAAGGAAATTATCCCTCTCTCAAATCTTTGAAGTTAATAATGGTTTTCTTTATGATTTTAAAGAATGTTATGTTATGAGTTTGAGTAAGTTTCTAAGTTGAAAAGAATGAAAAAAAAAAAGATGAAATTGATCAAAATCAAGTAGTTATACTATTTTGATATTATTGGCTAACTTGATGAGGTTGTAACAAAAAACCATAGTAGTGTGCTATTATTGACATCTCAAGTAAGATATAGGTTCTAGAATTAATGAATTTTGTTTTGTATAGTTGGAGTTATGAATTTTCAAAGATGGGTGAAAATTGTGAAGTGAAACAAAAAATGTATGCATATGAATTAAGTTTGTTCTTCTTAGCATGTGTTCTTCTAAACATGTGCAAGTAGTTGCCAATGAATGGTTAAGTAATATACACATTATTGGTGAAGGTTATGTATATTAGAAGTTACTGACTTCTCCTTATTTGGAAGGTAACTCACTAGTGGACCAAGTGGAGGAGTCACCATTTCATGGGGATCAATAAACGCCAATGCAAGTTTGTTATGGAAACCATTCCAAGAGGCCTAGCATGAAGATAAAGGAAAGTCAAGCGTAGGGAGATATGGAAACCACCCAAGTGGCCGAACTCAAGAAAGAATAGCTGCCAAAAAACCTCAAGACTTGGAGAAGAAAAATGCAAGAATTAATTAAGTAATCTTTAAGTTAAGTTGCCTAGTAACTATTAAGTAAAGAATCAGCTAAGTTTATATTATAGCCAATTTAGTGTTATTATTTCTTATTTAGTATTTACTATTCTATAGTTTGTAATTTACTATTTAAAGCTACCATTTGTAAGTGTTTAAGATAGTGAAGTTTGAATATTAAAAGCTCTAGCTTTGTTTTCAAAATAGGAGTGATTCCTTTTTCAAACTTTGGTGAGTTATATCAAAAGTCCTTTGTGTGTGTGACATCACAAATTAAGGTTACTTGAAAGTTGAGTAGTCTCTTTTATTAGCATCTGTGCTCTTACTTCTTGAAGGAGGAGTGTGTGAAGTGGTGTCCAACTTTTAAGAGGAGTTACATTGGTGGAGTCATCCACACGGAAGTACAAGTTATGACTTCTTGCTATTTCTTGGCAATCGACTTCTTCCATGCATACTTCCAAATCCGTTGCATTTCTTATCTTTATTTTTTAGAGGAGTTATTCTTCATTCATCAAGGAAGTCGTATTCCAAATTTCGTGAAGAAAGCTTCTAAATTTAGGGAGATATTGATTTCCAAAGTTAGAGTTTCCATAAAGAAGATTTGCAGCAAGTTATAGAATGTTCAGCCAACAGGTTGATCTCCGCCTTCAGCTGACCGACCTCTCTAGTTGAGGAAGATCGAATTTTTCTATTTTCTCCTTCAGCCGTTTGATCACTTTTTCGTCTTTGATTTTGCGGACAATTAATTGTGGTCGTTCTCCACCTTTGTTGATCAGCCGTTTCATCTATATTTTGCAACCTTCGGTTGTACACTTCTTCCACTTGATCAATCATTCACAGGTTAAGTTCCTTACCCCTTCCGTTGGCACATCAGTCATGATGCTAACGGGTTATGGTTCGATGATATGTTTATCATTGGTTTTAGTTACTACTTCTGTTGAGATGTTGGTCAAAGATGCATTTCATTAACTATTATTATGAATTCTTTATTAGAGACATCTGAGGTTAGATTAAAAAGATAATGAATTTAGAGATTTATTGATTGTTTTCATGCATAGATTATTTCTATGAGTTATGTTCTACATGCAATGTAATACTTGGGATTTTGGCTCACATTAAGCTTAGACTAAGGAATGATAATAGTTGTGAATTGTTTGAAATTATGGAATGATTTTATTATGGATTGTAATATCCTAGCCTTTCATGGTTCTAGGTATGGATTAATTGAGGATAATTTGAGTAAATGTGGGTTAAGGTTTAGAGAAAAGAGTTGTTCATTTGAAGGGAAGTAGAGGGTGTGGAGATTAACCACTAAAATGGTAGTGGCGAGCAGTGTGCGAGCGGTGTTGGTCCGATAAATCAATGGCCTGCATGGATGATTGACCAAGAATATTGGGTTGTGGCTGATCAGAGATGGCTGACTGTCGATCATGGCTTGTAGTATTATATATTTTCGAGATTAGCAATCGATCGGGAGATTGACCGGCTCCACTGAAATTTCAAAAGCTGTGTTTTTTAAGCGTTGTTCTGGTTGATCATGGGAAGAATTTGATCAACCGGGAATCTCATTTGTCGCCTAGAATCAACTGCGACGTAGTCTAGGATTGGATGAAATGGATGCTCTGCATCCCTCCATGTGTCCCTCCTTTACAGATGGTAGTGTAGATGAAGGGTTAGGTGAAGTATATCAGGAAGCTTCTAGGGGAAGCTTTTTAGACGGAAACTGAGAGGAGAAAGAGAAGTCTCTGAAGGGAAAAAAGCCACGAGAGAAAATATGAGAAAATAGAGAGGAAGAGATGAAGAGAGGGAGCCGAGAGTGAGAGAGAAGAGAAAAAGGGAAGTTCTTGAGAAGAAATAAAAGAGGCCAAGGGAAAAGAGAGAGAGAGAGAGAGAGAGTGAGCTCCGAAGGGTAGGAAAATAGTGGGTTGCTGTAGAGAAGAAGAAGAAGAAGGAAGAAGAAGAGAGTGAGCTTTTGAAGGAAGAACTGCTTTCTTCCTCGAGTGTGCTTCAGGTAATGCTGAATTTCCTTCTTGGTTGATGGATTTTTAGGTAAAAGTCAGGTTAAAGGTAGAAGATGAAAATGAAGGTGTTAATGTTTAATGGGCATTAGGTGGTTTTTATGCTTTGTGGTCGAGTTTGATATGTTGGTGTGTATGTTTGTTTCTTGTTGGTCATTGTTTCATGGAATCTGTGTAAAAATATGTTATGGAATTGATTCAATGTTGTAGTTACTACTCTGTAGTTGGTATGAAGGAAGTATTCATAGGTAACTGTTAGGTGATTATTACGGTTAGTTGAATATAGAATATGTTGAGCTTAAGGTTTTGTAAGTTAAAGTTGCTCTTTTATTGGTTATGGGGTTGATGAAAATAAGTGGATGAAAACTTGTAGGTTGGAATTTCTCTATTGGTTTAGTGTTTTGAATATTGAAGTTGCTCTCTGATGCTTGGTGATTAAGAACATTAGAGAAAGCTTTGTTGCCATGATATATATACCTATGAAATAGTTATTGAAAAGGATTTTGTTAACGTTGAAGGTGTGAATACTTTGGAGGATAAGCATAATTATTGAGTTGCATTGAAGACAGCCAAGTAAGTGATATTGTTTGTGTTTTGCTAAAAGACTGACATCGCAAGAGTTAGGATTTATATGCTGATTGCATGATTAGGTTGTGATCATGTCTTGAGGATGTATTGCTGCTTGTTGTTTGATATTGTGTTTATTAAAATTATGTTCTTTAAGTTAAAGATTTTGATCATGCTCTGAGGTTATATTGATGATATGCTAGAATTGTATGCCTTCATGTGCACTCACGCATCATAATTTTGAAAAGGTTACGACAATGATTTTAAGCATAGTTTTTTAAATGAAATGGAAATTTTACAGGATATGTGTGGCGTCCTTGATTGATGTCGAGATGGGCTGACCAATGGTTGGTGAGGTCATTTAAGCGTTGATGCGCATGGTCGCTAGTGCGTCTTTGATTGATGTCAGGACTGATTGTTATGCATTGATGTGTACAAATGCTAGCAAAGCTTTCAGTTGATGCTGGAGCTGCTTATACCAAAAGTTGGGTCGCTGTGCATTTATGTGCACAGTAGCTAATAGGCATTTCAATCGATGTCGAGCCTTTATCTCAAGTTGTTATGCATTGATGTGTATAGTGGTTAGCATGTCCACGATTGATGTTGGGACTAGGTGCATTGATGTGCACATAAACAGAAAAGAAACTAATATGTCAAGGAAAACAAAAACAAAAATCTGTATACAGATTTATAAAAGTTGCATGGCATGTGCATTTCATATTTTATATCGCATACTGAGCCCTAGACTCATAGTTTAAGTCTTATGATGTAGGTACATGTGAGATCGAGAAAAATGAGAAAGAATTTAATAGCGGAAAGAAAAGTTTTTAATTTATGTGAGATTTCTAAAGAAAATATCTTTTAAAAATGCCATGTTTTAAGAAAGAAAAGTCGGATCATTACATGCAATTTATTATGTTCGTTACATACATCATGTTTTATAAGAAAATAACAAAAATAGTTTTCATGCATGTGTTTTCACGTAAGAAAGATAGAGACAGAATATAAGATACATAAGGAAGAATACGAAGGGTTGAGGATAGGTTGTCCCAAAGGTTGGTCCTAGAGGGGATAAGCCCGTTAATACAGTAATGTTGGGCTTGGCCGAAGTTCACCAAGTGATTGTGTATTGAGTACGCAACACTAACAGAGGTCACGGTAAAGGGGACTGTCTCACCAAAGTTCATGAGACTTAGTGGTGTGTTTTCCATAGTCATGCCTACTCTTCTCAGGGTATAAGTTGGCTGAAGTTCACCCCTCTCCCCCATAAAGAAAACCAAAAGTTCATGTTATGTTTATGCATCTCGTACTAAGTATTAGACTCATAGTTTGAATTTTGTGATGAAGGTGATGATGAATTTATTAAAGAACATGATGATTGGAACAAAAAAAGTGGGGGTTGAGGAAGTTTAAATATTTCAATTATGTTTTTGATTAGTTAGATTTAAGTTTAAATATTTTACAAAATATTTATTTTACGATGGGTTTTACTGCTTTCAAATTTTTAAATGAAATTGTTTTTAAGTCTTCCACTATATTAATTAAAGATATGATTTTTATGAATTATGATATATTTTTTTAAAAGGTGACATGAAAAATGTAATTACCTGATTTCTCGTAACATAATTAAGTAAAGGATAATTGAAAATTTAATTGGGTGTAATTAGATTATTTAGATAATCATTGAAGATTTATTTGATGGAATTATTAGAAGTGTTTAAGTGGGATATTTATGGTAATTAAAATGTTGGATTAATTAAAAGGGAAGAGAGAGAAGAGCAGTGTGTGGCAAATTATAACAATGGTGATTTTGTGTGGATGACGTATGTCCTTTATAGAGGGACGGACATCTGTTACAGCAAATTGGACGCCCTTCATAGTGGGGCGAACTTTCTTTATGAACAGAAGATGCTGGAATGAAGAGGGGAGCGATGTCGTTTGATGGAAGGTGGACATCCCTGGTTAGTGGCGAAAGTTTTATATTGGGCGAACCACATCGTTTGGACAAAGATGGATTTCCCTTATAGGAAAACGGACTTTCCTTGCTAAAGGTGAGTGTAAGTATGATAACTAGAACGACGTCGTTCAGTGGATGAACTAGCGAAGAAAGTGACGGACGTCCATCTTAAGA
Organism: Begonia loranthoides; assembly: GCA_022433065.1. NCBI lineage: Eukaryota > Viridiplantae > Streptophyta > Magnoliopsida > Cucurbitales > Begoniaceae > Begonia > Begonia loranthoides. Next base: position 11,183,196 of record CM039481.1, on the reverse strand, counting down.
ATGACGGATGGCTAAAATGTGAAGGCGACAGAGGTCCCTCATGAGGAATGGACATCTGTTGCATCGAAGAAATTGACATATGACTAAAATGTGAAGGTGATGGAAGTCCCTCATGAGGAACAGGCGTCCATTGTAGCAAAGAAACTAACGGATGACTAAAATGTGAAGGCGATGGATGTTCCTCATGAGGGATGGATGTCTGTTGCAGTGAAGAAACTAACGGATGACTAAAATGTGAAGGCAACAGACGTCCCTCATGAGGAATGAAAGTCCATTGCAGTGAAGAAACCGACAGATGACTAAAACATGAAGGCGACGAACGTCCCTCATAAGGAATGGACATCCCTTGCAGCGAAGAAATTGACGGATGTTAAAAGTGGGATAACAGATGCTGCAAGCATAGACGTGGACGTCCCGTGCAGCGATGGAAAAGCATATCCCGTGGCAGTTGTGTTTAGGTGATTCCTCCACGTTTTTTACTTTACACATGGCAATGGATAAGAGGTGTTAGATGGGGTTTTAATGGGATAGGTAAGGTGTAGTCAGGGAGCTACAGATTAAAGGAGGGAGACAAAGAGAAAGAGACAAGGTATGGTTTAAGGACATGCATGGGTGTGGGTGTTTGTGACAGGGAATGGCGTGTCTCTCTGGAGAAAAAGAAGAAGTGAGGAGAAGAATTAATTTATAGAGAGAAAGAAAAGGAATTGAGGCAATGAGCGAAGTGCTCTCTAGAAAGTGAGAAACTGGAACCCGACAAGAAAAGAAGAAGAGAGGAACCGAGAGAAAGGAGAAGGGAAGCTGAGAAAGATAGAGTGTGAGGGACAGACTTGAGAAGAAACTGGGAAATGCCAAGTGTTCTGCAGTGCTTGGCTAAGCGAATGTAGAAGACGAAGCAGGGGGAGGAGGTGAAGCTCTTGGATTGCTCTTGGGTGTTCTCCTTGGGCGTTTTCTTGGTGTGTGAGCCTTCTTCTCTTCTTCTTTAAATTTTAGTGGAATAATATAGTGAAGGATATGAGGGATGAAGAATATGGATATTGTCGTTGGTGTGTGAAGAATGCTTCAAATACATGCTCCCTGCTTCATGATAGATTGATAAATATGCTGATGGTGTTGTTTGGTTATTGACCGTAGGGATTATTGTGCTGTTGAATGAGGTTGCGGTTTTGATGGTCACAGTAGGAATATTGTACTTCTGTGGTTTAACTTCTGCTTTGTTTGTAAGGGTTATGGATAATAAAATATATTGGGATTATCTGTTAATTGGACTTTATGCTTCTGTTGTGTACTACTTCGAATAATAAGCATGGGGACTGCTCTTTTATTGGTTCACTGTTTTTTAGAGAGACTTGGGCTCCGTTCTGTTATTTGGTTAAAGGAATTATGTGGTATTTGGATTGTGAAATCCTATTAAGTAAATGAATAAAGAATGGTGGTATCGATGATGTATAAGTTATTAAGTTGTGACTGATAGTAATTAAATGTTATTGAATTGTGAAGGTACTAAAGAGAAAAAAAGGATAACGTTTAAGTGTTAAGCGTTTAAAGGAAACGAGGTAAGTGATACGTGTGTGCTTTGGTCTTCGGGCCCTACATCGCAAGAGTAGGATATGCATGTTTTGTTGTTTATTGCTTTATGATCATGTCTACAGTTTTAAAAGCATGTCTACCGTTTTAATAGCACGTCTACAACTTTACGAGCATATCTATTTTACTGAAAGCAAGTCTATAGTATTAATAGCACGTCTACTGTTTTATGAAGCATGATCTGTGAATTGTATGTTCATTGTGTTATTAGATTCTCTTAATGATATGATAGAGGTTGCATGTGTTCACGAGCATCATGCATCACGATTTTCAAAGTCTACGAAAATGATTTTCATGCACGGTTTTGAAAAGAAAACGGAAAAAGAAAAGAAAGTACGAACGGGAAATGGAAAATCAAAAGAAAGTACAAACGAACGATTAACAAAAATAAAGAAAAGAGGTTGGTCAAGATAAGCAATGTCCAACAACCCAAGTAATAAAAGATAAACGTTCTAGTGGTCCAGATAAGCAATGCCTGACACATGAACAAAAGAAAAGAAAAGAAAAGGGGTGTCTGGTTCGGATAAGCAATGCCCAACACATAACCTGAATGTAAAAGAAAAGAAAAGAAAAGAAAAGGGGTGTGTGGTTCACATAAGCAATGCCCGACACATAACCTAAACGAAAAAGAAAAGAAAAGAAAAGTAAAGAAAAGAATATGAAAAGAGAAACAGATACAGATACGAGAACGGAAATGGAAACGAATATGGAAACGGTATGAGCACAGATACCAAAACGAAAACGAGAACAGAAATTGTAATACCCCAATAACATTTTCCCATATACATGATGTAATTAATTCTTGGATTAATTTATATATTACAGTGGGTATCGATACGTGTTAAATTATGACGTGTATTTATGGGAAAATATTATGGGATAAAAGTTTAGTATGAAAATGTGAAAAAAGCTAAATCTGATGAATTCGGACGATGGCGGATGACACAAGGACAAGGAATGTCGTCCAAAAACACATGGAACTTCGTCCCTGTGTTTTAGGACGATGCAGGATGAGGTTTTACCTCCTGATTTGTCTATAACTCAACCTTGTGGATGAATGCGGATGAGTGCGTATGCATGCGGACACGGTGATTTTGAATCTGTCCAATTTTTGGACAGTTTCAGACGCATGCAGATGCTTGATGCAGACACCTTCCTTCATCTAAATGGCAAATTCAAATGCACGCGGACGAGGCTAGAATGACTCCTCTAGTTGGAAATGTCCCAGACGTGTGAAAAATTAGAGATTAAATATTAGGGCTTCTTGTCATTTTGTTAATTAAAACATACTTAGGAGACATGGAGTCGCCTCCCCCATGCCTGGACCCTGTCGATGGACACCTCTCCCTCTCCGTTCAGAGTACGAGTGTCTCTCTCTAGGTATGGCTTTCGATTTAAGCCATTCCTCTCTGCCTTTTTAGTCCAGCTTTTCTTCCTGTGTGAGTAAGAGTCACCTGCTTGAAGAGTGCAATCTTCTAGTTTTCTTCCTACGAATGTGAGAGAGAGCTTCCCCTGTGAGAAAGAGTGAAACCTTCCTGTGAGAAATTGTGAGTCTGTAAGTTTGGGTGTTTCTGCAAGTGATAGGTGCGGGTGAATGTGAAGCTTTGTAAGCTAAAGAGTAAGCTGGGAGTTGTTGTCCGTGGGAAATTTCTTCAACAAGGGTAAGCATTGGATAGAGTCTTGGCCTAGGGAAGCCCTACCCACAAGTAGTGTGCGTGTGTTGTGCAAATTCCTTTGTTGTTAATTCCTACAATTTTCTAGAAAAATGACGAATGATTATTGCTTAGATGAACGAGTTAAGCCTGTAGGATAGAATGATGAGTTGAAGATCTTATTATGACTTGAAAAGCATTAACGAGTTAAGAGCTATGCCATTGAGTATGATTATGTTCTTTATTGTTTACTTGTTGTCTAGTTTAAATCTCTCTGTGTTAATTATAAGTTGTTATTTCCTTCATTCGATGCATATGTTGTTCTTGTCATTACTATTATTCGATGCATATATTGTTCTGCCATTACCATTGTTTAATATTTCTGTGTTAACTAGAAGTTATAGTTCCCTTAATCTGAGTATGTGTTGATAACTAGGTTAGTACTCTGTTAAACTACTTTGTTAATCGAGCATGTGTAGTTAACTAGATTAACATTTTGTAATAACATTCCATAACGATACCATGCTTTAATTTAGAATGCACGATATCAATTAATTGATTCATGTACTTAGCTAGCTAGTATCAAATTATTAATCATGTTTCCACAGTCGTATCCAATTATGAAGCATGTCCATAAGCTAATTACTAATGAGCTATTTATTAAGCATGTTTCTGTTATCTACTGTCTGAGCATGATTCCATTTAAATTACTTATTCCATGTCTACTCAATAATGTCGAACATGTCTAATTCCTTTGAGCATCTTGTAAGATTTATTGATTTAAATCTCAACATAAAAGCATGTAAATTGTTACCACATTCACTGTCGTTGTTAGAAGCATGCTGATTTGCTGTCATTATTCGTTATATGTTAGCACGTTCTCTGTCGTTATTAGGCATGCTGATTTGCTATCATGATTTGTTATATGATTTCGCTATTAGAAGCATGCTAAATTGCCATTTCTTTTATTATTGCTATTCTCTGAAATTCAATTATGCCATTCATTGTTTTAATTCGCTGCTATGATTGTTCTCTTTTAATGTATTTTTAATTAATGTCATTCATTTATATGCATTGTTCAAATATAGTTCGTTGTCTTCATTTCTGTCATTCCTTTATATGCGTTGTTCAAATATAGTTCGTTGTCTTCATTTCTGTCATTCATTTATATACGTTGTTCAATCTTAGTTAATTGTTTTAATTACTGTCTTTCAGTAATATGTACTATTCAATTATCGTTACTTTTTTTTATATGCGCTATTCAATTATTGGTATGTACTTTCCATATATGCGCTATTCAATTATGGTTATTGTTATGTCATAATTTATCAACATGCATCATGCTAAAAGAAACAAATAATGAGTGCCACCTTAGGGGTGGTACTCATATGCATTATATGAGGAAAAATGATAAAGAAAAGGATGAATGAAAGAAAAGATGATAGGGAGTTGGGGGGCGGATGGATAGTTCGGATCTAGTTTGGTAGCTAGGCTACACCCCTCTCTTGTCGGGAACGGGACTAGCTACCAACAAGAGGTTAGAAGCTGACCAAGACTATACCATCCCATATGGGTTCCTTCAATCTCTCACTCGACATACGAGTTATGAAAGAAAGAATGAAAGAACAAAAGTAAAGAAAAGACTGGTTTGGGGTGGTACCCATTCCAGAAAAAAATAAAGAGAGGCATAAAGCATACTGCAGAACCCCAACTCCTTACTGGGCCTTTAAGCTCATGTATTACTTGTGGTGTAGGTACATATACGAGACAACGATGAACAGATTGAGAAGCAGGGATGAAGGATTTGCATGCGCAGAAACTTATGGCTGGCTAGGCTAAGGAAAGTAAAGAAAGTGTTTTGTAATTAATATGTAATGTTTTGTCTAGTATTCCTTAAATGAGTTATTTATGCTTCCTCTATGTTTTGATAAATCTGCTATGTTTCTTGATTTGGCTTCCGCTACACTCATCATAACGGGTATAATGAAAGGGTTTTGACGGTCCGACTTTTTGAAAGAACTCTGATACATTGAAAAGGATTTTTCAGAGTTTACAAAAGAAAAGAAAAGTTTTAAATTTTAACGCATTTTACAAGGTTATGAAAAGTCGGGTCATGACAGAAACAGAAACGGAAATGGAAATGGAAACTGATACAGATACAGATATGGATACAAATATAGAAATAGATACGGGAACGGATACGGAAATGTGTACAATCACGGATACCGAAATGAATACATAAACAAGAATGAAAACGAAAATAGAAAGAAAGTACGTAAATGTGAAAAGATAAAAGATAAAACGAAAGAGAATGAAAAGAGAAACTGTATACGGTTTTAAAATGGCACAACATGTTCATCTAGCATATTAGGTTTTATCACTTACTGAGCGTTAGGCTCATATTTTATGACTTGCGATGTAGGTACAAACACGAGAGAAAATGACGAACAGACTACAAAATAGTGGATGAAGGATTTGCACAACTGAGTCTTGTGGCCGACTAGGCTAATGGATTAAAGAGAAAAGAGTTTTGTAAATTTAATTTAAATAGTTTATTCATTTAAATGAATCGTTTATGCTTCTGCTACGTTTTAAGAAAAAGGATTTTATAAATAAAGTCTTCCGCTGTTAATAAAGATTTAAGTAAACGAGTTTTAAGCAAAAGATGTTTTAACGATCAGGTTTTTAAGAAAAGAACTCTGATTTTAATTTAAACGGTTTCCGCTATTGTTTCATAAAAGGTAAAGAAAAAGTTTTAAATTTCATGCATTATTTTTAAAAGGCAATAAAAATCGGGTTGTTACAAAAAATGATTTTATGTCATGGGGCATTACAATTTATGTTGAGATGTTGATCAAGGATATGCCACTGTTATTATGTATTGTGTTCATGGATGCCAAATTGTCATTATGTGTCATATGTATGTGTTATGCATCATGAAAAATGTTTTTACCGAAAGAGATTTTCATGTAAGAAAGAATGAAACAAAAATAAACCTACGTAAAGAAGAATACGAAGGATTGAGGAAAGGATGTCTTGAAGGTTGGTCCTATGGGGGATAAGCCTATTAGTTTGGTAATGCAGGGGCCTATCCAAAGTTCACCAAGTCATCGCACATTGAATGCGTAATCACTAACGGAGGTCTCATAGAATTGAGATTGTCTCGCCGAAGTTCATGAGACGTAAGTGGTATGTGTCCCATAATTGTGCCTACTCTTCACGGGGTATGAGTTGTCTGAAGTTCATCACTCTCCCCTTTACGAAAGAAAGAAAGAAAGAAAAGAAAATAAATACTGAAAAATGAAAATAAATGTTTTAATGAAAATTACATCTTATGTTCATGTTATATTTATGGATCTCTTACTGAGTGGTAGACTCATAGGTGAACTTTATGATGTAGGTGATGATGATTTTACTGAGGAACCTATGGATGTGAATGGATGATAGATGCGATTGATGAAGAATTCTCATGGACAAAGCAAAAACATTATTGAAATGAAATTGACCTATGGGTAATGATTTAAGAAAAACATATTACAGAAGAAAGTTCTTTTATTTTTTTATTATGCTTTTAGTGTTTGAATTTAGGTTATGAATATTTATATTTATTTTATGGTAAGTTTTACTACGTTTGAATTTTAAATGAGATTTCTTTTAAGACTTCTGTTGTATTGTTTTAAAGGCACGATTTTGATATGATTTAAATGGATTTTTAAAAAATGCCAAGAAAAGTATTTTATGCTATAAGGCATTACAATTATGGCATCAGAGAAACCCAGGTTAGACTGCTTGACAACATAAACCTCCCCATGACAATACTTCCTCAACTATAAGTATGTTTAATTTAAGTAATAATTTTATTATTTTATTTGCTTGTATTAGGATTTTCTAAAGGATGAACTATTAGGATAATGATAGCAGCTTGATTCAAGTAGGTCAAAAGTCTTGAAAATTTATGAGGTAAATTTAATGACAAAGTTGGGGTGTAAGGATTTTGGTATAGTTGTAGGTAACAATGTAGCTGGTGTGAAAGGATGTTGATAAAAAGACTTGAGAGAATAATAATAACATTATACCATGTGACATCATACTGGAGATAAAGTAAAAAGCGTATAAGATTGAGGATATTAGGAATTAAGGAATTCTAAGATGTGTAAAGGGTAATAGATTTGTTGTTACCAAAAGTTGTCCACGAAATTTTGTTTTGGACTTACTACATAACATCATATAAGAAAGCCACATCATAAGAGAAAAGTAAAGATTTAGGATTTGGAGCACCTCTAAAAGATATCAACTATTGGATTACTTAAATCCAACAAGTTGTGTTAGTGGATATATTAATTTAATACTTTGAAAGACTAGTAGGAGGATATAAGTTACCGAGTATCAAAGGATGCATCAAAGATTATTAATTTGAAGACTTTGGAATGTAGAGACGTGTGCAAGGAAAAGGATTTGATATTTTTTGAGGATTGTTTTAAATTTTTAGGGTGAACATGGATTCATAGCTAACCACACCATGATTAAAAATAATAATCTTAATATTTCTACATATTATATTCCTAGGTACTTGTAGAAAGACTTATGAATGTTAAGCCCCCCTTAGCCATATTAGAAGACAAAATGTTATACATAACAAAAATAAGTATATGAGAATTTAACATACTTTTAACATGTTGAAGGTATATGATCAATTAATTCTAGGCGGATGAAGTTGGAAGTTGAGGGAAAAGATAGTGTAAAATTTTTTAAAAGATTTTGCCATTCAAAGGAATCATAAAATTGGTAGAAATTAGGGAAAACATAGTTCAAGAATTATTGGAATTTGCTCTATTGAACAGGAAAGGGGGCAAAACTTAGTTCAAGAATTATTGGACTTTTCTCTATTGAAGAGGAAATAGGAATAGTGACGTATAAGCTTCGTCTACTTTTTGGTTAAGGAAGTGGATTCATGATAATTTTTTTGTAAGGATGCAAGAAGCTATCGAATTTGGCCCAACATTGAGTTATGAAAAAAAATTAATTTAGATTTTGAATTTTAAGATCAAGGGACTTAGGCATAAACAAATCCTATTGGTAAAAGTTTTATGACAAAATAACACAATAGAAGAGGAGATATGAAAAATATGACAAGAAATAGAAAATATATATAGGGTAAATGACAAATCAACCATCGTGGTTTGAGGTCAATGACAAGTCAACCACTGTGGTATTTTTTTTAACAATTTAACCACTCACGTATGTTAAAATGACAAATCCAACATCACGTAAACGTTTACCGTTAAAAAGTGGGGTGCCAACGTTCGAACGCCGGAACGCCCAACTCCAGCGTTCTGAATTCAGAACGCCCAACACCGGGCATTCTGAAGAATTCAGAAGGCGAAATTGCGGTGTCTGGTGAGAAGATTAAAACCAAATAACTCCATCACTTACAATCACTGTAAGTACTAAGTGGCACGTCTCTCTCTCTCTAAGAACGTCGCAAAGCTAAGAAGAGCAAGTTGTCTTGTAGCGAAGGCAGAACATTAAATTGAAAGATATAATCAGATATATCCATTTTCAATATCCATCATCGTATCTGCACCTTAAAATTTTGATAAGTTACAAATTACACAAAATGCTGGCAAATAAAAAAAATGGTTGGCCTTTGTTATTTTGTCCCTCTCATAGTTACGCTCACAGCAAGGAGAGTAGAGAGAGAAGGGAGAGGAGTGAGAGAGAACAGAGACGAAGAAGACGAAGAAAAGGCCGCAATTTTTACACGAGGCACCACATTTTTACACAGTGTCACCGCGTTTTTACGGAGGCACCGCGTTTTTACGCGGTGTCCGGGCAAACACGCATCCAGGCAAAAAGGCCTGGACACCACGGCGTCTCTGGAGCTCTCTATTTGTCATGCATGGCATTCTCGATCAATTGTGTTTCATAGTTACTTCTAATTCATTATATATATGTTTTACGAATGCAATGTTTTTATTGGGTTTTTGACCTCTGCACCTTCAAACTAGCATAACTTTTGCTACGGATGTCAGAATTGGGCGCAGAAGGTATCAAATCGAAGCTCTCTCAGAGCTCTATAATCAACATGGGAACAAACCCTATGAACGCCTTTCTCAGCGCCAAAATCAATCGTTTAAGCCCTCAAATTTGTGATCAAACATTTGCTTAGTCTGGAAAAATGTTTGATCGCAAATTTGAGGGCTTAAACGATTGCTTTTGGGACTCAGAAAGGCGGTCATGGGGTCTACCCCATGATGATTATAGAGCTCTGAGAGAGCTTCGATTTGATACCTTCTACGCCCAATTCCGATATCCGTAGCAAAAGTTATGCTAGTTTGAAGGTGCAGAGGTCAAAAAACTAATAAAAACATTGCATTCGTAAATTGTTTTTCCAGGCACCGCGTTTAATAGCAAAAACGTGGTGACACCGCGCAAAAATGAGGTGACACCACGAAAAAATGCGGTGACACCGCGTAAAAATGCGGTGACACTGCGTAAAAACGCAGTGCCTTGCATAAAAACGCGGTGACACCGCCTAAAAACGTGGTGCCTCGCGTAAAAACGCGGTGACACCGCCTAAAAACGCGGTGCCTCACGTAAAAACGCGGTGACACCGCATTTTGAACTTGTTAACGAAGAACGAAAAATGTAACTGCGATGTTTGCTTTGTTATTTTACCATACGTCAGTGGTTAATTTGTTAAAAAAATACCTTAGTGGTTGACTTGTCATTGACCGCAAACCACGATGGTTGATTTGTCATTTACCCATATATATATATATATATATATATATATATATATATATATATATATATATA
>CM039481.1:10916414-11173133 GCA_022433065.1 Begonia loranthoides | reverse complement strand
TAGTGGTTGACTTGTCATTGACCGCAAACCACGATGGTTGATTTGTCATTTACCCATATATATATATATATATATATATATATATATATATATATATATATATATATATATATATATATAGTGTTGTTATGTGAGACAAATTTTGAGGATAAAATTTAATTTAACGGGGGAGAAATGTAACACCCAAAAAAATTGTACGAATAATTTTATATGTAGTGTGACATTTTAAAATTTAAGTGGAATAATTATTGTCATATTTGAAGAATTATACTGAATGATTAAATTTGGAATTTATTAAGTAAGTTCAGTATTAGGAAAGTTGGATTGAAAGATTTAATTTTAATAAAATATAAGATTTATTAAGCAAATTATGGAATTAAAAAATGAGGTACGGAAGGAAATTTAAAAAAAAAAATAAGGTACAATGTATGTGGAAGAATTATTGATTAAGTAAGGAAAGCTGGGCGTGAAAGAAGTAAGAAAGTTGGCGTGGAAAATGTTCGCTAGAGGATTGTATTTTAATAATGAAAAAAAAAAGATTTATTTAGTAAATTAAAAAATTAGGAAAGAATAATATGAAAAGTGTTGGCGTAAAGGTGTCTATGGATTGAAATTGGTTCACGGAAGCATTCGTGTTCATGGAAGGGAACTATTCATAAAGGAATTGTATGTAATATCCCTAATTTTTGTTGTGCTAAGCATATGATTGAAGTAATAATTCTGGATATTTTAAACTAAAATGGACGACTAATGCGTGATCAAGAGAAAATATAATTTAATAAAGTAAATTATGATACCCCATGTTATATTAATATTAAGTTTAGGAGGGCGATTAAGGATTTATTGGAATTGACTTGGATAAATTAAGATATTGATCAAGTGAAACAAGTTTGGATAAAGTGAACCATAATACCTGGATTATTTAGCTTAGGGGAAGGATTAAGGTCATTGGAAAATTGTTTGGTGATATTGAAATTAGAATTGGATTAGTGAATTATAGTCAGTGAAATTGGAGGCGACGGATCAAAGCTTTTGTTTAAGGTATTAATAAGAGAAAATACATTTGGATATATTTGGATATAGTAAGTTGTTAATATTTATGGATATATTGGATAGAGTAATGTGGAGGAATTTTGCATAATATCTCTTTAAGTATAAGAGGATAAATTCAAGGATCGTTTGGATAATTCAAGTGTCGGTCAAGGGAAAATATATTTGGAAAATAGTGAATTACAGTACCCGAGTTGTTGAGAATAATAAGGATGTTAACATTTAAGAGTATATTGAATTTAGTATTGGTTTTGGAAGTGTTGGTTTTTAGGTTCCCTCGCACGGCAGAATTATCGATGTTTATAACAACGGTAGCGTGCGTAACCTATATATCATGAAAAATAATTTTAACATGAACATAAAATGGATCATTGTTGTAATATATTAATAATAATATATATGTAAAAAGCTTTATTTAGATCTAATCTAAATGATTAAAAAATTGTATCTTTGAAGCTTACTTCACACGGGTACAAAATCAACCTTCGATCTTCTCTATCAATTCTCTTCACCTCGAATAACCACGTGTGGACGTGATGAACGTAGCAATATCTCACTCAATTTATGATAGATCGTATTCCCAACACATGAAACGATCTGTTTGGATTTAGAGAACGCTTCTCCAAAGCTAACACGAAAGACACACAAATTTTGCTCACAAAATGGATTATTCAATTTCAAAGGTTTTCAACCACTCATGCTAATAAGGTTGGATCTCTATTTATAGTGGAACAATTTCATAATGGTCATTATGACATTTAGAGAAAACCACTATAAATATTAATATCTCATTTAAGTTAGTATACATTTATAACAAAAATGTTATGGAAATCAAAAGGTCTTATCACCACAGCTCAACATTTGGCACTATGACATTAACTCAAATTTGACAAAATCTATTTTAAAAACTATTTTCAAAAGTTACTTTATGTTTGTTAATTAATTGAATAATCAATCATTCAATTATTTCGTTTAATGAAATATAACAAATATATTAACTATGACAACTTTTGTCATTTTGTCTTAATTAATTAAATAATCAATAATTCAATTATTTCATCTAATGAAAAATAATAAACTTATTATTGAGTGTATTAAATAATTAATTCATAATTAATTATTTAATCTTCTTTATTCATTTTTTTATTATTCGAATAATGATAGAAGGTGATGAAGGGACCGATGAACCTATAGTTTCAAGCTCCAATAATATTTTGTTAATTAATATAAACTCTTTATATTAATTAACATAATTATTAAAGATAAAGTAATTCTACTAAATACATAGAGTTGCACTCTAAAAAACTGTAGAGTATATTTACTCAAATTAATGTCTATTGATATAGTCATTACATATGTATTAACCCTCTATTTAGATTCGCAATAGAGATAGGTTTATAATCCGTTAATCTCTCATATTGCATCTTTATCCTTGACTACCATTAGTTCTTGATTGAATAATCAATTCCAAATGATTATGAATTTGCGCGTTAATTATTCGATCCTTGAACAAACAAACAAGGGAATCTATAAAAATAGATTTCATTGTATCAATAGTAACATTCACAGCTATTCATTTTAATTTACTCCCAATATGTAAGGTGTACGAATCGTAACTCATACAAAACTTTACTGAGTAAATCAAATAATTAATTAAAATAAAATAAGAGTTTGTTAAATACAATGAATTAAGATAATGCATATATGACCATCATTATGATAAAATTAATTGTTCTATATTTAACGAAAATTATCAGAACAATATAATTGTATTTGGTCAAGTCCTATATAATAATATTATATAAAACATATTTATCTTATGTCACTACAACTATAGTCGGGATATGACTATATATTCTTAATGAGATAAATTATGTTTATAACTATGAACTATTTGAAGATTCTATACTTCAAATATAAGTCATGGACATATTTTAGTTATTACTCTTTATATTTTATTCCATATATATATATATATATATATATATATATATATATGTTCATATAAAGTTAGCATAAATAACCAAAGAATTTTCTATGAATTTTATAAAACATAATCTAAAATGTTAACATAATATCAATCAATATAAATTTATTCATATATTACAAAATTATTCTATTACATTTGCTTATTGGACACATTACTCCCAACAGGAAGTAAGGCTTGTTTATGTGATACAAGAATAAATTAGAGATTTAGTAGATGATAGTTAGAGTTAAGGGAAGTAATATTAGAAGTAGTTAGTAATAAGGTTATATATATATATATATATATATATATATATATATATATATATATATGAATATATATACATATATATTGATTTAAAATGGGAGATGATCGAAGGAATGTTGTGGTTGATCACCCATGGATTACCGGTCAACCGGTAAATTGTAAGAAAGAGTTAGTGGTTGATCGAATGATTTTGGCGGTCGATCGTGGTCAAGGAATCGATCCACTAGCAATCTAGAAAGTCGCCCGAAATGGAAATGCCATCGCCTAGAAGCTTCTAGGTTGACGTTTAACGTGTCTGGACAATGAGGCGTCTATCCCTCGTTTCTTTTCACCTTCAGGGATGCTAAAGAGTCGATTGTTGTAGCCTATAAATAGTGGTGAGGGTTGCGAGGATATCACAGAAGAAAATTGTGGGGAAACTCTATAGAAAGTTTGAGAGAAGTTGTGCTGCTGTGTTCTGTGATTTTGTGTGAGAAGCAGTGAAAGGATCTGGAGAGAGGGTGAAAGCCGTGAGGGTTCTTGTGAATGAGAGGGTGAGGCAATCAAGGAAACCGAGAGAGAGCGATGTTGTGCAAGTAGTGAGAGACGAGGAGAAGTGGATCTGTGAGTTGTTGGCTTGTTGAGGAAGAAGTTGTTCCTAAGAATTATATTATTTTGGATGGTTGAAAACTAGGAGTGAGACTCTGGGAATCGTAGAAAGCCATGAAGTTCTGAAGGTTTTGAGAAGAAACTTTAAGTGCTAACTCTTTAAAGCTAAGGAGTTTAGGTAAGTGGTACTACATGTGTTTTGTCTGAAAGGGCCTGCATCATGGGAATTAGGGTTTGTTTGATGCTTGTGTTTACTTGATGTATTATTGATTGTTTTGTGTGAATTGTATGTTTATTACACCTAAGTTCAGTTCCTTAGTTAACAATAGATCATGTTTTAAAGATACAGTAGATAGATATGTTAGATAGGATTGTATGTTTGCGGCAACGTTAAGACTTTGAAATCCAAAAGTATATGAAAATTGAATAAACGTAATTCAACCTAAAGTACACGAAAAGGAATAACATAAATAGGTATTTATAGATGTGGGTTCTTAAGTTGGTCACTTAGGTGTGTGCCACAGGATGGCCGCCATGTGCATAAACCGCTCTACCTTGTCAAGTTGACATCTCTAACACTTGTATAGATAACTGGAATTAAATGAAAATGGAACAGTAACATAATTAAATGGAATAAACATAAATAACTATTTTTTTGGCTCGGTTGGTTACACTCGGCACATAAACCAAAGATAAGTAAATAGTTGTTTGTGTGGTCCTGTTGGTTACGCCCAGCACAGAAACAAAAGAAATCATAATAAAATGCAAAAACAACTAATATGTAAATGAAAACAAAAATGGAAAATAGAAAACTTTGTACAGTTACTTGTGTGCTTCATGTTTTATATTTATACCGCTTACTAAGCTTTATACTAATAGTTATGTCCTGTAATGTAGGTAAAGAGCCAATGATTCAATAAAGCTCATTGAGGACGCAGCTAATGGGGTGTTGTAAAGTTGAGCTGTTTGTGTTGTTGGCGAGGTTGCCCTTGTGGGTTATGGCTCAAGGAAATGGAACAAGCGTAATTAAATATTTTAAGAGTTTTCAAGTGTTATTGGCTTTAAATTGTTTTAAGTAAATGTTTAAGAGATGTTTGTTTAAATAGCTTTTAAACTGCTAGTTTATGGTATTTAAATGTAAAAAACATCTGCATTTTATTTACTTTAAGTTTTATATAGTTAAGACTTCCACTGTTTATTACTCTGGTTTTCCCTCACAAGTGTTTTTAAAAGAAAGAAAATTTTTATATCGAAAAAGGTTACGGGATGTTACAAATGGTATCAGAGCATAACCGGGTCAAAATCATTTCTGTAGACTACCAACAGTGTAAAACTCAACGCTGGGATGCTTCATCAACTGTAAGTATCAAGTATAGTATTTGATTAAGGATAGTGTTTTATTTATAGAATTAATTTCCAGACAAATATAATGGTGAGTGGAAGAAGAGAGTGTGCCCGTAACAATAATACTGTAAGGGATGAACCTCCTGGTCTGGGAAATGATGTACTTGCTAATTTAGAAAATAACAGACCTACCAATAATGTTAGAGCAAATAATGTACCAGTTAATCCAGACAATGATGGGCCTGCTAATAACGTTGGAAGGGATATATTTGCTTGTTGGGAAAATAATGATAGACTTGTTGATCGAGAAATTAATGGACCTACCGAACAAGGAGTTGAGGAGAATCAGGTTGTGCAAGGGGACACAATAAGTCACTTGACATGCATGGTAGAGCGTTAGTTCTACTATATTAAATGTCTTATGGAAAGGGAGGAGAATGGAAATCCTTGCCCATGGGTGTCACGAGAAGAAGTCGGATGGAAAAAGTATAGATGATTAAAGCCACCAAACTTTGATGGGAAGGTATCGGATTCAACCCTGGCTGAAGAATGAGTTAGATCCCTTGAGGACATGTTCAAGTTTGCGAGGATAGATGAAGTTGAGAAGGTTCTATGAGCTGCTTACATTTTGGTTCATGATGCAAGGTTTTGGTGGGACAATGTTAAGTCAACTCAGGACATAAGATAAATGAATTGGACACAATTTAAGGAGATTTTCTTCAATAAATATTTCAACTGAATGGTCAGGACTCAGAAGTTGGTCGAGTTTGTGAATCTCTACCAAGTTGCTGAGTACATAAGGAAGTTCGAGGCACTATCTCGATCTGCTACTCACCTAGTGGCTACCAACGATCTTAAGGTGTACCAGTTCGTCCAAGGACTAAAGGTTGAGATATACCGGGGAATAAAGGTATATGGTACTGAAGATGTGCCATACTCTAGGATAGTAACAAAAGCTTTGGAGATTGAGAATGCTAAGATGCAAGTTATTAAACAGAGAGAAATGGACCAGAAGCTAAAGAAAAATAGTAAAAAAAAAACACAAGTGGATGGGCAGATAATTGAAAAAGGAGCAAAGTGGACATTCGACAATGGGATCAGTCTGCAAATCATAAGCATGCACGAAACAAGATAGATGCAACTTTGGTTAGGAATTTTCAAGTTGAACCATGTCCTAAGTGTTATAAGAAGCATTATGGTGAGTGTAGCGTTGATACTGGACAGTGTTTTAAGTGTGGGAAGCAACATTTGGTTAGGAACTGTCCATTATTAGTCAAGGAACAAAGAATGGTAGCACTGCGGGTATTTTCATTGTATGGAGTTTAAGAAGATGAACCGTCTACATCTAGGCCTGGTATTGTGCAATTCAATAAAATTTAAAATTTTGTTTTATATGATTACTTGGTACTTGTCTGGATATATATGTTAGGTATAGATGACAATAATAGGAAAGGATACAAGTAAAATACGTTTTAGACAAGAATAAATACCTTTAGAATAGACAAATTTTGAGGTCAAAATTTATATAATGAGGGAGGAATGTAATATCCCGAATTTTTGTTATGCTAAGCATATGATTTAAGTAATAATTCTGGGGTATTTTAAGCTAAAATGGACGACTAAGGCATGATTAAGAGAGAATATAATTCGATAAAGGGAATTATGATACCCTGTGTTATATTAATATTAAATTTAGGAGGACGATTAAGGATTTATTGAAATTGACTTGGAAAAATTAAGATATGGTCAAGTGAAACATGTTTGGATAAAGTGAACCATGATACTCGGATTATTTAGCTTAGGGGAAGGATTAAGGTTATTAGAGAATTGTTTGGTGATATTGAAATTAGAATGAGATTAGTGAATTATAGTCAGTGAAATTAGAGGTGACGAATAAGAGCGTTTGTTTAAGGTATTAATAAGAGAAAATATATTTGGATATAGTAAGGTTGAAAGGTTATGAATAATAAGGTTGTTAATATTTATAGACATATTGGGTAGAATAATGTGAAGGAGGAATTTTGCATAATATCCCTTTAAGTATAAGAGGATAAATTTAAGGATAGTTTGCATAATTCAAGTGTTAGTCAAGAGAAAATGTATTTAGAAAATAGTGAATTACAGTACCCGAGTTGTTGAGGATAATAAGGTTGTTAACATTTAAGAGTATATTGACTTTAGTATTGGTTTCGGAAGTAGGGCTTGTTTATGTGATACAAGAATAAATTGGAGATTTAGTAGATAATAGTTAGAGTTAAGGAAAGTAAAATTAGAAGTAGTTAGTAATAAGGTTATATAAATATAAATATAAATATATATATATATATATATTAATGAGGATATATATATAGATGAATATATATACATATATATTGATTTAGACTGGCGGATGATCGAAGGAATGTGGTGGTTGATCGCCCATGGATTACTAGTCGATCGGTAAATTGCAAGAAAGAGTTAGGGGTTGATCGAATGAATTTGGCAGTCGATCGTGGTCAAGGAATCGATCGACCGGCGATCCAGAAAGTCGCCAGAAATGGAAACTCCATTCCCTGGAAGCTTCTAAATTGACATTTAACGCATCTAGATGATGAAGCGTCTATCCCTCTTGTCTCTTCACCTTCATGGACAAACTGGTAAATAGTTGGTTACACCTAGCACAGAAACCAAAGATAAGTAAATAGTTGTTTGTGTGGTCCGGTTGGTTATGCCCGGCACAGAAATAGAAGAAATCACAATAAAAGTAAAAAACAACTAATATGTAAATGAAAACGAAATGGAAAATAGAAAACTTCGTACAGTTACTTGTGTGTTTCATGTTTTATTTTTATACCGCTTACTGAGCTTTATGCTCATAGTTAAGTCCTGTGATGTAGGTAAGGAGCCAATGATTGAATAAAGCTCGTTGAGGACACAGCTGATGGGGTGTTACTGGGTTGAGCGGTTTGTGTTGTTGGCGATGTTGACCTTGTGGGTTATGGCTTACAAAAATGGAATAAGAGTAAATAAATGTTTTAAGAGTTTTCAAGTGTTATTGGCTTTAAACTGTTTTACATAAATGTTTTAGGGATGTTTGTTTAAATATCTTTTAAACTGTTGGTTTGTGTTATTTAAATGAAAAAACTTCCGCATTTTGTTTACTCTAAGTTTTATGTGGTTAAGATGTTAGCTATTTGTTACTCTGGTTTTCCCTCACAAGTATTTTTAAAAGAAATAAAATTTTTATATGGAGAAAGGTTACGGGATGTTACATTGTATACATGGCAAATAGCTATTGGCAGACAAGGTAAAATATTGGTATCCGTGGAAGTGTTAGGATCCACAGAAGTGTGCATGTCCACATAAAGGAATGTGTTTGCAAAAGGGATGAAGTTGTATTATAAAGACAGTGTGCCGTAATGAACAGTGAAGTTTGGAAAGGAATGCGTTCATGGAAAGGAATGTGTCTACGGAAGGGGATGTGTCCGCAGAATAGATGATGTCATATTATGATAAGGAATGTATCTAGAGAAGGGAGTGCATCTGCAGTAGATAAGTAAAGAAAAGAAAACGTAGTCATTTTGGTTGAGTATCTACTGATGATAAGGATCTATGGAAAGAAATGGGTCTACGACAGATAAATAAGGTACAAAACATCATCGTTTGGATCTAAGAATCCACAAAGAATAGTGAATATCGCGGAAACGTTTGTGTCAACGGAAGTGTTGGTGTTCGAGGGATAGATATCCGCAAAATAATAAGCGTACATGGTAGATAGCGATTGGGGAATAAGTTACGAGGGATCCATGGGATTAAGTATCTAAGGAAATGTTGGCATCTACAAAAGCTTTAGTGACTGTGGAAGTATTAGTGTCCACGGAAGTAAGAGAAAAATGTATCCATGGCAGATTGTTATTGGAAGAAAAGAGCAAGCAAATTTTCGCAGTGGAAGCTCGTGCTTCCACTGTAACTACAGACAGATTAAAAACATGATTTTCACATAATTCACGAGCTACGATTTGATTCTTGAGCTAATAAGGAAATGATAATATTAAGAAGCATTTCCACGAGATTTTCTTTCGTGGGATTTTTAGATTAGCAGTTTATAAATATGAAGGATTGGGGTAAAACCCTAATCACCCTTAAGCCGAGAAGCTTGGTCGATACTCTCTCAAGCTTTATGAAAGTAGGTATTTTACGGTTAGGACTTTGTATTTTAGATGGGCGATGATCATGAATGTTGAAATAGTAGGAGTTATTTTAAGACTATGAAATAGAGTGTAAAAGTTTCACATTTTCTTTACTATTAACCTGATTCTTTTTCTTTCTAATTTTAAGGGAAGTAATCGGTTGAAGCAAAGGTTGGATACTATAAACTTCACTAAGAGCTTCAGGTAAGTGATATGTGCATGTGTTTGACATTTGACCTACATCACAAAGTGATTGGGTAAGGTAGTGTTATGATAATATTCTACTGTTATACTTACGGGCTGTTGATTGAGGATATAATTATTGTTTGTTGTTTATTTTTTATATTCAAACGTGAATTGAGGATATGTTTATTGTTTGCTGCATATGTTTACTGTTATGATGTAGAACTGTTAATCGAGGATATGTTTACTTTTTGTTGGTTACTGTTTATGTTGAGACGTTGATTGAGGGTATGTTATTATCATTATGTATTATGTTCATGCATGTCAAACTGCCATTATGTGTCACGTGTATGTTTCTTGCATCATGAAAAATATTTTTCTCGAAAGAGATTTTCATGCTTATGCTTTCATGCAAGAAACAATGAAACAAAAATGAACATATGTAAAAAAGAATATGAAGGGTTGAGGAAAGATTTTCCCAAAGGTTGGACCAAGGCCTTCCTTTTTAAAACATTTATTTTCAAAAACAATAAAACATAATAATAGTTATTACCAATTCTTCTCTATATAGAATATACATTTTTTCTAGTGTAAAACAAAACCTTTTTTCATCAATCAATAGTTCCCACTTCATTTAGCCAGCACAATCTCACTGTCAAATCCTTCATCAACTACTTCTCTCCTTGATAGCATGCATACCTACATCATGAGATAAACCGTGAGCCTAACACTCAGCAAGGAATAGAATGAAATATGATGTATGCTCATGTCTGATTATGTCATAAAAGAATCCACTCTCTTTGTTCTTTAATCATAGTCTCATATAAATTTGAGACATTAGAGATATTTCCCACAAGGAGTATAGTCATTGGTCAAAATCTAACCTTGGGCTAGAATCGGCTATCCATCCCTACGAGGGATGGATGCTTCCCGTAGCTCTCCTAAGTAGACCCAAGATTACCTCCCCAACCTCCAATTCCCTTTACATTCATTTAATCAAGTTCTTATCCCATGCAATGCATGTTCCAACTTGTCTATACTCATGATGCATGTCAAACAATGTTTTAATCTCGACAATATATCAAGGCTATAACAAGCAAGTAACACATTCAATTCAACCAATTAATGAACATGGAACTACCGAGAGTATTTGCATTTAATCCACTATATTCAACAGAAGAAACATGCTCACTTATAAAACAGAGCAGAGAATCATTTAATTATGCATTACATTATTAACTCGATAGAGAACAACAGCAAAACAGGGAACCAGTGTATAACAGAGTAATTTTTCATTCACAATAAAACAAAGAACACATCAAAACAGAGGACATCAGTAGAGTAAGGAACAAGTGTATAGCAGGGTGAACATTCTTAATTATCTAAGTATCGCCAGAACCAACCAGGAAATCCATAAGGAAAAACATCACAAGGAACAACATTGCTTTATTAAGAGCCTTAATAGATTAGTCTTTCTCCAATTACACAAGCTATTATCTACATCTTCCAATTTCGATCAACCAATTAAACAACTCAGCAATAACTCACAAAGTACTGTCATAATATCCAGTATATTAAAAGTAAACACAACAATTCCTAATCCCATGATGTAGGCCTCCACTGGCAACACATATGCACTATTCCTTACCATTTTCACAGTCTCACCACCGGAGGTTCCTTCCTCATAGAATGTAATACCCAGAATTTCTGGGTCACATTAAGCTTAGACTAAGGATGGAATAATCATGAATTATATTAGAAATTATGGAGTGATTTTATTATGGAAAATTAATTTAGGAAACGGAACCGAAGAATTTAAATTGGACCGACAATCATCGTTAAGTGATATTTGGAATAAGTCAGAAATTGAAAGTGCGTAGATTAATATATGATGTATATATATATATATATATATATATTAATTGAATAAATGAAGTTAAAATAAAATGAAAGAATGAAATTAAAATAAAGGAGAATTGAAGTAAAAAGAGGGGAAAGAAAATTAGAAGGCCCGCAGCCGATTTTAATTAAAAGAGCAGAAGGAATTGCTGAAGGAAAAGAAAAAGCTAAGAGGGACTTGGGCCAAAGAGAAAGGGGAGTGGCAACCTCCCCATTGTGCTATCTTCTCCGCGAAGCGGGTGCGACGATTGGTTCTGCATCGCTGGGCATGGGCGAGTGAAGTCGTCGGCATGCGGCTAGCTGAACTGCGGGGCTAAGGCTCGGAACAATGGAAACCATAGGGGCGAGCAAAACCGTGTGCTTGCGGGTTGCGATGTTCACAGCGCCTAACCGAGGTGAATGGGTTGGCGAGGCTTGAGGGGATTGTGAAGCGGACGGCAGGGGCGATGTCTTCTCCAGCGCCAGTGTGAAGTAAAGTTCTTGTGTTTTGGTTTCTCAACCTCCATTGCCGAGCAGTATTATTGTGGATGCTTGAGTTTTATACCATGTTTATTCTGTGGCAATTTGGAATACACTGTTGGATGGTTAGAGTTGGAAGTTTAATTCTACTGGTTTAAGTTTATGTTGGTTATTATCAAGTGGAGTATGTTGTTGTGGCTAAATTGAATTATTGAAGAAAGTGGTCGTTGGAGGTGTTGAGGTCTCAGTTGCATTGGTTGTAATGGGTTTTTATTGTTGGGTAATATTGAACCTATTTTGTTGAGAATAATGTTTTAATGAGGGTGATGACTTGTTTAAGTAATGGTATGGGGATAATAAGTCTTGAGGTGTTGAACATGTGACATGTTGATAGATGATTAGCTTTTAGAGAATATTGTTCTGCATATTAGTTAGAGAATTATTATTCATAATTTCTTATTTTTAATTATGAATAGGCATCAAGAAGGGGAAGAAAGTGTTAAACGCTTTAAGGACGCAAGGTAAATGATATTGTGTGCTTTGGTTTTCGGACCCTACATCGCAAGAATTAGGGTTGTATGCTGACTGTTTCTTAGAAATAGGTTCCTTTATGTTATAGATGTAATACGATAAAGTTATGCGTTGATAGATTATAAGATTTGATAGAAATTATGTTTCAAGGATTGTATAGATGCTTGTTGCATGTTTATTAGAGATAGGTTCTTTTAATGATATGTTTAATATATTAGTATGTTTAAAGGTTATAGTAATGATATGATAGACACTGTATGTATTCATAAGCATCATGGTTTTCTTAAAACAATACGAAAATGGTTTTAGAAATGAACAGATAAGAAACGAATTAAATGAAATAAAAGTAAAAGAGATGATATGAGACGTTGAAGATTGGAGGGTTTAGTGACGGTGATGTTTAGGAGCACCACAAGATGATGTATCTCATCTCTGTCAGAATTGAGTGATGGTTCTGCTCAGGGTCGTCGATTCGGTGTCTGGGAGAACTACGAGATGAGGTATCTCAATTTCTGTCAGGATGGGTGATGGTTCTACCCAGGCTAGATCCCTAGGATGTATCTATTCTCTTCCAATGATATCTCCAATGTTCTAGACTATAGTGAGACTGTAAATGTAAATAGGCATGTGGGGGCTTGGGAGGATTGGTGAAGGTTCTTAGTGGTGACACCAGATGATATATCTCCTCATCAGAGTGACGGTTAAGCCACAAGAACCAGATGATGTATCCTAACTCCTGTACTAGAAATCTCCACCGCTCGAATTGCAAAGACTGGTGACAGTCATGGTGACACCCAATGATGTATCTCCTCATCGGAGTGATGGTTAAGCCATGGACCAGATGATGTATCATTTCTCTGGTAACGTAAAGAAAATGACAGAAAGAATAGGTTCCTCTCCAAAAATAAAAACATAAAACGAAAATGGATTTTAAAAGTTGCATGCCATGTGCATTGTATAGTTTTATGTTATATCACTTACTGAGTATTAGACTTATAGTTTGAGTCTTGTGATGTAGGTATATGATCGTGATCAGGATGATGAACAAGTTAAAAAGCAGTTGATGAAAGATTTGCACGCGCGGATCTTATGGCTGACTAGGCTAAAGGCATTTAAAGGAAAAATGATTGTAAAAGGTTTATGTATTGTATTTTAAATAATGTGTTTTATGCTTTCACTACATTTTATAAAATGTTTTAAGGAAAAGGATTTTTCTAACGAAAAATCTTCCACTGTTTTTATAAAAGAAAAGGAAAGTTTTAAATTTTACATGTTTTTAAATGTAAGAAAACTGGGTCGTTACACATAATGCACTGTAGCCCTTAACAGGGAAAGTAGCTTACAGCTTGAAGCTCCTTTCCACAACTTCCTTTCTCCTCTTTGTTTCCCTCTTCCTCTCTTTTCTCTTTTCCTT
This sequence comes from Begonia loranthoides, assembly GCA_022433065.1. Lineage (NCBI taxonomy): Eukaryota > Viridiplantae > Streptophyta > Magnoliopsida > Cucurbitales > Begoniaceae > Begonia > Begonia loranthoides. Next base: position 11,159,260 of record CM039481.1, on the reverse strand, counting down.
CTCTTGGTTTCTTTCAAACTCTCCCTCAGCTTCTCTCTGTTTCTCCTTCAGCTCACTCTTTTTCTCCAAAGAGTTCACACTCACAGACTTTGCCTCTCCTTTCTATCTCCCAGAGTCTTCCACTATACGCTTCACATATCTCCAAACATTTCACCTAAGGCCTCATCGATAATGCCATCTGTAAAGGAAGACACACGGAGAATTCTCAGAGAACATAACCTCGAGATTCACATTTTTCTTCGAGGCTGGATGATAAGCTTTACAAGCCATGATCGACCAGAGCAATGCTTTTAAAACACCATTTCTGCAAATTTTAGTGGAGTCGGTCCATCGACAATCGACCGCTAATCCTAACGATTAGTTGCAACTCAACTCTCCCAGTCGATCACTCGAATGACCACCCTGTCGTAATTCCCAATTCTCCAAAATTCCTGGTTGATCAATCGATCGACTAGAACAATGTTGCAAAAGTTTTTCATAGAAACTATCATTTTTGCGGTTGACCCTATGATCGATCATTTCCTTCATCGCTCGAATTTGCATCGAATCTTCCATTTTCATGGTTTATCACTTGATCGACCGATTCCTTTGTTACAACTCTTCGCAAATGCTACTGCCATTTTTGTGGTCAACCTTGTGGTCGACCGTTTCCTTCATGTTTCACCACTAAATCTCTTTGCCACGCATAACTGGTTGATCGATTCCACATTACCATTCTACATAAATGCCACTGCCATTTTTAGACACTCAACACTATACCAATTTAACAATCTCCTTCCCTCCTTTAACAACTCTTTAAACCATAAACCACCATACCTTATTTAATCACTTAACATACTCTAATTTTTCACCAATATTAACTCCATAGTTCTAGGCCTATGATGACCCAAAATTTGGGTATTACATTTATTAATAAAATCGTTCCATAACTCCAATAATTCACAATTATTATCATTCTTAGACTAAGCTTAAGGTGACCCAAAAAATTTAGGTATTACAGGGTAAGCCTATTAGTCTAGTAATGTAGGGGCCTTATCGAAGTTTACTAGGTCATCGTGCATTGAGTGTGCGACAAATAATAGAGGTCTGATAGAATTGAGACTATCTCACTGAAGTTCACAAGCCGTAAGTGGTGTGTGTCTGATAGTCCTACCTACTCTTCCTGGGGTATGAGTTGCTTGAAGTTCACCACTCTCCCCTATACGAAAGAAAGAAAGGGAAAAAAAGAAAAGAAAGGAAAGAAAGAAAGACTGAAAACAAAACTACATGTGTTTACAAAAATTACATCTCATGTTCATGTTATATTTATGCATCTCTTATTGAGAATTAGACTCATAGATGAACTTTATGATGTAGGTGATGATAATTTTATTGAGGAACCTAAGGATCTGAAAGGATGATAGAAGCAGTTGATTGAGAATCTTTATAAGCAAAGCTAAAGCATTGTTGAAGCAAAATTGACCTAGGGGTGATGATTTAAGAAAAACATAATACAAATGAAATATTTTTTTATTTTTAATTATGCTTTAATGTTTGAATTTAAGTTATGAATATTTATGTTTATTGCATATTGGGTTTTACTACATTTAAATTTGAAATGAGATTTTTTTTTAAGACTTCCGTTGTAATGTTTTAAAGGCACGGTTTTAATATGATTCAAAATCCTCAAAATCGTCCAAGCCTATAACATGAAAATAAAAATTTTCTATTAACAAAATAATCATGAAAGATGGAAGGATCTTAAACTAATATTAAGAACCCAAACCAGAAGAATTTGTGAAAAATTATTTGTGGAATGGCATTTACGGACGCAGAACAATGCATTCGCGGAAGCCTAAACTTCCGCAGACTTGTGTGGGGCACGTGAACATGACGGAAGCCTACACTTCTGCAGACATGAATGTTTCCGTGACATTGTGCCTTACATAGACATGGGTGGGGCACATGCCCTCTGCAAAAATGCACTCTTTACAGACGCGAACGTTTCCGCGGAAGCATAAACTCCTACGGGTGCTAATGTCTCTATAATATTGTACCTTCCATGGACACAAGATTGCATGTCCACGACAAATTTCCAGCTCAAGTCACCGCAAGAAAAAATAAAATTCCTTTTTTGTTGGTTTTATCCTCCATTCAGCCTTAACCTTTACACAAAGACTATCAAATTTTTGTTTCTAAGCTTGAATCCAATTCCAACATCTAACCTAGTCTCTTAAATCAGAAATACCTTTAAAAATGAACCTACTCTTGCAGTCCCTTCCACAAAAATTGCAAATTGGCACTCCCAAAACACGATCTACGGCCAAAATCTCTCCTAGCAGATTTGGTATTTTCACTCTCTACCTCTCGTTAGCGGCTGTACTAGAGGATAAGAGTTTCCTTTCTCCTTTTAAGTACCGAGACTTATTCTCATTTAATATTTAAATTTAAATATATATAATAATATGTAAAACACATATTATACATATACCAAATGACCTAAATTTTTATCTATTTGACCAATTGGCCAAAAATTCACATGTGGTTATCACACGACAAATTGATTAATCCCAAACACTTTGACCAAAAATAGTGTAAAAATTTATGATTCTTACATAGATGCCCATAGATATCTGAGGATTGCCCACAGACGTTTTAGAATTTCCCATGGACGTCTACGGATGTACTACAGACGTGCATCCCATGCAAAACCAATTGCACTTTGCAACATCCGGATGCCCATAGACGTCCAAGGATTGCTCATGGACATCATATGATGGCCCACAAATGTCCAATGATGTACCTTAGACATCCACAAAGATGTCACATGGACGTCCAAGGATGGCACTTAGACGTCTAAGGATCAGGCTAGGATGTTCTCCAACGCAATATAATGTTCGTAGATCAGCCTTAGATGCCCTCCAATGCCAAGGGACATTCAAGGATCAACATTGGAAGTCCTCCAACGCCAAAGGACGTCCATTTATGAATTGGTTTAACATTTTTATTTAATTAATTATTATAGATTATTTAATAAAATCATTTTCCCAATGAGCAAATAGTGCTTGCATTAAAATATAATGCTCAAGCATTTGCCTCATATCATCATCAAGAGAAATCTGAGTTGGCTAATTAGAAGTGTGGTGATTCCAGTAACTTTATATGTTCTTTCTTGTTTGTTGTACGGACGTCTGAAGATTGCCTAGGGACATCTGAGGATGTACCACAGACGTCCGCGTCCCATTCAAAACCAATTGCACTTTGTAACATCCAGATGCCCCCAAATGTCTGAGGAATGCACACGGAAGACCGATGATGGCCCATGGATGTGTCTGATGATGTACCCCGAATGTTCAAGGATGTCACTCAAATGTTTGAGGATGGCATTAGGACGTCCTCTAACGTCGAAGAACCTTCATTTATGAATTGATCTAACATTGTCCTTTGATTAACTATTATAGATTATTAAATAAAATCATTTGCCTAGTGAGTGAATAATCCTTGCATTAACATATAATGCCCAATCATTTGCCTCAAATCATCATCCAAAGAAACTTGAGTTAGTTGATTGGAAGTACGGTGATTCTCGTAACTTTATATATTCTTGTTTGTTTGCTGTATGGACGTCCAAGGGACTCCCTCGAACATCCATGTGCAATCTTTTGATGTGCATACAACAAACAAACAAGAACATATCAAGTTATTGAAAACACCACACAACCAATTAGCCAACTCGAGTTTCTCTTGATGATGATACAAAAAAGAAATCAGTACAATTAAGTCACTAAAAAATAAAATAGTACAATTAAGTCACCTAAGATGTGGACCTAGTACGGTAGACTCCTGCATAACAAATGCCATAATGTGTCTATGGTAGCTTGCCCTATGAAGGCAAGGACCATCCAAGATGCTATTAATTGTGAGGGCCTAACCCATACCAGTGGGGGTCCACAATCCTACATCACTTGAGGAGAGTGTAAAGTTAATGGTTTATAAGTAAATTTCTCTTCCCTACCTAGTATAACAGGTTTTGGCTAAGAACAAAATTGTGCCAACTTTGGCCCAAAGTGGTCTATATTGTACTAGGAGCACTAGGGGACTCCATAAATGGTATCAGAGCCAATTCAGAACCAAAAGTGTGGTCAAAGAGAATGCCAAGTCCCCCAAGGGGGGGAGATTATGGCATTCCACCCCATAATGGCAAGGACGACCCAAGATGTTGTTAATTGTGAGGGCCTAACTCATACCAATGGAGGTGCACAATCCCACATTGCTTGAGAGAGTGAAAAATGAATGGTTTATAAGTATAGTTCCCCTCCTTACTTAGTACAATGCTTTTTGGGCTAATCTCAAGAATAAAATCATGCCAACTTTGGCCCAAAGTAGACATTATTATACTAGGTGCACTAGGGGAGTCCATAGTGTCATAAAAAGCTCACATAGTTAAAATAATGTTTGAAACTGTAACAATGTACTTGCTTGCGTCTAGGGAGCAGCGGTAAAACTTATAAATGTGTCTTATAAGCTTACTGCCACTTTTGCCTCTAGCCCTGCCACTTGTCTCGCCAGTGGTTGAGTCTCCACCTTGACAAGTGCGAGTATTGTGTCCCACACCCTGACACTGGCTCCATGTCAATGTGACATCTCTAATACTCATAATTGTTCAACTATAGGGCTCATAAACATCTCTCACTCTTTGTTTTTTAGGCCTCCTTAGTTGTCTCTTTATTGGCAGTAGTAGAATTGGATCCTAGTTTGTTACAGGTCATTTGTGTTGGCCATTAACAGGTTGGACAAAGTGGGAGTACATCCTTATGTATGTTTCTTGGTGATACCATACATGAACATCATCCTAACTCACCTCCTAATAAAATGCATATATGGGATTGCATGCATGCATAGAATTCCAATCAGCTCCCACTTGTAACAATTACAAGTACGTCTATCCAAATCGATTACATACTTTTCGTTACCATCATTAATCTCAAACTGACCAGATCCTACAAATGTTAGACACCAATTTTGAGCAGCATGTTATAGTTTGGCAAGCTTTTTCTTCATCTAAGGACACAATAAGTTCATTGACGTAGCTATCTTTTGATGTTTCTTAACGATCCTACACATGATATCCTTTCTTATCATCTTAAACATAATCAGAATCGGTTTGTCTCAGGCTGATCAAATTGTTGAGGCTTATGTCACACTTTGGAATTAAACTAGAAGCATGTTTCACCTAAAATCTTGGATTAATGTTTTGCAGATAAGCATATGTTGTCTAGTCAACCAAAAATAGTTTCTTCATCTCTCTCTCTCTTAAAATGTGCTAATGTTATGGCCCTAGATGCATTCCACAGTGTCCTTGTAAAAATTACCTCAAAAATATTTTTTAAAGTCGGCATACAAGTGTTTTAGGTAGAAGCAATGCTCAGTTGACGGTGCAAATTCTTCGATAACAAGTACCAAATCCTACAAAAATAATCAGACATAACAAGAGAAATGTTAACATTCAATGCATAGCACAAATAGCATTAGAAAGGCAATGTACCATACTCTTTGTCAGTAAGAAACAAATATTTATCCCACTGTCTATATCCATAAGTAAAAATTGCAAAAACCAAGTCCATGAGTTTCTACATTCTGCTTCAACCACTGCTATGGTGAGTGAATAAATTCCATCGTTGATGTTAATGTTGGTGGTTGTGAACAACTAACCTGGACATGAGCCCTTCAAGTGACAACTACCAAGCTCCAACAGACCTCTCTTGCACGCAGCCAAACACGTGTACATCCTTTCAAATATCATATAGTGTCACGACCTAGAGGCGGACCAAACAGAATCGCTGGGTCAGGCAACTCGATTCTCTTAGAGAACCTGATCACTCAGCCCAATTGAGCCGAAGACTTTTGTAATTTAGTGCGACCCCAAAAATTATAGGTCTAGATCCGTATAGTGATCATGAGAATAAACGGTGCGTAAAATAAATAAATACAAATACTGTGTAACAAATCCAACTAACAGAATTTAGTTATACAAACCATAAAATTTGTCCTCACCAGGAATATAAGTCTAAACATTCAGAAGTCCTTTAGCCACTCTTGCCTTTACTTGGAATGGGAGGGTTTATTCGGGGTGAGTGACTAACTCAATAAGAATATCTAGACTAGATGCAATGCATGCGTAAACTAGTCTTTCTCATCTTTAGAAAACAGTGTCATACTTCTCTTTACTATGCATAAATTTTAACTCGAAAACTCTTTATCATGTTATAAAACAGGTCCAAGGCCATCGATGAAGCTTTTATCAAAAATATGTTGTAAACATAAATAGCTATTGTAATGTTTGGATTAATCCTCAGTGTATCATGTAAAAGATTTTATTAAATTAACAAATATTTTAAAAAGGGATATGTGTCATACTAATTAAATTAGGAAATTAATTGGTGTAATGAGATATTGGGAGCTAAATTGGATAATAGGTGGTGTTAGCCTAATTATCACAAGTTGAGGGAATTATTGATAAATGGAGAGAGAATGAATTGTTGACTAGCGGATGTCTCTTAGGAAGAGACAGAAGTCTAAAAATGGAAAAAAATGGGGATGACGGATATCCTTTGTAGTGGGACGGACGTCCTTTATTGTGTGATGGTCGACGGATGTTTGAAGTAATGAAGGATAATAGACGTCCTTTACAAAAGGACGGACGTCCATTATGTGGAATAGATGCCCTTTTTGGGTGGATGTTCTTATGGATGGCAGGTGTTTTGATGGATTCAGCGTCGTTTGAGCAACGACGGATGTCCCTCGAGAGAGAAAATGGGCTTCCGTTATATGAGATAGAAACAGGAAGCATTGGTCGTAGGAAGGATGTGGCGTCATTTTGATGTATGGGACGTCCTTTATGGACAAAGGACATCCAAAATAGAAGTAATGGGGAAGGGCGTCAAGATTTAATGTGAACAACGTCGTTTGAAAACAAGGAGAGGAACCTTTAAGGAAGGACGGACATCCCTTATAAGGGAACGGACGTTCGTCATAGCGAAGAAATGACAGGCATGAATGACCTTTTATGAAAGACGGACGTTGCATGGATTAGTGGAACGGACGTCCCTCATTGAGGAACGGACGTCCGTCATAGCAAAAGAAGCTGACAAACATCTTTTTTGGAATGACAGACGTCTAAATAACAAAGGCAACGGATGCCCCTTGCTGTAGAATGGACGTTCCTTGCAGTGAGGAAGTTGACGGACGTTAGCGATGGGATAGCAGAATCACCTGTTTTGGGAAAAGCCAATTTTGGGCAAGAATTCCCACTTCTATCGACATAATCTCGCCCTCTATCTTCATTTTTCTCCTGAAAAAATCTACTCCTCTCCCATGTCGGTGGTAAACCTCGCACGCGACAATTACTAGTAGGGTCCCCCTCCCTTGGAATGGAAAATGGTCCCCTTCACCCACGTGCATCCATCTCCTTCTTCCTCTCTCCCTCATCTATAACTGATGGCATGTGTTACTTCTGGAAATCTACCTTGAGAGCTGTGACTGAGAGTAAGGTGGGAGCTACATTTTCTTTCTGTGAGAAAAGAGTGTCCCTGTGAGCTGTGAAAGAATTTTTGGAGTGAGCTACTGTTGGAAACTTTCTGGACGTGGCTGCTCTGTCCTAAGTATCATGACTGTGAAAGTGAGCTATTGAGGAATTACTGCTTTACTAAAGATAAGGATTGGGATGTATGTTGGCCAGTGGAGGCCCTACATAATGGGTTTGTCTATTTTTTGATATTGAACATTGATTTGGTGTTAGTTCTTTGTTTTGATCATTTATTGCAAACTGTGGGTTACCCTTTGACTTTCCTGCTAATAATTGCTATTAAGTTGCTATTGAGAGAACAAAAATATATTATGATAAATGAGTGAAGGAAAAAGAGAAGACTGTTATCTGTGAAGTTGTGAAATGAGTTGTTCTATCGCTACTGTCAACATTGTTGGGTCATGATTGAGTTGCTGCTGCCTTTTTAAATTGATTCCAGAATAGAGAATCTAGATGGGAGTTAAACCCATTTAATGCTTGTGTTCACATGTTGATGAAATACCCACTGCCATTAGTAGAATTTGAGGAATTGATTTATGTACTGGTTAGATCCATCACTGCCTCTTTGATGAAGAATCGCTTAATATGTGCTGTGTTGGTTTGTTCCTGAAAATTAAACGGAATATATTGCCTCTATGTTGGGAATTATCCCTTGCTAATAATTTGTCACCCCTCTTATAAGTCATTTTAATAATTATTACTTAACGTTTTTTCTCTGCTCTATAAAGATTTGATAAAAAATGAGTTGAAACTATGAGTGGTTAGATAAAGTATAACATATCCTCTGTTGTTCTTAATCTTATGTGAAAATATAGATTTCTTTCCTTATTACTAATAGTAGGAAATTATATAGTAATTGTTTCTGCTCTCTGTTATATACACATGTGTTACCCCTTGTTGAGATTTGCATGATTCACTTGGTAGTCAACCTATAAAAGATTCTTTGTTATCATGTAAATAATTTAGCCTCTATATGGTAATTGGATCTTATAGTTCTCCCCATGAATTGTTGGTAATATTTTATTTCTTTTATATATATTTTGTGAATTGTACGTGACATTCATGCATCATACTTAGGACTTACGAACTTGTGAGCATATTGCATGTCATGCATAAATTATGTAAATAGGCATGTGGGGGTTCGGGAGGAGTGGTGACGATCCATCGATGGAGACAACATAGGATGTATCTCCCCATCGAAGTGACAATTAACCACGTGGACCATAGGATGTATCCTCTCCTCATCCCCAACGTCTTCCACAAAAGAGTGCAGTGATGGTCATGATGGTGATACCATAGGATGTATCTCCTCGCCAAAGTGACGGATAGCCGCATAACCATAGGACGTATCTGACTCTCGTTTTAACAGAAAAGATAAGGTTCTTTTCTGGAAGGCATTGCATGATCACACATAGCATTTGCATTGCATTTCATTCTAATTCTTGGTGGGCTTTAGGCTCATTGTTTTTCCTATGATGTAGATGTTTGTGATGTACCAATTGAGGAGGAGGAGGCATTTCAGGATGATCCCTTGGGTTATCAGCCAAGCTGACCCAATGGTTATGGCTCACAGGATGTTGGGTATTTTGGATAATTATCATCTTATTTTGAATTTAGTAAATGTTTTGTAATCGTGGACTTTTGTTGGAAGGCCTAAACGATGTTTGAAATTCCATTATCTATTTTCGCTCAAATAATTCTGATGTGTTTTCAAGTGTAATTGATTACTCTGATTCACGCATTTTGAATGAATGAAGAAAAAAATAGTTTTAAATAAATAGGGCGTTACAACTATACCTCGAAAATATGCCTTCACCATTTTTCTATCTGAAAACGTCATAAGTGAAAAAATATGGTCACTCAAAGACTCATTTGACACTCATCAGAGAATAGGTCATCATCTGTCGCTAACACCTCATGTGGTAGAGGAAGTAGAAATGACAGCAATTCAGAGATCCAACACGTCACCCGAGTTGCCGGCGAGCTAAGCTTTGTATCGACACAACCCGTACGATCAAATAAAACAAATAAGGTTACTAGTCACGGATTGCTCTTCAACTAGCTACCAACAGGTTCCAAATTGACGGGGGTTGTCGATGAGCAGAGCTACAAGTCGTCACATCACCCGTCATATGGAATAGTACTAGAAATAGCAAAACTCAGTGACAAACAACAATCTCATCTATGTGACTAAAACCCTGGCCAGGTTTTGGGGCACGAAACTTAGGGAGGCATCATCACCGTTTCATCTCCATTTCGACTTTCGGGACTCAAAACCCGAGGACATGTCACCTGTGCCCTATCACATTTCGCACGTGCAAGCAATCAATCTTCTCGCAATAGAAGATTGCACGGGATAGCCTCGTAATGCTTTAGCGCCAAGACTACATAAAACATCAAGAAGATTCATCCTCCCAATATATATAAAGAATATCAATTGAAACTATGTACGAAAAGTAAATGTGAGAAAACATACATATACATAAAAACGTTGTTGAATAGTCCCCATCGGGTTTTCAAGTGTGGTATTCCACAAAATATTAGTTTCAAAAACATGATGTGATACAATGCAAAAGATATAGAAATCCATACCTTTATGACATTCTCTCTTACTGACTGGAGCAACTGTAAAGTGGAAATGTAACGATCCGGATCCTTAATACCATTTTAAAACTCATTTAAACTTAAGGTCATTTTAATTTAAAATGGAGGGTTATCAGAGTGCGTAAAAATCCAGATCGTTAATATAATCGTTCATTTCATGTTTCATTCCTAAGAGAAATAATTAATAAAAATTTGCAGAAGCATATTAAATGAGAAAACTAATTAAACTAGAAACTAATTTATCGAGTAGAAAATTATGTCAATAAATGGCTGATAAAACATTTTTCAAAATACAAGGTTTCCAATTATTCAATTAAAGTACAATTGACACTTAACATTTTCAAACAAATTTATTTATAACTTGAAAACAGCGTTCATACATAATTGAAATCAAATGTACCGTTATTAATATTACATAGTTCCAGTTTGCGAAGAAGACTCAAATTGAATTTTAACACTTATTCTCTTCATACCGTACCATACTCTACTATACTACTACTCCACTGGCATCTGTGTCGGATCAACCCCATGCTCCACCGGAATGACCTCTTCCTTAATTGCTGGCATAACTCCTTCATTACCTACACCACAAATAAGGACGTGAGCTTACGCTTAGTTAGGATTGGGGAAAGACACTTATGCATTCTCTCTTTAGTCTTCGTTGGATTGAGGGCCACTCAACCCAACTCTTTCATTTCATTTCATTCGTTTTCTACATTCATTCGTTAAAACTCGTACATCGAGCTTGGAGATTGGAGGTTTTCCTTTGAGATGGCATAGCTGTACGGAAACTAACCCCCTGTGGGCTACTAGTCCCTTTCCCGTCTTGGTAGGGGTGTATCCTAGTAGCTAGGCTAGATCCGGACTACCCATCTACCCCAACTCCCTAGTTCCGGCATATACCCGCCTTTAGGGTTCTTCTTATCCCGGAATATACCCGCCTTTAGGGTTCTTTCTTTTCCCGGCATATACCCGCCTTTAGGGTTCTTCCTTTTCCCGGCATATACCCGCCTTTAGGGTTCTTTTTTTTTCGTTTCATTCTTCCTCACTCATGCATGTGGGTACCGTTCCGATGGTTACCCTCCTACTTGGTTTCTATTAGCATGGATTTAACCTAACTTTTCCTAACCAAACGAAACATGTATAATAAGCAATAGCAATATATTAGGCGATACTATTAAACAACGAATGAAATGAAGGTCATTACATGCTTCTCATAACGAAAAGAATGACAACGAATTAACGGACATGCTTTATAAACTCATGGCATTATAATAGTAAACTAACGGAAATTAATAGTGGACTATAAGGAGAATAAATCCTACGAACAAGCTTTGGACTTGACGACAAATAACAACGAAATGTAACTAACGAAACGTACCAACGAGTTAATAACAAAAGTAAAATTAAAAGTAATGCTTCATGACAATATGCTTAACGAAGTCAACCAATACATGCTCAATAATTCGACTAAACCAGAAGGTTTCTAACCAGAACCATAACTGCATTATAAACTAAATCAAGCATTTCAATGCTTTGAACAATTAAATTACATCATCTAATCTAGATATTCCACATGCTTTAAACTAGCATAGATATTCCATATGTTACTGAATTAAATTTAGGGCAACAAAATTTACCATCAACCATTATCTGCACATTGAAGAACAAATGACCAAAAATTAAAGAAAATCAAACCCATATGTCAATTTCTCATTATTCATGCTTTGATTCATCATAGCTTTAACCTTCCATTTCTAAAATCATGGTTAAGAGGAGAATTAGAAAATAAATTATAAGTTGTAAACTACACCCAAAGAAATCAAACTCATATGTCAATTGCTCATTTTTCATGCTTTTATTCATCATAGCTTCAATCTGCAGTTTATCATACTTAAGAGGAGAATTAGAAAATCAATCATAAGTTGTAAACAAAACTCACACACACATATCAACTTGTGGGTAGGGCTTTGACGGCCAAAACCTCCCAATTCCTTACCTAACGTCTGTAGCAATTCGGTATATAAGTTCTTCCACTCCAATACCTTCAGAGATAATTAAATAACCCATTAGTTAATAATCACAAACTCTAAACAACTTGTTACTCTTAACGGCATCTAAACCAAAACTCCTTATTCATTACTTAACCACATATCATAATCCCAATACACTTAATCTCTTTCTCCTTCACAACTCTATCACTCAATGAAATGCCCAAATGAAATCACCAAGTTAAGCTTAACCAACAAAGGACAATTCCTTAATAGAGCATAAATTTCCATCAATCAATTATTGATTCTAACATTCAGAACAACATTTCTTTTCCACAACTCCACGCTCGACTGAGTTCCAACAACACCACAACTCCCACAAACAGAACTACAAAACATAAACCAAATGACTAACAGAGAGAAGGAAACCTCACCAGAATAACTCGAAGACCCGAGGAGCTAAAATCTTCAGCCTTCTCAACTCACCCTCTCTCTGCCTCTCACTCTCTGCCAGTGAATTTATCAGGAGGAAAACACAGATCCACCCACCTCAATGATGCTTTAATTTCCAAATTGATTTCTCCACGTTCTCAGCAGCTGGAAGACATTCAAGAGGCGGTCTTCTGCCAACAATGCAGCTGGAAGACTTTAAGAATTTGTCTTCTGCCGACAACTTCTCGACCTGAATTAGCCAGATTCGGCTCGGACTTCCCGGGTTACGATTCGAGTTCGAACCCACACAGTCAACGCAGGGGACCCATCAATGAATCAGATCTCGTTGATTCACCCCTCTGATTTCTACATCCAGCCAACAATAGTTTCAACAAACTGATGAACGTACCAGTTTTTTCGCTGAAAACGTCGTCGAACACATCGCCGGCCAGAGCCGACGTGAACTCGAGCCACATCGCCGTCGCCGTTGCCGTCCGTTCGTGCATCGCCGTAGCTGGACGGTTGTCGCACTCCGAGCGCCCCCTCCCGCTCGCCTCTCGCATCTCACCGTCACCTCTCCCCTCCGATTCCCCTTCCCCACTTTCTCCCTGCTTCTCGCTTCAGACACGAAAGGAATGGCCAGAATGGCGATTCCTTTTTCTTTTGTTTTTATTTATTTATTTTTATTTTAATTATTTATATATAGATATATAAATATAAATAGAGAGAGAAAGAGATAATAGGAGAGTGGGTCAATGATGAGAAAGATGTAAATGAGGGTACGACACCAATCACTCTTCCCAAGTTAAAGACACTATTGTTGGAGGGCCTGCCAGATCTAAGATCCATATGTCCCGCCTCAAGACCATTGATTTGCAAGTCTCTAGAGAAAATTACCATAAACGAATGTCCAGAAGTTGAGCAAAGTGTTTATGTACGCTGGGATGAGAGGTAAAGCATCTCCATCAGCCTCTCTTCAACCAATTCAATTAAAGTCACTTAATTTGAATTGATTGTCACATGTAAGTTTATGGTTAAAGTGAATGAAAAATACACGGTGTTATCCATGTGAATACTATTTTCATTTTAGATAAATTTGCGAATACTATTAAACCACGTTCCTTATTCTTATTATTATTTTTTTTATTATATATATATAATAAGCATTTTAATATATATATATTTATAGTAAACACTTATCAATTTAATCATCCAATTACTTAAAATTCTTCAAATTTTCCGTCGACTTATTCCCGGATTGTTAGATGATTATTAGGGGTCCAATTCACTTCCATCCAGTCGGCTTTAAAAAAAAATTCTCAATAATCCAAATATACTCAATTAATTTCTAATTATCTTTATTTAATCCCATTATGGAAATCAGGATATTACAGGAAATGTGGACCTTCTGAATCAAGGTCCTCTCTTTCCATTTTGTTGCGCAACGTGGTCCTTCCAAATTGTTCTACTACAAAATGTGAACCTTTCAGTTTGTTCCTCCGTGGAATGTGGACATTTTGGTTCATTCCTCCGCTAAACACAGACCTTTTGGTCCACTCCTCTATAGAACATTAGACTTACCAGTTCATTCCTCTATAGAATGTTATCCTTCCTCTCGCGGGACCAACGTCTTTCCGCTATGGCCCTAATCCCTACGAGCACTCAACTCCGCAGGGCAATCCCTTGATCATCCGCCTTCTAGACCATATCGATACGAAAGAGGTAGTCCTTCCCTCGTCTGGGGTTTCGCCACTCACGGCTAACCCTCACCCCATGAATTGGGATTTTTTAACTTACGAGCTCAACTCTAATCCAACCCCAAATCCAAACTTTAAGAATTTAGCTTAACTGACTCTGAACACAAATCTCCTCTGCGAGCTCTGTGAATCATTAGTCCGATACATGATTCTTCAGTCAAAACTCTCCTCTCACAGCTTCGGTGTTCGCCCCCTTGCTATTCCATCACTCTTTTCTCTCTCATCCTGTGAGGGTGTATTTACGGAAAAGAGTATTTTCTTAATAAAAACCCTAACCCACTCCCATTAAAATTTATACCATATTTCACTCAATTATTGGAGAAACATTATTCTCCAAATTTACCAAGAACCCAAAATTCTATCAAAGCTAATCAACATAGTATCAAACAGCAAGCAGCAATACATTATCAAGACATTATCACAACCTAATAATCTAATAAACACGGCAGTAAACAAGTCCTAACTCTTTCGATGTAGGTCTTTCGGCAAAACACAAACAATATCAGTTGTCTTCAATGCACTCAAGTTCTTCTTCTTAATACCTTTAAAATCAATAACATTTAATCATCAATAACCATCTATAAAATTGTACTTCTTCACACATGTACATTAAAGCTTTCATTCTATATTCTAAATTCTTTATCTTCACTCAAGTACTCTCATAATATCCCCCAAGAAATATCCTAACGAGAACCATAACAACATCATTCCTCATTCATCACTTAATAGCATTTCATAATCCAAACCCAACTTCATCACTTAACCACTTTTAACAACCAAAATAGATAATCTATTCCATTAGATCAACATTTTCTCAACTTAGCATCACATATATATAGTTGACAAAGAACGGCTTAGCAAGCAACAAAAGCATTTCTAAAACCAACCAAGCATTCATCAAGGTAGTAGCTAAATCATAGAACCGAACCTACTTAACAAATTACCATCTTCAATAAAACCATTAAGCAGAGCACAAAATACCAACTATGACCATCAAAATAGAACTATATCGAAGCAATAATTAAAATAGGGAACCAATTCCCATTAACATAGCACTATTTATCAAGCAAGCTACAATGACAAGAAATGGTCTCCTTCATTTCCACATTCTATATTAATACAGAGAAATCTAGGAATCATTTTTAGCACCGCAATATATATTCTCTTTTAGTATCCAACAAATAGGAAGGAAACGCAGAATAATTCCACAAATGTGGCCATCAGTAATATCCAAGCAACAGTGCACTACATTTTTCATTTTACTATCTTCTACTTATTATTCTCATAAACCCATAAACAGTCATGAAGGAATTCAACTCACTTGAAGCACACCCGAGAGAAGCCTGAAGAACCCGCGATGCAGTGTTGATCTCCTTCTCCTTCTTCTTTCTTCTTTTTCTTCTTCTTCTTCTCTCTGTTTTTTACTTTTCTCTTCTTCACCAGAAAGCTTCCGCACTCTGTCTCTTGCAAGCTCTCTCTTTTTCTCTCTATTTCTACTTCTCCAGAAGCTTTCATTACACGCTTCACTCATCCTCAAACATCTCACCTAACACTTCATCTACACTGCCATTTGTAAAGGAGAGACACATGGAGAAATCCTAGAAAACAAAGCCTCAAGATTTCACTTCCTTCAATATTGGTCGATCAACCTTCTTTCATGTGATCGACTGGAGCAATGCTTAAAATAGAGTTTCTGGAAATTCATGTGGAGCCATCGATCCCATGATCGACCGCAATTCCTTGATCTTCGATTCAGGTCGATCACTCAATCCACCGCCTTGCTGTAATTCCCAGATTCTCCAAAATTCACGGTCGATCACTTGATCAACCGGACCAACGCCGCACACACACCTCTTAGCCACTACAATATTTTTGCCACACACAAATGGTTGACCACCCAATCGGCCGATTTCACATTGCCCAACTATTTACACGCCACTGCCATTTTTCCCAACATAACATCTTCTTCACTTCTTTAACAACTCTTTAAACCATAAACCACCATTTACCCAATTTATCCTCAATTAATCCATACTTAGAACCATGAAAAGTGGGGATATTACAATCCCAAATAAAATCATTCCATAATCTCCTATAATTCACAATTATTATTATCCTTAGTCTAAGCTTAATGTGACCCAAAGATTCTGGGTATTATGATGTTGACATTAAAATCTTCCCTGACTATCTCAATGATGGAAGGAATGTCTCATATGGCCTGGCTTTTGAACCTGTCCAATATTGGTTTGCCACCCATTTGGCAGAAGCATGTCAACTTTCCATCTGTCGTGAACAAGTGTGAATATCGTTATAGATCTTTATTTGAAACACAATTTCACAATGCATTCTTGAAGCGTGAATCATCCAATTGCATCCTTCCTTTCACACAGCCACCAACCTATAAGATTCACTTTTGATGATCTTTATCTTCATTCTTCGATGCAAAATCTAAGACTTCTTCTCTAACTACGTTTAACGAACTATACTTCTTTCCCAGACAAAGATTCGAGAAAGAATAATCAGTTGAGGAGAACTACTCTCCCCCTCATCATCATTTTCTAAGTCACATAATGAATGAAACTCATCGTCTAGAGATGTCGAGATTGAATGTATCTCTATAACAACTTCATGATCGAACGCACAAAGCTTATCGATCTAAAATGTCAAAATAGGCTCCACCCCCACTCTGCAATTAATGGATTCTTGATGGCTGGTTTCTTCTATAACTAAAAAATAAAACATTCACACACTAATTAAATTGCAGGATAAGTTATATAGTAAGTTACTACAAATAATTGCTACCAAAAATTCGATGTCATTTAATGTGCAACACTCAAACACTTTGATTTCTGCCACTCTTTCGTTCTTGAATGGTGTTCAGGTATTTAGGGTCGCACCCTAATATGATTGGTGGACAAATCCAAAATTATTCATTTCATTCCGCTCAGCTATCATTTTTAAATTGTTGGTAAAGTCACAAGCAATTGAAAGTAACTTGAAGATGATCAACTTTGAAAGATTTTTGGGGCATTTGAGTATTTCTTTTTGTAAGAAGGTAATTGTCTACAATATTATACACAAAAAAAAATATAGGGTAATTATCAATTTGGCCCTAAAATTTGGGAGTCTCTTCAAATGACCCCCTAAACTTTAAATTTTCAAATTGACACCTCAAAGATTGAGATGTTATCATCCAATACCCTCTCCATTACTGAACCGTTAAAAATATAACTTCTATCTCTTTGTCTCCTCTCTCTCTCTCTCTCTCTCTCTCTCTTTAAGACTCGCTCTCGCTCCATGCTTTCTCTTTCTAAAAAGTTTTTGATTGAGAAGAAACATAGAGCAATATTTGGCGAAATGTGCCAAAATCATGCATGACCATAAAAATTCAAGGGCAAAAAAAAAAGATCGAATCTAACAAATCAAGCGTTAAGGCATCAAAGAAGAAGAAAAAGTCTAATCAACTCAGCTTTAAATACCAAAAAATTACTAAATATTTTCAAATTCAAACGGAAGAAACAGAAGAAGCCATAAAATACCGAGAGAGAAGGAGAGAGAGGGATACCTGGATAAACCAGGAAGAAAACAGAGAAGTCAAATCGTAGAATGGCGATTGGAAATTAACATAAGAAGAGAAAATTTCAAAAAAAAAAATGAAATGGAGGTGGGAAATTCATGAGCTCCAAATAGGATGCCTTAAAAATGTAACTTTCGTCTCTTCTTTCATGCACTCGACAATGTCTTCCATCTTAAAATCCAGTTTTTGGAAAGCAATGAGCTTCCAAGACCCAACTCCCAAATACTCGTACAATTTGGATCACCAGAACGAGACTTTACGTACCCATAAACCCTAATTCCCAATTAGCGCAAAAAAAAAATAGAGCAATAGGATCACTTCTCCAAAAAAACAATTCCTTTCTTACAAGTAAAGAAAGTAAAGCGATTGGAAAACAGAAGACTAGAGTGAAAAAAAAATGAAGTGAAAATGGTCGACAACTTGATGGAAAATGACCAAATTTGTAAAGTTTGAAAGAATAGGGATCTCTTTGCCTGATTTCACAACACAGAAACGAAAGATAAACAGAGAGTAATAGATAGTGGGAGAAAACACATTAACCTCAATTTCACAAAATAAAAACCAAATCCCCTCAAATTTTGACAAATGTTGCTCTCAGTTTCTTCTCAATCAAAATTTTTTTGGAGAGAAAGCATGGAATGGGTGCGGGTGCACCAGGTGACAGTATGAGGAGAGAGAGAGAGAGGAGAGAGAGAAGCAAGTTACATTTTTTACTGTGCATAGTGATGAGGGTATTGGACGATAACGTCCCACTCTTTGAACTTTGAAATGTCAGATTTGAAAATTTAAAGTTTAAAGTGTCAGTTAAAAGAATTTTCAAACTTTAGGGGCCAAATTAATAATTACCCAAAAATATATGATAAATTTCTTATTAAATCATTTCTATATGTCTAAATAGGCTTGGTCTATTTGATTTGTCCTAAAACAAAATTATCATGTCCAGTCCCTTGATTAATCAAATTTTTAAAATTTCACTTTTCCTAGATAATCATGATAACCAACCGTGAGGGATGCCCTCATGCTTTTTGTATTGTCTTTTTACTGTATGCACGTGTAGTGTTAGTTAGGATTTTATTCTTTTATGTTGCCTAAAAAAGCAATCTTTTTTATTACAAAAATATACATGAATATACAATCTTTCTCTCTCTACTCATTTTTTGTCTTGGTATCAAAGTCACCTCCATAATGGCCTCCTCTAGAAGTTTGACAAATCCAAACAGTCGACTAGTATTCTCTGATTCTGGATCTTCTCTTCATCCTCTCCCCTCTCTCAATCAGATACTTACAATTAAACTAGATGCAAATAATTATATTATATGGAAAATTAGCTCCTAAATGTGGTAATCGCAAATGGATTAGAGGCGATTTTAAAGGGTTCTTATCATTCTCCTCCTCGATTTCTTGACCCGTCCCTTTAGCCTATCCCTTTAGCCTAACCTTAATTTTTTCACTTGGCAGCGATACAATTGCCTTCTTATGAACTAGATCTATGCCTCCTTGTTTGAAACTTTTCTTAATCAAATTGTTAACCACTTGACAGTAGCAGAAATTTTGGCATTCCCTTGCTCGGCTCTATTCATTGGCTTCTCTTGCTCGAGTAACTGAACTTCATAGTTTACTCCATTGAATCTCCAAGGATGGTCTCACAGTGACTGAATATATCTAGAAGTTCATCTCAGTTTGCA
The DNA here is from genome assembly GCA_022433065.1 of Begonia loranthoides. Classification (NCBI taxonomy): domain Eukaryota; kingdom Viridiplantae; phylum Streptophyta; class Magnoliopsida; order Cucurbitales; family Begoniaceae; genus Begonia; species Begonia loranthoides. Next base: position 11,139,650 of record CM039481.1, on the reverse strand, counting down.
ATAATCTTGCAGCAGTTGGAGAACTGGTATCTTGAAAGGATAGTCTTGTATATTTCTTAAATGGGTTGGGCAGTGAATATAATGGTTTCGTAACCTTCATTACCAGCATAGTTAATGAACCTACAGTGGAAGAGGACCATACTTTATTATTAAACTTTGATTTCTGTCTTGAACATCAACAAACTGCTAATCTTATATTTGCAATCTTTACCTCTCTCTCTCTCTCTCTCTCTCTCTCTCTAAAAATGCATTCACCTCCTATGATTCTGAGACCAAGTTTTCTCCTCCTATGTCTCAACCTAGTTTACTTGGGACCCCTTCTGCTCCCCAAGTATCATGGGGAGCCCCTTCTTGAAATTTCTTCAAACCAAAATGTCAAATTTGTTTTAAGACAAGCCATACTACTGCTATATGCTATCATAGAGGAAATGTTTCTTAAAAACCTCCTCCACCAAAATCATTTAATGCTGTGGTTACTACCTCTGATCTATCATCTCAGTTTGGGTTGTCTACTCCTTTATCTTCTAAAGCAGCTCTATGGTATATGGATTCGGGGCTACACACCATTTTACATATGATGGAGCTAATCCTCAGGACACTACTCCATACAGGCTCTGAAACTATTAAAGTGGGTAATGGTAAGTCACCCTCTATCGTTAGTATTGATACACTTACCTTCCCCACACCCACTTCACAACTCACGTTGTCTAATGTTTTGCATTCTCTATCCTTATCTAATAATCTTATTAGTATTGCAAACTTGTGTTCTAATAATAATTTTTTTGTGGAATTTTATGCCTCTCATTTCCTTATCATGGACATGTCAACCAAGCAGATAGTTCTTTGGGGTCTCATGTGTTAGCCATTTTGTTAGGCTAAGTTTTATTTTGATGATGACTAAATATTGTGTAATATAATGAAATCAATAAGTTGTGTAATGTATTTTTCAGATATTATTCTTAATGGTTTTATAATTATATTTATATCCGTATTTATTGGAAATACCCTCAAAATGAGTATTATTAATGTGCTAACATGTTTATCTAAGTTTATGTAGTGTTGCATATCATTTTGGGACTTAGAATATTTTAAATGGATGAATTGGAGTTGTTGTGGTCGGATTGCGGATGAGAGGATATGACCAAAACTGGGTTTTAGTCTATCGGTCGAGTAGTGGTTGAAGTACGGTCGAGGCCTAGTCGAGGAAGTTTTGAATCTGCCATTTTTAGCATTTTTACGGATGACACGCGGTCGATGGATTTAATCAAGGTCAACGATCAAATGTGTAAAACAGAAAGACCTGAGTGATTTCGGACACAACATGGTCAAGCTGCGGTCGAGCTATGCAACCGAAAAGTCCAGACCTGCCAACGAGTAGATTTCTAACTGTCGAATTTCAATGGCCATTTTCTACAACGGTTGGAAGTAGTCGACTAAAAATGTTTTACGTCGACTGAAATTGCGCAGTCTATATATATGAGAAGCACTTCGAGCTCACAAGAACGAAACGGAGAATAGAGGAAAAGCCCTGCCGAATTTACTACTCGATTCTAAATCACTATGAGCAATTGTAATCCAACTCTCCCTAACCCCAAACTTTAGAATTCAATTTGGGAGGCTTCGGACTAGTTAGATTTGGTTTTAGTATTTCCAAATTACTTGTGCGAAATTGTAAAGGGTGACGCCCTAAAAATTAGTTATATAAAGGGTGACACCTCAAAATAGTCAACGACTCGATTGAACACCCGTAAGTTCAATCAAAGGGTAACTCCCCGAAATAATCAAATTAAAGGGTGACGCCCCCAAATAGTCAAAAGGTGACACCCTTAGAATTAGTCTTTGTAAACGGTTTAACTAGCACCCGTAAGCCAATTAGTTAGTGGATCTCCAAGTGGAATCTTGGAGTGTGGACATAGGCAAGTTGCCGAACACGTAAACAAATCTTGTGTCCATTCTCTATCTGCAACATCCCATTTCCTTTTATAGATTTTTCGTAAAATTTTGAACATTTTAAAATCTCATTTAAAATATATTTCATTGAAATATATTAGAGTACGTTACGCAGAATAAAACATTAAATCGTCTTACAGAAATAACATAATAAAATATTTAAAATCCATGACAATATCTTATGCATTTAAAAACAACTTTATTTAATAGAGTCATAACCCCCGAGGTCGTCTTGCGCATGGTAACATAAGCTTGCATCACGTCACGCTCCTTCAACATTTACTTCAACCGGCTCACCATTCATACCTACATCACAGGAGGAATAATGAGCCTATTGCCTAGTAAGGAATATAAAATGTAATGCAACCTTAAACTTTATGACTATTCTACATGCTTTAGTTTCATATACTTGTACGTTGGGTGAGAGCAACCTCTTCAGTTTTTGCACTCACCACTTGGATTTGTTTTTTTACATGAGAGCAACCTATTCTGTCTCTGAACCCAGTAAAAACAGATCCATCTACATTTACATTCATTACCGTTTACCGTTTTATCGTTAGGTGAGAACAACCTCTTCAGTCTCCGAACTCACCACTCGTTGAGTAATTGCAACCTCTTCAGTTTCCGAACTTACTCAAACGAGCTGTTTATACGTGTGAGCAACCTCTTAAGTTTTCAAACCCACTTAGAAACGCCGTTATTATCTTCATTATTAGCCCATGAAATGTATAAAGTATATCCTATAATATGTCTGCATGAATGTCACACACAGCCGTTCATATATTCCAAACAATGCTACAAACAACTAACATTTAATAACTATACTTTATCTATGATTTAATACTAATCGTATTTTTCATTTTATTGCTAGACATGCTATTTTGGCTAAAATATAAACTGACATGATTCATTTTAAGATCTATAATTCAGGCATTTGTAATGGAATAATTTACATGAAGAAACATTAATAATCAACATATCTCTCGTGCGTCACTCATGTTTACGCAATAGTCTATTATTTCTAGTTAAAACATAAAATAACCTATTTGTTGACAAAAACACTGGACATACTATTATGGTATAGAACATGTTTATAAAACTAATTCAAAACTATACAAACTTACTTTTTCCTTGCCAAATCGTATCAATAGGTGACTTTTTCACTATCCATATTTTTGACAACCAAACAATGACCTAAAACTACTTTACAGAAGAGAAACATCACAAGAAAAACAATCATAAACAAATGAGTTTATTACTTAATTTACCGAAGAAAACGTCTGAATAAAACCCATAATAATTAATATCAACTATGCAGAACAAAAACCCATTTTCATGCTAAAACTTCAGATTAACTCATCTACTTTGTTGACAATCAAAACTACAGCATGGATAAGGGATTATCAACAAAAACAGAACATCACAAAGAAGGTAATAAAGAAAACTTGTAGCATAACATTAGCAGACAATTCTTTTCCTAATAGCTTGCATAAACAAAACATAAAACATTGCTGAGAACAACCAACAACGTATTCCTCAAACAATTCCTATTCCTGCGATGTAAGTCCTTACGGACAAAACACAAGCATTATTCCTTACCTCATGCGTCACTCTTCTTCACCTTCTTCAAGTTTGATCCTTCACCGCGGGAGAAATATCTCTCTGGAACTCTCTCTCTCTCTCTCTCTCTCTCTCTCTCTCTCTCTTCTCCTCGATTTTTTTAGAAGAATAACAACTCCACACATCATGCCTATTTTATGCATGGTTTCAATGACTCTTCAGTCACTCATTGAAGACAGGAAGGCGTTGGAAGACATGGGAACGTCAAAAGACGAGCGTTCAGTGTTCCAGGCGATTAAGTTTCATCTCCATGTGTTGATAATAAATGGCGGTCAATCGATTCAATTGAAGGGCGATCGACCACCTTTTCAATTAATCCCCGCATGTTTCTGTCTTCGCAAACTCTGGCTGATTGCACTGGTTGATCGCCCAAGACACAATTGACGGCCGTGATCGACCGCTAATGCATCCATTGAATTTTATCTAATTTTATATAATTTCTTCAATATATATATATATACAATTTCTAATATTCAATAAAATATCAATAATTCATATTTTCACTGAATACAATAATTACACGAATTTAAAAATCTGGGGTATTACACTATCCCTTACTCTTTACTTTATGCTTTTAATTGTATGATTTAATGTGATAAATCACTTAGGGATAGTAAATCAATTATCACACGAAAAAGATTAGAACGTCATATTCACCCTCTTTCTATAGGCGTGCATAGGGACCAACATCATACATAATGGACTCTACGAACTTCCACCTAGTCTCTCGCCTTCTTTTTCAATATGCGAGCTCACTTTGTCTCTCTTCAGCCTCTCCAGACATCTGTTCTATCACTTAGGCATCAATATTTTGGCCATTATGCGTTTTCGATAGTTCATCAAATTTTACAATCATGCAATGTGTCTATTCCTACAAATGACCAATCTCTTTTTGTAAAATTTGTCCTCTAGACAAATGTCACTCGCTTCCATTTTCTCTATCTTATTCTTATGCAATGTTTCCTTTTCAAGTAGTTCATTCGAATTGATGCACTAGCGGAAGGGAATAAGAATATAACCTACTGAATTTTGAAGTGTTGAAGAATAGTGAAGTGTTGAAGCAACTGGGTGCTTAAAGAGCTGGCGAGGCGGTCAATCAAGGCTGAAGAGCGTAGGCTGTGATCTACCGGTGACTTACAATTTTGAACAGCCAGGGATTCGCGGTCAATCGTCAACGTGGAAAAATATTACAGAAACTAGCGAATTGGCGAGCGGTCGGTTGGCTACTGCGAAGGTGATTGACTGGTCCTTCTAAATTTCCGTAATTTGCCACAAAACTCAATATGGAAGGTCCATTTTGGAAACCAATAACTCCCACGTTTTATAACCTTTTCATCTGAAATTTGGACCATGCTTTCTTGGATGAATGTAGAAAGAACTCCTTTAAGAATGATGGAAAGAAACACCATGGATTAAAAAATATGCTTGAGAGAACTTGAGTGGCCTGAAATAGTAAGTATGCCCAGTGCAACCTTCGTATGGATGACTTTGTGAACAAGAACCTTCTTGATGGTTGGATACTCTTCACACACCCTTCCTTCAAGGAGTAAGAACATGGATGCCAATAAGAGAACTTACTCAACTCCAAGTAAGCCAAATCTTGTGATGCAACACACACAATGAAACTTTGGATGCAACTCACCAAAGTGTTGAAAAAGGAATCACTTCAATTTTGAAATAAAGGAAAAGCTTTTATTAATCAAACTTTAATGTCTTAAACACACATACTAGGTGACTTTCTATAGCCAATTACAAGGCATAAAATAGGAAATAACATAATAGGAAACATAGTAGGTATTTGACCCTATATGGCCAATTACTAAACTATAATTTTATTAACTTTCTAAAGTTATTATTTAGTAACTCTTTACTGGCTTTGTCTCCATGTTTTTTTATGACTTTTGGCAGCTCCTTTCTCTTCAATTTTGGTCACTTGGATGGTTGCCATTATCAAGCACAATCAGCCCTCCTTTGTCCACTTGCTTTTGGCCAATTAAGGAAGGTTTCCTTATCTCTATTTCCTTTGATCTTCCTTGCGATTCAAACTTATCTTCTTGGGCTTCTTTCCATAGCAACAAGTGTGTGAGTCTCCCTTGGTCTTCATGGGTTGGAGGCTTCTCCATTTGGGCCATAATTGATTCACCTTCCAAATAGTTAGAAAGGTAGGTTTTAATGAGTGTTTGGGCCTTTGCAATTGTGATTAAACCTTATAGTCCATCACATATGTTTAGGGTCCTTCCACCATTACTTATGTTTCTAGTGATCAACACTTTTTTACATTTTTGGATGATTACATTAGATTCACGTGGCTTTATATCCTCAAATTTAAATATAATGTTCTTCATGTGTTTAAATCCTTTCATGCCATGATTTTAACTCAATTTAAATTACATATTTGTGCTTTCCAATCTGATGGACGTGGTGAGTTTATGGCATTATCAAAACTATTTGTTTCGCTTGGAATTCAGCATAATATATCCTGCTCATATTTGCCAACTCAAAATGGTCGAGATGAACATAAAAATAGACACTTAGTTGAGATGAGTTTGTGCTTTTTTAACTCTAAGATTCCACTTCAATATTGGCCACTATCTTTTCAAATCGCATCCTACATAATTAATCATCTACACACTCCAATGCTTCAACTAAAATCTCCATATGAGGTTCTATTTCAAACAGCTCCCAATTATGATCATTTCAAAATTTTTGGTTGTTCATGCTACCCTCTTCTCCGTTCATATAATTCCCATAAAATTGAACCACAGTCATTTAAGTGTGCTTTCTTAGACTATGGCTTGAATCATAAAGGCTTTCTATGTCTTCATCCAACATTCAGTCATGTGCATATTTCACGAAATGTTTCGTTTGATGAATCTTCCTTCCCTTTTTTAACAATTTCTTGCTCTGTGGGTTCTCCTATTACTCCTTTAATAATTCTTTTTCTTCCCTCTTTTACAAATCATTTTTCCACATTTCGTTCCCCTCTAGATTCTTCCTCTTCTATTTCTTATTCTTCTCCTCCTTTAGTAAACAATATGTCAATATTTCCTCTTCACCTGTCTCAATTACAAACATTAGAGAGTGTTATCAATACTCATCCGATGACTACAAGAGTGAAATCAGGAATCTTTAAGCTTAAGACTTTTCTAGCCGCCACTTCATCCTTGGAACCCTCTACTTATAGAGAAGCTCTTCTTCACCTATTGTGGCACAAAGCCACGATTGAAAAACTTCAACCCCTCAAACAGAATAAGACTTGGATTTTAGTTTCTCCTTCTGCAGGGGAAAAAATTGTTGGTTCCAAATGGATTTTCAACCTCAAATTCAATTATGATGGATCAATTGGTTGATACAAGGTGCTTCTAGTGGCTAAAGGTTATGATCAAACAAAAGGAGTTGATTATTTTGAGACTTTTAGTTCAGTTGTTAAGCTGACTACAATTCCTCTCGTCTTATGTCCTGCTCTCTCAAATGATTGGGAAGTTCGTCAGCTTGACATTTTGAATGCACTTTTACATGGCAATTTTTTGGAAACGGTATACATGTCTCAACCTCCAGGGTTTGTTAATGCTTCCTTTTCATCTCATGTTTGTTTGCTACGCAAAACTTTGTATGGTTTGAAATAGTCTCCTCGTGGTATAATAAGCTTAGCTCAGCTCTTCTAAAGTGGAGATTTTTTGCTTCCAAGGCAGATACCTGAATGTTTATTCACTTCAGAAACAATATTACATTTATTATGTTGATTTACGTTGATGACATTATACTCATAGGGAGTAATTCCATTTCTATATCACGCTTAATCAAGCATTTGAGTTCTATGTTTGATTTGAAGGATTTAGGTTGCTTGAACTACTTTCTGGGAGTCAATGTTTCCATAACAGATTCCCACTTTAAGTTGTGTCAATCTAAGTATATTTCAGATCTCCCAATTTGCGCTAATATGCAGGATTATAAGTCTGTGCCTACTCCTATGGTACCTAGATTGATTTTGTCAATTACCTTAGGTGCTCCTCTCCCAAATAACACTATTTATCGAAGCATTGTAGGGGGGGTTACAATATTGTTTTTTCACACGTCTAGATATCTCCTTTGTAGTTAATCGGGTTTTGTCAATTTATGCATGCTTCTATAGTCACTCATTGGCAAGCTATCAAACAATTCTTAAGATATTTAAAAGGCACGCCAAATTTGACACTTGTTCTTTGTAAAGGTGTTTCAAGACAATTATTATGTTTTCCGGATGCTGATAGGACTGCATGTTCTGATTTCCGAAAAAACATTAGTGCTTACTACATCTTCTTTGAGACAAATCTAACATCTTGGGCTTCAAATAAATGAAAATCTGTAACACAATCTTTTACAAAACTTGAAACTGAAGCATAGCAAATGCTGCATCGAAGCTTCCATGGAATCAAGAAGGGGATTCAATCCCTTCTTGATGAACTTTAGATTAGTTCATCTTACTCTCCTACCCACCACAAAAAAAAAACTAATTAATAACTAAATTGACTAAATATTTCTTCATTTTGTCCTATTTCTCGAAAGCGAGGGAGGTTGCAGCTTGCAACTGAGCCTCCTCTTTCCATGGCCTCCGGTCGCCGGGTTCTTCCTCTCTCTTATTCCAACCATCTCCTGCTGTTTCGGGGGCCGGCCTCGCCTTCTCCTCCAGTCTGTCGATGTATTCTTTCTTTCATTTATCCCCGACTCATTGTGTACGCAAATTATTTTAAGATTCTTGTCGATGCTAGTTGATAATCGCTCTTGAAATCCTGTATGTTGAGACTTCTTGTATCTGCCATTTTGAAAATTTTCTTCTGTTAGGGATTGGAGATAGGCTTTTGAGATTTTGTGCAGCGGCATCATCGGAGCAAGCCGTCTTTACCAGTAAGGATGAAGATACAGGAGCTCCAGCTGATACTTCTATTTTCATTTCTCACCAAGTTTCGGTTATTAGAAATGAATTCAGTGCTGCTAAACGTAGCTTCCTCAGAATTCCAGAGTCGCTCAAGGCACTGCCAAAGATGAATCCTCGAGGTTTGCATGATTTTCTGGTCTTTTATAAATTATAAAACCATTACAGATATAATTTTTACCTTGCTTTTTTTTTTTTTTTAAAATTGTGCCTAGGCGTATATGTGAATAAAAATCTGAAGTTAGATGACATTCGGGTTTGTGGCTTTGATTATGATTATACGTTAGCACATTACTCTGTCAATTTACAGAGCTTGATTTATGATCTTGCAAAGAAACATTTGGTCAATGAGGTTAGTCCTGGCCTATTTGATGCAGTTGCTTATATTTTGGTGTATGTGTACTGTCTCATAGCTTAAATTGCTTGTGGTTCTTACAGTTCAAATATCCTGAATCCTGTATGGAGTTTGAGTATGACCCCGCTTTTCCTATTAGAGGTCTCTACTATGATAAGAAAAAAGGATGTCTCTTAAAGTTGGATTTCTTTGGGTCCATTGAGCCAGATGGATGCTTTTTTGGTCGTCGGAAGGTAAGTTGCCACTCAACATATCAATTTCAGTGTATTGTTTTCATGAATGAGAAGCGTGGCACAGAGTTTACCTTTCCATTCTAAATCAATGTCAAAATATGGATATCTATTCCAACATCAATTCAGTAATTAAGTTTGAAGACTGGTTCTTTTACTTAAAGAATGATTTGATATTTTAATACAGCTAAGTCTCGAAAAAATTAAGGAGATATATGGCACCCGGCATATTGGTCGAGATCAAGCTCATTGCCTTGTTGGTTTGATGGATTTCTTTTGCTTTAGTGAGGTTTGTTTATTCTTCTTTCGTTTTTCTTTGTGCACTGGAAGGGTGTACATGTTGCACTTGCACTAAAATTTAAAACTATTATGTTCCTTAAATTGAGGTTCCACGCAAAGGAAATTTGGGGGAACATTCAATGGTACACTTGATGTACGCACGCAAGCACGTCATGTAATGTTGGTTGTAATGAAATCAATTTTCAATCATTTCTTATGTTCTTCGTTTAGAATTTAATGTTAAGTCTGAATACATAAATTTGTACATCAACCAAAGGTTCCCAAGAGAAATATCTCCGATCTAAATTTGATATATATAAAAAGAATTCTTCTATATAATTTTTATGTGACTTGTTCAATCGGTTTTATGCTTACTATGATGGTGGATTCCTCTGAAGGCCAATTATGCTGCTAGGTCTTTTTAAGGTTTCTAATCATACGCAAATTGTTTTTGTGCCACTATGTAGGCATGCCTTATTGCAGATATTGTGCAACACTTTGTCGATGCCAAGCTGGAATTTGATGCTTGTTATGTTTATCAAGATGTGAATGACGCAATTCAATATGTTCATCGTAGTGGCCTTGCTCATAGAGAAATAATTTCCAATCCACATAAATACATACTTAAAAATGTTAGTTTTTTTTTCTTGCAAATTTTTAAATCATGGCCTCAATTTATGATATGACTACCTTTTGATCCAGGAAAAGCCATTTTCATGTATGGTCTTAAAATGAATTTTCTTTCTCTAGTCATTTAATTTATTTATAATGTCTTAATATTTCAGGGGCAGCTGTTTGGCTTCCTTGAGATGTTAAAGAAGACTGGAAAGAAGCTGTTTTTGCTTACTAACTCTCCATTTTACTTTGTTGACGAGGGAATGCGTTTTATGCTGGAGGTAAATTTGCAGCACAAAATTTAATTGTGAATTTTTTTTTATTCTATTTCTTTGTGAGGTTTTAGTAAGGTGTGAATCTCCTTGTGCTCTACTAAAAAACAAAAGTTCAATTATTAAAAGGTAAGAAAGTACATGTGCTGATTCAAGAGAAACACATATATTGTGAAATTTAAAATTTAGCTGCAAGCCTAGTGCGCATATTGTTTGGACTGTACATAACTCCACTAAAGATAATACTTTCTTCTCAAGGAAAAAGGGAATTATAACCCATTTTCATAGCTCCAAAACTATATCATAATGTACAAAATTATTGGCTATTTGATTTGTTTTGATGAGATTGTTCTAATGTTTTGATTAAATAATTCTTTGTCCTATTTTTCCTGGAAGGTGATTGTGTTATGAAATATTGATTGTGTTATGAAACGCATCCACTAGGCATGGATTGGCACCGTGCTTGGCTTATAAGTGGGGTGTTCATCCATCCCTAGTTGACGTGTTTTGAGCTAAGGATTATGGGGTCCTTGGCCCAGGAACAAAGCTGTAAGGGTTATGGGGCCCAAAATGGACAATATGTACTAGGGTGTGGTTATCCCACTCATAACAAATTGTTTTAGAGGCGTAGCTTTTCTTAAGATCATTCTTTTTAGATTTCTGGTTGTGATAGATGTTTGGGTAATTGAGTACACTCATGGCTTATGTCTAGTAGGATTCTACTGGATACAGAGATCCGTGGAGGGAAATCTTTGATGTTGTCATAGCTAAAGCCAATAAGCCAGAATTTTACACATCCGATCATCCATTCCGGTGTGTATCTGCACATTTTATTATTCCTCATAGAGCATTCATTACATATTTGACATTAGACATTTATCTTTGTTAAGTGGTCTGCCATAGCTTTTGTTTTTTTTTTTTTTTGGCTTTTGAAGACAGTAGTTAGAGAATTAAGCATCTAGAGAACTAGAGCAGACAACAGGGTTCTATTTTGTTCTTCAATAATCAATTTTACAGCGTAGCAATTCTAATATCTAACTTATTACAGACATACTACGATAAATAATGGATTTTAACAATCAAAGCTGAGCCAAACATATTCATCAATTTTTTATGGAAATAGATATATTAAATTCTCATTAAGTCTAGAGAAAGTCTTCAAACTATCTGGAAGCTTAGTGTCTTAAAGCTTTCTGCCATCAGTGAATGCTTTAACAACAGTTACTCTGTCACCTTCGAAGATTTTATTGCAACATAGGTCTATATAAATTGTGGAATCTCGCTTCATAAAAAAGTTTTGAAGTTCTAATCTAATAGGAAAACCATCATTCGTATTTTAATTTATCTTGTCAGTAATATCCAGTAGATTCTTCCTCTTTTTATTTCAGCATATATATGTTTAATCCTAAGATGTTATGCTATGATGTATAATAATTTCGTCACTGTGTTTTCTGAAACTTCAATGAAGTTGTTATGATACAGAGAAAGACACTTTAGCTTTTACGGAGGTGAAGATGTTTCTTCCGGATAAAGTATATTACCATGGATGCCTAAAATCTTTTCTTCAAATCACAAAGTGGAATGGTCCTGAGGTAATGCATATTTGAACAAGCTTAAGAAGGGAACTGGCTATGCTGCTCTTCATTATTATCAAAGTGTGTCTCTTGCATTTTTTAGGTAATATACTTTGGGGATCACCTATTTAGTGACCTGAGAGGACCATCAAAAGCTGGTTGGCGAACTGCTGCCATCATTCATGAACTGGAGGTATCCATTTTGCTGACACCTTTAATAGTACGATTCAAAGCTTGCATTCAAATAGTCATTTTCATGTCTTGTAATGCTTTTCTTGGAAAAAAAATATGCCTATTTTTAAATGCCTTCAAGTTCTTTCTCTTGTTGCATATGTTAATGACATTGTTGATAATTGATAAGAGAAAGATATAAATAATTGAATTCATGGTAATTGTATATGGTATCAGAGTATGATATTATGCGTTTAAGTCATTGTATCATTACTTTAATCCCACGAAAAAAAATTAAAGTATCCACATTTAATGATTATTGAAGTAAGGCTTACACAAAGAGAAATGTTATAAATTAACTTCAATCTCATTTTTAGTCTTGGAGTTCATGGTAATTAGACAATGTCCTGCAGCCTTTAGCTTGATAGAATTTCACTTATAGTTGTGGGTCTGTCGACTTTTAGAACAGATGAAAATAATTTGCTGCCACATATGTATTGTTAATTTTTTTTTTAAAATATTCTTATTAAAAAAACGTTTAGAAATGAAATATGATAACTGTTTATTTGCTTTTTCTATGGTGTTTTGTTGCAGAATGAAATACGCATACAGAATGAGAATTCATACCGTTTTGAACAGGTATATGCTGCAGATTATAAGTGAATCCACTATTATGATAATGATCTGATATCTAAACCCTGGATGGAGATATTTATTTTCTCTTTTCTAACTCAAAAAATATTTGATTTTTTTCCATTTGGGGCCCCAATTTTTTGCTACACAAAAGTATCAGGTGCTTTAGTGACTGGAGTCAATTCAGATTGTCTGTTTCTTTGCCATATTTCAAGTTTATTAATCAAAAGTAAACTTCTATCTACAAGTAAGGTAATGTTATATAAGAGAACTAATTTTAAATGGGCTCCTCTCTCTAACTCTCTCATTCTCATTAGTCTCATTAAAGCTTTGAATCTTTTCCCACTCCCATTGGTGGCTTGCGAGACCAACCCAAATTCTGGACTCAAAAGGCTCTTTTTGGGTAGCTTCTGCTTCAACACTTTCAGGCTTTTAACTCCATTTTTCTTATGGATTCTTCTAGTGCTATAATCTTTTGCAATATTCACCACGCCATTTGCTCCTTTGGCTCTCCATTAGAGATAGTACACTACCGAGTCTCTTCTGTGTCATTGGGGCATAATCGACATTTCCTTCTACAATTGATGTAGTTTTGTTGCTAACTACAACAATGAGCTTTCTTTGTCTTTGAATTCATGTTATGACTAAATATTGTCTTTCTTGCATTGATTCTTCTTGGTGAGATAACCTCACACTTTGTTTGCAAAGTGTGCCGCATTCTCGATATTTTATTTGGTTGGACTTTATGACGCACCGAGGGATGCAAAGCTTAGAATCCTCTTTGTTGCTTGGTGGTAATCACAGCTAGAAAACAGAATCCAAATATCCGAATGTGCAACTCACTCGTTTGACGTCCAATTGACTTGAAATTTTGACTAGACAAAATTCAATGAGGGCTGAAGACAACCTCCAAAATCACAAGAAAATACTCATAGAAGATGAAGTTGTGCGAACGCACTCGAAACTGTTTGGGAAGACACCAAAAAGGTAGTTTCGGGCCTAAAATGGAAACAATCACAATTCCCTCAACACACTTGTCCAAAATACTCGAAAATTGGACCACGCACCTCTTTGTAAGTGAGCAAGAGAGCCTCCAAAAATAAGGACTAAAAACGCTCGAGAATGAAAGTTGTGCACGGAAGGTTGTAAGCTGGTCTGAATGGGTGATAAAATTGCACCTATCAACTTCAATGGACTCTAACACGGAAGCCTCTCCAATTTGGTTCTTAACAGACCTTCTAAACCTTCTTTAAGGATGTCCACCTCTAGAAGGAATTGGAGGAAGACTTAGTGTAAGAGAATCACCGCAATGCTTGCCAAAAACAATAGTGACCCAATAGTTTGACACTCACTCTCTCATATTCTCGCCAAGGGAAATGAGAGCCGAATGTGGAGGGAACTCCAAATCCAATGCAAGGCTTTTTAGTTGGTTTCAAATTAGTTCAAACAAGCTATTAAGAAGAGTATAAATACCACCTCAATTAGGGATGCCCTAATGTCAAAATTACAAAAACAACTATTAGCCTTTTCGTTAGACTTAGTTTTATTTTGATGATGACTAAATGACGTTTAATTTAATGAAATCAATAAGCTGTTATTATGTTTTTATGAATATAATTGTTAATGTTTTTATATAATATTTATACTCGTATTTATTGGAAATGCCCTAGAAAATGGTGTTATTAATATGCTAACATGTTTATCTAAGTCCATGTAGTGAATATATATCGTTTCGGGGCTTAGGAAATTAAAAGAAAAGAAGAAGGTGTGGTTTTTGGTCGAGCTGTGGACGTGAGAGAAGCGACCAAACTGTGTTTTGGTCTTTCGGTTACAACGTGGTTAAATGGAGCGACCGAAATATCTCATGCTACGAATCTGCCATTTTCGACGTTTTCGGATAAGTTTGGCGACCAAAAGTGCAAAGCAGTGAGCTCCGAGTGTTTTCGGATGCGACACGGTCGAGCCAGCGGTCAAGGCATGCGACGGAAATGCACAGCAGGCACAACGAGCAGATTTCCAACGGTCGAATTTTTCAACGAATATATTGCAACGGCTGGATGCAGTCGACCGAAAGGATTAGGTCAACCGAAAATGGCAGTGTCTATAAATGAAGAGAAGCACTCCACTTGCTCAACAACAAAACCGAGAGTTGAGGCGAACCCTTACCAAATTCAAGACTCAATTCTAAATCACTGTGAGCATTGTAAATCCAACTTTGCCCACCCATAAACTTGAGAGTTATTATTGGGAGAGTTCAGATCTAGTTTTTGAGCTTTACTTTCCAAACTTATATTGTGTGAAATTGTCAAGGGTGACTCCCTACAAATTAATCATATAAGGGTGACGCCCCGAAATAGTCAACGGCACGATTGAACGCCCGTAAGTTCAATCAAAGGGTGGCGCCTCATTAATAGTCAAAGGTTGACGACCCGAAATAGTCGAAGAATGACGCCCTTGGAATTAGTCTTTATAACAGTTTAATTGGCACCCGTAAGCCAATTGATTAGTGGATCTCCAAGTGAAATCTTGGAGCGCGTACGTAAGTGAGTTGCCGAGCCGCATAAACAAATTTTGTGCACATCTCTTTACCCTCAACTCTTTTATTTATGCATTAAATTTTATGTTATATGCAATAAATCATATAGGGTGTTAGAGGAATTAAATATCGCACGAAAAAGTTAAAACACCTAAAACGCCAGCAACAAAGAGAATTCCAAGCTTTACATCTCTTGGTGCGTCATTTGATATCAGAGTCACTTCCCTTGTTCTTATACTCTGTGATTGGTGATTTTGGTTTTATAAAATGATGACAAGTAGTGGGGCAAATGCTGCCCATAATAAGAAGCAAAACAGCCCTCCCCTCAAGCACGCGAGAAACCGTTGTAGGAGGTCGGCACTAGTATGCAAGGCCAAATTGAGGAAGTACGAAACATGATTGCCAACTTGCAGCAGAGGTTGGAAGAGCCTCCAAATCAGCATGTGAGGGCCCCTAGACTGCCTAGGCAAAAGAGAAAAATAAGCAGTTCCATAGATACTAGAGGCTGTGAGGATAGTGGAGAAGATGAGGCCTACATTGAAACCAAGTTTGAAGAAATGCCTAGCCGAGGAGGAGACCTAGTGCTAGGGATGACATGAGGCATATTAAGGTATCTATCCTCCATTTTAATGGTTCATTACATGCTAAAGCATGCCAAGTTAGCTTTGAGACCATTAAAAACAAATTTTGTCATGCACCCGTATTTGCACTACTCGATTTTACCAAAGCGTTTGAAGTGGAATGTGATACTTCTAGCCTTGGTGTTGGAGTTGTCTCTATGCAAGATGGAAGACCTATTGTTTATTTCAGTGAGAAACTAAAAGGAGCAACTTTGAATTATTCTATACAACTAGGAATTTTATGTAGTCATTCGATCTCTAAAAATTTGGCAACACTATTTTATTTCTAAGGAGTTCATTATCCATACCGATCACAAAACCCTCAAGCATGTACGTAGCCAAGGAAAATTGAATTGAAGCCATGACAAGTGGGTGGAATTCATGGAGCGCTATCCATATATGATCAAATATAAAAAGGGAGAAACCAACTTGTGGCTGATGCACTCTTAAGGAGGTATGCACTCTTGATCGAATTGAACACCAAACTTTTTCGTTTTGATTGGATTAAGAGCATACATGTTGAAGATAAAGATTTATAATGCTAGTTTGAAGAAGGCCGAGAGGGCTTATTATATTTTGGATGGATATCTTTTTAGGGGTGGTAAACTTTGTATTCCTTTTTGTGACCTTCGAGAGTCTTTAGTAAAAGAGGCTCATAGTGATGGTTTAAGAAGTCATTTTGGAGAAAAAAAGACATATGAAGCTGTGAAAGAAAACTTTTATTGGCCTCACTTACTTAAAGATGTGCAAAGAATTATCGAAATGAGCATTATTAGTGAAAAGGCCAAAAGTCGAGTATTGCCTCAAGGGTTGTATCTTCCATTACCCGTGCCTACTCATCTTTGGGTAGAGGTTAGTATGAACTTTGTATTGGGTTTACCTCACACTTTACGTATGAAATTATTTTGAAAATTTCGATGTAATGAATTTGTTGTTTTTTGGATTGTTCTAGGCTGCTTAAAATAGCCGAGTGTTTTTGAGTATTTTTGTTTTAGAGGTTATTTTTGTAATTTTGATATTAGGGCAACCCTAATTGAGGTGGTATTTATACTCCTCTTAATAACTTGTCTGAACTAATTTGAAGCCAGCTGAAAACCCTTGAATTATATTTGGAGTTCCCTCCACATTCGGCCCCTATTTCTCTTGGTGAGAATCCGAGAGAGTGAGTGTCAAACCATTGAGTCACTGTTGTTCCTTGCAACGGAACCAAGTTGGAGAGGCTTCTGTGTTGGAGTTCATTGAAGTCGATATGTGCAATTTTAGCACCCATTCGAACCAGCTTGCAACCTTCCGTGCACAACTTTCGTTCCCGAGCATTTCTAGTTCTGATTTTTGGAGGCTGTCTTGTTCACTTACAAAGAGGCACATAGTCCAATTTTGCACATTTTGGACAAATATTGAGAGAATTGTGATTGTTTTCATTTCGGGCCAGAAACTGATTTTTTGGTGTCTTTCTAGACAGTCTCAATTGTGTTTGCATAATTTCATCTTCCATGAACATTTTCTTATGATTTATGAAGGTTGTCTTCAGCCCTCATTGAATTTTGTCTAGTCAAACTTTCAAGTCATTTGGACATCAAACAAGTGAGTTGCACATTTGGATATTTGGATTCTATTTTCTAGCCGTGATAACCACCAGCAACAAAAGGATTCCAAGTTTTGCATCCCTAGGTGCGTCACTTATCTGCTTGGATTTTGAAGTCTTGATCTCTTCGAAAGACTATCATTCACCTGGTGAATCCTGCTATCCTTGATACCCTTGGTATTGCTATAAGGTTCCAGTTAGTTCACCGTAGAGGATAACTTGCAAAATATCCAGAATAGTTTTCATAGGGTTTTTTCGCAGTGTTCTATTATTGATTGTCAAACATATATTTGTTGAACAGTTATGTCAAATGAGGCCAAATTGATTATTTCTCCTGAATTTTTATAATGTTATTTTTTATTGGATGAGTTCTCTGCTCCGAGAGTCTGATTTCCCTTTCTTTCTGTTGTCGCTGTATGCAGGCAAAGTTCCACATAATCCAAGAACTACTGGGTAAATTACATGCAACAGAAGCTAATAGCAAGAAAACCCACGATTTCAAATTTCTCTTGGAGGAGTTAAATGACGAGAAGCAAAAAACACGACAGGCAATGAAGAGAATGTTTAATAGCTCCTTTGGAGCCACCTTCTTAACTGATACTGGTCAAGAATCTGCTTTTGCCTACCACATTCATCAATATGCTGATGTATACACCAGTAAGCCAGAGAACTTTTTATTCTATCCACCCGAAGCCTGGCTTCATGTGCCATTTGACATCAAGATTATGCCACATCATGTCAAGGTAATCCAATTTTTTCTCAGAAAACATGTTATATTTTTTGGATTAGAAAAACTACAAAAGAATATACTTGTTGAAGAACAAGAATCTGAAAACATGTCATATGTTGCTCATGTGGACAAACTGAAAACTCATGAAAAAAATTCCGATATCACATCTAATATCTTAAAATAGAATTGCTCCTAAGAAAAGAAAGAGCAATGTCAAATTGTAGTTATGCATGCCCGTAATTCTTTCTGGCGTAGCGCACCTAGTCGTTTATCATGGCAAGAAAGTGAAAGTTTTAGTAGGAGACATTTTTGGAATTCACTTTTCATGTGCTAGTTCTCTTAAAAGCAAACTCGGATTTTCTAATGACATCTTTGCTACCCACTCGGCTTATCCAGGATGAATGTATTGATTGGTACAACTTTGTAGGATAAAGTGGGTTCTTGATTGGGAAGTTGACTTCTCGTCTAGAAAGTATTTGCTTTAAATGGGAAGGCTTTAGCATAGCCCTTCCCAAAGTTAATGCTGTTGCTTTGTTCACCCAATGGTTTTCTCTTCACTAACATCTTCCTTTGTGCAGGTTCCAGCTAGTGTCTTCAGAAGTTAATGGAAGGTTGCTGAACCAAATGATCATTCTTCAGAATGTTTCAGAGAAAAGGTGCGCCCCCCATCATCAGGTCGATACCTGCAGCATACAGAACTGTATACATTCAAACATGTTGGTTCATCGCATGCCAAATGTTGTGATGCCAAACTATATTAATATTGCATCTTTAGAAAAGAAAATAGTTTGTTTCTATTTATTTAGGCAGGTGGTGAGTGTTAGATAGGATGGATTGTCTGTACCGTTCATTCAAACATTGCTGCTGTAAATAAATCGATCATTGATATAATAATACCAAGAAGAAGACTAAGCCAAGCCATGGGAAGCAGAATTTGGACAAAAGAAAGGACAGTGCAATACCTAAAATCTCGTTTCCTTTTTGAAATTTCTCCTGCCATGTGTGGGTAAAGCGTCAACTGCTCACCCAATTTTTCAACGTCTCTGCTCGCACATTGCCTTCATCCTTCTAATTAAAACTATCATCCAAAAACTTTTATGCGTGTCATTGTTTTTGTCAATGAGTATAAATAATATTATTGGGTTATTTTCATCCAATACCTTGAATTATTGGCACCTTTTTATCTGATACCTTGGTGTTTCAAAATTTTTATTCAACACCTTAGACTACCCTCCGTTTTTAACCTACACCCTCCGTTTGCCAACTGTTAAACACTTCTTACAAAGACCTTCTCTTCTGCACTGCAAAATCGAAATCAGCTCCTCTCCGAAGTGCCAAAGCGAAGGCGAAGGTGAAGACGAAGGTGCTGACGAAGGCAGTCCGACTTTGCGAAAATTCTCTTATAAAATTCTGTTCTTCCTATTTTGTTGGTTCTTATCTGTCCTTGGTTGCAACTTCTAGACTGTTCCTGATTTTAAGTTTGATTGCAACTTATTGATTGACACAATTTTATGGATATGTGTGGATGACATTGTTTTTGTTGAAATTGGCTTGAGCGAAATTGTTGAATTGGCTTGTTGAATGAAATTGATTGAAAATTGTTGAATGAAATTAGCTTGAAATTGTTGGATGAATTGGGCTTGAAATTGACAGCCATGTAAGCTAACCTTATCTGCTAGCAATTGGATATTCTTTTCTCTCAAAGAGTTGAAGGTATTCTTTTCACTCAATTCAAATATTATTTTTGCATCGGGAATGACTAATCACCACTGACTTCAGTTGTGAAATTGGCATCATTTGGATTGAAGGGCTTCCTGTTTGGTAAGCTACAAAGGTTGCTTATTATCTTCAAGATAATGTTCAAAGGTTGAAAACTTACAAGGCCAAACTTGTACTCTTCCCCATATGTGCTCGTAAATTTAAGGTAATTATTATTGTTTCAATTTGGTAGGAGTTATTATTTTGCAATTGCATTTGGTTGTTTTTCATTTGCTTTTAATAGTTTAGTAGTGTTTCATCTGCTTATCCTGGCTTCGATATGTATAGGCTGGTGATTCTACACCAAAGGAACTTGCAACCACCACCCAGGTATAGGGTGACTACCTGCCAATTGCACGGGAGAAGCCATCGATTGAGCTTGTGAAGGTTACTGAGGAGATGAAGTCTTTTAAGGCCTACAACAAACTTCTTGTGGAGCAGATGAACAAGAAGCATGTGGGTGCAAGGCGAAAGGCTAAAGAAGTAGCAGAGGCTGAGAAGGAAGATAAGAAGTAGACAAATTTGAGTTTTAATGGTTTAGTTATCAGTTTTTGATTTGGAAAAAAGACACATTTTGGCAGCTGAACCTTTCTGTTTGAATTGGTTACTTGGATTTTGTTCACTTTTGTAATATTGTGATCTCATAATTTCTATAATTCTTGGTTATTGTTCATGTAAACATGGAGGCATGATTTTGATTTAATCAAAACGTGATACATAGAACATGTGAATCAGCAGCCATTGCTGATTCCTCAGATTGCAGACTTCGTAATAAGAAAAAGTCTCTCATATGCTCAGCAGGAAATCTTTCCAAACGAGGACTAGATAGCTCCATGTTAGATTTTCATTATCTAAATACTCATAGATCAGATAATCAGCATTAAGTGTGCCATCACTTGAAGAACACATCTATTAGGAAGAAGAAGCTCAAACTTTTTATTATCAGTAAACTGACTTTATTACAGAGAAATGGTAACTCTTTATAATACAGAGTTCTGAGATAGAAAAAACTGAAAATAACAGAAATTCAAAATAACTACTTGAACTACGTGGCAGCAACTTCCCAGCTGATAAAGTGACCCGTTGGTGATTTCATCTTGACTTCATCTTGTATCTGTAATATGCCCCCTCAAGATGGACAATGCAGATTCAGCATTTCCATCTTGGAGATAAGATCATGAAATAGACCAGGAAGAAGTGGCTTAGTCAGAACATCTGCCAATTGATGTCTGGAAGCAACATGGAGAGTCTTAATATTGTTTTGTTGTATCTGTTGACGGACTATATGACAATCTATCTCAATGTGTTTTGTACGCTCATGAAACACTGGATTTGCCGCAATATGGAGAGCAGATTGACTGTCACAAAACAGAAGAGCTGGCTGAGGTAGAAAAATTCGAAAATCGGCAAGAAGAGCTTTCAACCAAATAAGCTCACAAGTGGTAATGGCCATGGCTCGATATTCAGCCTCTGTTGATGATCGAGAAACAGTGTGCTGTTTCTTGGATTTCCAAGAGATCAAGGAGTTTCCTATAAAAATACAAAAACCAGTGATAGAACGACGAGAATCTAGACAAGAGCCCCAGTCCGAGTCACAAAAAGCCTTGAGTTGAAGAGATGAAGTGGTAGAGTAAAATAAACCACGGCCTGGCAAACCTTTTATGTATCGCAAAATGCGATAGGCAGCTTGCAAATGAGACGATCGCGGAGAAGCTAAAAACTGACTAAGTTTGTTGACAGCAAAACTGATATCAGGTCGTGTAATTGTCAAATACAGCAACTTCCCAATGAGTCTTCTAAAAATAGTAGGATCAGTCAAAAGGAACCCACTTTCCAGAGACAATTTGCAAGTGACATCCATAGGTGTAGAAACAGGTTTGGAAGCTAGATATCCAGTATCCTCCAGAAGCTTCAAAGCATAATGCCGTTGATTGATAGAAATACCATTAGAGTTTCTAGCAACTTCAATACCCAAGAAATAATGGAGAGGACCCAAATCCTTCAAATGGAATTTATTGTGTAAAATAGTTTTGAATTGATCCATTTCAGATACAGAACTTCCTGTAAGAATGATATCATCGACGTAGACTAAAAGTGCAATGAAGGAATCTGATTTAAAACGAAGAAAGAGAGATGAATCTGACTGTGACTGCTGAAAACCCAGTGAAAACAATGCAGTAGAAAATTTTGAGAACCACTGTCGTGAGGCCTGTTTGAGACCGTATAAAGATTTATGTAGCTTACACACTAATGGTGATCCGTCAGCTGCTGAAGATTGCTGGATATTATAACCAGGAGGCAATTGCATATAAACCTCCTCATGTAAGTCACCATGCAAGAAGGCATTGTTGACATCCAACTGTATTAAAGACCATCCATGTATTGAAGCTAAAGCTAGTAATAATTTGACAGTAACAAGTTTGGCGACAGGAGAAAAAGTGTCAAAATAGTCGACACCTTCAGTTTGTGTAAATCCCTTTGCAACTAATCGAGCTTTGTAGCGTTCGATTGAACCATCAGCAAGATATTTAATTTTGTAAATCCATTTACATCCAACTACATTCTTGCTAGGAGGAAGGGGAACAACAGACCAAGTATAATTGTGTTCTAGAGCTTGCAACTCAGCTTGCATTGCTTGCTGCCACTCAGAAAACTGCTCAGCTTGTTTGAAAGTTGTTGGCTCAGTATGAGAAGAAACAGCAAGAGTGAAAGCTTTGAATGATGGTGATAAACGATGGTATGACAAAAAATTAGAAATGGGATATCGAGAAATAGGAGATGAAGAAGAAACAGAATCAGAAGTAGAGGTAGTAGATAGGTAGCAGTGATAATCTCGTAAATAAGAAGGAGTTTTACGAATTCTGGAATGAGAAGTAGCATGATCAGTCAAGGAATTATGAGGGACAGGATCAGAAGGAAATATTCTCGATTGCGATGTATGATCATCAGCTAATGAATAGAGAGGAGAAACAACTGAATTACGAACAGAAGTAAAAGATGAAGGAAAAAATGAAGAAACAGAATCTGTCATTTTTGATTTAGATGCAAAAGGAAATGTTGATTCATGAAAAACAACATTTCTAGAAATAACAATAGAATTGGATTGAATATCAAGGGTTTTATACCCTTTATAACCAGATGGGTATCCTATAAAAATCGAAGCACGAGCTCGTGGTGCAAATTTGTCTCGTCCATTTGTTAAAGTGGAGACAAAACACAGACATCCAAAAGAACGAAGATGATCATATGAAGGAGATTTATTATGCAATTTTTCAAAAGGGGATTTATTTGAAAGAATGGGAGATGGTAGTCTGTTTATCAAATAGACAGCCGTGAGTATACAGTCCCCCCAAAAACATAAGGGCAAATGAGATTGAAAAAGGAGTGCTCTGGCCACATTAAGTAAATGGTGATGTTTTCTTTCCACTACAGAGTTTTGTTGGGGAGTTTCAACACAAGACTTATAATGAACAACCCCTTTGCTTGCATAAAAATCAGTAAGAGCAAATTCCTTAGCATTATCAGTACGTATGCTACTAATTTTGACATGAAACTGAGTAGCAATGAGCTCAAAAAACTGAGGAAGAATATGACAAACTTCAGATTTGTGGCGCATGAGATACACCCATGTGGCACGGGAGCAATCATCAACAATAGTAAGGAAATATTTAAAACCATCATAAGTTGGTGTGGCAAATGGTCCCCAAACATCACAGTGTATGAGATGAAAAACAGATTCAGAAACATTATTGTTGGAAATAAAAGGTAATTTGCGTTGTTTAGCCATTGGACAAATGTTACAAGAAAGATGAAACAAATTGTCATTACAGGAAAGTGAGATATCATGTTTAAGAGCATGGACAACCCGAGCAGATGGATGTCCGAGTCTAGAATGCCACAAAGAAAAAAGAGAGCTAGCAGTACTTGAATTACATTGAAAAAGATCACATTTACTAGAAAGAAAATGATCTGGAGCATTAGACTTAGTAACATCTGATTTAGTAGATGGCAAAGAACAGATATTGATGGACAAGGAGGAATCCGGAGGAGCTTGATGCAGAATGTATAAGTTGCCACGTCTTTCACCCATCCCAATCATTTGGTCCGAGGTAAGGTCCTGGATAAAGCAATTGCTGGATTGAAAAAGTATTGAGCAATTCAAAGAGGAAGTAAAAGCACTGACTGAGAACAAATTGAATCGAAAGTCTGGGACAAAAAGTACATTCGATAGGGAGATTTTTGTATTAATGTTGACAGTTCCAATTCGTTTAATGGGAATCATGGAATTGTTTGGAAGAGTAACATATCGATGAGAAACAGGATAAGAGTCAATAAAATTGGCAAAATTAGAACAAACATGGTGAGTAGCACCAGTATCAATAACCCATTGATTAGAAGAGAAATGTGAAGAAGATAAAAGAGAAGAATTGAAACAAGAAGGAAGAGATATACCAGTGAAGTTGGAAGCAGAAGGAGAAGATGATAAACAATCTGAGCTGTTACTGAAGGCAGAAGAACTCCGCTGAAGTTGAGTACTCAGAAGCGCAATTAAATGTTGACATTGGTCGGCTGAAAATCCTTCAAGTGATATTGAATTATTAGGAACTGCATCTGGTACATTAGCAGTACTAGTTTGGTTGACAGATGCTTTATTTCCAGTTTTAACTTTGTATCCAGGAGGATATCCATGTAGTTTATGACATTTCTCCATTGTGTGACCCAGTAACTTACAATGGGTGCAGTACGGACGATCCTTTTTAGATTTGAAAGTGGAAGTAGAGTGTGAAGAGGCGTTAAAAGTCATGGGAATGACTTGTTCAGAAGAAGCAGTAGAATGGCCAACTAACCTTTGTCTCTCTTCTTGAATAACAAGAGAGAAAACCTTACTAATGCTGGGTAGTGGTTCCATCATAAGAATTTGAGCACGAACATGAGAAAAAGAATCATTTAAGCCCATCAAGAATTGCATGACATAGTCTTGATGTTGATAAGAAATTAAGGGCTTAACACCTCCACAAGTACAATTCGGAATCGGCCGGAATTCTTGTAATTCATCCCAAAAACCTTTAAGCTACGTATAATAAGTAGTAACGTCCAGGGAGGCTTGAGTAAAAGTAGACAGCATTTTACGCAATTGGTAAGAGCGCGGACCATTGCTCTGTTGAAATCTGTCATTGATATCATTCCAAACAGCTACAGCAGTATCGAAATAGAGAAGACTATCAGCTATATCTTTAGACACTGAATTAAAAATCCAGGAAATAACCATACTATTACAACATTTCCAACTGTTGAATTTAACATCTGAAGGAAATGGTTGAGAAATGGAGCCGTCTACAAAAGCAAACTTATTTTTTGCGTTAAGCGCCATCATCATAGCACGTCGCCATGTATGAAAATTGGGACCTTGAAGATGATGAGTAACAAGAACCAACCCTGGATGATCAGAGTTATGTAAGAAAAAAGGATTTGCAGAATCGTCCATCTCTGACCTAGAATTTGACGAATTCTTGGTTGAGAAATTTGAAGAAGACGGTTGAGCTGAAGGAGAAGGATCAACAGTAGGAATAAAAACTGCTGATGAAGGTCCTGGAACCGTCGCACGAACAGGAAGCTTGCCCCGAGTCATGATGAATCGCGGAAGGAAGAAGAAGAGCAAAAAAGCTCTGATACCATATTAGGAAGAAGAAGCTCAAACTTTTTATTATCAGTAAACTGACTTTATTACAGAGAAATGATAACTCTTTATAATACAGAGTTCCGAGATAGAAAAAACTGAAAATAACAGAAATTCAAAATAACTACTTGAACTACGTGGTAGCAACTTTCCAGCTGATAAAGTGACCCGTTGGTGATTTCATCTTGACTTCATCTTGTATCTGTAATAACATCTGAAATGGGATGCAACCATCAATTAACTCATCAATCTAAACAAAAAATTAAAATTATCAAACAGAGAAATATATTAACAAAGACAATAAAAGTAAATGACGGACAAATCGAACAGACCTCATTGCCTTTGCAGAGCACGGTTTGTGTTCGCAAAGTGGGCTCCCTTTCACTGAGCCAGGGTTTGTCTTCGCTCAGCCGGAGATCGACCTTCGCAGGGTTTGTATTCGCTCGGCTGGAGATCGTCTCGCAAAGTCGGACTGCCTTCGTCAGCACCTTCGTCTTCACCTTCGCCTTCGCTTTCGCGCTTCGGAGAGGAGCTGGTTTCGATTTCGCAGTGCAGAAGAGAAGGTCTTTGCGAGAAATGTTTAACGGTAGGCAAACGGAGGGTGTTGGTTGAAAACGGAGGTCAGTCTAAGGTGTAGAATAAACATTTTGAAACATCAAGGTATCAGATAAAAAGGTGCCAATGAATGAAAATGACCCAATATTATTATTTTAGATGAATGGTTGGGAGTAAGAGTGAAATTTTAGCTGGGTTTGATGGTAGATTGATTTAGTATATGTTACAATTGGGCCTATTTTGTTAAATCTTAAAGCGTACATAAAAGCCCAGTTACAGGGTCGAATAATTTAATCATCTATGTCTAATTTTAGAGGTCCAATAAGTGCTTCAAATGGGCCTCAAGTCCAAGCAAAAACCTATAAATTGAAGTTTCTAGAACCGCTACGAATCATTTTTAGGTAAATCGTCCCCATCGAGCATCTTTTCCTTCTTCCCCATTGCTTCATTCCACGTCCTGTTTCTCTCCCTGTCTCGCTCTGTGAATCCATTTCTTGTTTTGATCGGTGAAAAATGGTGTTGATAGAGCTGGAAGAGACTGAGGAGAACAGTTATAATCCTCATCCAGCATCGGCGTCCACAGAAACTACGGGAAACGGGAAGATGGAATCCCCAGATGGATTTGAAACTGCTAGCGATGGGGAAATTGGTGACAGTGGCGATGAAAATGAACAAGAACTGCATCGGAAGCCGCGGAAGGAAGAACAGGGAGAGAAATTGGAAGAACACGAAACTCAAATTTTGAGCCAGGAGGAAATGATGCAGGTCGGTTTTTGCTATCGAGTTGCGTATTTTCTGTTAAGTATGTTGCTTATTTATTTTTGAAGCTGGTTTTGCTGTAGGTCAATGTCTTCTCTGCCTTGTTTTGAAGTAAATCTTTCGTTTTTGTTGAAACCTATGGCCCAATGAACTCAATTTGTTGAAAGGAACTCTACTATACTTCTTATCTGGTGTTGTACTTGGTTTTCTTTTTAATGCGGTTTCATGTAATTATTGTAACTTTGAATCTTCTTCCCTAATGCTTTTCTATTGTTTTGAGACTTAGAGTCGGACTGTTAGGTTTTTAAGATTTACACGACCCCAGAAAGATCTCATTTTTTTGTATTTATTAAAATGTAGAAGGCTTTAGCCCAAGCAAATGATGCAAAAATGGAAGGCAATAAGTTCTTTGGAGAAGCCAAATACGATGAAGCTCTGTTGCAGTATGAGGTTGCCTTACAAACAGCATCAGACATACCCTCATCTGTGGAATTACGTTCTATTTGCCATGCTAATTGTGCCATATGTTATATGAAACAGGTATGATCATCATCCATTGCATGTCAAAGAAGTTTATTATCTGATTTTACTTTCTTTTCTTCTTATTCTTACTTTTTTTTCTTTTTATCTATTCAAGTTGTGTTACTTATTACCATTTCTAAGATGACATCCTAGAGTTGGCTGATGGACATTCACATTAATATTTCATCTTTTTGAATTTATTATTCATATATGAGTTTATTTCAATTATGCTTTTTGAATGTAGTTAGTGATTAATTAAAGAGTCTAAATTGTTACTATCTTGTATAGCAGTGGAAAAGATAATTCAAGTACTTAAATTTTGATCAAAAAAGGGAGAGATGTATCTTCTAGACTCATTCTACAAGGTAAATGCTGATTATGTGAGGGCTATGAGTGGTGTCAAGTGTGAAATGTATACAAGTTCTTTTTGAGGCCATCTCACTTGCTTTGATATGGAATTCATGGTAGTAAATCTCCACTGGAAACTTTGATTTAGCTAATGGTGAACCTTTGTTAATCTTTCTTAAGGCATTAATGAGAACGATGGGATTGAGGGCAATTGAATATTTATTATTCAAGCAACTTTTATAGGCTTCTAATGATTTTTTTTTTTTTTTGATATGTTCTCCTTAATGTGCATCAATGCGTGTCTTTCTTTACATCCAGACTCATCTGTTTTTTTGCCATTCATTAAATGTTTTTATCATAATGCCACTAAACCATTTTAGGGGAAATATGAAGAGACAATCAAGGAATGCACAAAAGCATTAGAACTCAATCCCTCATATTTGAAAGCTCTGATTAGGAGAGGAGAGGCTCATGAAAAACTTGAACATTTTGAGGAGGCAATTGTTGGTAAATTTTTTTTTTTCGTTTCTGCATAACGTATTATATATCCTCCAGAAATTGTCAATTATAACAATGGTTGAGATTGTTCAATCTTGTATCTTGTATGTTGCTGCATTATTCTTACTTTTGAAACCATATCAATTCCATCCTCCGTGCTAACCATGTATAATCTTCTGTCAGACATGAAAAAAATATTGGAGTTGGATTCCTCAAACGAACAAGCTAAGAAATCTATTCGTCGCTTGGAACCTCTTGCTGAACAGAAGCGTGAAAAGATGAAGGAAGAAATGATTGGTAAGCTTGATAAATGTTTTTTTTTTCCTTCGTTTTTGGGTGCTTTCCTATATTAATCAGTTGGTGCAATCTTCAATACTTGAACTGATTGGGTCATTATTTTCTACCATGTACCTGTTTAATGTGGGATAATATTTTCATCCTTTACTAGTTATTCGATCGAGCCAGTCATGTGCTCTAATGTTGTCCTGATAATATTTATTGTAATATATGCTAGATTGATCATATTTTGTTTTTTCATCAAACAGGAAAGCTGAAAGAAATGGGCAACTCTTTGCTCGGTCGCTTTGGAATGAGCATGGACAATTTTAAAGCTGTAAAAGATCCAAATACCGGGTCGTATTCAATTTCATACCAGCAGTAGAATTCCATTGATGAATGGGAGGGAAGTGTTGTTTTCTTTCTTATTCTTTATTAAACTGGAAGCAGCGTATCGTCTATTGAATACCCATGTGACTTACCATGTAACTTTTGTACATTCGATCAAAATTTTCCTGGGTAACTTGCCCAACCAGATAGCTGATGCTGTGTTTTGTGCCTGTCCTGAATTCGCTAAGCTCTGCCAAATTTGAGATTGTATATCAAGAACAGTGATATATTTAGCCTTGGTTTCTTTTGGTATTGGTCGTGGTCGAGTACACCTCATTTATGAAGAGGAAGCTCTTGCACATCAATTGATTCTCGGCCAATTAGCTTGACCCGTGCTGCGATGAATAACAACACTTCATGGACGTGGTGTCATATACGACAATCAGTATATTCAACTACTTGTCACTACATTGCAAAGAAGAACGAGATCATTTTTGTGTTTCTACCAAAATAAGCACAAAATAACGTTCAGCATAAACTGATCAATTTGCAGAGAAACTCTAGTGTCCAGTTTATTCTCTCAGACATCATCTGCCCAGTTATGCATTGTCTTTTATGCTCTTATTTTTTTACATTCCAATCATAAATTACATTTATAAGTAAGTCGCCATGATCTACGCAGTCTGCAATTGTCGTGACCCGATGAAAAAAAATCGTCAAGCTCGGAATAAATGTTAGCTAGAACCCTCTTTCCATTCTTGCCTAATCACTGCATGTCGCTCTATATATTCTTTGCTATTAATCTCTGTTAATCTGCATCAACCAGCGTTCTGTAATTAAAAGCTAAAAAACTGAAATAACCAGCACACTAATCAGCCCACTGTGCAATATTTTCATCTGCCAAGAAGATTGAGCTAAAAAGACCAAATATTATCGTTGATTTTTTATCTTCTTCTCAACGTTATTGAAAATAAACAGTTTTTAAGAAGTGGTTCTGCATCGATCAAAAAGAAATTATTTGAAATACTTTTTTAAAAACACATTTTGATGGCATTGTCTCTAACAGCATCCTTTCTAATAGCAAAAAATCGTTGTTAAAAATGGTAATCTTGTGGTCCATCTTACCTACTAATGGTGCGATCTTTTGCAAAACCCAATTCGTTGTCGACGCAAAGGTCGGATTCGTCGTTTTTCCTCGACCTCGAAGAAGTTCTAGGTGCTCTTTGTTGGGCATCGGAGATAGTAACAATATTCTCAAAAAGTTCTTGAGGAGTTCCTTCGGCCGTGCATAACAACTGAGCCTTGTTCTCATACATTACCTGTGGACATAATAATGGCAAAAGTTTAAAGATTTTTATAACAAACAAACTTTCAATCTCTTCGTGAACTGATTATAAATATTGTGAACACACAAAATGCAGAAAATATGCCAACCCCAGAGGCATCCGCAAGAGTTTCAATCACACGAGATAAGACTCAGAAAAGAGAAGGTAAGAAATGGCGAAACTTACGTCAATTAAAGTAACAAAACGATATGCGGCTGTCCTGTTACTGAGGCCAAATTTTGGAATTCCATCTAAAGCCAAGGTATGAAAGTTCTCTGCAATAGAAAAAAGGTTTCAGTCAACAAGAAATAATTCTATGAGCCGAGAAGTATGGCCCATTCATAATGTTTTTTCTTTCTCTCAGACGAAGTATACTCTTCTCGTTTAAATACAATTTTTGTTTCATTCAAATTAAAAATAAAGCCGTCGTTCTACACATTTTAGCAGACTCACATAACCATGTTCGGGATTTATGCGTATGTGTGTTTGTCCTATTCAATCGCATGTATTTATCTAAGAGTAATATTCAATCTTTTCTTCATTTCATCATAAAAGCATATTAAGATTTAAGATTATAAAAAACCTGGATTTTTGTATTTGTCATTTACTAACTTCCATTGATTCTGCCTACTATAATAGCTTTTTCCTTATTCAATAGTCAACGGAGAATAAATTTGGAACTTACTGAACAAACCAAAGTAGTCGGCAGCTCCAAGCGGTCGTTCGCAGAGTTCCTCAAAATGGAAAAACGCACAGCCATTGGCACCCAATGGAACCTGTAAAAATATGTAAAATTAGAAACCCATTTACCTCAGATATTCAAAAGAAATATTTGCAAATAAACTTCATTGAAATTTAAGAACAATATACATTTAAAGTTCTTCCCATCACTACTTCCACTTCTTGCCGAGTCGCCACGATCTTTCCAATCAAGCGTTGAAACTCTTGCTTGAGAAAGCTTGATAAATCTTTTCCAACAAAGTAGAACCCTTGCTCAGCCTAAAATAAGTTTACAAGATTAAAAATGATCAATTTCTCAAAATCTATATGCTATGATTATCTCTGTTTATACAAGACATTGCATAATACCGAAGTCATTTTCCTGTAGTCTATTTCCGAACTGATTGCATGAACCACACATCTCTCCTACACGACCAAAAATTAGAACAACAAAACTTAGAAATATACAAAGAGATGAAAAATTCTCAATAGATTGATTCATTATAAATTTATGATCAACATAATAGCAGATGCAAACGAAAAAAAAAGTTTTTCATTTGATTTTTGAAATTTGCATTAAAGAAAAAGGAGATAAAGCTTGATAATAAGCCGATACAACCACTGTTTATGTTCCTACCTTCAAAGTAGAAATGAAGGGAAGAAAAAGATCCCTCTGTAATCCGCCTTCGTAGAGTTTATCTGGAGCACGATTTGAAGTGGACACCAAAATCTACACATCAGTCGCCAACGCAAGATAGCCTTAGAACTAATAAATTCATTCCACAAGAATAGCTCTAGAAGTAATAACACTTACAACGCCATTGCTAAAGAGATGTCTAAAAAG
The DNA here is from genome assembly GCA_022433065.1 of Begonia loranthoides. Classification (NCBI taxonomy): domain Eukaryota; kingdom Viridiplantae; phylum Streptophyta; class Magnoliopsida; order Cucurbitales; family Begoniaceae; genus Begonia; species Begonia loranthoides. Next base: position 11,107,956 of record CM039481.1, on the reverse strand, counting down.
TCGATTTAGTATCAAAGCATCAGCCACATCAGTCACCTTCAGAGAGACAAAGAAAAAGGGAAATAAAGACGTTAACATGGCAGAAGCAAGGATAGGGATGTAATTTCTATCATACCATGAACTCATCAAGGCATAACAAAATTGCCTCATCAGAAATCTCCCCGGCAACTACTTCGAGTGGATCAGCTACTCCCTTGTGCTTCTGCAAAAAGATATACCAAAAGAAACTCTATTCAGTGGACACTTTGCAAGACTGGAGACTAAACCCAGAACAATACTTTTACCATAACACCAACTATTAAATTTTTTAACTCAATTTTTATTTCCCATAATATTTTGGAACATTTGAGCATAGATTGTAGAATGCGCATAAAGAATTTGGAGAGTAAGTAGAAGGAGTTTCTATATTGACTCTAAATAGATAAACAGAATATGATATTGTTACTCCATTCTAACCTGCAAGCGGCTATGAACATTCAACATGAAGTCGTGGAAATGGATCCTCTTCCTCCTCCAATTCATCGGCCTGTTAAAGTAGAACTATTGCGTTACAAACAATGTGACATACTATGTTCTATCTTTTTCTTCAATCTTGTGTCCATCAAGGCAATTTCTTCCGATGATGGCAATACACAAATTAAAAAACCAGAATAAGAATGACTAATAAAACATTAAACAAAAGCACATCTTACAATTGATCATAGAACAAGTCCATGAGCATAGTTTTCCCTGTCCCAACTCCTCCGTAAAGATATAAACCTTTAACAGGAGCATAAAAAGACTGTGGGATCAACCGAGACCACAACCACCTACTCCTGCAAGAAAATAAAAGTTAATGTCCAATCAGATATTTCATATTTTGAAAGAAACGTTAGAGGGATAACAATAACGAACATGATTTAGAGATGTTTTTCAAAGAAGTTTACAGAAGCAAAATAAAGATTGATGCATAATGTTTACTTTAATTTTATATTTTGTTTAAGTAGAAAACAAAAAGAAAAAGAAAGTACTTTTTTTACTATCTTAGATAAGCATATTGTTTATAATAGTTATTCTTGGAGAGCAATTAATGACACTAAGATGCATTTTCTTTTCGACTATTTCCTATGTTTCTGTTTTTTTTATTTGCAACAAATGACAAACAGGGTTAAACCTTCCCGATTTCTCAGATGCTGCATATCGATCTAATTGACAAGCATTCTCGGAATCAACAAGCTCCTCGTAAAGTCTCTGCAGCTCCCTTAAAGTGTCTACCTGCAATAATCATGGTTTTTTTTATACATAAGAAACAAACTATATTGAAAGAAATCAAATATAATAGAAAAGAGAGGAAAAACACTTCTCGAGAGAAAGAGAGAGACATACTTAGTTTAAAACAATTTCTTTCCAACTAGAGAAAACGACAGTAAAAGAATAATCATAGTTGAACAGCTTTAATGAGAAACCACCTAATTATCTATATCAGCTCTTACTATGTGGCATCTACTAACTGAAATTTCAAGAATAAATAATAAAACAAGAGTGATGCTGATTTTACCCTCTAATTTTACATTCTAATCTCAATTCCTAATGGGGTGTTTATTAATTGGTATAATTTATGTTTTAATTTGACTATTTATAATTTATCTTAATTATTACATCAATCAATGACTGACATGTAAACGTCAATCACATAAAGTGTAGAATTAGAAGACAAATCTAGCATCACCCAAAAAACAAAATATGAGTGACTCTAAAGCTTTCCATAAAGAGGGCATTTTTATTACTTAATTCCCAAGTTTTCCTCCATTATAGATACTCTTACCTGACAGCTATCTCCATCAGTAAGTTCACCATTAGTAATTCTCCTTTCATACTCGACTAGCGGCCCTTTCAAATTAGCATCTACAATTGAAAGTAACAAAATAAGAACTTTTTTTTATGCTGTATTCAAAGTTCAAGAACATTGAAGAAAATCAGAGAAGAAAGTAACCTCCGTTAGTTTGTTTAGCCAGGTCAATCGACAAATATCTTGAAATAAGAAGGGCCGAGTACTGAAATTTATTGAATTCGACGGTTTTCACCAATCCACCAGCCAGATTTGAATTGGCATCGATCAAATGCTTTTGTCCTTTTACAAATCCACTCAAGTTATTGCTTTTCTGAAACCCAAAAGCTCCTCTGATTTGGAAAAAAAATCGAGTTGTTGCTCTCATTATCAATCCAATTCGTTGAAATTGAAGAAACTTTATCACTCCGGCCGGTTGCTAACGATAACTTCAGAAATGGCTCATAGCCTCCACACTAAAACAATGGTGAAAGAATCCAATTTAAGAAGAATATATTGCAGATTCCGTTCTTATGCACAAAATGTCATAATGCATGGAAACTCGGCAGTGAAAAATACTTTCATCAAATAATGGTTGATCATCTAAGAAAAAATAGCGGGAAGAAGATTCAAAAAGAACAAAATTGAACTCGATTCTCACATCTTCTAAACTACAATTTGCCCAAAACGTAAGAATCCTTCAATCCTCAACCAAGAAAAATAAACAAAGAGAAAAGAAAAGACCGAAGAAATATAAAATTGAAGCTTGCATTACCACAAACAACACAAACCTGGATCTAAAACACCCAAAAATCCAGTCCTTCTGAGACGAAAAAGGTGATCTTATACAGCTAGAACAATTATCACTCGGCTCCAACAAAAACAAAAAAGCAAGAACACTCGAGGAAAAATAGTATCTCTAAGATCACAATAATAGTGATTCTTCCAATCTCTCTGCAGCAAACCCAGATGATAAAACCCGTTGATGAAAGAACAGAGAGGCCCCACGAATAAGAAAACGAGAGAGAGAGAGAGAGAGAGAATTATTCTGGTGCTATTAGAATGAGTATAGTGGAGGTTGACTCATTAAAAGAGGGTAATTATGAAGTTAAATTGAGGAGCTTTTTACACTGCATTAAGGAGATTGACTCGACTCCTAATTCTAATGGCAGTTGGAGTAATTAGACCAATAAAATCATGAAACTTTTAAGGAAATTTTGGGGAACGGATGAAACCCAGAAGAGAGAAACGTGGCTGGTCGGATTAGAATTAAGAACGGCCACCTGGCAGATCACCCTCTAATTAGCAACTCAAGTTTGCTACTCAGATCAAAATCATCCCTATCTTTGGCAATTTAAAATAAAATAAAAACATAAAACTCGCGATTTTCTTCTTTATCATTGATTTAAATTTTAATCATTCAATTAATCAGAGTCTAATTTTTCTGAGTAAATAAAAATCATATGAATTATCTAAAATCAGGCAGCAGAGACGAAAGATCTTGTCATAGATTTTTAAATAAATTATAAAATTGTGAGTTTGGAGAATTTCGTAGATAATCTCTAGGCCATTTATGACAGCTTTGAAATTTGGTTGTCAGAGTAAGACATGTATCAAGTCAAGTCCTCAATTATCCATAACTAAGTTATTGATATTGTTACAAGTCAATGTCAATATTTGAGTTTGTACTAACTTTAAAATGTAGCGGCATATAATTTTCATATTTGATATTTTAAAAATTATCCCATTTTCTGGAAAAATGTTTATTCTTCAATAAAACAAAACCCCATTCCAAACTCCATTCTGCTGTCTGAAAACAATTTAAGAAAGACATAGAACAGAGTCCAGACTGTTGATAAGATTTTGGCGTCACGCAAAACTTTATAATAATTTCAAAAATGAAAAAGAAGTCACGCAAAATTATTTTTATTTAAACACTAGGATTTGTGATGAGAATTTAATAATTAAATACTGAATTATTAATTAAAAAAATGGCTTAAAGTAAATTATACTAATATATTTAGAGTTCAAGTGTGTTATGGTAAAATGCTATAATTATTGATGTATTAAGTAGACTGAAAAACATCTAAACAATACCGTCCTTAAAAAAAATATTATAATAGCTAATCAAAATCTTTTGATGTTTTAAGACCGTGTTATATTTTTTCAGATATTACAATTACTAGTGGAATTGCCCTAATTGCAAAAACTAATACTACGATTTAATGAATTTCAAAATATTGGAACATAATAGATTCTTAAAATATTAGGAGTAGCTTGATAGAAAAACACATGCTCTATCTCTAACTACACAAATTTGGGTGAAAGAAAGGGTAGAATATGAAAGAGGAGACATGGAGAGTCACATGGATTGCATTCAATTGTGTCGTTTCCCCCCATCCAAACACGTTGCAAGAATATAATAAAACTTACAAAATTATCTCTTCCTATATCGTGGTGTAGGATGCTTGTGACCCGCCGCTTTTGTAACTATCCAGACTTTTCATAACTTTTTAAAAATATGTAAAATTTAAAATTTTGATACAACTAATGAAATATCTTTTGAAAACAATATCAGAGTGCCTAAGTCGGACCGTTAAAACTCTTTTCGTTCTACTCATTATGAAACTCGTTATAAAATCTTTTACCAAAATACAGCAGAAGTCAAATAAAAAAAACATAGCGGGTTTATCAAAACGTAGCGGGAGCATTATAAAATCATTTAATTAAAAAATAGCGGAAACGTAAATAATTTAATGAAAGAAACTAAACAATTAAATGCAATTTAATTACAACAATTTTCTCTTCTACTCTCTTTAGTCTGGCTAGCCTAAATCACGTACGTGCAAATTCTTCATCTTTGTTTTATTATCTGTTCATCATTTTTGCATACAAGTATCTACACCACAAGTAAAATGTAAGCCCAAAAACTTCGTAAGGAAAAAAGTTTAATGTAATTATGATATGCCTCTCTTTAGTCCTTTTGAAATGGTGGCCACCCAAACCAATCTTTTCATTAAGTCATTGGGTCTTTGGTTCTTTACTCGTTTGACTCTTTGCTCATACATCGAGCTGGAGATTGGAGGGTTCATAGGGGATGGAATAGTTGACCAGATCTAACCTTTTACTTGCAACTAGGTCCCCTCTACCGAAGGTAGGGGGCTCTGACGACCCGTCAAATCTTTAAATCATTTTTTCTTATTAAAATTCACTGTATAAATTTTTTTTTATTTAATGAAAATGTGTTGTAAAGTCATTTATTTAAGGAAAACATATTGTAAAATCATCTCAATTAAAACTTAATAAGAGTTAAAGCGGAAACACACTTGAGATTAAAATACATAACTAGTTTTACAAACCATGTTCGAACTGAAATCAATTTAAATAAAACATTCGTTTGTTGTGAGCCATAACCTCGCAGGTTTACTTCACCGGATAACTCGGGCCCTCCACGGGGAATACCTCCTCCTTCACTCTGGTAATTATCGTTTCTTGATTCTCACCTACACCAACAAGTAAACTGTAAGCTCAAAGGCTTAGTAAGGAATTGAGGAATGCAATATGAATGCCTCTAACTCATTATGTCGGAATGGGATCCACCTAAAATTGTTATTTAATTAAGGTTACATATACATTAAACTCGTAAGTCGAGTGGGAGATTAGAGATTCTTGGCGAGGATATGGCTGCTAGTCGGCATCCAACACCTTGTTGGTAGATCGATTCTTGTGACTCGATAAGGGTGGGTCATAAACTCGACTCTGCCAGTTAGATCCGAACCATGTTCCCTAACCTCTAATTCCCTTAATTCTTTTCTTTCATTCATTTTCCTCTCACAGTGAATACCAACCCAATTGTGGTATTTCTTAGGGTTTCAAATTACAGTGGATGCATGGCCATACAATGTGAAAATACATCCACAAAGAGTAACAACCATTCAATCCATCCATAAATCTACACTACGAACAATTCCAACACATCAAGGGAATAATCAACGAAAATTAATTCATGAGATCCAATAAGCATTTAACAATTAACATTGATTACGAACAGTGAATTCAAAAGAGTTGACAGCGAATATAAAAAGCAAAATGAAATATAATATGCTTTGTAATTCGAACATGACAGCGACATAAAATGAATATACGTGCGAATTCTATTCGACGATGAATATGAAATAATACAGCAAAATAAACACACGAACATGCTTTATATTTTGACAACGAACATGGAATATAATAGCGAATTAAAACGTGCATAGATGCTTTATGATTGGACAGAAAAGTAACAAGATATAACGGTAAGTAAAACGTACAACATGTTTTACATTGCAGAAATAATTAACAAAATATAACAGTGAAATGGAAACGAATATACATGCTTGAAATATAATCGAGCGACAATTTAATATAGATTATGAACACGCAATATATGTCAAGAACTAAATGAACGATCGAATAGCATTCTAAAAGATCCGTAACAATTATACGAGGAGTTATCCAAACCACACATTATCAAGAGAATCATAGTCATGGAATTCAAACAAGGAAACATATAGAGAATTCAAACAAATAAACAAGCATGACTCTACTTGTGGTGTAGGGCCTCCACTGGCCAAGACTTTAATCAATTTGCTTACCTCAAAGCTTTAACGCGTATCGATCCTTAACCGTTATCTTTTTATTCTCTTTTAGTACCTTCACAATTTAATAACATTTATCTATCAATATATTTATCATTTACGAACAGTGAATTCAAAAGAGTTGACAGCGAATATAAAAAGCAAAATGAAATATAATATGCTTTGTAATTCGAACATGACATCGACATAAAATGAATATACGTGCGAATTCTATTCGACGATGAATATGAAATAATACAGCAAAATAAACACACGAACATGCTTTATATTTTGACAACGAACATGGAATATAATAGCGAATTAAAACGTGCATACATGCTTTATGATTGGACAGAAAAGTAACAAGATATAACGGTAAGTAAAACGTACAACATGTTTTACATTGCAGAAATAATTAACGAAATATAACAGTGAAATGGAAACGAATAGACATGCTTGAAATATAATCGAGCGACAATTTAATATAGATTATGAACACGCAATATATGTCAAGAACTAAATGAACGATCGAATAGCATTCTAAAAGATCCGTAACAATTATACGAGGAGTTATCCAAACCACACATTATCAAGAGAATCATAGTCATGGAATTCAAACAAGGAAACATATAGAGAATTCAAACAAATAAACAAGCATGACTCTACTTGTGGTGTAGGGCCTCCACTGACCAAGACTTTAATCAATTTGCTTACCTCAAAGCTTTAACGCGTATCGATCCTTAACCGTTATCTTTTTCTTCTCTTTTAGTACCTTCACAATTTAATAACATTTATCTATCAATATATTTATCATTTATAAACTTTAACTTTGATATCGTTAATTTATTAATTTTCATTCACCATATTTCTTATTAATGACTCCTTATCGTATTTCTATTTAGTATTAATTACTAATTACCGTATTTTTCTTTTATTATAACATATATAGTTTAAGTCCGTAATTATAACTAATTATAATTGCCTTCGCTTAATACCAGTCTCCTTAGACAGAATATCATTTCCAAATAAGTTTCCGGAATAGGTTGGAGGGACACAACGGTCTGCTTAAATACCAGTCTCCTTAGACAAAACTTATTTGCACAGTACAATTACACCACTAATATTACTTCCAATTAATATTTCTACAATAATTTTGTGATAATAATGATTTATATTAGATTTACCATTCTTACTATAATTTGATGATAATAACAATAATATATTAGTTTCAACATTTCTACTACAATATGGCAATAATAACGATATTATATTCAATTTAACATTTATATTATAATTTGGCGATAATAACCATACTTTATTCAATTTAACATTTCTACTATAATTTTGGCGATAATAACGGTACTATATTCAATTTAACATTTCTATTACAATTTGGCGATAATAACAATACTATATTCAATTTAACATTTCTACTATAATTTTGGAGATAATAACGGTAATATATTTTATTAAATATTTCTAAAACAATATAACAATAATAACAATAATATTAACTAAAACTATCAACTAAATAACTTAAGGATGGTTGGGAATCGTTACCAAAGTTTCTAGACCGACCGCGTAGTTTCCTTCCTTCGAAAACTCCGCTTATGACTAAAGTGACGAATCTACCCTCAAACTTTGGAATCCAGAACCTTCAAAATTTCTCCAGAATTTCCCTCACCTCTTCCTCTCTCTAACTCCCCAATCTTCCTCTCAAAGTTTGGTGTGAGTTTCACATAAAACTCAAGCCTATTTATAGGCATGAGTTGAGATGCATTCACTTTACAATAGTTAGGTAAAATGAATGGTTTAGATGTATCCACTTTGCAATAGTTAGGTAAGATGAATGATTGAGATGTATCTACTTTGCAATAGTTAGGTAAGATGGATGATTGAGATGCATCCACTTTGCAATAGTTAAGTAGGATGGATGGTTGAGATGCATCCACTTTGCTAAAGTTAGTCACAATAGTGATTTCCTTATTTATTATATTTATTCTCTTAAATTAAATCTCAATTAATCTCATTAAATTTCTTAAATAATAATCTACACCCAATTGATTCCCAATTATTTGTGTGGTAAAATTTTGATAAATATTGTCCCGTAATATAACGTATTTGTTTCATGAATTTCATATCATTACTAAAACATGGAAAATAACGGGTATTACAGGGGCTTTGCCTAATGGCAGACTATATCTGCCACCAATCCACCCCCCAACTTCCTTTTCCTTCTTTTTCTTCATTTTCTTTGTTTTACCTCACATAGTGCATGGGTGAGTACCGCTACCAAGGTGGCACTCCCTATTGATTTCTATTAACATGATGCATGACAATACATTCTCTAACTAACATGATGCATGATGCAGTTGACATTATGCATATAAAGAAAGTAAATGACAATAATTGAACGCTGGATGAAAGCAAACTGTAATTAAAATTATGCATATAATGAATGACAGTAATTGAAAGCGCACCACAGAGAACAATTATAGTATCGAATTGAAAACAATGAACATCATAAGGGAATTAAGTAATGAACATTAAGGAAATTAAATAGCGAATTATGAAGAGATCAGAACAATATGCAATGAATTGAAACTCTAATTAATGGCATGCTTGAACTTACAGGATACCACACAATGAACATAAATTGGAACATACTATTAGTTAACATGCTAGTTATCCTAGTTAATTTCCTAGTCAGTTTACATATTCCAGAACGATTACATTTATTATTCTAGTTAGTTATCCTAGATAATTTACATGCTCAAGAAGGATTTCATTCATTATTCTAATTAGTCATCCTATTTACTTAACATACTCAAGAAAGATTACAATCTTTTAGTGGAATCTAGTAGGATACACATGATTGTTGTTCTAATCTAATTACGCATACTCAGGCTCATAAGGTAAAATGAAACACGTATTCGCATAACAGAGTAAAGCGGAATGAAACTATCACCGCAGAAAGTAAGATAACATATATTCACATAGTCAATGAAACTCTTAATTCGTTCATGCTTAGTTCATTCTTCTTTCATCTTCTCTATTATTCTCTAATAAGGTAAAGCGTAAATTGTAGAAGTTACAGTAAATGAAATTGCAGTAAAAGACCATATACAGAATATCAAAGCAGTAAAAGACAATATACAGAATAACAAAGTAGTAAAGGACAATATACAGAATCACAACAAAGGAATTCAACGCTACTTAGATTAAGTGATTTCTTGGTTAAACATGCTCGGATTGGTTATAGTTAATTAGTTGATTAAACATGACATAACTTAGTAATTAAACATGCAAATTAAACATGACATAGTCTATGGTGTAACTTAGTTAATTAACTTGCTAATATTATTCTAGTTAGTTAATTAAACATCCTAACTAGTTAAACATGCTAATTACAGGCTATGATTATTATTCTAGTTACATGTTCAGGTTACATGCTTTTATCCTAGTTAACTAATCATGTTTAGGTTTAGTAGACAATAACATGCTAAGGATAAGAAATTATAAACAAAGTTATAAGCAATACAAAGAAGACAATAACATAATTAGTTAAGTAATTATGGCATAACTTAGTTAATTAACATGTTAATATTATTCTCGTTAATTAATTAAGCATACACATTAATTTGAACACGCTAATTAATTTAATCATACTCGTTAAACATCCTACTATTAGTTGATTATCAACAAGCTAATTTTAGATTAACATGCTAGTATTAGTTAATTATCAACTAGTATGCTTAAGGGTCAAGAATAATTAACATGCTCATGGAGGATTATAACTAGTTAGTTAACATACACCGATTAATTAGGTCACATGCTTAGATTAACTAATTAGTTCTCATGCTTAAAGTAATTAGTTAATTAGTTAAATTACGATAAGTTGATTAGCATGCTCAGAGAAAGATTACAAGTTAAACATGCTCAACTAGTAACTCAAACATGCCAAAATTCTTAGTTCTAATTATTAATCTAGTTAATGAAACATGCTAGCATTAGTCTAGTTTTTTAACGTTACTCAGTTAAGGGTTTAGTTAACACCTAGATATCAAACAAAGGAAATGGCAGAACAATATATGCATTGAATGAAAGAAATGACAGTATAATTCACACAGAGAATTTAAACTAGATAGCAAGTAAATAAAAATAACAGAACATTTAAGGGAACTCTTAATCCATTCATGCTCCTCATCATTCACACATTCATCATTCTACATTCATCACATTCGAACATTAAGCATTCATCACAGTAAATCAAAGTAAAACACTTGTAGTAAAGAGAGCAGTAAAGAGAATAAACTAATAGTAAAGAAAATATCTATAGGGTATCAACAAAGTAAAACATTTAATCACAGAACCAACAATGAGATATCACAGAACTAAAAATAATCTACAAAGTACTAACAAATCTACACTATCATCAACATAGGAAATATCTACAGCAAAGGAATCAACAAAGGAAATAACAACAGTAATTCATCCAAGGAACTATTACCTAAAAACCAACTAACAGCAACTAGCAGTAAGCATTTTAGGGAACTAACATAAAACTCACGCTATCTACTTGTGGGTAGGGCCTCCACTGGCCAAGACACACCCAAATTCCTTACCCTCTATGACGAAGCTACACACAGGGACAACAATTTCCATAGCAGCAACCCCAGCTTACAGCAGCTCCTCAGCTTCCACCTCACTTCACTCATGTAACACTAAAGGAGGAGCACTCCACTCACCAGAACACTCAAGAGCACCCAAGGAAGCTCACTCTCACTGGAATTTTTCTCCTTGGAAGGGACTCTCTCTCGAAGACTTCTCTCTCACAGAAGGGAAATGAAGCTCATGCAGGAGAGGAAAATGGCAAGAATGCTGGACCAAAATGGAGAAGGAAGGGTTTATACCTGAGGAGGGAGACAAAAATACGCCTAAGGGGAGGGGGGAGAATGGCTCCCATGTGGGTCTAGACCTGGAGGGCGATTTTTCCTTCGAGGGAGTGCGATTTAATTGACTACACGACAAGCAGTCTAATTTTAAATCTCTAAATTTATGCAGATCTAGGCTGATTCGGACGAGAGCAGATGCACTAGTCTCGTTTGCATTCGTTCGAAAAACAAAATTCTTCAGGCAATACTGGACATTCAGACACGATATGGCGTCCGCATAATACGTACGCCCTCGTCCAAAAGTGTCCAGGAATTGGATAGATTCAATTCGGACACTGCCTGTCCACGTCCGCACTCGACCGCATGCGTCCGAAACTGTCTAGAAATTGGACAGATTCAAATCGGACGCAGTCGCCTACGTCCGCATTCATTCGAGCTCGTCCGAAACTCCACGACACAGGTGAAGTTAGGACGTGAAATTGCGTTCAGTGTCATCCCAAGGCTCAGGGCCAACGTGCAATGCATTTGTAGACAACATGCCTCGTCCTCATGTCATCTGCATTCATCCGAAAGTCGACCATCAGGCACATTAGGACGCAATTTCTCATCCTGCTGCGTCCCAAGGTACTGTGGACGTCACACAATGCACTTACGGACGACATTTCTCATCCTCATGTCGTCCGCAAGCGTTCGAAAACTTCCAAAACAGCATTTCCTCATTTTTTTCCCACTTAACTTCTATTCCATTACACTTTTCCCATATATACACGTCTTAAATAACGCGTATAACTATGCAATGTAATATCTTAACTACCCCATCATTTAATTACATCGTGCATATGGAGAAAACGTCACTGGTAATACCCCCTTGACTTAACAATCTGAATATGTTCTTGATAATACCCTGATAATTATTCGATTTAAAAAGTCGGGGTATTACAGCTTTATCTTGCAAAAATTTATTTTTGCATTTTACTCCAAAAAAGGTATTGTTAATCTAACTCTACGGATATATCGATTTTTTTTTTATTTTTCTCGAGCAATATAAGATTGAATAATTCTTCTTGCACTATTATACTCTCAATCATTTTTGTCATTACAGGACGATTTGATAATGTGACTTGTATGGTAGATTTATATATTTAATAATAGTTGTACAATCATAAAGTCAAGATCATTAAAGTAATCAATTATAATATCAGGTAGAATAAAGTTCGAGACTTTAATGAACAAATACCAATTGTCTAAATGTTATATTGATTATAGGTCTTATAGCAATATTTACTTATATATTTTATAAATTTTTAACATTTTAAAGTTTTATACATATAATTAACTCATGTAACAATAAATATGAGAGTCATATGACAATGCAAAAGAAGATAATTATTGAGCTCAATACAATTGTAACTTATTTTTTCCCTAACTTATATTGTCACACTTGTTACAAAATGAAAGTAATAACATGGTCAATGCTACACCCTAAAGGGGATTCGAGATAGAACGGAGAACAATCCGACTAGAAAAACAAACCAAGTCACACAACCATTTTTCTTAAAATTCTTAATGACCAGCTTAATACTTGAATTTAAATAAGATAGCTAGGACTCAAACCAAATAGGCTAAAATATAGGTCCATTAGTGACATCTAAGATAATATAGTAATATAAGTCCACATAATGTCTGTGTTAGAATGAGAAGATACAATTCAAACTGAACAATAATTAACTAAGTCAAATCTTACACATAAATTCACTCATAAAAATAAATTAACTAGAAGTAAATGACGAGTTCACTTCTCCATCGACAATTGGGGATCTTCTGAACTAAAGTCTAAAGGGAAATTTCGTTAAGGTGAGTCGACTAAACTCAATAGGAAAAAACTTTACATTCAACATATGGATGAGAAAAATGTATGAGCATGCCAATATAAAACATTTCATAAACACTGAGTTCAAAATCTATAGTAGAGCAAGTTTATAAACAATCCACTTTAATGTATTACATACATAAAATATACCACTACTATCAAACGATAAAAGCTTATTGAAAATGGAGGCACTCACGAACTCTAAACATACCATGTCATTGACAGCAACAAAAATAAATAACAGCGAGACTCAGCCGATCGCAACAGTCATAACGACCCTGATCAGGTTTAGGGTTTGCGCTCAGGAATACGATACATATAGTTATCCTATCATTCTAGTTAACAATATCACAAACAAACACATCCTTCAACGATCGAATGTCCTTGTTAAAAACATGACCCTCACACGACTCAATTAAACTTAGTTCACACGACCAATTTGATAAAATAAAATTTTATTCATGCTCAAATTTAAATATGTTCAGTGAAAATACATATACAATATGAAAACCAATTAACCATCAAAATAGACACGTCATTTTGTATGAGAACATGTATCAAAATAAAAATTTAGAAAACGATGTGAAGACTAGGCATAAAAATAAACTCCTATCTCAGGTGAGCCTACCAACAATCCAATCCCAATGCAAAATTGAGAATTCCAAAAATATGACAAGTTCAGATCTAATTCTCAATACCTAACTATAATGTTACCACACAATAAGTATCATAAAAGGAGTTAAGGGCTAGTTAAATGAAGGGGAATAACGTACATAATTAAGGAGAAAGGAGTTAAATCAAAATTTTAATTCCTTAAAAAATAAATCTTACCTTAATGGTGGCGGTTATCACAGTCAAGATGGAAAAAAACCATATATTTGATGATGATGGGTTTAATGGTGTGGTAGACATAATAGGACGATCACTTTTTATTCGATGAAGGTGAGATAAGAGTTCTAGGGAGCTAATTGTAATATCTTCTAGATCTTTTTTCCATTAAGGAAATAGATTTCCAGTAGGGATTTTTCCTTCTCTGTTTTGCTCGAAGCGTTGCAGAACAGGAAAGGAAAATCTTGATTTTCCTTCCTCCATTTAACTGGAGGACCTTCACTTTTAACTCATCTCTACTAGCCTCCATACTATAATTCATAGAGATCCTGTTATGACCCACACCCACTTACATGGAAGAGAAGATGCAAATGCCCAAAGAAATAGCAGAAGGTTCTGGAGAAATGAATACAACAACATATCAAGCTGACATGGAAGACAGTTAGCAGAAGGAGAAACTATAAATTTGTTGGGGAAAGGGAAGAAAGGCGTGATGAAAAATTAGTTTATGTTATTTCCTTTGTTTTCTTCTCTCCTTCTCTCATCTGTATTTTTTGAAAACTGGTTGTTTTTCCTTTTTCTGTTAGCAATACAAAATAATCTTCCACTCCTCTTCATTTTTGCCTCTACAGCTGTAACAATTGGTATCAGAGCCACTGATCCTCCATGTCTGAAACACACTCCAAATCCACAGAAGAGGTCATTAAGCGTTTGGAAGGAGGGTTCAAGTCATTCAGTACCTCTCTGGCTGCGATATTCGCCCGTTTGGAAAATTCTGATCAATAGCTCCAACACTTGACAGATCGCCAAGAACGGACGGATAGCTCATTTCTCAATCTGGAAAAGCTTATACTATCCAAACATGAGGCGGTTATGTCTGCCCTTCATCCCCCTACTGCACCCATGGGTCAAGGACTATATCCAGAGGCTAATGTTGCTTGCAGCTCTGCTGCCCTGCAACAAACCCGACCAATGGAGGCTGTTCGTGCCGACATTCAGTTCTAGCATCGAATGCCTCAACTTGATCTTCCTTCATTTTCAGGGACCAATCCTCGTGAATGCATTTGTAAGGCAAGTAAGTATTTCACCGTCCATCAAACCCCAAATCATATGCAAGTTAGTTTAGTCGAACTCTATATGCAAGACTAGGCAGATGTTTGGTATAATGGCTTTAGCACTCGTTTTCCCCATGCTACTTGGGACCAATTTTCTGTGAAATTGTGCAAAAGATTCACGGGAATGGCTGTTGAGGGAATCGTTGAGACTTTTAGTAAAATTTTTTATACGAGCATAGTGACATAATATATAGACTGTTTTGAAACTCTAAAGGCTCTGGTTAAGATTAGTCGTCCTACTGCCTTGTCCGACGCCTTTGAGGTAGCTCTCTTCCAAGAAGGTGCTATTACTGCTCTGCAAAAAAGGATCCAAATGGGGCAGACAATTCTGTGCTTCCAAATGGCCAAATAAATCTGTTCAAAGCCTTCCAACACCCAGCCATCTGGTTGATGATTCTTCCAAACATATTCAGACATTTCAAAAAATCTCTCAGGTAGATTTACAACTTAAAAGAAAAATGGGCATTTGCTATAAGTATGACAAAAAGTATTTCCCAAGGCATACCTGTAAAAACCAATCGCTTCAATTCATATTGGTCAATTCACCTGACGAATCGAACCAACTTGAGCTAGCCGCTGAAGGGGTTATTGTAGCAAAAACCTCTAAAGTCATGGAAGTCTCTCTCCACGCGCTATCAGGACAATCGGCTCACTCCACATTCCACATTACCGAGTTGGTTCGCTAGACGACCATTTCTATTTTAATAGACAACGGTAGCACCCACAGCTTCATTGATGAAGCGTTAGCGGCAAGATTATGTTTGGTAGTGAACCTCTCATGCCACCTTCTAGTGACTATGGCCAGTGGTCAGAAATTGTTAAGTGCTCCCCTTATTGATCCTCTCACCTAAAAAATGCATTTGAAGCTATTCACCTTTAATTTCTGTGCTCTTCAGCTGGTCGTAAGTAATTTGATTCTGGGCATTGACTAGATAAACCACGTTAGCCCGGTTACCTTCGATCTTCCGAATAGATTTCTCACTGTCTCATCGGGCGGTGGATAGGTAACTTTCCCTCATAGTGCTTGCTCCTCTTTACTAGAGCAAGTATCTACCCAAGTGTTTTGTACATGGATCCAGCACCAACAATACTACGTGGAAGCCCAGTTGTTTGCCATTACAACCCAACCCATAGTTACTACTTCTCCTGCTCTTCAGCAAGTCCTACTGGATTTTGAAGACATTTTTAACACTCCGCATGGTGTGCCCCCAGAACGCTCACAAGATCACACCATTCCTATAATTAATGATGCTCGGCCATTCAAGCTGCACCCCTATAGCTGCCCCTTCACTCATTAGGCTGAGATAGAATGTCTCGAGCGCGAAATGCTAGATGATGGCATTATCACTCCAAGTAATAGTCCTTTTGCTTCTCCATTTCTGTTGGTGAAAAAGAAAGATGGCCACTGGCGTTTCTGCATGAACTATAGGTAGCTGAACTCCTTGACTGTGAAAGACAAATTTCCAATGCCATTTATCAATGAGCTGATTGATGAGCTTCATGGCTCCACTGTTTTCTCCAAGATTGACCTGAGATCGGGGTACCACCAAATTTGGGTTTAGCCTTCATATTGTCACAAAACAGTATTTCAGGCACATCACATATTATATGAAATCAAAGTCATGCCTTTCGGCTTGACCAACGTACTGGCTACTTTCCAGTCTCTAATGAACACTATATTTTAGCCATACTTGCGGAACTTCATCCTTGTCTTTTTTTTACGACATCCTTATTTACAGACGCGATGTTCTAACTCATTGTTCTCACTTCTACCAGGTACTCTTACTTTTAAGTCAACATTCCTTATTTGCTAAACAGAGTAAATGTTCCTTTGGATAGTCCAAAGTGGTTTGTCTAGGATATGTGATCTCTAATGCAGGTGTGGAGGCCGACCCTGACAAAATCGCAGCTATGGTATCCTGGCCATCACCGTCCTCCTTGAAACATCTACCAAGATTCTTGGGCCTCACCGGTTATTACCGAAAATTCATATGTGGTTGTGACATGTTGGCTAAGCCCCTCACGAATCTTCTTAAAAGGATAAATTTCAATGGTCACAGGAGGCAGAAGCCGCTTTTCAATCCTTGAAGTTGGCCATGACAAACTCCCTTGTCCTCGCATTACCGGATTTCTCTACATAGTTTGTCATTGAGACTAACGCAAGCTATAGAGGTATGGGTACTGTTTTAATGCAGAATCGACATCCACTTGCTTTCATGAGCAAGTCTTTTAGCAATCGGTCTTTGGAATCATCAATTTATGAGAAAGAACTTTTGGCATTAGTTACTGCAGTGTAATTGTGGTGCCACTATTTAGAGGGTAATGAATTTATTATCAAAATCAACCATAACTCCTTGAAGTTCTAGCTAGAGCATAAGATCACTACACCCCTTCAGCAAAAATGGTTGACCAAACTTTTGGGGCTCCGCTACTCTATCCAGTACAAACAGGGTTGTCAAAACTCAGTGGCTGACGCTCTTTCCAGGTTACACTCCCCTGCTCCAGTTTGTAATGCCACTTTCGTCGTTCAACCACAGTGGATCTGGGAGGTTACATGCAGTTATGAAGGAGACCCCTAGGTGAGCAATCTCATCAAAGACATTTTGCTGGCCAATGTTCCTGTTGGAGATTTCACCATTCAGGATGATATTCTTCGTTATAAAGGCAGAATTGTGTTAGGCTATGCAGGCTCTATCCACCAGAAGCTTATTCAATCTATCCATGAGTCTTACGCAAGGGGCCATTCTGGAATTCATGCCACTCTCCACCATACACGGCAACATTTTTTCTGGCTTGGTATGTCCAAATCAATACTGTCCTGGATCCTTGAATGCGACACTTGCCAATGTTGCAAACATGAAAATATGCCTTATATGGGACTTTTACAACCTCTGCACATATATCCATGAATTTTATTGAAGGTCTGCCGGTCTCCCAAAAAGCTAATTGCATTCTGGTGGTGGTTGATCGTTTCACTAAGTATGGCCATTTTCTCCCACTGATTCATCCATTCACAACTATTATAGTGGTTGATCTCTTTCTTGCCCAGATTTACAAACTTCATAGTTTACCACAACACATAGTGACAGACAGAGATAAGATCTTCACGTCCACATTTTGGTAGTCTTTGTTCCATTGCTTGGGTACTAAACTCAATCTATCTTTTGCTTATCACCCTGAGTCGGACGATCAGACGAAACGGTTAAACCAATGCGTTGAGATGTATCTCCGCTGTATGACCCATACTCACTGTAATATCCCAAATTTTCGTTAAGCTAAGCATAAGACTTAGGTGATTATTTTGGGTGTTTAGGAGTTAAATTGGACTGTTTAGAGATATTGGTAAAGAGAAATGCAGTTGGAATAAGTAAATTATGATACTCCGATATGTTTATAATAAGTCTGAGGAAGGTTAAGGTTATTATTTAATGGATGATGACACTTGAATATAATAAGGTTTAAGTTATAAGGTTTATAATATTTTAGAATATATTAGATTTAATAAAAGAATAAGGTGAAAGAGGAATTATAGAATATATATATACTTTATGTATTAAGGGATAAAATTATGGATAGTTGGATAGTTCAAATGTTGACCTAAGAGAAAATAGATTTGAATGTAATTGGATGTATTTGGAAGTTTGGATATAATTGATCGTGGAAATGTGGAAGTAGATCATATAAAAGTTTATACACACACACACACACACACACACACACACATATATATATATATGTGGTTTTGGTGCATAAGGATTTGGAGAAGACAACGTAGTTTGGAGGATATTTCAATTATTTGTAAGACATTAGGTGAGGGTTAGACACACACACACACACACACACACATATATATATATAATGTTTATACATGCTTGTGTCACGTTACAAGAAGTAACGTGAATAAAGATTTGTCTGGTGAAGATTTAATATAATGCTCAGTAGGAAACTGTGGTCGATCTTGGCGGTCGATCGACGAGCATCGACCAACGCCAATCGACTGGCAGTAAAAACTGAAGGAATGGAATATGCGGGCATTCGGCCAAAGAACGGTCGATCATCCTTCATTAAACTTGATCAACTGCCAATCTTCAACGATGTCTGAAGATGTTAAAGTGTCATTGTAAGCTTCTGTATACGTTATACGTGTATGACAATGAAAAGAATCGATGTTAAATAGTATGGATACTTAAGAGACACCAACGTTTGACCTTATGAACATGAAGAGACGTAGATTTTTACTTATAAATGGAGATGATAACCGACGCCAGATAAGGGAAGAGCTTCGGCGTTTGATGCTTCATTGAGGAATGAAGCGTTACTTTTATCATCTCTTCACCTACAGAAGGACGCTGAGGAGTAGGTTGTAGTTGTCTATAAATAGAGGGGGAAGAGAGTAAGGTTGGATGAAGGAAATTCATGTGGAAGCTTTGCAAAAAATTACAGAGAGCTTCTGCCAAAATAGTTTGAGAGAAAAAGGGAGTCTGTAATGTTTGTGAGAGTCCAGTGACGATCTTGTTGAATGGATTTTTACTTCTGGTGAAAGTCTTATTTCTTCTGGAGTTTTGTTTTGGGAATTCTGAAAGGAGAGAGTGATGTTATATTCTAGAGAGTGAGAGAGTAGTCTCTATTGTTGGAGGAAAATATGACAAGGATGGCGTGAAGGAGCTGTTGTGTTTTGGAATTTTGAAAGAGCAGAGAGAAAGGAACAGACGGGTTGCATAGCGGCAGTGAAGAATAGGTCAGAGTGATGTTCTACTGTGATGAAAAAATTATGACCAAGGAACTCTCAGTGAAGCACGTGAGTTGGTGAAGGAGACACTTTCAGTGGTAATCCATTAAAGCTATGGATTTTAGGTAAGGAATAATGCTTGTGTTTTGTCCAAAAAGACCTACATCGCAGGAGTATGGTTTTTGTGTAAATTGATATGTTAGTTTTATTGATGATTATCTGGTTAGGTTATATTCCTATGTTAGTTACTGATAGTTATAATGAAAATAATTTTATAAGATAATGGTTATTTATATAGGAAAATTAGTATAGGTCTTAAATTTATAATTTTTAAGGTGAATCATAATTAGTTTTATAATTCAATCGATAGCATGTCACAAGCACGTTTAGTATTAAATTATAATTAAAGTGTGATTATCGATTGTTAGTTGTTTATAATATTGTTTTGATATATGAACTGTTTTGTGTGACATTCATATAGCCTTATTGATAGGATGTACGTAATGCATTTCATGGGCTAATAATAAAGATAAGTATGATGTTTCTATGTGGGTTCAGAAACTGAAGAGGTTGCTCACACGTAGAAACAACTCGTTTGAGTAAGTTCAAAAACTGAAGAGGTTGCTCTTACTCAACGAGTGGTGAGTTCAGAAACTAAAAAGGTTGCTCTCACCTAACAGAAAAACAGTTAACGGTAACGAATGTAAATGTGGGTGGGTCCATTTTTACTGAGTTCGGAGACTGAAGAGGTTGTTCTCATGTAAAAACAAATTCAAGTAGTGAGTTCAGAAACTGAAGAGGTTGCTCTCACTTAACTTACAATGGTATATGAAACTAAAGCATATAGAATGGTCATAGGGATTATAGTTGCATGTCATGATTATATTCCTTACTGGGCAATAGGTTCATTATTCCTCTTGTGATGTAGGTATGCAAAGAATCAAAGATAGTAGCAGTTGATGAGGCATTTATACGTTGCGGACTTAGCGGCTGGTTAAGCTAAAAGGTTTAAAGAAGAAATGCGATATTTGAAAAGAATAACTTTGTTATTATGTTTTGTTACATTAAGTAGATTTTGAAATGATGTTAAATTCTTTAAGTATTCAAAATACAAGTCTTCCGTTGTTACAATGTTGTTTTAAGGTTTTACAGTATGAAATGTTTTAAGTGATAAATGATTTAACAAAAAGGAATTTATTTATGATATTCTTATTTAAGTTAGTTTTCAAATGAAAAGTCTTCCGCTGTGATTTAAAAGAAAAAGTTTTTCAAAAATAATGAGTTTTAAAATAAAAGAATAAACAGGATGTTACACTCACTCTCATAAGTGGTGAAAGTGGCTTCCCTTGGTAGAATGGTGGTATAATACCACTCTCCAATCTACCATCAAGATGACACCTTTTGAA
Organism: Begonia loranthoides; assembly: GCA_022433065.1. Lineage (NCBI taxonomy): Eukaryota > Viridiplantae > Streptophyta > Magnoliopsida > Cucurbitales > Begoniaceae > Begonia > Begonia loranthoides. The sequence goes on along the minus strand of CM039481.1, from coordinate 11,086,687 downwards.
GCAGTATATGGTTTTACTCCCTCGGTTTTGGCCCTGGGCTCGTATCAACAGATGAACATTGCAGCAGTGGACGCCATCCTTATGGACCATTTCCATATGGATCGCCTTCTCAAACAAAATATCATGAAAGCCCAGGCTCAAATGAAGCTTTATGCTGATTTCAATCGTTCGAACGAGAATTTGATGTTGGCGACATGGTTTTTCTTAAGCTTCAGCCTTACCGACATCTCTCTGTGGCTGACCATTCCAATCACAAACTCACTCCCAGGTACTTTGGCCCCTTTCCAGTCCTTGCTCGCATTGGCCAAGTTGCCTAGGAACTAGAACAACCGCCATCCACTAAGATCCACCTTATTTTTCATGTCTCATTGCTGAAAAAAAAAATTGGATTCTAACTTAGTTCCTCAAGCTTCTATGTCACCCAATTATTTGCATCATTCTAATCGCTACCCTGAGGCTCTTTTGCAGGCCAAAGTAGTGAAACATGGGGATTTCCCTGTCACTCAATGGCTGATTCAGTGGGCTTACCAGCAACTTTCAGATGCTACTTAGGTTGATTTTGGATGATATAATGGTAGAGTTTCCAGATTTTCAACCTTGGGGTCAAGGTTCTCTGGGGTGGGGGGTGCCTGTTATGACCCACACCTGCTGACGTGGAAGGAAAGACGCAAACGCTCAAAGAAACAACAGAAGGTTCTAGAGAAATGAATACGACAATGTATCAAGCTGACGTGGAAGACAGTTAGCAAAAGGAGAAATCACAAATTCGCCCGGGAAGGGGAGGAAAGGCGCGATGAAGAATTTGTTTATGTTATTTCCTTTGTTTTCTTCTCTCTTTCTCTCGTTTGTATTTTTAGAAAACTGGTTGTTTTTCCTTTTTCTGGTAGCAATACAAAATAATCTTCCATTCCTCTTCATTTTCACCTCTGCAACCATAACAGATCCTTCCCGCAAGCCAAATTCTTTATCGGCGAGTCTGGAAGTTCCTTGGTGAATTTTGGAGTTGAATTTTGAATCGGATTACACTCCTCGGTATGTCGACTTTTCCCTTCCCTGCAATTTTGGTTTCTGGCTGAAATATTGAAAATTTTATACAAATTTGTTCTTGGTATTGAAGGAGATAAACTGAGCTATTCTGAGTGTGGTTAGGAATAGGAGGGAGACGATGGCTCGCGGTAGAAACTCTCAGTAATCGAAGTTGTTGGCCAAAGGTAAATCTGAATTTTTTTTCTCTATTTTGTTTTCTCTAAATCATAGACTGAAATATGTTAGAAATCACTGAAGTTGGCTATGTAAATTGAAACCTTTGTAATGGAATGGAATCGATAGTTTCACCAAATTTGTGGAGAAATTTGGTGAACCTTTCTCTGACGATGTCGGGAAATAGAACGACGAACCGCTATTAAGCAAATACTGAGTCATGGTGTGAACCTCTCCCTACGAGCTTGGTTGTGGAGTGACAAGCCAAGACCTAGTCTCAGCCAGCGACGAGTTGCAAGAGTCAAAAATGATAGAGCACGACTCGTCTGTGTTGTCTTCGGTCTAGGTAGCTGGGTGATAGAGTCAAAAACTCTAGTTGTACAATACTTCAAATAAGTAATTAGCTAGATGAACAATCCAAGCTCCAGTTTTAAATCAGAAATAACTTCAATTGCATAAAGATTTAAGCACTCAAATTTATAGGGTTAATAAACCACAATCCAGAGAATATTGTATAAAAAATCCAGCTTCAAACTCACTTCAAACTCGGAGTTACATTACTACAAAAATCACCCTCGAATTAGGGTTGGCGGGATAGATTCTGGTGGTCAAGAATAACACAACGAGATCTCCACTTGCATACAGTTAATCAGTCCCAATTTTGGAAGATTAGTGCTTGACAATCCAAACAATATCTCAGTCAAATATCAGCTGCAAAGGTCATGCATACGAGAAGCTATGCATGACACAAAACAGAAATCAAATCTAGAAATTGCAAAAAACAGATTCTTGGTAACAACTACTTTCTTTTTATAGCAACGATTATTAATTCCAAATCATAATAAAATATCCACCAAATCCACACCAATAAAGATACAATCAAGAACTTCAAGAAAATAGGATCACTTCCCAAGATGATGGACAAATTAGAGGTGACAAACCGATGAAGTCTTCTGACCCTTCAACTCTAAGGGGGCGACTAGTTCGGCCAATTCAAGAATGGCTCTCTCCACCGAGTTTTGCTAGTTCTTCTACCTCCACACCACAAGCACCACAACAACGAGGAAAAGGCAGCAAAGATCGGTTTACTTGAGGCCTAGCAAGAACAAGTAAACAGATTTGATAGAATGAAGGAAATACGAGAGAGGAGCTCCGCGGGTCTTCAAGCACAATGCCAAGAAAATCTTCTTTAGGGTTTTTCCAATTTAGGGTTGATTAGGGTTCATTAGAGAGGATAAAATACCTCTCTAATGGAAAATTACAATTCACAAAAGTACCTTAAATAGCAAATGACAAAAATGACCGCAAAAATTAAAACACAAAATAATTCTGTGGTTAGACTTTTGCCTCTGTAAATGGGTCGTTTGACATAGCAAACAAACCTCAAATATAACACAATATACCACTTTGGAAAGCTCTGGATGTCTGCTACAAATTGTATTAAAAGCTAAACTTTGAAATGAAGTCTTCCCAATTGCCAAAAGTGCTCTTGAATGCCCAGAGGTCAGATTCTAGGCGGAAAGGAAAGCCCGCCATTTCTTCTATGATTAGCATGACATCCACTAGTCCAAATGTAACGACTCCTCTTTGTGAAATTGATCAAAACTCTCCTCCAAGTTAGTTAGAGAAGAAACACCTACAAAATAAATAAAAAGGTTAGAAAACAAAGGTGTAATGACCCGATTTTTCTTACATTTAAAAATGCGTAAAATTTAAAACTTTTATAAAACAATTGAAATCTTTATTAAAACCTTTTAGATTGCAATCAGAGTACTTTTCTTAAAATCGGACCATTACAAATATTTGCTTAAAACTCGTTACTTAAATCGTTATAAACAGCGGAAGACTTATTATAAAATTCCTTTTCTCAATTTACAGTGGAAGCATAAATCATTTATTTGAAAAGACAATAAATGAATAAAGAGTTACTTTACATTACAAAAATTCGTTTTCTCTTTACTTTCGTTTAGCCTGGCCAACCACAAGACTCGTCCGTACAAATCCTTCGTCAACTACTCATTTAATCTTTTTGTCATTTTCTCTCGTACTTGTACCTACATCGCAAGTCATAAAACTATGAGCCTAACGCTCAGTAAGTGATAATACCTAATATGCTACATATACATGCTGTGCTATTTTAAAATCGTCCGCAGTTTCTCTTTTCGTTCTCTTTCTTTTATCTTTTATCTTTTCTCGTTTACGTACTTTCTTTCTGTTTCTATTTCTGTCCTTGTTTCTGTATCCATTTCAGTATCCGTGATCGTACACGTTTTCGTAGCTGTTCCCGTGTCTGTTTCTGTATCTGTATCTGTATTTGTTTCCATTTATGGAAACTCGTTTCCATTTTTTTTTTCGTTTCCGGTTCTATTCCCGTTTCTGTTCCCATATTTGTGCTCATACTGTTTCCATTTTCGTTTTCGTATCCGTATCCATTTCTCTTTTAATATTCTTTTCTTTACTTTTTTTTTTTATTTTGTTCCTGCGTCGGGCGTGACAAACCGGACCACAGAAACCTCTATCTTTTCTTTTGTTCCTGTGCCGAGCGTGACAAACCAGACCACAGAAATCTTTATCTTTTTTTTTTTAATCTTTTATTCTTGTACTGGGCTTGTCCTACCGGACTACAAGAATATTTATCTTTCATTAATTATTCGTTCATGTTTCTTCTTATTTTCTGTTTTTCTTTTTCAAAACTGTGCATAAAAATCATTTTCGTATTCTTTTGAAAATCGTGATGCGTGATGCTCATGAATGCACTCAACAGTTCATATGAAAGCGTAAATAAACAATCAACATATGATTCACAACATGCTATAAAAACAGTAAACAACGAAACATGCAGTTAAGTACTGTAAACAACGAAACATGCTCTTAAAAACTGTAAACAATGAAGCATGCTTAATCATATACTAATAAAGTTGTAAGCAATGAAACATGCATTTAAAACTGTAAACAACGAAACATGCTAGGAAAGCGGTAAGCAACAAAACATGCATCTCCTAATCTTGCGATGTAGGGTCCAAAGACCAAAACACATGTATATCACTTCCCTCGTTTGCTTAAGACTTTCACACTTAATCGTTATCTTTATTCCTTTTTAGTACCTTCACAATTAGGAACATTTATTCATTAATATTTGCTAATTAAAAATCCCAACTTTGATACCATCCTTTTCACATTCATTTTAAATAAAATATAATAATCTTTAATAGTTTTTATCATTTATGACTTAACAACATAAATATCATAAAATAACATAATAGTTTTATCATTTATGACTTAACAACATAAATATCATAAAATAACATAATAGGCTTCACAACACCCCTTAAATACTGATACTTGATTTTATCATCTACTTTCTCTTCCAAGATTTCCATACATAGAATATATAATTTTACAAGTCAACCAAGCAGTAATCACCAATAGATTATTCTCCACACAGATAACCCAATAATTAAACAAGCTTCCATTCAATTAAGTTGACGTTTCTCCCAGTTTAGCATTACAAATAAATGCATATAGATGATAGAGCAGGGTTATAAGACAACTAAAGCATACAACTAACAGAGCATTTAACAAGGTAGCAGTTATACTACACAAGTATAATATTCTCGCTGTGACCATCGAACCAACAACCTCCTCCAACAACACAATAATCTCCACGGCCAATAACAAAACAACACCAACCAAGCACATCTATTAGATCTATAATTTAGTAGGAGTATCAATTGAAATATTCCTCCCAAATCATCACCAAGGCAATTAATATATTCTATCAAGAATTCACAATAGACAGTCAACATTTTTCCAAACATCCTTCAACAAAATCTATCACAATAGATTATTATTCTTAATAGTAATTACCCAAATCTGTAATAGAATTGAAAGCCAGAATAGAAAGCCAAACACATCAACAGAGCATTATCTCTCATAAAACATCTCTCGGCAGAACCAAATTAAAAAGCAGAGTCACTTTCAGCAAGGCAACCACAACAACAGAGAATCAATCCCCTCTGATAGATCAAAATCCAGAACATGGATCACAAGCCAATTAAGCCTATTAACTGTAGTTAAATTCCAACAACATCCAACACATTGTTCAATCCTATTTAGTGTTTAACAACGAGCAAGAAAACATTGCATAACCCATAAAACCAGAGAAGCAGAATCATTATACTCGAGTGCAGGCAACGACTTCTCCAGGAGCTCCCTCAGCCTTTCCTTCGCAGTCGACAAAAGCCTCAACTTCTCGGCCATCAATCTTCTCTGTTCTTTCTCTCATTCGCTGAATTTAAACACAAAAAGGCAATTTGAATTGTACAACAATCTATCCCATGATTCCAGCCGATATCTTCGTCGTTTGAATCCTCCTCATCCTCTTGAAAAGGCATATGCTGCTATCTTCTAGGAAAGAACCAATAACGAACCGGCTAGGTCGAAACCGAACCAGTAGCTGCCATGCAAACCGAAGCCCCTGTCCAAGCTGAATCGTCCCTGAAATCCCTTCCATACCAAATTTCAATTGTAGAATCCATATTCAGACCCTAAAATCAACCGAATACTCACCTCGGTTTGGCACGGCGAGCACCACAACTCGCGATTCGTCCAATCCCGTGCCTAGCTCCGCACTCGCCATGCCGGACTCCAGCTCCGCGTCGCCGGCAGCCGCGCTCCCGAGCCCCCTTCGCGTTTTCTTCTTCCTCTCACGGGTTCTCCCTCCGAAATCACAGCCCTAATATTCAATTCCTACTTCATTCCTTTCTTCAGCTGACTGCATTTCATCCCCCTTTTCATTTAATTTCCAATCGGGCCAGCAGCAGCACGAACCGGTTTGATTGAACCGGTTAGCCCTTCACAATACCTCCTTTATTTTCTTTTATTTATTTATTTATTTTTAATTCCTCACTTAACGCTCAATTAATTATCTTCTTAATTTTAATTTCAACCTATCCCTCAATAACTTCTTTCATCCCTTTATTTAATTTAATTATTCCAATTAAATTTCTACTCTAATTATCCTCATCAACTATCTTACAATTTATTTCTAATAAATCTCACTTTATTTAATCCTAATCATAATTTAATAAACTCTCCTAAATTATAATGTGTTGATTACGTTCTTGGTAATATTCTGATAATTTTTCAATTAATCAAAATATCCTTAATTACTTTTCAATCATTTTTATTAAATTCCAATATAAAATTTGGGGTATTACAAAAGGAGCCCTTGGCCCGAGCTCAGGTGATAGTTCTTGGGGGCACATCGTACTGTCGGGGTTGAAAAGACTTTGTCCTCAAATCCAGGGAGTATAGTTTATTATTTGCCACAAATCTACCTCCTAGATCAAATGGAAAAAGTTGCTTGATGTTTAGAGTTAGCTCCATCAAATCAGGTTGTGCATATCCCTTTTCATTCATGACCTCGGAACTCATGATCTTACAACTCTCATGTCCGAGAGCCATTTCAGTATCAATAATAATAAAACTCAGAGGTACTCTCAAAGTAAAATTTGTTCTTCTATAAAAAAAAAATAGCTTGTGAGGTTAAGAATCTTCCAGATTAAAAATTTTCTATCTCCAGAACTAGGCATCCACAAGTTGTTAACCACAAATGAACTACCATCATAATAATAGGGAAGCTCCACACCCACAATATCTTTCCAAAATTCAAAAACAACACCAACAAAAAAGAAATCTCTCATCCAACCAATTTTAAAGAACCATGTAAGTAAGGAATTTAACACCATGTTCTTTTCTTGGGGTGCATACTCAATGGGATTGGATCTACAACAATTAGAAACAAGATGATGCGATAATATAAAACAGAGTCAACATAATTCTTATCCCACATATTCAGATGGCCCATCAACTCATTTTCCATTACACCACTAGGCATGCTGAGGTTATCAACTCCAATTGAGATTCTAGTATTAAAAGAGTGATCAACAACAGTAGCCACAACATTAACATCCAGCAGTGGCATAACAAATTCAATAACAATAATATTTCTTAACCATCCAATTTTAAAGAACCAATCAATTAAGGAAATTGATGGAGTGTACCTTTCTTGGCTTATACTTCGGTGAAGAAAAATTTGCTTCCCTAGAAATTTATTTTGCACCGATTTACTTCTGTACGCATCAATCTCACGTTGAAGCCTCTTCAACACTAATGGTTCCCTTTTTACCATCACTAGCGGAGTGTCGCATGTTGTATACCCTGATTCTTAAATAATGCATGAAGATGAGTGGCTAAAGTCCAAGTCTACTCTCTGATTGGGTGAAACACCCTTTTCTTTATGTTCTTTTTCTTTTTCTTCAGGTGTCTGTAACTCTGAACTCGTTTCGAATAGTGGACCACCATTCGGGAGAACAATCTCAGTTGACCAACACTTCTTCTTTCTCAGTAGTGGCTGCCAAGGAGATATCCTTACATTCCTCTTCATGAAGTGGTCCTTCAATTTTTCTTAAAATAGGAAGAGTTTGGTTGGAACAACTCAAGCTATGCGACTCTTCATAATTGTCTTCCTTTTTCATGCGAGATTTAGTTTCAAGAAGTGGACCTTCATGGGGAAATACATCTTCTTCTTCAAAGTCTTCCTTAAGTTTAGCCATTACCAAAGAGTTATCATTCTTCTTTTCTTTAACCCTCACACGTTCTTCAACTAGTTCTCCAAGATCATTTGGTTGCATGGGTTGAGAATTTGCAGATCTTATTGAGGCTGAGAGTTTGTCTAGTTGTTGAGCAATATGTTGCGATGAGCGCTCGAAGTTCAACTCTTGGGCTTGCTGCCTTTTTGAAACACTCTTCTTGGATCGAATTGGTTGTGGAGAAGATGTCACTTTGTATTTTTCTTGAATTAAAGCTTGTGAGTCCCAAGAATTTAAACATTAACTACAAGGACTTCAACAAACATATTAGTACACTTAAATACCCATTTTAGAGGGTATTTTCAATGAAAATTAATAATATGTTCAAAGATAATCATATTTATAATTTACAAACAACTTAAAGATAATTAAATCACACATCATCAAAACAACTAAGCTTGATTCTTATTAAGCTAACAATGACTCAGGATTTGAATGGAAATTCTCAAAAGAATGTTCTCCTCCACAATATATGCATGAAATCGCTATAGCAGGGTTCTGGGTTCCAGGTTTAATATTTTTAACCATACTCGTCACCAAGGTAATTTGAGCTTGAAGTGATGATAATGCTTCGAATTCATGTACTCCTGCAACTTTTTGAATTGATGTTAATTTTTCAATAGACTAGTTGTAATGATTTCCCTACATTGTCTCAATAATCTCACAAGCTTCATCATAATTCTTTGCTAAGCTTGCTCCATTTGCTACAATATTGAGAGTAGCTCTAGTTTGCCCACTAAGCCCATTATAGAACATCTCTAATTGCATCCATCCAAGTATCTCATGCTATGGACAATTTCTTACCACCTTGTTGAATCATTCTCATGCTTCATAGAGCATCTCATCATCAAGTTGTTTAAATGAATTGATTTCATTCCTCAACTGAGCATTCTTGATTGGCAAAAAATACTTTCTCAAAACTTCTCCATCAACTCATCACATGTGGTTATGGAATTTGGTGTTAAAGAGTCTAACTATGTTTTAGCTCTGTCTCTTAATGAAAAACGAAAAATTTTAAATATCAGCACATATTCAGAAACTCCATCTAACGTGAGTGAATAACTGATTTCCACAAAATTCTTAAGTTGTAGGTGAGGGTCTTCTATAGCTTGACCACATAACAAGCCAACTATTTGCACCATCTGTAACATAGTAGGTCTAAACTCAAAGTTTCTAGCTTGGATGATAGATTGTACAATCCCCGAATTTAATCCTTGTGCTCCCGGAATAGCATATTCTCATATTGGTCTATTTCTATTGTTCATTGGATATTGTGCAACGTTGTTAGCCATTATTTGTTGATCTTGATTACCCCTTTGTTCTCTTCTTCGGGCTCTAAAATACACTCCATTTCAGGATCAAGAGGTTTAACTTCTAATTTGTTTTCGCTCATGCAATGTCACGTCCAGCAAAATAAAAATCAGATTTTTAGTGACAAATTAAGTGTAAGAATTCCGATTGACTCTATATAAAAAGCAATTATAAAAATCATTCATCAATAACAAAGCTAAAAACTTGTGAAAATAATTTACCTAAGTGTAAGTGTATACTATCATAACAAATAATATAACAATTAAATCGTACTCACATAAAACAATTTATAAAAGTTTTCTATAAAATCAATTTAAAGCTTCTACTTTGAAAAGTAACGAAAGATTAGATTTTTATGATAAGATTTTAAAAGAGAAAGAAATTGAATAAAAAAATGATATAAATATATGAGAAAAGCAAAAGAGATTCAATTTCTTGCCTCATACATTTTTTTGCTTATATATCACATCATTGTTATAACAATATCAATTACCTAACTTGTAATTTAATCTATAACACAATAATATGTTGATCTACTATGTTAGTTTCATTTATTTATTATTGTCATATGTTTATGTAAAGATATAATAAAAGAGAAGTACGAATTCCATAAGAGTTATGCGATACAACCCTATATGTCTATAGTGATTGCATAAAAATACTAACTTTATGTCTAAAGCTAACTAATCGCACATTATTTAACAAAAAGTTCTCAAATTCAAGTTACCATTCATAACATATAAAAACAATTTATGATTCAGATAATCATCACGCAAAACTAATAACACATAAATATCAAATATAAAGTTTAATATTTTATTCTCTCAAACAAAAAGAATTTAGTTCATGATAGTAAATAAAACACACAAATTCAAATAAAAAAAAAAATGATTTAGAGTAGAATAAATAAAACAATAGAAAACCCTCATCAATAGTCAATCGCTGAGAACTCCTTGTCCTCGGTATAGGGTTGTCATCGACTTCCTTTAAGATGGTTTTAGAGATTTGAACTTGGTAATTTTCTCAAGATATTAGAAAACTTTCCTAAACTGAAATCACTTGTGATTGAAGCTACGTGAATTTTCATTAAATCTTTTGAGAAACTCTCCTTAAATCTTTCTTCCTTTGATCTTTCATGGGTTTTAGGATTTCTATTTTTGCAAAAATAAATTAAATCATTAAAAATCAATCAAAACTATTTAAAAAAATATAGAAAATCATCTAGATTTTCAAAATATCTCTTTTAACTCGGATTCTTCCATAGCAAAATTGCTATTCTCTACCAAAATAGCTAAAATAAATCTCAGTTAATTAACAAAATTAATATAAATTTATACCTAAATAACTCTATAAAATAAAGTCATCAAGGAGGCTTGTAGAAGTTTTAAAGATATATTTTATATAATATAATTCGCGTCAAAATGGAGATTGTTAGAGTTTGGTGTGACTTGAATTTTATATGGGTTTGGTCAGTTCGACCGACGATAGGAATCTCATTATGTTTAGGTTTTTATTTAATGTATAAATATATCTATACTGATTTCTGATAGTGAAATTTTCTCCTCCGCCTGAGGTTTATTTTTCAAAAAGGTTTTTCTCGTAAAATTTAATATAACATTTTTGTGTGTTTTTCATTTTTAATTGCGTTCGATTTTTCTACACTAAATATGCATCATGAATTAAAAATGCTACCCATTTTTTGTTAGTGTCCAAGAAAATGCGACATCAAGTATAAGCACAGATTACCACACACGAGGATGAAGTCTTCTAGTTAAATTTGGTTGTTGAAGTTCAAACTATTATGTTTTTTGGTTAGTCGTTCAAATACGTGTATTTTCAATTAATACATAGAATGATAGACGTGTTTGCTTAAAAGTTTTTGAAAAATACTGGAGTCAAAAGCTGCCATCTATAAATTTTTGTTGAATTAATGATCTTAATTTGATGGGAAAATGACAAATCAACCATCGTGGTTTACGATCAATGAAAAGTTAACTACTATGGTATATTTTTTAACAAGTTAACCATTGACGTATGGAAAAATGACAAATCTAACATCGTTGTCATGTTCCCCGTAAAAAATGATGGGACACCGCAGGGGCATCTTGGGGCACCACAGGGGCGTTGTCCCAGGACACCGCATGGGCGTCCTGGGACACCGCAAGGGCGTCTCAGGACAACGCTGCGATTTAAGCTGGAAAATTTTTTTATCACAAATTTGAGGGCTTAAACGATTGATTTGGGGCCTAAGAAAGGGGGATCATGGGATAAGTCCATAACAAGTTATAGATCTCTGAGAGAGCTTCAGTTTGATACCTTCTGCAGCCAATTCCGACACCTGTAGCCAAAGTTATGGTCGTTTGAAGTTGAAGAGGTCAAAAATCTAATAAAAACATTGGATTCGAAAAACTAAAAATAAGGACTTTGAAGTAGCCATGAAACACTAAAAATCAAGAACCGCTACGGACTTTGAAGTAGTTATGCATGAAAAACAGAGTCCCTACATATATGTTTTACGAATCCAATGTTTTTCTTAGAATTTTAACCTCTTCAACTTCAAAAGACCATAACTTTGGCTACAAATGTCGGAATCAGCTTCAAAAGGTATCAAATCGAAACTCTTTCCGAGATCTATCTCTTTTTATAGGGCACACCCTATGGCCCCCTCTCTCAGGCCAAGAATCAATCGTTTCAGCCCTCAAATCTGAGATAAAAAATTTTTCTAGCTCAAATCGTGGCGTTGTCCCGGGACGCCCCTGCGGTGTCCCAGGACGCCCCTGCGGTGTCCCGGGACAACGTCCTTGTGGTGTCCTGGGACAACGCCGCGATTTTTGCATTTAAAATCACTGCACCGCGGCGTTTTGTCTACAAACCGCCGCGGCGCCCCCATCATTTTTAACGGGAAACGTGACACCAATGTTGGATTTGTCATTTTTCCATATGCTAGTGGACCTTGTGGGTATGTCATCCAATAGTAACTGATGTATATTCTGCCAACTCTAATGCCCTGGATTACTAAAATATTTTTCATTTTTATATATATGAAAAAAATTTCTTTTGATTTAAAACGTGTGTAAAAAAATGGATCAGAGTAATTTAAGCGGAACTAAAAATAATTTCAAAACATAGTTTTGAAATACTTTTAATAAATCCATCGTTTAGCAACAGTTACCGTAATGTAAATGTAATACCCCGACTTTTTATATCGAAATTAAATAATGATAAATTGAAGATTTTTGGATTAATTGGATAATTATTAGGGTATTACCAATGACGTATTTAGAAAACAAAATTTATCAGATGATAATTAAGAATTAATTCAGAAGTAGAATAAAATGATATTTATTGGATTAGTTGAGATTAAATATTAGAGAGGATTAATTAAAGATTAAATGAAGATTTATTTAGGAATTGGAAATGAATGAAATTAATTGCCAATTGGAGATAAGTATATATTAGGTGAATGATTTGATCAAAGGAATTGTATTAATTAGAATTGAGAAGTAATTGAATTAATTGGAATTGGAGGTGAGAACCGATTCAGCAGTAGATCCAATTTACTGTGTGTGGTGTGGCTTGGTTCGGTTTAAAATTTAAAGGGAGATTTTACTTTGGCCTTCGGCCTATTCGCAACAAAAGAGAAGAAAAGAGGGAGAAGGAAGGAGAGAGAAGGAGAGCGGGCGACGAGAGATCAGGAGAAGGGGGTCGCGCGAGCGGTCGGGCGCGAGAAGTTGACGGCGACGGCGAGCTCTGGCGTGTGGGTTCGTGGTGACGGCGGAGACGAACGGCGCGGGTTCGTTTGATGGAACGCTGGGGCATGGCGTGCGGGATCGATGATGCAATATCAAATCAAAGATCAAAGAAAGTTTTCAAATTGACTGAGAATCATAACAAGAAAATCTTAAAGAAAGAGATAGATATTATCTCTTAAGATAGTATCTCTAACAAGATCCACTTTTCTAGGAAATCTAGATCCACTTATCTAGGAGATCTAGATCTACTTATCTTGGTTATCCAAGATCTTGAAGAAAGAGAAAGATATTATCTCTTAAGATAGTATCTCTAACAAGATCCACTTTTCTAGGAAATCTAGATCCACTTATCTAGGAGATCTAGATCTACTTATCTAGGTTATCTTTTATTTAATTTATAATTTATGCTTTTAAATTGGCTATATATAAAGCCACCTAATTTTATATTTTAGACGGTTGTTGAATTTTGATAAAAGAAAGCTTTTGCTTTTCGGGAATTAGAGAGATCCTTTTCTTCCTTTGGTGAGTAATATCCAAAGACCCTTTGGTGCGTAATATCCAAAGTCTCTTTCGTGTGAGTTATATCACGAAAGAAACTTGCAGCCGTGTCCTTATCTAAGGAGGTGAGAAGTGTTGCATTCATTCATCAAGTGCGGTGCGTTCCATGCGCACATCATCTAGTATCAGAGCTAAAACGTCCAACTAATTCATGATATTTTTTTTTACACAATGATGAGGAGGCAAAACTACTCATGGGATTATTTTTTGGATGAGGAATCTTCACCACCACCGACATCAAGGTATAATTCAGGATTTTCCCAGATACTACAATCCGAGCGAACACAAGCCATTTTGAGGGATATATCTCAAACACTCGAAAAACTGTATGATTGTTTGGTGAGGAGACAAGAATTAAAATACCACTCTACTTTACAAGCACAAGACTATGAGGAGGTATAAGAGGATACTCTTGAGCAAATCGAGGAAGAAATCGATTATGCCAAAAAAGGACCATCACTATCTTTGAAGTTTCAAATAGAGGAGGAAATGTGCCTAGAAGAACAAGTGTCCAAACTCAGAACAATAGACGACCAAATTGACTATGTGGGCACAAGAACACAAAGGGAGCAACCTGTCCATATTTCATGCTCCAACATGAAAAAAGGTGTGTTCTTTAATCATCGATGAGAGGATCTATGCTAGCATGACTCACTTAGTTTTGGTTAAAGAAGATTGCTTGGAGTTATTACGACATGACATCACCTACAAATTTTGGAGGTACATTGACAAAGATCAAAATATTCATGGTCGAATTTTACACAAGAAAAAGTTAAAGATGGAAGTCATTATGCTTTGTGTCAATCTGGATTTTCCATTTCAGGTGGAAGACATGCAGAAGATAGAGGTAGAAGACTCCCTGGATTTGAGGGCAAATCCTTTTTCAACCCGGGGAGTATGATGCACCCTGGATCTGCATCAATATCATTTTTATTTTATTTTTTTTAGAATGAAGGACGTCCAGTACCTTATTTATATCAAAGAAAGAAGATTTGGGGTCAAATCCTTAAAAACCCAGAGAGGATGATGCAATATCAAATCAAAGATCAAAGAAAGTTTTCAAATTGACCGAGAATCACAACAAGAAGATCTTGAAGAAAGATAAAGATATTATATCCTAAGATAGTATCTCTAAAAAGATCCACTTTTATAGGAAATCTAGATCCACTTATCTAGGAGATCCAGATCTACTTATCTAAGTTATCTTTTATTTAACTTTCTAATTTATACTTTAAAATTGGCTATATATAAAGCCACCTAATTTTATATTTTAAACGGTTGTTGAATTTTGATAAAAGAAAGCTTTTGCTTTTCAGAAATTGAAGAGATCCTTTTCTTCCTTTGGTGAGTAATATCCAAAGACACTTTAGTGCGTAATATCTAAAGTCCCTTTCGTGTGAGTTATATCACGAAAGAAACTTGCAGTCGAGTCCTTATCCAAGGAGGTGAAAAGCGTTACGTTCATCCATCACGTGCGGTGCGTTCCGTGCACACATCAATCAGAGTTCTGCCGGCGATGATTTCCAACTTTGGGCAAGGTTGTTGAGGTAAGCTTAGTCAATCTCCCTCCTCCTTTGCATTCGGTTAATCGGTTGTTGGCAGGGAACGATTTGGAGCTGAAGATTTAGGGAACGTCAGGGGGAATAGTGGTTCGTCCTGGACCGGCCAAAGGCCTGGGTCCAGCTTGTTGTTGGGTTCAAACCAATGATGACAAAAACGACGTACAACGTGGGGGACACTCTGAAAAGCTGGGCAGTGTTGGTCGGACGTGCTGGAGAACTTCGTTCTCCGGCTTCTGGGAATTCGCAGAGAGTGTCTGCTTATGGTGTTGATTTATTGAGTAAAGACAGGAGCTTGAAGTGGAGGAAGCTCTAGAGAGCTGGAGCCGAGAGCTAAAGGAGAGTCAAACTCTTGAGAAGAAAGGAAGGGCAGAGAGTGAAATTGGTCTTTGGAGATTTGGGGGAGTCGAGAGGTTCCTTGTATGCTGGTATGATTATTCTCCGTTGTTTCAATCTTTGGATTCTGTTTTTGGGTGTTAAGTCCATCATTAGTACCAATCTTTGTTTGGGAGTTGTCTGGTTAACCTTGAGATGTTCTGCTAATGGCTGTTGTAGTTTTCTGGACATTGGTATTGATAAATATTGCATATGTAGTTGGATTTATTTCTCTGTTGATTGGATTTTCTAGATGCTAGTTATGGTAATTGCTAGGGAGATATTTGATAATGCCTCTATTGGGTTGTTAATCTATCGTTGAATCTATGCTCTGTGTACTGCTCCCCTTGTTGAGTGTTATGGATTATCTGCTTTTGGTTCTGCGAATGGATTACTGATCTGTTGGTTCAAGTTGGAATTTAGTTCTGTGACTCTATTTAAATGGTTCAAGTTAAATCTAGATCGATACTCTATTGCTCGAATTGATAGTATGAAATGTTTAGTTAACAATTAGATATTGTTGTTGGATGATCTGGTTGGATGTGATAATCTGTTGGTGATTGTCCGGATGTTAAAAACATGGAATCGATTTGGTTGCTGGGATTATTATGCATGTATGTTAGATTTGATTCATGCATTGGGAGATTTAAGAGTATTCGACACCTTAGATGTATGCTATGCACGTTAGGACAAGTTTAATTGTCGTTACTTTGGTTTTGGTTTTGGTTCACTAATTGGAATAAGATATCATGGATATTGGGTAATATAGTTTTATGACTGGATTTGGACATTATTATTAAGGTGTTGATTTATGGGCCGATAATTCATGGGCGAAATTACATTGGTAATTATGAATTTGTAATTTATGGATGGGATCATGTTGGTTTTAACTATGTGTTAAACTTAGTTTCTAGATGCTATCAACTGAGATTAATTAATTAAGCTGAGTTATAATTTATGAAGCAGTTTCATTTAGGAAATCCTAATAAGCGATGTATAAGAATTAAAGATAAAAATAAAGACGATGAGACTAATAAGTTGATGAAATGATTAGATTATTAATAAAATATTTTTAAATTGTGAAGGTACTAAAGAAGGAAGAAAAGAATAACGAATAAACGTTGAACGCTTTAAGCAATTGAGGTAAGTTGATACTTACTGTGCTTTGGTCTTCAGACCTTACATCACAAGAATTAGGACCTTGTTTGCTGATTGTTACCGCTTTCATAGAATATTTAGGTTGTTTAGTGCTTTACTACAAATTGAGCTTGTTTCCGTATATTGTGCTATTATTGCTGGATGTTTATTAGATTTAGGTTCTTTTAATGATATGTTTCATAGACAAACATGTTTAGAGATTATTGGAAAGATGTGATAGAATTGTATGCATTCACGAGCATCATGGTTTTCAAAAGATACGAAAATGATTTTCATACATGGTTTTGAAAAGGAAAACGAAAAGTGGTGGAATGGATGCTCATACATACTAAATGAATGGCGTTCTCAAGGGCTAATCACCCGAGCGAACAACCATCACTTAGCTGTAGGAATAACCACCGTGTCACTGAATAAACGTAAATAGGCGTGTAGGGTTTGAGAGATTTGGTGACGGTCCATCAGTGAGGATACTATATGATGTATCTTCTCATTTGAGGTTAACCACGTGGACTCTAGTGTTCATCATTTCTCTCGTACGGAAATTCCCAACATCTTCAACAAAAAGATAACGGTGACGGTCATGATAGTGAGGCCATATGATGTATCCCCATGTAGGGGTGACAAATAGCTACATGACTATATAATATATCCATTCTCTTGGTATGTGGAACAGATAGGTTCCCTTCTAGAAAATGAAATTAAAAGAGAAACGGAAAGGGAAAGATCAAGTAAAGTTAAGATCAAGAAGACTGAAAAAGAAAGGAAATGAAATGCGAAACGAAACAAGAAAGAAAAGGAAAAGAAATGGAAATGGAAAATGAAAAAGAATTTTAAAAATGCATAGCATGTTTATTTTATTTTATATCACTTACTGAGCATTAGGCTCAATAGTTAAGTTTTGTTGATGTAGGTATATGCTTGGAAATAGATGAACAATACAAAGAGCAGTTGATAAGGAATTTGCACGGGTGGATCTTGTAGCTGGTTGGGCTAAGAGAGTAAATAGAAATCATTTGTAAAGGATTTTGTAGATTAATTAATATTCTTTAAATGATTTGTTTTAATTCTGCTGTGTTTCATAAAAGAATTTATAAAAGGTTTTCAAGAAAAAGAATTATTCTGCTGCAAAAATGTTTTAAACGATTATTTTTAATTTGATAAATTGGAAAATGGATTTAACACTCGGTTTTAAAAGAAAATGTTACTCTGATTTTATTAAAGAAAAAGTTTCAAATTTTACTCGACTTTAAAAAGAAATAAAAATCAAGTCGTTGTAGTAAAACCTTATAATTATTTAAAATAAATAAAACCACTTTATATTCCTTTATTTGAGCCATAACCCTCAAGTCAAACCCAACTGATAACCCAAGTGCTCATCAGGTAATGCCTCCTCCTCCACAGGTATGTCAATAGTATCATCACAGTCACTTACATCACAGGATAAAACAATGAGCCTAATGCTCAACAAGAAATAGAATGAAATGCAATGCTCATCCTCAATGAGTGCTAATGCAGTCTGTTTTAGAGAAGAATCTATCTCCTCATTTACATTTCGTTATAGAGAAAGGATACATTCTATGGTCATATGGCTTAATCGTCATTCCGACGAAGAGATACATCCATTAGTGGTGTCACCATAATGACCATCACTAATCTCCTGCGTTATGCAAGCGTGGGGGATTTCTAGTACAAGAGGAAGGATACATCTTATAGTCCAAATGGCTTACCCATCACTCTCTCCCAATGTGGGAGAAGATACATCCATTAGTGGTGTCACCACAATGGACCGTCACCTAATCTCTCGAACCCTCACATGTCTCTTTATATTTATTTGTTCATTTCATTAACATGTCATGCATATGTCAACATTTCCATAAATCCTAAGCGTGATGCATGTATGTCATGTCATATTCAGTTCACAACTATATATGAAATTCATAACAAGGAACATAACATTACAACAGTGATATGAGCAACAATAATTAAAGGATACTATTAGAATAAACTATGCAATTATTAACAGAGAATCATGAAACCAGGAAATAGCCAATATTAATAGGAAGGTAATCCAAACTCATAAGCAAAATCCAAGACAACTGTATTTATAAAACCAAAAATAAAGTACAAGGCATTATTCCATCTGAGGCATTAATTCAAAAACAGCATAATAATATAGCAATTCATGATTATTCACACCTCATGGATAACAACAATTCACAAGGCATTTTCATACTTCTCCATCGAACTCTAATTAATAAAAGCTAAAATCATCTAGCAATCGAAAGAACCATACTTCACAACATGTAACAGAGGTAATATTTAACCACAACCAAGTCTTGAATAATTCACAGTGCATTGTCTAGCTTCTCAATCCAACATACATGTAATTGACAGTAGCTAATTCATCTAACAGCACAAACATTTCACAATGATTAACCAAATTAATACATGAATCTAATTTCTCAACAGGAAATGGAAGTAAAAAACCATTCAACAATACAACAAACAATTCCTACGATGTAGGCCTCCACTGGCCACACATCCTATTTCTTACCTCACTTGACGATTTCTTATAGCCATACGCTTCCCTTCATGCCAAAAGCAGCAACTTTCTTTCTCTTCTTCATGTTCTCTGTGCCTTTCTCCCTCTCTCCCTCGATCTTTCTTTTCTCCATAAGGAAATTCAAAATATCCTCCTCTTTTACTTTTGTCTTCATTTTAATAAGGAGAGAAATCTCCTTGAGACATTTCAATGTCCTTGACATTCGCCAACAACTCCTAGGTGGCACCACATCCAAATGCCACATGTACCAGCTTATCTTTTAAGGAGAATTATGAAATCGTAATGTCGAAACTGTAATGACCTGTAACTTCTTTCCTTTGAAAAACATGTAAAAATTTAAAACTTTTCTTTTTACTTAAATCCTTTTTCTTAAAACATTTTATAAAACACAGCAGAAGAATTTATAATAAAATATTTTACAATTCAAATACTTTACAAAACAATCTTTCTTTCTTTAAATCCTTTTAACCTAGCCAGCCACAAGATCCATGCTTGCAAATCCTTCATCAACTGGTCCTTAACCTGTTCTCCTGATCTCGTACATACCTACATCAACAAGACTTAAACTAATGAGTCTAACGCTCAGTAAGTGATATAAAATAAATATAAAAATGCACATGTCATGCAGCTTTTGAAATCCATTTTTGTTTTCTGTTTTCCTTTCCTTTCTTTACTTTTACTTTCATATAGATCAATTATTAACTGTGATGAATTGTTATGAACAATGGTGAACTATGATGAACTGTGATTAGGTGAACTTAGGCCTCGCAGTGAACTATAGACCATGATGATAAATACGTGCCATCATGGTGAACCATAACCGGATCAGTGAACTTTCATTGTGATGATGAACGTGTGACATCACGATGAACTTTTACCTTTTCTTTTGGCCATTCGGGAATGAGCAGGTGACCTTCAGCCTAACTCATTTTCTTTACCCATTTCTTTTTACTCTTATCTTTCTCATATTAATTGTTTTTGTTTCACTTTCAATGGTAAAATGGATATTCCTATAGCCCAAATGATTATCGTTCGCTTTGGGTGATCAGCCCTCCACGAACCCTGTAAACTTAGTATGTGTGAGGATCTATTAAACCATCTCTAAAACCATGCATGTAAGACCATCTTTCGTATCATTTTGAAAATCATGATGCGGGATGCTCGTGAATCCATACATTCTATCATATCAGTACTATAATCTCTAAGCATGCTCATCTGTTCAACAAATCATTAAAATAATCTAATTCTAATAAACACCTAGTAAGCAGCAGTACAGTTCAAGAATCAAGCTCAATATCTGGCTTATTCTAATAAAGTAGTAGACAACCTTAATATTCTACTACAGTAGCAAATAGTTAGCATACAATTTCCTAACTCTTGCAATATAAGGCCCCAAAGACCAAAACACATGCGTAATACTTACCTGGTGTCCCTAGAGCATTTATGAAATTAACATTATCCTTATTCCTTTCAATACCTTCACAATTCAATAACATTTAATTATTAATATCGATTCTCCAATAACTATTTACAGAGTTCAATAACACTTAGGAGCTTCATCATTCACAACTTAACAACCTCAACCTTATCTATACCCGTATTCCTTATTCATTTCTTTGGTAGAATTTCATAATCCAATTATGACTTAATCCACTTAACCAATAACAGAATAGAAAACAACCCCCATCAATATCTCACAACACAACTGAGAGCAACATAAATCCTCAAACCAAAAGCCACAGAGTAACCAATCCACTTTTATCTAGTAATCTAATAAGTAATTAAATTGCATAATAATATCCAATCGAACTAAATCTAAACCATGACAGAGAATAATATACATCATTATTAATCTTCATCATTCATCAGCATATAATCCATAAAATCCATGCAGAAGTGAAGGGAATTCTCACTTGGAAGAACACTCGAGAGCAGCAAGGAACCTCCAACCAACCCCTTCACCCTTTCTCTGTTTTTATCCTTCAACCAACATAACCCATATCATTTATAACATTAATCCTAAAACATTTTATGGAGCAACATTAAATAGGGACAAAGGATTCCACTCACCAAGAGAGCATCCAAGGGGAACACCCGAGAACCCAAGAAACAACTTCTGACCTCCCCTTTCTTACTATTTCTCTTCCTTTCTGTTTTCCTAAAGAATACCCAGAGCTTTACCACTTCTTTTCTTTCTTTCTTTCTCCGCTGTTTCATCAGAGAACTCTCTATGACTTCTCTCTCACTCTCTGTCTCTATTTCTCTTCACAAATTGCTTGTTATAGACACCTCTACACAATCCCAAGAATCTCACCTAACACCCTCAAAATGTTGCCATGTGTAAAGGGAGGCAACGTGGAGAAATCACAGAAGAAATCATGCCTTGGGATTGCCAATTTTCTTCTCGGCAGAACACAATTCTTCTCAAACCGAGTTCAGCACCACAGACCGGTCGCTAACCTGGTAGCATCTATAGTTGCCCACTGCTTCATCGCCACAACCTCCATCGCCCTGGCCACTCTAACGGCCATTCCAATTGTAGAACCACCCGACCATGAAGCACCAAATTCCACAACCAAAAATAGCATCAGAACATAACTCAACACTCATAACAACACCAAGAAAATCAACAGCACTCGGCAGTGGAGACTGAGAAGCAAAACACAAAGAAAATGCTGCAACCCGACATCCACTTCATAATCCCCATCTTTGCTAATACTCATCTTGGCTTGGCACAATGAATATCGCAGCTCACGGGCACCATTTCACAAACCGGAGTGCTCGAGCCCTAACTCGCAACTCATCGTTCTCGTTCCTCACGTTGTCATGGGCAGCCTAGCAGACATCTCTTGTTCTTCGCACTCCTTTGCGAAGCCTAGCCTCGCCAAGCTCCCAGTTGCCTCTTCGCTCCCCTGCTCTCTCTCTCTATCTATCGATTCACTTTCTTTCTCTGTTTATCTCAAAATGGCAGGGCCATTCTGTCTTTGCCCACCCATTTTCTCCTTTCAGCTGAACAAAACTAGTGGTTAAGTCCTCTATTTTCCCTTCAACCGATTCCCTTCCTCCATCCTTCTAATTTAACTTCTTCTTTTATTTATAATTCCTCACTTTCCAATAATTATAAATCTTCAATTAATATTAAATATATTTTTGTGTCAAATTATGTATCGTATATTAATCGACCCAATTTCAATTTCTTACTTACTCTGAACATCACTTGACCATAATTACGGGTTCAATTTAAAGTTCTCAATTCTGTTTCATAAATTAATTTTCATCAATTAAATCTTCAATAATTATCCAAATAATCCTATTACACCCAATTAATTTCCTAATTATTCTCACTTAGTCATGTTACGAGAAATCAGGGTATTACAGAAATGCTCGCAGAAGGAAAGCCGAAATACTTGCTAAAAGGGAGCAATTTCCTTTTTGAAAGATTGTATAACCACCATGATTTTCCCCTCCCAGAAATTAAACATGAAATTTGCTATGAAGGACATCTGTTTTCCATAAGGGATGTCCAATTTTATTCAATCGGTCTATGAAAGTCGACTGTACCATCAACTGCCCCATCGATCAAAAATTTGAAGAGTTCACTGTAATATTTTCTACATGCGATTTGTTATGAAGGACGTCCGTTTTCCATAAGGGACGTCCCTCTTTGTGAATCCTAAGGTCCTACTTCGTTCGCTTCCTCATCCGACGGTCTTAAAACGTGTCCTTTGTTTTTTTCTTATTTCCACGTACCTTGCATGTGGCCCCGTCCTTGATTTAGCTTTGAATGTCTCCTATGAATGATGGACATCACCCTTGCTAATCTAACAGTCCACAATTCATCCGATATTTCTTAGGCCTCATCTAATGTCCACAATTCGTCTGATGTTTCTTATCCATCACCCGTTATTCACATTTGTCGTTCGTTTTTCACATCTATTGTCAGTTCCTCACATCTGTCGTTCGTTCTTTGTTGTGAAGGTTGTCCCTTCCTCGCCTTCATCACCCAAACGCCGTGTTTCCTCTCCCTTTCATTTATTATATCCCTTTTATTTTAATTCCATTTTCTTTTTAATTTATTCCCTATTAATCCTTAACCAATTCCTCAGCAATCTATAACTTACTCCCTCAATAATCTTCACAAATTAACACTTTCTCTAAAATCCATTAATAATTTACGTTTTACATTTTTCCACACTTAGCCACTTCTAATAATTCCATTGAATAAATCTTCCATAATTATCCAAATAATCCTATTACACCCAATTAATTTCCTAATTACCCTTACTTAGTTCCGTTACGGGAAATTGGGGTATTACAATAGAAGCCATTCTAAGTGATCCATATTCAACTGGATAGAAATGGTATTTTATGGGTAGGGTGTATGGTTGTTTATGGTTGATCATGATCATAATGATTGTCGATGGTGATACTTGTACTATTCATTTGATTGTCATTTGTTTTGCATTTCTAAATGTAAGTGTTCTGTGTAATAGTCAAAACTTTCCAGGATTATTTTAATTATATAAATCTGATAATTTAGAATTTAATTGATTAATTATTGTCAATTAGAGAATTTTAATAAAGGAATAAAACATTAGAATTATTGAATAGGGTATGGAATTAGGAAAGTTAAAATAAGTAATTTTATTTTATAGATAATAAAATAAAATAAGAATTATTGAGGAATTAGGAGAATCGAATATAATAGAATTAGTAAAGAATAATGTGTAATACATGGTTAAGGAAAGTATTTAATTGATGGTTTAATATTTTATATTATGAAAATTAAGGAAATATAGTGTAGGATGATTGGATGCAATAAGAACCATTGAATGAAGTTTAGGAATGACTAAGATCAATCAGTGTAATATCCGAAAAATTTGTCTACATGTAAAACTTCGCTTATGTGAAATAAGATACTTGAACATTGTGAATATCATTGAGAATATTGATGTTACTAATATTTGGAGGAATATTGGAATTATATAGTATTAGTTTTATAAGGGGTGTAATTTGATTATATATTGGGGGATAAATAAGGAAAATGTGCAATTAAATGAAGAATAAGGATGATAAAAGTAGTGGTGGTTGATCATGAAGGCAGGTGGTCGATCACCCTCTGGTCGAAATATTACAGAGAGCTGTAGATTTTGAAGTGGTCGATCAACTTAAGGAGATTGCTCGATCGATTGCAAGGGATAAATATTACAAATAGTGTCAAAATTGGCACTAGTCGATCGTCTACTAAGAAGGTGATCAACCGGCAACACTGAAAAGTCAGATTTGTGGTTGATAGTATAAGAACGGCAGTCGATCATGGTTGTAAAAAATAGTAATCTAGAGGTTTCGTGGTCGATCACAGTAAGGAGGTGATCGACCGAAACGTAGACTATTGGCCAAAAAATGCATAACCTACGTTTGGAAGCTTGAGGAGTCGCATGGAAACCGATGGGTTGCGTCTCCTTGACGTCCTCTAAGAGTTATAGAATTTGTAAAGACAGAGTTTGAGCACAAATCAGAGAGAATCATTCTTCTTGTCTTCTAAAATTTTCTCTCTCGATATTCTTGGCTTTTCTTTTTCTAGAGTCTGGAGTTTGGTGTGTTGAAGGAGAAGAGTTTTCGCCAGGAGCAAATTCTTAGGTTCAGCAAGGAGGAAGGTAAGAGATTTGCATGCGTTTTGCTTGAAAAGGCCTACATCACAGGTTTAGATTTTGTGTTGTTTGAATTGTTTTTTGCTTCAATGGTGAGAACTATTTATCTGCTTCCTATTAATAATTATAAAAATTGTTGCTTCTTGTCATCGTTCATAGAACTTATATGCTTCTTGTTTCAATAATGAAGAAAAAGAGAATTGTTTTATCTGCTCTTAGTTGTTGTGAATATAACTATACCTGCTTTTGCTCGATGATAAATAGAAGAGAAGGGTTTGTTTGCCCTTTTGTTGTTGCTAATATGATTGTCATTGCTTTAATGAAAAGTTTACTGGAGACTATGTTAAATGAATTGACTTGCTTCCTATGATCTAGAGCAGTGTAAGGAAATTGTTAATGAATGAATTTTTGAATAGAAATTGTTAGTTCTAGTCTTTGCTCACCTTGTTTTGTTATTGACGATTAGACTCTTGTAGTGTTTGGGGTGCTAAGTTACAACATGTTTATAAATTGTTCGAATAATACCATGATGATTTTCTACTTTATTGACTTTTAGTTGTAGCATGTATAAGATTGATTTACAATAGTTTAGTGATTCATGCTTCCATGGTTTGCTATAAATTGTAGTGTTTTCTAGTATTATATGAACTGCTGTGTGACATTCATTCATATCATGCATGATATAGGCATGTCAGTTAGGGTTGCATATCATGCATTGCATGGGATAATAATGAATCTAATACATGTAAATAAATGTTGGATGTTGGGGAGTTTAGTAACAGATCTGCTTGAGAGGGTTGTGACCTCCTACATAGGGATGGTTTGACTTTTCTACTCAGGTTAGATCCCGATGATGTATCTATTCTCTCTGTGGGAAATATCTCCAATGTTTTGGTTGAAAGTGAAACTTTAATTAAAATAGAAGGGATATGTTCTCTTTTGACATATCAGACATGTGCATAGAGTCAGTATCATTTATATATCTTACTGGGCATTAGGCTCATTATCTCTCCTGTGATGTAAGTAACAATTGTGATCCAAATGAAGTGTACGTGAAAGAAGTATGATGCTACGAAGGCTTGTGTTACCTAGCGCGTGATGACTTGGGGGTTATGGCTCACAAATGGAATAAAAGTATTTAAATATGTTCAAAGACTTTTTAATAGTTTGTTTTTAAGTGTTTTAAAAGGTTTAGTTGACAATGTTGTTTTTAAGAACAATTACATGTTTTAATATTCCGCGTTTATTAACCCTGATATTTTCCTTCAAGTATTTTTGAATAAGTTTTTTTAAAAAAATTATTGGAAAGTCAAACAAAAACGGGATGTTACAATCAGGATTTAAGAAAGATGCTCTTGCGTGAGTGTTTGATACGAGAGGACATTGGACCATTGGATCGATTTATCAAAAGAAATGTGTATCATTGGATTCAATAAAAGATGCTTCCGCAGGAGCATTTGATGCCGTTTAGGTGTGGGAGGATTCTGAACTGTAGAATTATATTAGCAGGAGGAACGTAGACAATTAGATTTAGGAAGGATTCTTCCACTGGAGCGTTGGATGCCTCTTGGGCATGGAAGAATGTTGAGTCGTTGTCGTTTTACGTTTTAGCTTGTTTCCGCATCTGCATTTGTGTCCACGACAATGTTTTAAGTGATGGGAACGACGCCGTTTGGATTAGTAAACCTAGGTTAGTAGCGCTAGAGCGGAAGAATTCATTTTGGCAGATAGGTTGGAGTCGAAAAATTGATTTTAGACGATTTGAAACGTCGTCGTTGGATTTAATGACTTCAAGATCTGTGAGAGCGTTAGCTTCTGTGGATGAGTATTTAGCGATAGATTAGTACACGTAGCTGAGGGTGAGCCTACATATTTAAGTTTTGAGAGAGTGTTGGCTTCCGCAGAAGTGTAGGCGTTCGTTGTTACTTTCACGATCATGAATGTGAGTTTTAGGGCTGACGTATCTGTTAGCCAATGGTCGAGCTACTTGTTGCGGATGTCTGCTGCAGCTATTTGAGCGTTCAATGTAGCTCAGACATGTTTAAGTTAAGGAAGTTTTTCCAGATTCTTGCGAAATACATTTCGATCCTTAGATTGTTTAAGAAAAGATAAAGTTCAGACACAATTTTGGGGGATTTTATCCCTCGAAACTTTCTGGTTTTAGTTCTATAAATAGTAGGGTTTAGGTTAAACTCTAATCACCCGAGAACCCCATGGACAAAAGAGCCATTCTCTCAAGCTCTCGAGTGAGACCTTCCTTTAGGTTTCTCAAGGTAGGTTGATGTGCCCCAAGGTCCCATCGCCTGAGCCGAGCCCAGGGGCACCTTTATATTCTAACTTTTATTTGTTTTGTAGGTGTTTCTTTTCTAGCCAATTTGGAGGAAAGTTTTAATCAAAAGGATTTGGTGCTTTTGGACTAGAGGTTATCATGCTTATCAAAGAAGAAATTGTGGACTTAAATTTTTGCCGCATGGAATGTGACCTCCGGGCGTTCAAGTGCGTTTTTGTCAATTGGGATGATTTCTTCTCAATTTTGGCCCTTCACATCAAATGCAGCCAACAGCCAGGGCTTTCCAAAGACATATTGGGCATGTTATTTTGGTTTGGTTTGGTACATCAAATGTACCTTTTTCAGAGACCAATTTCCAAACTCGGATTTAATGTTTATGTTTTATTATTCAGGGTTATTTTAGTCATTTGCTACTAGGGTGATTTGGTCTTTTTTCTTAATTTGTAAACATTTGGGTTTTATATACCCAGTTTTGAAAGAAAGAATCTGTTTTGATTAAATAGAAATTGTTTCTCCTTGAAGAGAAACCCACGGCCTCGTCCTCCCTAGCGCCAATCCCTTCATCCTCCGTGCAAGATTTTCTTGAAGCCTCTTGGTCTTGCAATCCACAGATTATTATCTCTTCTAATCCCTTATCTTTGAGGTGAGGATTGTGGTGTGGGGATAAAAGTAGGTTTCCACCCTTGGAGAGTGTTTGCTTTCAAGCAAACCGAAAATCGTCCCTCTTAGTAGGAGGTCCACGGACTCCTCGATTTCTCTTCTCGTTTCTTAAAGGTTTATACGTTTATTCTGGTTCTTTGATACTCTGAGACTCTCTTATTTGGGATGCTGGTGTTCTGTTATGGTTGTTCATTCATGGAGTGCAAGCTGGATTGAGTTCTTGTTGGATTAATTTCTTGCCGCTAATTCTGCTTTTATTTGAGCTGCTGATTATACCCGATTGTGAATCTATTTTGAGGCCCTTGCGCTCTTTGTATGAAATTTGTTTCTTCTGGAGAGTTGTTCTGTTTTGAGATAAGTAACTACCCTCCAAAATTGACATTAATATTCCATATACAAGAGAAGTTCTATTCGTTTTAATCTGGCTTGTCGGATCTGTCCAGGAGAATTCCAGATTTCTGGACTATATTGTTTCTGCTATAACTTTCGTTTCTGAGTGGATAATGAGCTGAAATTTTGATACAATATTCATGAATGTGTTGAGGTGGTGCTCACCAAAATCCAACTAAAGTTCATGGTTGGATTACGAGTTATTTCCGTTTTAAGTTCAGTATCCAGATTATTACAGATTTTCTGGTCAGATTCTAAAATTGTAGTCTTGGTGATCTTTGGATCCTATCATAGGTTCTCCACTGTTTAGTTTCCAAAGTTACGTTTGACAATAAGTAATATTTAGGGTTATTCTTTTAGCTAACTATTTGTGTATCTAAAGGAAAAGTCAGTGTATGGGAGGTGTTATGAACAGTTAGACTTTACTAAGATTTCCAGGTAAGAGATCTTTGTATGTGTTTGGCCTTTGGTTGCATCACAAAGTACTAGGATAAGGTAGAATTATGATGTTATTCTTTGATGCCTATAGACTGTTGTTTGAGGATGTGTTGTTTGCCGATGTTTATTGTTGATTTGCTTGCTATTTACTGTTCATGTTGTGATATAATTTAAGGATAGGATTTCTCTTGGTTGTTGATCGATGACATGTTTTGATGATGATATGATGTGATACCTATAGGCTATTGATTGATGATATGATTATTATTTGTTTAGTGCTCATGTTGAGACATTGATCGAGGATATGCTTACTGTTATGTTCATGTATGGTAGTTTGTTATCATGTATCATGTATCATGTATGTTCTAGGTATCATGTTTTTCAAGAAAAGAACGAAAACAATTTTCATACATATGTTTTCATGTAAGAAAGACAGAAATAGAATTGAAGATACGTAAGAAAGAATACGAAAGGTTGAGAAAAGGATGTAAGCCCATTAGCTTAGTTATGTTGGGGTTTGGCTGAAGTTCACTAAGTAGTTGTGCATTGAGTGCACAATACTAATGGAGGTCTCGATAAGGGAGACTGTCTCACCGAAGTTCATAAGACTCAGTGGTGTGTTTTCCA
This sequence comes from Begonia loranthoides, assembly GCA_022433065.1. Classification (NCBI taxonomy): domain Eukaryota; kingdom Viridiplantae; phylum Streptophyta; class Magnoliopsida; order Cucurbitales; family Begoniaceae; genus Begonia; species Begonia loranthoides. The sequence goes on along the minus strand of CM039481.1, from coordinate 11,057,502 downwards.
TAGTCGTGTGTACTCTTCCCATAAGAATCTCGACAAAGGTTGAGAGGTTATTAAAAGAAAGAAAAGAAAGAACAAAAAGACATATTGTTACGAAAGTGCTTTGCATACTCATATTATGTTGTGCATCTCTTATTGAGTGTTAGGCTCATAGTTTGAATTCTGTGATATATGTAATGATTAATTTATTACATGATGATAGAATTAATGGATAGCGTGGTTGAAGAGGAACTCTCATAGGTTAAGCTAGAGCGTTGTCAAAGCGAGGTTGACCGGTGGGGGAGGATTTGAAGAAAGATAAAAGGAAAAATAAAGACTTTATATTTAATTATATTTTTGATCAATTGGATTTTAGTTTAAAATATTTATATTTATTTTTATGATGAGTTTTATTACGATGGATTTGAAGAGAATTATTTTAAAGAATTCTGTTGTGTATGGATTTAAAGGAATGTGATGTATTTTAAAAAAAAAAAAGAGAGAAAGCAAGAAAAAGAGTTTTAACACTTCAAGGTGTTATAGTATGGCTCTCTAAGAAGCTTTACCATTTTGTTTTATTCAAATTGTTATCATAGCCATACTACTCAATCTTCCCTTTTGTTTTCTGGACAATCTTTAATTTGAGGCACAAATGTTTTACTTGTTTGAAAGATTTTGATTGAGGAACTGTAACTTTGGTCCCTTATTTTTTAGGTTTGAGAATGTCGAGTAGTACGCACCCAGCTCATGCAATATGCATGACCAATTATTGTTAGCTATTTGTGGTGTATAGTTATTTAGGATTACATCATGTGGTATCCATAACTATATATATGTACCACATCACAAAATTTTTTTATATAACAAATTCTTACTCTGCTAAACCTATCTTCTCCTTCTTCTCATTTATTACAGAAGCTTTAAATTAGTAACAGAGCCAGAATGACATCCCCAAGTAGTGAGATTCTCTCCCAACCTCCCTCTCCCTTCCCTCATTTTCCCTCATAAACTCAACAGCTCTCTATCAAACTAACATCAGATGAATTTCTTGTTTGGAAGAATCAGTTACTGAATATCATTATTGTCTATGGACTCGAGTGTTTCCTTCCCCAGCAATCAATCTTCACTAGTGTCCCAACAACCTTATCCTCATAGTGTTTTGGGCAAACCTCTATCTCTCTAGCTAATTGGCATCCTCCCCTCTTGAATTCAGCCCAAATGTCAGATTTTTTATAAAGGGGGCCATGGTGCTGTAGTCTGCTACTAACAATCCAACTTATCATTCAAGCTTGCCCCAAGATCTTTGAACAAGGTTGTTTTCCTAGCATATGCACCTCTTCAAGAACCAGTTTCAGCTAACATCAATCCTTCTCCTTGGTGTCTAGATTCTGGGGCGACCAACCACTTCACCAACAATGCTTCTCTCCTACAATCTACCACATCTTATGCGAGTTCATATCATATTACTATTCCTAATGGTAAGAATATTCCTTTGGTTTATGTTGGTCACTCTTCTTTCATAACTCCCATTTGTAAAACTCTGTTTCTTCCCGAAACTATTCAAACCTCTTTTCATTCTAATAATCTCTTAAGTGTTCATCCTATTTTCCAAGATAACAATGTCTCTGTCTCATTTTTACCTTTCTCTTTTGTCATCAAGGACTTGAAATCACAGACCACACTGCTGTGGGGCCCTCTTCATGATGGTCTTTACTGATTCCCATCTTCGGTCTCTATTGCTTCTCTAGTTAATGCTCTACCTTCCTCTCTTGTTCAAGAAAAATGTCTCTAGCATCATCCTCTCGGCCACCTTGCTCAATCAACTTTAGTTTCTATTTTCAACACTTGTAATTTCCAATTTTCTAAACATTCTAATGATACTACTTGTAAGATTTTCCCTCTTAGTAAATCCCACAAAATTCTATTCTCCATTTCTTCTTCTCACGCAAAAGTTCCTTTTCAACTGATCACACTCATCTTTGGGGCCCTTCTCCCATTGTGTCCATTGATTGGTTTTGTTATTTTATCTTAAACATCGATGATTTTAGTCTGTACACATGGATTTTTCAACTAAAAACTAAAGACCAAGTTCCATCCGTCTTTATTAATTTCTACAAATTAATTCAAACACAATTTCATTCCTCCATTCAGTTAGTGCAATTTGATTAGGGAGGTTAGTTTTTCCATCTCACTTCTTTCTTTTCTACAAACAACATTTTGCATCGCTGTTCTTGTCCCTATACACCTGCCCAAAATAGAAGGGTTGAATGAAAGAATCACCGTGTTGTTGAAAGCCGTCTTGCTGTCCTCTTTCAAGCTCAGCTACCCCTATCTTACTGGTCGTATGCTTTGCAAATGGCAACCTATCTCATCAACATCTTGCCTTCTCCATTCTTCAGGGCTCATCACCCCATCAAAAACTATTTTCAACTCCACCCTTTTACTCTCATCTTTGTGTTTTTGGATGTCTTGTTTCTCAAACATTCGCCCATATAATTCTCACAAGGTTCTACCTTGTTCGGCATAATGTGTCTTTCTTGGCTATAGTCCCCATCATAATGAATATATTACCTTTAACTTTGTTTCTACGAAGTTTTATATTTCTCAAGATGTCATCTTTCATAAGGCCTCTTTTCATTTTGAGCATCTTACTTCCTCTTTGTCAACTTTATTATCACCTTCTGTCACAATACATATTGTTCTCTTCCTTCCTCCTTCAACAGCGTTACCCTCGTCCACTTCAAGCACCTTAATTGATTCTCTAATATTTTCTCCCACTTATTCTAGAACTCATGTCGAGTCTGACCAACAACAATACTATGACAATATCATACCTAATGTTCATCCTATGATCACTTGCTCCAAGGCTGGCATCTTCAAACCTAAGGCATGGTCTACAGTAACATCTCTGCTGCCTCTAGAATGTTTAACCTATTTACAAGCCTCTAAATCTCCATCGTGGATAGCTGCCATGGAAGATGAAATAAAGGTACTACATGTAAACAAAACACGGACCCTTGTTACTTTACCTCCAAATGCCTCCGTGGTTGGCTGCAAATGGATCTATAAATTAAAGACCAATGGTAATGGGTCTATCAGGCGTTACAAAGCATGCCTCTTTGCCAAAGGTTTTCACTAGATTGAAGGCCTAGACTACACCAAAACGTTTAGTCTGATTGTGAAACATACTACAATTTGTGTTGCTCTTGCAATAGCCTTCTCCAACTATGGTCTATAAGGAAGCTTGATGTCAGCAACACATTTCTTCATGGTGATTTGCACGAACTGGTTTTTATGGAGCAAACTCCAAGGTTCATTGAACCTCATAATCCTTCACTCGTAAGTCGTCTTCATAAGGCATTATATAGCCTTAACCAATCTCTGCGTGCATGGTATCATAAACTCCTAACTGCTTTTCTTGATTTTGGTTTCTCAGTCTCTCGGGCAGATTCTTCTTTGTTTATGTATTAGAAAGGAGATATTATTATGGTCATGCTTATATATGTTGACGACATCCTATTTATTGAGAATAATAATGCTCGCCTATCTAAACTAGTTTCCTTTCTTGGTGTACAGTTTGCTTGAAAAGACCTTGGTCCTGTTCTTCATTTTCTAGGAGTAACAATAAAACATTCTAGAATTATCTTTACCCTTGATCAATCCAGGTACATATCTGATCTTCTTGCTCGTTTGTCAGATTGCAAATCTCTCTTAACTCCAATCGTGTTTAATCCCATTCTCTCAAAAACAAATGGCTCTCCATTACATGATGGCACAACATACTACCAACTCATTGGTGGTCTTCAGTATTGTACAATTACATGACTCGATATCTCGTACTCTGTAAACAAGCTATGTCAATTTATGCACTGTCAAATAGAAGTACACTAGCAAACTTTGAAAAGGGTTTTCTCCTACCTCAAAGGTACTGCTGACTACTGTCAATACTAGGTTTCTCAAACATCGATTGGGGCTCTTCACCAGATGATCGTCAAAGCACTGGTGGCTATTTCTTCTTCCTAGGATCAAACATCATCTTCTAGTCCTCCTTCAAGCAAAAATTAGTTTCCAGATCAAGTACAGAGTCTGAATATCATAGCATTACATATACTATTGCAGAGATTTTGTGGCTTAAGACACTGCAAGCTGATCTTCGCATTACTTCGTTATATTTGCTGCATCTAGTTTGTGACAACATTACGCCACGTATTTAGCTACAAACCCAGTCTTACACTCCAAAGCCAAACGTATAGAACTTGACTTTCACTTCATTCATGATAACTTCCAATTAGCTTCATGTCTTCCATTCTAAATGTTTTTCATTGAATTAATGGTAAATGGGTCTTGCTCAAAGAAGGTTGTTTGTCATTAACCATTTATTGCACCTATGAAGTAAACTTCTTCCTTCTTCACTATTTTTACTAGTTAGCTGTGGCCATGTGGGGCACCTGTTAGACATTGACTTTGCTTAAATATGTAAAATAATGACAATTTGAAATTTCCTTAAGAGAATGTAGTTCATGACTTCTTCAAGAAACTCAAACGTTTGTATTTAAAATAGGGTACATTATGTGTCATGACTCGGAGGCAAGTATGACAGAAACACCGGGTCGAGCCACCCAATCCTCAGAGAGAAACCGATCACTCAGTACAAGGCTAGGTTCGCATTGGAACACTTGAACACATATCAAAATCATAGCCCACACAAGATGGGCTTAGGTCTACCTAGTGATTACAAAAAATGATAGTGCAAACAACATAAATTTAATCTAACACTGTGTATCCAAGTTTCAACCAAGAAGTATTATCCAAAATAATATATAACAAGTTCAATCATTATCCTTACCAAGTAATTAAATACAAATACAATGAATAAAAAAAAAAAACAATGGCTCCCCAGCACGATCACCAACTATCCTAACCGCTTTTCTCCTTACCTAGAAGGAAATGGGTCATTGGGATGAGTGACTAATTTAATAGGCATGTTATACAAAATGCAAAATGCATGTAAAACTAATTTTTCTTTCTTTCCCAAACATGATTGAATCAAAGTCATTATCATATTGTGCATGGATTTAAATCATTCAAACTCTCTTTACTGGTTTAATTAAAATATGCTCCATGAGTCATTGATAAGACAATTATCAAGTCTTGCTATATACATAGACAACTATATGAAAATATGCCTACATTGCTTTCAAGTTTAAAGAAACACCATCTCTAGGGAAAAATGAGGATCACTCAATGGGCTCTTCTGACTCACCATCACAGAAATGTCGGTTCTCTCCTCCAAGGACTTGAATCTCCACACAACTCCTCTTCTGATCCACATGCTGGGACACTACAATTTCAAGTTTATGATCTCGAATCCAAACCTAACTAGAGATATATCATTCAAACACAAAAAGGTCGAAGGAAGGAAGACCGTTGAAGACTCTTCACTATTTAGTGAACGTTAAGTCCTTGCAGTGATTTCTCAAACTCACGATAGCCGAAAATTCTCACTTCATTATTGGGCACTATTCTACTGTAGCTAGCAACGACAAATGAGAGAAAGTTGGAAACTAGGGTTCCCTTTACACCTCATACCAATTTACTCATTTTACCCCTATGTATCCACAACATTTACGTGTTGACTTTTTGACCAAAACTTTACACATGGTCATATTCAATGGGATTGCAAAAGAGTTTTAGTCAACACAAAACATGTTTGACCACAATGACGTGGAGTGTCCACATGGAAAATTTCACATCTCATTACAAAAGTTCTTGGTTTTTCTATTCTCCCTCCCTTAAATTTTATCCCCGAAATTCAATACATTCCAATGGAACCATCAAACAAATTGGGGTACTTCTTGACCATCGCATACTTTAGCTCCCAGGTTTCTTACCATTCAGTGTGATTCTTCCAAAACACTCGAACCAAAGGAATCTCCCTGCGGCAAAGAACTCAAATTTCTCTACAAAGGACCTGCTCTACCTCCTCATCATACAAGATATCCTCCTAGATAGTCTAGGAGATCAGGTGGGTTCGATTTGATGTGTACTTCCTTAATAAAGATATGTGGAAGACATTGTGGACGTACCTTAGTTGGAGGAAAGTCAAGTCTGTACACCACGTTACCTACCCTTTTTATGATCGAGAACGTGCCAATGTACCTCAAGGCTAACTTTCCTTTGCCCCCAAATTGAATGATACCAAGCCTTGAATGGACCTTTAGGCATACAAACTCTCCTATATCAAACTCAACCTTGGGTCTCTTGAGGTCGGCATAACTCTTCTACCTACTTTGCAATGTCTTGAGTCTCCCACAAAAGTTTTGGATCTTCTTATTAGTCTCTTGCACCAACTCCAGCGTAAGGGAAACTATTTCATCTGCCTCTGCCCAACAATACAGTGAACGGTCCCATATAACGCCTTGTATAGGAAGACACCAATGCTGGTTTGATAACTATTGTTGTACACAAACTCAACCAACGACAAATGATTTATCCAGTTGTTACCAAAATTCAAGATATAAGCTCACAACATATCCTCCATAATCTGGATAGTCCATTCTGACTATCCATTAGTTTGAGGATGGTGTGTATTGCTAAGGTTTAGCTCTGTGGCTAGGGATTTCTGCAAGGCTCTCCAAACCATTGACGTGAACCTCGGGTCATGATCTGAAACAATGCTTGAGGGAATGTCATGGAGATGAATAGTGTTCTCGATGTACATGTGACTCAGCTTGGACAAGGAAAAATCCATGTGGATTGGAATGAAGTGAGTGAACTTGGTCAAACGATCCACAATGACCCATACTGTGGCCAATTTCTAGGGAGTCATGGGAAAACTAGTGATGAAATCTATGGTAATTATATCCCATTTTCACTCCGAGACAGGCAGGGGTTGCAACAAACCCACTAGCCTCTAATGCTCATCCTTTATCTTCTAACACGTCAGATACTTGGCCACAAACTCTACAACGTTGCACTTCATACCCACCCATCAGTACTGCTGCTTCAAGTCATGGTATATTTTTGTATTACCTAGGTGTATAGTAAATTTAGACCAATGGCCCTCAACAAGTATAGCCTACCTCAACTTCTACTTATCAGGTACTGCCACCCTGCCCTAGAAAAGGACAATCCCCTTAGCATTGACTTTCTATCCGTTCAACTGTTCATCAATCTATAGCTACTCAACTTTACCACTAAGCTTATTATCCTATCGTTGCAATTTCTTAACCCACTGAAGCATCGTTGGAGTAGCAACAATGTTGTATGCACAAGCAATACCTATGAACTCATAATACTGAAGGTTGACAATGGCCATAGACCACTTTCACTCATCGAGAACTAGACAAGCGAAGGATCCCTGAGTATTTTTGTAATACTCCAAATTTTTAGTAATAAGTATAAGGATGTTGTTTAATGATTTTGGATGGTTTTCTAGTGAATTGTGGTTATGGCTTTTAGAGGATAAGAATTTTCAATGTTATGGATAATTAAGTAGGTCTGCGGTCGACCAGTGTTGATGGTTGTTTGACCAGACTATGGAATGTAATAAATATGTTGGCCTCAGGTAGATTTACGGTTGACCAGAATTGGACTTACGGTCATTCAGATCCAAGATAGATTGTAATATGTTGCTCTCGGGTAAATTTTCAGTTGACAAAAACAAGGTTACTGTTGACTAAGACAATGTATAACAAATTTCTACGGAAGGCTAAATTTTCACAGTGGACACAACATCAGATAGATAGGTGTCTGCAGAAGAATAAACGTTTGCAGAAAGGAATATTCAATGTTAAAATCCTTTGAAAATAGAGAGCGGTCGACTGAAAATGTGAAAGTCACCTCAAACTAGTTTAGGTGTCATGATTTAAGAAGTGTAAATTTTTGTTACACAACATTAACATAATTATGGAGTGAGACTTCATACTTCTAAGGCTAAGAGATAGGCTGAGAAGTATAAGAACACCCTTTCAGTTAGGAAAAAGGGAAGGGAAACCATGAGAAATTGGGGAAGAAGAAGAAATATTGGAAAGTGCTCATCCTCACTATTCCTTGAAGGTATTGAACATCAAGGCAACAATTTTCTAGATGTTAAGGTAAGGAATGTTTGTATGTGTTTTGCCTTCTGGCTACATCACAAGAATTAGGTTATTGTTTACTCAAGGATTTGATGTTTGTGTTGTAATAAATGTTAGGTTTTATACTTAAATGTGATGATGATTTGAGGATATGTTGTTTGCTTTAGGTGTTAAGTTTTGTCTATGTTCATGTTATGTTCTATGTTGTATTGGGAATATGATGATGATTTTTAATGTTTTGGACATGTTGAATTGAGGAATTGATATATTGATGTTAAATAACATGTTAAGTTGTATGTAAGTGCATTCAGTTCAAGCATCAGGTTTTTTAAGGAAAGAAATGAAATTTATTCTCGTGCATATATTTTCATGTGAAAATGACTATTAATGTAATGTGACAATGAGATAGAGGGTTTGGTGGATGATATCCCCAATGAGATAGAGGCAGTGGGCGGAGGTTTTCCCCAATGATAGAGACGTTGGTGGACAAGATCTCCAATGATATAGAGGCTTTGAGTTCATGTTTCTCCCAATGATAGAGGCTTTGGCGCATGAGTTCCCCAATGTTAAAACATAACATGAAAAGAAAATAAATGAAAGAATAAACGAAATTGAATGTTTTATGAAAAAGATATATCATGTGCTTGACTGTAATATCCAGGAAAAATAAGAAATATTTTAGAAAAGTAAGTGAGATTATAATAATTAAATTGGAAGAAAGTTGGAATTTATTGGAAGAAAGTTGGAATTTATTTAGAGGAAAGTAAGAATAAGAATTTATAAAAAAAATTGGAATATTTTAATTGTCACTGTTTAGAAATGAAGGAAGGATGCAGAGTGTGGATATCAAAGGTAAACAAAGTGTGGAAATATGGGTGTCCGCAAATGGCTAAATTAAGGGAAATAAGTGAAGGAAAATGTAGTCCTTTAGATAAGAATACTCGAAAGAAAAGCTAGCTACATAGGGGAATTATAAGGATGAACGGTGGAGATTAATTTGGAAAAGATAGTGGAAGAAAGCGGAGCCGTTGGATTGAGAAAAGGGTGGAAAAAGAAGGATGTTGAATGGAAGAAGCATTGATCATTGGATCAAAATGATAAAAGAGTGTCAGTTGTCGGATTTGAGGATGAAGTTGCTTCTGCAGATTGGACTATTTCTTTTGGAAAGAGAGATAACTGTTGGATTAAAAAATGGAAAAAGGCAGAGGAATTGGAGACCGTTGAATGATGATTGCGGAAAGAAAAGGAAATGCAGAAAAGTTTTGGAAGAACGGGTAGAAGGATGACCATAGGATCAGGTCATCAGATTTAATCAGGATCGTTAGATTAGAAAAAAAATACTCTCGCGGAATGGGGAAAGATTCTTTGCAGAAAGGACAATGGCTGCATTTGGGGAGGAACATCGTCTTTGCAGAAGTATTGGCATCCGCAAAAGAGAATACATCCGTATAAACAGTGAAAAGGTAAAGGTGGGGTAACATGGCGTTTATGGAATGACCAATAAAATGAATATTCATTGGATTGATGTTCTTGCGGAAACATAGGCATCTGTGGATTTGTTGGCTGTCGCGAACAGATTTACGGTATTTTATTACGTTATACTGTTTCACTATTTTGGTCAAGGTTATCCGATAATTAATGCAAAACACTGATTACACCTATAAATCTATGCTTAGATAGAATGTGTTTGTAACACCTGGGTAACCCTCTATGTACGAGGTAAAAGATTTTACGGAATGAATGATGTGATACATTTCAAAATTTTCTATGGTACACTTTCTATAATGCGATGGAAATTAGGAAGAAATGTTAATTGGATTTATTAAGTGTAAGATTTAAGGGCTGTACAATTGACATTTTCGATCAAGGGCGCGGACTTGATCGTGAACGAATGTTGCGACTGAAATGCATTACAGAATGCATTTTTGTTTTTCGGTAGCCTGGCGGTTGAGGCCTCGGTCGAATGTCTCGACCGAAATACATTACAAAATGCATTTTTGTTCTTCGATCGCTTGGCGGTTGAGGTCACGGTCGAATGTCTCAATCAAAATGCATTACGGATTGCATTTTTGGTTTCAGTCAAATCATTTGTTCAGTGGCACAATCGAATTTCTCGTATGAAATGTAAAGCAGAGGCAAAATTGAAATAATCGGTCGACGCTACGGTTAATAGCTCGGTTGACTTCCACGACCAAAAAGTCCAGTTTAACAAAAATGTTGCTTCTATTGCCGCCATTTTCTTTGTTTTCTCCTGATGTTTTCCTTTTCTCCTGATAGGATATGGAGCTTTCCACGTGGTGTTGTTGTGTTAGACCACCTCCATTGAAATGAGTGACTGTCCATCACATTTATTAGAAATCCTTCACATCCGCTTTTTAACAACTTATCTGCCTTGAGTGCGGAAACAACTACAAGCATGCCCTTTTCTTTAGTCACTCGAAAAATGTGTGGTTAGCCATTAAGAGGGCAGAAGAGGACTTCTCTTTTCCTGCAATCGATAACCACCAGATGATGCGATAACCAATTCATGCCCATAATGATGTCATATCCTTTCAGGTCCATAACAATTAGATGGGCCAGGAAAGTGTGGCCATTTATCTCCACTGCATATGCTTTTAAAATACCATTGGCGGACATGTAGTCACTAGAAGGTAATAGCACTCTTTGCACACAATTTGTAATACTAGAGAGGCAATTTATCTTCGCACTGAACTCAGTTGAAACAAACGAGTGGGTTGCAGCTGAATTAAATAAGATACATGCGTCAATACTATTTACTTAAACAGTACCTAACATGATTAGAAGACTTATTTATTCTGAGGGTAAGGTTTCTAACATAATTAGGGAGTACCAAAATATTATAGCACATATAACATTAACTTATAAGTCATGTGTACTTGATACAACAACCGGTTGCTCCTCCTCTTTGTCGTTCCCATATAAGGAGAAAACTAGTGGAGCCACACGTCCCTGTTCTCCATTGTTGGTGGGGCAGTGTCTAGCAATATGTCCTTGCTTCTTGCATTTGAAACAGTGTCCAGTCCCTGCCATACATTCCCCACGGTGGCTCTATGTGCACTTTGGACATACACTGGGCTGACTCATTCTTGCATCCGGAGGGGCAGTGGCTATCTCTGTCCTTGGTTGCTTATCCCTCCTCTGTTGCGCTTCGTTCTCCAATGGTCGTTTAGTTCCTCGGTACATAAGCTGACCAGCCCGTGGTTGCTGGCTCTGGTTGTTCTTCCAAATCCTCTGATTCACTTCTCTTTTGCACTACCCAACAATTCAAATATTCTCAAACATACGTTCTACGCTTAACTCCATGAACATATCAAATTTTACTCTTCTAGAGTAAATAATGGATCGATGTTTCACATCATTATCGTATCTCTCCTTTAGTGACATCGTGTGGAATTCATGAGAGAAAAAATTATTTGGAGGAGCAGGTTGATAGACACAAGATGAATCACCTGAGCTTGAAAGGTAGTAGATTTCCATTTTAGAGTGAGTTTGGGAGCCCTTATTGTCATTGAACGCTAGATTGAGGAGAAAAAATTAGAGCTAAGATTTGTGAAGATTTTTTGAAGGGAGGAGAGCAAAATTAGGAAGAGAATTGATTTTTGAACTTGACATTTGATGCTTTGTGCTTTAAGAGGTTGGAAATATTGTAGATGGAGGGAGGGATTGCGAAAGATTGCTAGGGTTTGCGTGAATGTATGTAGAGGGCATTTGATCTTTTATATATGCGATGTCACGGGCACTCAGTGTTTTAAGTAAGGGTGTTTGTGGAGGATGACATGTCATGAACAACGAGCTTCCAAAAAAAACTTACATACAGCCTATGTTATAGGTGAATTTCATGGGCGCCCACTATTTAAGTGAGGGTGCCTGTTGCAGACATCCTTTAGGTTCACGTGGATGCCCAAAACTCGATTGTAATGGAAAATTAGATGGGAAAGGGTTATTTTGTTAACTAATGATAGTTTAGGGTTATTTTGTTAACAAAAATAATTTAAGAGTCAGTTGACTCCTTAGTTTAAGGGTTTTTTTATAATTACCTTTGAATTTTTGAATAATCGATTTTGCATTCACTTTAAAATTTGAAATAACATATTAGATGAAAAGTTATCAAATAAAGCCAATATTAAGATCGAGACAAATAACATAAATAATAGTCGCTATTCGAACATACTAAAGGTCATAGAGCGCCCTCTACAATTAGAGGCCACTAAAGAAACAATATCACGATATTAAATTTGTTGTTATAATGTATAAGACTATTTTTGTGAATTGTCGATTTGGTCATCCTCCAAACTTGATAATCAACCATTTTCACTCTTCTTGAATTAAGTTCGGGAACAAGGAAGAGTGAACATTGAGAAAAAGAGATTTTAATTTTATTAATAATAAAAATAACATGCAAGAATCTTTTATTTAGATTATCTTAAAATTGTCTGTATTTTCAAAAGATTTATTTATTTTTACCCAAAATAGATTATCTTTGATTATTCTTTGGAATGATGTTTCGAACAGAAATATGATCTCCATCTTTTTGCTTGTTATCACACTCATGGGTTGATCCACTTAGTGCGTCCCAATGGATATAGGTTTTGAACACTAAACGCAATTTCGTCAATCCCGACTTCTACCAACTCTTATTTGCTCGCATGAGTTAACTGTGCATCTTTTGTCCTTTCAAATAGGGTAAAGTATAATTTAACCTTTGAATTTAAGGATCAAAGATAATTGATACACTAAAGTATATTTTTTTTAGCAAAACGACCTTTGTACTTTAGGTCATTATCAAGACGACCCATGTCTTGATAACATTTATCAGATGTCTCATGTTTTTTTGCTATGTTTATCTTGACTCATTTGATTTCTCGCATACACTCAATATCATGTAATATCCAGAAATTTCACGAATAGTTTTAATTATGTAAATGTGATAATTTAAATTTTAGTAGATTAATTATTATTATGAATTATGAATTTTAATGAATGAATTAAAATAGTAGAAGTATTAGAATAATTGGAATTAAGAAAGTTTTAAAATATATTATTTTATTTTATAGATAATAAAATAAAATATGAATCGTTGAGGATTTAGGAAAGCCGAGAGTAGTAGAATTAGTGAAGAAATAATGTGTAATAATCCACGGTTAAGGAAAAGATTTAACTCATGATTAAATATTTTATTATAGAAATTAAGGAAATATAGTGTAAGAAGGATCACATACATTAGGAGTCGTTGATGAGGATTAAGAACTATTGAGATCAATTGGGATAGAGAAAATATGCTTTTGCGAGAGCGTTTGATGCCTTTAAGGGTGGGAGTGTGTTGGAGCATAGGATTGGATTAGTGGGAGGAACATAAACCATTAGATTAGGATATGATTCTTCTGTGGAAGGAGAAGATGTCATTCGGGAGCGTTAAGTAAGTTAGAAATGTCATTGTTTTATGTTTTAGTGTGTTTCTACGGCTGCATTTGTGTCTGGGACAGTGTTTTAAGTGATCGAATGACGTTGTTTGATTTAGTGATTTTGTGGAGAAGTTGAAGTTTCCGAGCGAGCATTGGCTTCCATGGAAGTGTTTGCATCTATGGGTGCTTTGGCAACTACAAATATAAGTTTTAGAGTTGACATGACTGTTAGCCATTAGTCGAGCACATTGTTGTGGATGTCTGTTGTGGCTGTTTGTGTGCCACTGTAGCTTAGGCAGGTTTTATTTAAGCTAGTTTTCTTGATTTCTTGTGAGCTACAGATTGATCCTAAGACTGTTTAGGAAATGATATGATTTAGACGTGATTTTGTGGGATTTTATTCCACGAAACTTTCTAGCTTTAGTTATATAAATATTAGGCTTTGGGTTAACCCTAAATCACCTAAGAACCCATGGATGAGAGAGCTTTATCTTAATCTCTCAGGTGAGACTATCCTTCAAGTTTTTCAAGGTAGGTTCTCTACTGTCTAGTTCCTGCAGTAGGTTCAACTGTGAGTAATGTTTAGAGTTATTCTTTTAGTAACTTACTCTTTGTTCATTTTAAGGGAAAGTTAGCTGGTAGGAAAAGTTTAAGAATAGTCAAACATTCATCAAGAGTTCCAAGTAAGAGATGTATGTTTTGTTTAGCCTTTGGCTACATCACAAAGTGCTAGGGTAAGGTAGAATTATGATGTTATTCTTTGATGCTGACGGGCTGTTGTTCAAGGATGTGATGTTTGCCAATTGTTTATTATTGATTTGTTTATTGTTTACTACTCATGTTGTGGTATTTTAGGATATGATTTCCATTGGTTGATGATTAAGAACATGTTTTTGATGATGATAGGATGTGATGTCTATGGGCTGTTGATTGATAATATGATTATAGTTTGTTTACTATTCATATTGAGACGTTGATCGAGGATATGATTGTTTTTTGTTTACAGTTCATATTAAGACGTTGATAGAGGATATGGTTATTACTTGTTTACCATTCATATTGAGACATTGATCAATGATATGTTTATTGTTATGTTCATGCATGTTAGACTAATATCATATATCATGTATGTTTTATGCATCGTGTTTTTGAAGAAAAGAACAAAAAATTGTTTACATGCATATGTTTTCATGTAAGAAAGACAAAAATAAAATTTAAGAAACGTAAGAAAGAATACAAAAGGTTGAGAAAAGGTTATCCCAAAGGTTGGTCATATGGGGGATAAGCCCATTAGCTCGATTATGTCAGGGCTTAGCTGAAGTTCTGTAACGACCTGGTTTTTCCGTAATCCGTTGAAAATGCGTAAAAATTGAAACTTTTATAAAACCATTGAAATCTTTTCTCTTTTAAAACAAATATCAGAGTGTGACGCTAAACCCCGCTACTAACCTTTCGTTAAACTCGTATTGAAAATCCAATTAATAAAAATGCAGAAGCGTTATAAAAACGTTTATTAAAACATAGTAGAAGCGTAAATACTTTAATGAAGAAACTAAACAATTGAATTCAAAACAATAAAACTTAATGTAATTACAACCGTTCCTTATTTTATCTTTTAGCCTGGCCAACCCAATTTCGCCCATTCAAATCATTCATCCCTGCTTTATTATCTGTTCATCATTATCGTCGTTTTTGCATACAAGTACCTATACCTACACTACAAGTAAACTGTAAGCCCAAAGGCTTAGTAAGGAAAAAGGTTTAATGTAATCATGATATGCCTCTCTTTAGTCTTTTTTGGAATGGGGGCCACCCAAATCAATCCTTTCATTATGTCATTCGTTCGTTCTTTACTTTACATTAATTCATTCATTTGTTACTCATACATTGTGTAACAACCCGGATTCTTGTTTGTCTTAACGATACGTTAAAATATTTAATCATTTGGAAAACGACGAAAATGTTATTTTAACAAGAAACACTCTTACTTGTCTTAAAAGTACATTAAAATTTTAAGTTTTCACTAAACGATAGAAATAAGGAAAACGTTATTTAGAAACCTTTCAACATTTAAAAATTAGAGCGCCCAAAATCCGATCGTTATCAATTTACCAAAAATAGTTCATTAAATCAAAAGGAACAAAAACTATGATTAATAAATTCAGCAGAAGCATAATTGAAGCATCACTTAAAAACGTTAATAAAAGTTTAGGGTTCTAATTTCGAAAATAATATCCTGAATAAGTATTCTAAAAGGGTTAAAAGGGGAAAATTAATGTTCACAAAATGAATCTTGATGTTAGCCCTCACAAAATCACTTCTTCTACATTTGCTTGATGTCGTACTACTACTTTGCTGGCATCTCCTTCGGATCTACCACAGGCCCCACGGGAATGGCCTCCTCTGCTCCTGGAAGAATCACTTCGTTACCTACACCACAAGTAAGGACCTGAGCTTACGCCCAGTAAGGATATGGGAGAAAACAATTATATATGTCTCTCTTTAATTCCTTTTTGGTATATGGGCCACCCAAACCAATTCTTTCATTACGTTCATTTGTTCTTGGTTTTTTACTCGTACTTCGAGTTGTCCTTTGAGATGGCCTAGTTTGATCGGCTTCTAACCTTTTGTGTGCATACTAGTCCCTTTCCTGACTAGGTGAGGGTGTATCCTAGCTACCAGGCTAGATCCGAACTATCCATCTACCCCAACTCCCTATTCCTCCCATTTCCGACGTGTCCTGCCTTCAAGGTTTCTCCCCTTCCAGCGTATCCCGCCTTCAGGGTTTCTTTCCTGCCGGCATATCCAGCTGTCAGGGTTTCTTTCAGTGATAGGCGTGTCCCGCCCATCTTCAAACATTCATGTTCTTAGCGTTTTTCCTCACTCATGCATGTGGGTACCACCCCGAGGGGGTACCCCCTACTTGGATTCTATAAACGTGAATATAGCTTAGCACTTTCAAATTAAATAACACATGTATGGAAAGTAAATGATAATGCTTTAAAGAAATTCACAATAAATAATAAACAGAATGAGTAATAGAGCGTAATTATTTATAGCGATAGTAGGGCAACATAAAATTACAAGGTGGAACTAAACATGCTATTAATTGTCCAATAAAACAAGGAAAAGAGCATGCTTTTATATAGTGAAAGTAAAAACAGCATAGGACAATGAACAAATGTTGAATTAGAACAACAAGCATGCCTTTTGGAACTTAAAGAAAACAACAGCGATAACGATAGAACAGAGCATTAGAACAAGACAATAAAAATGCTTGAACAAGACAGCGAAATCATTTAGTTTAAACGACTACTAACACAGCAGGAAGAAACCACTAATTATACTTCATCTAAGTATGCTTTTAGTCAATTATACGAACATCTAAACTTGTTCTCAATCGATTTTCAAGCTGAAGAATTACGAACATATAAGCATGTTTTTAATCGACTAAGTTACAGAAAAATAAATACAAACATCTATCATGCTTTTTAATCAACTACACAAAAGAACTAAACATGCTTTTAATGACTAAAATGAGACAACAGAAAATATGTACAACTAAAAAAGTTTTTAATCGATCATGACAGCAAAAAAACATAAATGACAAAGCATGCTTTAATCGGATATAACAGCAGAAATCATAAATGACTAACCATGCTTTAATCGAATATAACAACGGAAATCATAAAGGACTAAGCATGTTTTAATCGAATATAACAGCGAAAATCATAAATAACTAAGCATGCTTTAATCGAATATAACAGTGGAAATCATAAATGACTAAGCATGCTTTACTTGAATATAATAGAGGAAATCATAAAGGACTAAGCATGCTTTAATCGAATATAACAGCGGTGAGAAATATCAAAATGAAATAGCGAGAATATGCTCTTCAACGACTAAAATGAAACAGCAAAGGAATATGAACATCTAAGCATGTTTTCATGACCATAACAAAATAGCAGTAAATGGGCACTAAATAGTACGACAGTATAATACAAGCTCGAATCAGAAATCAATAACGAACAAAATAGCAAAAGGCATACTGCTCAATACTTTATGAAATCTACGGCAACAACATCGAACATGGCAGCGAATACAAGCTTCGAATCAGTCTAGTATTTTTGCAGAACATATTTCGTAACAACAGCGAAGGTGTTCAGGGGACATCAAACGATGATACGAAGTTGAAGTCATATGCTTAACCCATGATTATAATAGCAATAACAAATACAACAGCGGTAATAATGAACGGAACAAAGTTTTGATCATGTTTTTATCATGCTTCTTCGATGATTAAAAGAAAAGCACAAAAGAGGGTAATACTGTGAAGAAGACCACAGATCAATGAGTAATAACCACAACATCTTTCTAACGGAATAGCGTAAAGTGGCTAAAACGGAACAACATAATAGAGACATAAACATCAAAATCGATACAAGCGAAATGGCAGGACAAAAGTTATTACAACCGATCAATGATACACAACCACATAACCACACATCAAGGTCTTTGTTCCTATGTTTTTGTTCATGTTTATCCTTAACAGATTTCAATGACTATTCATTCCATTCGTCCTTACTTCTCTTTCATTATCAACAAGCAAAATAAATCCTCAGCGAAGGTAAATCAAACATTTAAGTGAAGCTAACAGTAAATGAGCAGAAAGCAACTACAAAACAGGTATCCAACAGGGTATTATCCAAAAGGAAAGGGTTTACAGAAACATAGAAACTTAAGGTCACCAACAGAACTGTACGCACACACACACAAAAATTTTTACTTGGGTGTAGGGCACCAAATGGCCACCGACTACCCATTCCTTACCCTTGAAGACTCTTCTTCCTCAGACAACAACTTCCTCCTTAGCTCCAAACAGCAACCCTTGCAGAAACCTTTTCCAGGAAGAACAACCAAGAAGAAAGGGATGAAGGGCTGAAGAAATAGGCTCACCTGAGACAACCTGTACCTCTAACGGTAGAAAAATATATGTTGGTCGGTCTGGGTGTGCGATTTTGTGTCGAGAGGTGGCGGTTTCTTGGTTGGGTATCACTTTTGTTCTGATTTTAAATCTTTGGCTTAGCAGTTCTGTGATGATTCGGATGAGTGCGGACGACTTGATCTCGACCGCATTCTAGGTCTGGATGCCAGTCCTCGTCAGCATGTGTTGTCTGCATGTATTTTCAAATCGAATAGATTCAATTCGAACGAGTTCATCCTCGTCCGCATCATCTGCATGTGTCGTCTGAACGTGTCCACGAACTGGAAAGATTCCTTTCAGACGACTCTTTTCCTCGTCGGCTGTCGTCTGCAATTGTCCTAAAATTTCTAGGTTTAAACAGTTTTGATAAGGACGCGTCCTGTTCTCGTCCACATCCTCGTCGAAAACTCAATGGCCGATGAGGTTGGGATGCTGAATCGCATCCCAAGTCATCCCAAAAGTTTGGCGACACTCCCGGGGTTTTGCGGACTACACGTCTCGTCCGCAGGGTCCGAATAGGCTAAAAGTCCATTTTGTTTGCATTTTTGACTAAGCCTTCATCCGAATTTTATTCCCAAGAAATTACAAGTCACAACTAAGGTGTATAAGGATGAAACATATTACGAAAAATTTTCACCTTCAAGTTTGATTACATCATTCATCGGAAAATTTAGGATCGGGTTGTTACATCCTACCCCCCTTACAAAAATTTTGGTCCCCAAAATTTAGCTACTAAACCGCTCAGAGTACATAGTCCTCATATCGTCTTCTTTTTCCCATGTGGCCTCTTCGCGACTGTGATTCTGCCATAGAACTTTGACTAGTGGGATCTATTTGTGCCGTAGCTCCTTTACTCTTGAGTTGAGGATCTGGACAGGTTTCTCGTTGTAGCTAAAATTGGGCTGTACCACGACATTATCATCAGAAGGAGTCAACACGATTGCGTTACCAAGGTACTTCTTGAGCATAGATACATGGAAGACGTCGTGCACACCTGTCATGGAATCAGACAACTGTAACTTGTATGCGATAGGTCCTACTCTCTTTATGATCACATAAGGTCCTATGTATCAGAGGTTCAGCTTTCCCCTCTTGCCAAACAGAACAATGGCTTTGAAAGGAGATAGCTTCAAGAACATGCTATCCCCTTCATTGAATTCCAAGTTCCGTCGTCGGTTATCTGCATAGCTCTTTTGGCAGCTCTGTGCTGCTAACATTCTCTACTTAATCAGGACCACAACTCTGCCATTTTTTATGCTACCTCGGGACCATAGAGTTTAGCTTCACCAACCTCATTCTAATATAAGTGAGATCTGCATTTCTTCTCATACAGAGCTTTATAGGGGGCCATGCCTATAGTGGCCTGGAAGCTATTGTTGTACACGAACTCGACCAACGGTAGCATTTTACTCCACCAAACATGAAATTCAAGAATGAAGGCATGCAGCATATCCTCGAGTGTCTGAATAGTTCTCTTGCTTTGGCCGTCAGTCTGAGGATGGAATGTTGTGCTAAATTTCACTTCTGTGCCCATAGCTCTGCTCAAACTCTTCCAGAATTCCAAAGTAAAGCGCGGGTCTTGGTCTGATACAATGGAAACCGGAACACCCTAAAGTTGAATGATTTCTTTGATATTTAAGTCGGCAAACTGATTCATTTTATATGTCATAGATACTGGCAGGAAGTGTGACACTTTAGTCAATCGATCCACGATTACCCAAATAGCATCATAACCCTTAACTGTCTTGGGCAAGCAAGTGAAAAAATCCACGGTGATGTGCTCCCATTTCCACAGAGGAATCGACAGTGATTGGAGTACTCCACCAGGTCGCTGATGCTCGGCTTTAACACGCTGGCATATATGGCATTGCGACATAAACTTGGCAATATCATGCTTTATATTCGGCCAGTAGTAATGGGTTTTCAGATCCTGGTACATCTTATTACTTCCCGGATGTGCAGAGAAACTGGAAGAGTGGGCTTCACTCAAGACCTTCATTTGTACCGCTGTATCGCTTGTCACATACCATCAATTCTTATACTTAATAATGTCATTAGCGGATGTAGAGAGATTATGATACTTTAGAAAGGTCAGGTTCAGCTTGAAACCCTTCCATACTTCATCATTTTGTTGGGCCTCCTTGATCTGTTCAAGAATAGATGGCATCAAGGTCAACTTGGCCAATACCACATCCAAAGGCGCTGGGACCATTTATACCTCTAGTCCCAGAAGGTCCCTATAAAGTTTGGTAGACATTTCTCCGTATATTATACTCATCACTGAAGTCTTGCGGCTGAGAGCATCCGCAACAACATTGGCCTTTCCTAGATGGTATTTAATTTCAAAGTCGTCACCTTTGACAAATTCGAGCCACCGCCGTTGATGCATTTTAATTCCTTCTGGGTGAAGATGTACTTGAGACTTTTTTGATCTGAACAAATCTCACAACGCTGTCCATACAAATAGTGCCTCCACACCTTGAGAGTGAATACCACGGTTGCGAGTTCCAAATCATGAGTGGGGTAATTCTGCTCGTGTATCTTAAGCTGTCGGGATGCGTAGGCAATAACTCTCCCATGCTGCATAAGAACTCCACCCAGTCCCTTTTTCGATCCGTCACAATAAATACTGAAATTACCATCCTACGTGGGCAATGTCAAAACTGGGGTCGTGGTAAGTCTGCGCTTCAGCTCTTGAAAACTATTCTCACACTCGCTGGACCACCAGAATCGGGCATTCTTCTTAGTCAGGCCAGTGAGCGGTAGAGCGATCTTTGAAAACCCATCAAGAAAACGCTTGTAATAACCGGCTAACCCCAGAAAACTCCTTACTTCCCCAACATTTTTCGGCTGTGTCCAGTTCACCACTGCCTGTATCTTAGCCAGGTCTACTGATATACCTTCTGTACAAATAACATGGCCCAGAAAACCTATCTTGCTCAACCAGAATTCACACTTAGAAAACTTCGCGTACAATTGGTGTTGGCTAAGAACAGATAAGGCCACTCGTAGATGCTAGCAATGCTCCTCTTCTAACTGTGAATAGATCAAGATGTTGTCAATGAAGACGATAATAAATTTTTCCAAATAGTCCCGGAAAACTCAGTTCTTCAGGTCCATAAAGGCTGCCGATGTGTTAGTCAGCCCAAATGACATCACCAAGAATTTATAATACCCGTAACGTGTACGAAACCCAGTCTTTGGTATATCCTCGGAATTAACCTTCAACTGATAGTAACCTGAGCGGAGATCAATCTTTGAGAATACCCTGGCGCCGCTCAATTGGTCAAACAAACCATCAATCCTGGGTAGTAGATACTTATTCTTGATGGTCACTTTATTTAGCTCCCTATAATCGATGCACATTCTCAGGGTCCCATCTTTCTTTTTGACAAATAGTACTAGTGCGCCCCAAGGAGAAAAGTTGGCATAGATAAACCCCTTCACGACCAATTCCTCCAGTTGTACTTTTAACTCTCGTAGTTCAGCGGGTGCCATCCTACACGGGTGTTTAGAAATAGAATACGTACCGAGGTGCAAATTAATCTCAAATTAAATCTCACGGTCCGGGGGCAAACCGGGAAGATCGTCGAGAAACACATTCGAAAAATAGCGCACCACCGCAACATCCTCCATTTTGACCTTAGTAACTGTCGTTGTGTCAATCACATTGATTAGAAATCCATCGCACCCACTCCTCAGCAATTTGTCTGCTTTGAGTGCCGAAATAATAGCGAACTTTCCTTTTTCCTTAGTCCCATGAAAGGTGTGTCGCTCACCACCCAGAGTATAAAAGTAGACCTCCTTCTTTTTACAGTCAATAGTTGCATGATGCACTGACAGCCAATCCATCCCAATTATGACATCGTAAAATTTCAAATCCATGATAATGAGATTGGCCAGAAGTAAACGGCCATTGATATCCACTACATAGTCTTTGAGCATCCCATTGGTAATTAGTCGATTGCCTGAAGGTAGTACCCGGTGTGTATAGTTCGTGCTGCTAGAGAAGCAGTTTGCCTGCTCGCAGAAATTGGTGGAGACGAACGAGTGCATAGCACCCGAATCAAATAGCACGTATACCACCCACTTATTCATGTAAATTGTCCCTGTCGGGTTAGGCAAGTTGTTTATCTTAAGGTAAAATCTCATACTTTTCAAGCAAAAGAAACAGTTATAAGTATGTATATGCAACTAATATTTAAATAGAGTGTACCTGCTACCATCGATGGCTGGTCGTCATCCTCAATCCCATACATGGCGAAGACTCGTAGGGCTACGAGTCGGGTCGGGCATTGTCTGGCCTTATGCCCGGCTTTCCATAGGAAAAACACTTTTCAGAACCTGCCAGGCACTCACCTCGATATACCTTCTGGCATTTTGGGCAGACATTCTGTGGAGGTGTGTGGGTCGCTTGTATCATTGGCTTCTTGTCTAGCCTCTGATGTGTCTCAGCTTCGGCTGGGCGTTTAGCACCCTAGTTTGCGGAAGGGCCACTCCTTAGTTGTTGGGCGGAACTGACCCTCCATGCTTTCCGGCTAGCCTCTCTCTGCCTGGCCGCCATGAATTTGACTCCCTCTACAGCCATGGCCATGGATACCATCTTTGAATATGTGACATCCTTAGTGCCAGACCCGGTAACTCCCTCTTGTATCCCCGTTTTCAGTCTTTGTACAAAGTGTTGTACCTTACGCTCCTTGGCCGCCACAAGATGTGGAGCGTAATGAGATAGCTCGAACTGTTGGGCATACTTCGCCACAGTTCCCATCTGGCTTATGTGCATGAACTCTGTCTCCTTCTGGGTACAGACAGAGTGATTGAAGTACTTATCGTTGAACAGCTCCTTAAAGTCATTCCATGTGAGGACCATTATATCCCAGGAGGCTTTGACCGTATCCCAACAGAATCAGGCTATGTGGCTCAAGTAGTAGGCCACACACTTAACCTTTTTCGCCTCACTGATCTCGGCGTAGGAAAACTTGTCTTCCATGGAGCGTATCCACTCCTCGGCCCCTAAAATATCGGATACGTTGCCATTGAAGCAAGGCGGCTTGAGTTTCTGGAATATTTCCCACCCAGCTACCCTCTGGATGGGCTGTATCTGCATGTCTCGCTAGTTCCCATTTCCATTTTCATGGTCCTAACCTATGAACCTCTCCATATATCGAGATTTTTGCTCCATAAACTGGTTCTGCCTCTCCATTTGTCTTGACTGTTGCTCTATAATTGCTGCCAAGTGCTCCAAAGTCTCGTCTCGGCCATGATCCTCATGACGATCGAGTGCCCGAGGTTCATCTCCTACACCAAGCAGGCGTCATCTCCCTCTTCTAGCCATTTCTAACCTCCTACATGTCCATATTAAAGTGTAGACAGATAAGTTTAAAGAAAATTCTTAAGGAAAGCAATTACAATTAAGTTTAAGGAAAATTATTTAAGGAAAAGGAATTTACCAAATCACAATTTCTATACAATGGTGCGAATCATTTAAATTAACAATTCAGTAGTCATAAGGAAAAACTTACATTCAGAGGGGCATTACCCGTCGAGTCTGGGTTATAAGTGGCGAGACGCTCGAGTAGTAATATTGCTCTGATATCAACTGTAACGACCCGGATTCTTGTTTGTCTTAACGATACGTTAAAATATTTAATCTTTTGGAAAACAACGAAAACGCTATTTTAACAAGAAACACTCTTACTTGTCTTAAAAGTACATTAAAATTTTAAGTTTTCACTAAATGATAGAAATAAGGAAAACGTTATATAGAAACCTTTCAACATTTAAAAACCAGAGCGCCCAAAATCCGATCGTTACCAACTTATCAAAAATAGTTGATTAAATCAAAAGGAACAAAAAACTATGATTAATATATTTAGCGGAAGCATAATTGGACCATCACTTTAAAACGTTAATAAAAGTTGAGGGTTCTAATTTCCAAAATAATATCCTGAATAAGTATTCTAAAAGGGTTAAAAGGGGAAAATTAACGTTCACAAAACGAATCTTGATGTTAGCCCTTACAAAATCACTTATTCTATATTTACTTGATGTCGTACTACTATTCCACTGACATCTCCTCCGAATCTACCACAGGCTCCACGGGAATGGCCTCCTCTGCTCCTAGAAGAATCACTTAGTTGCCTACACCACAAGTAATGACCTGAGCTTACGCCCAGTAAGGATATGGGGGAAAACAATTATATATGCCTCTCTTTAATTCTTTTTTGGTATGGGGGCCACCCAAACCAATTCTTTCATTACGTTCATTAGTTCTTGGTTCTTTACTTGTACTTCGAGTTGGAGACTGGAGGTTGTCCTTTGATCTGCTTCTAACCACCTGTGTGCATACTAGTCCCTTTCCTAACTAGGTGAGAGTGTATCCTAGCTGCTAGGCAAGATCCAAACTATCCATCTACCCCAACTCCCTATTCATCCCCTTTCCAACGTGTCCCGCCTTCATGGTTTCTCCCCTTCAGGCGTATCCCGCCTTCAGGGTTTCTTTCTTGCCGGCGTATTCCGCCGTTAGGGTTTCTTTCAGTGATGGGCATGTCCTGCCCATCCTGAAACATTCTTGTTGTTAGCATTTTTCCTCACTCATGCATGTGGGTACCACCCCGAGGGAGTACCCCCTACTTGGTTTCTATTTACGTGAATACAACCTAGCACTTTCAAATTAAATAACATATGTATGGAAAGTAAATGATAATGCTTTAGAGAAATTCACAATAAATAATCAACAGAATGAGTAATAGAGCGTACTTATATATAGCGACAGTAGGGCAACATAAAATTACAAGGTGAAATTAAACATGTTATTAATCGTCCGATAAAACAAGAAACAAAACATGCTTTTATATAGTGAAAGTAAAAACAGCATAGGAGAATGAACAAATGTTGAATTAGAACAACAAGCATGCTTTTTGGAACTTAAAGAAAACAACAGCAATAACGATAGAACAGAGCATTAGAACAAGGCAATAAAAATGCTTGACCAGGACAGCGAAATCGTGCAGTTTAAATGACTACTAACATAGCTGGAAGTAACCGCTAATTATACTTCGTCTAGGTATGCTAGTCAATTATACGAACGTCTAAACATGTTCTCAATCGATTTTCCAGTCGAAGAATTACGAACATATAAGCATGTTTTTAACCGACTAAGTTACAGAAAAATAAATACAAACAACTATCATGCTTTTTAATCTACTACACAAAAGAACTAAACATGCTTTTAATGACTAAAACGAGACAACAGAAAATATGTACAACTAAACATGTTTTTAATCGATCATGACAGTGGAAAAACATAAATGACTAAGCATACTTTAATCGGATATAACAGCGGAAATCATAAATGACTAAGCATTGATTAATCGAATATAAAAGCGGAAATCATAAATGACTAAGCATGTTTTAATCGAATATAACAGTGAAAATCATAAACGACTAAGCATACTTTAATTGAATATAAAAGTGGAAATCATAAACGACTAAGCATGCTTTACTCGAATATAACAGCGGAAATCATAGAGGATTAAGCATGCTTTAATCGAATATAACAGCGGTGAGAAATATCAAAATGAAATAGCGAGAATATGCTCTTCAACGACTAAAATGAAACAGCAAAGGAATATGAACATGTAAGCATGTTTTAATGACTATAACAAAACAGCAATAAATGGGCACTAAACAGTATGGCAGTATAATACAAGCCTCGAATCAGAAATCAATAATGAACAAAATAGCAAAAGACATACTGCTCAATACTTTATGAAATCTACAGCAACAACATTGAACATGGCTGCGAATACAAGCTTTGAATTAGTCTAGTATTTTTGTAGAACATATTTCGTAACAACAGCGAAGGTGTTTCGAGAACATCAAATGATGATACGAAGTTGAAGTCATATGCTTAACCCATGATTATAATAGCAATAACAGATGCAACAATGGTAATAATGAACGGAACAGAGTTTTTTTCATGTTTTCATCATGCTTCTTCGATGATTTAAAGAAAAGCACAAAAGAGGGTAATACTGTGAAGAAAACCACAGATCAATGAGTAATAACCACAACGTCTTTCTAACGGAATAGCGTAAAGTGGCTAAAATGAAACAACATAGCAAAGACATAAACATCAGAATCGATACAAGCTGAATGGCAGGACAAAAGTTATTACAACATGTCAATGATACACAACCACATAACCACACATCAATGT
The DNA here is from genome assembly GCA_022433065.1 of Begonia loranthoides. Lineage (NCBI taxonomy): Eukaryota > Viridiplantae > Streptophyta > Magnoliopsida > Cucurbitales > Begoniaceae > Begonia > Begonia loranthoides. The sequence goes on along the minus strand of CM039481.1, from coordinate 11,030,820 downwards.
CATTGTTCCTACTTTTTTGTTCATGTTTATCCTTAACAGATTTCACCAACTATTTATTCCATTCGTCCTTACTTCTCTTTCATTATCAACAAGCAAAATAAATCCTCAGTGAAGGTAAATCAAACATTTAAGTGAAGCTAACAGTAGATGAGCAGAAAGCAACTACAAAACAGGTATCCAACAGGGTATTATCCAAGAGGAAAGGGTTTACAGAAACATAGAAACTTAAGGTCACCAACAGAACTGTACGCACACACACACATATTTTTACTTGGGTGTAGGGCCTCCAAATGGCCATCGACTACCCATTCCTTACCCTTGAAGACTATTCTTCCTTGGACAGAAGCTTCCTCCTTAGCTCCAAATAGCAACCCTTGCAGAAACCTTCTCTAGGAAGAACATCCAAGAAGAACGGATGAAGGGCTGAAGAAATAGGCTCACCTGGGACAAGCTGTACCTCCAGCGGTAGACAAATATTTGTTGGTAGGTCTGGGCATGCGATTTTGTGTCGAGAGGTGGCTGTTTATTGGTTGGGTATGACTTTCATTCTGATTTTAAATCTCAGTCTTCGCAGTTTTGCGATGATTCAGACGAGTGCGGATGACTTGATCTTGTCCGCATTCCAGGTCCGGACGCCAGTCCTCGTCTGCATGTGTTGTCCGCATGTATTTTTAAATTGAATAGATTCAATTCGGATGATTTCATCCTCGTCCTCATGTGTCGTCTGAACGTGTCCACGAATTGGACAGATTCAATTTGGACGACTCTTTTCCTCGTCGACTGTTGTCTGCAATCGTCCTAAAGTCTCCAAGTTTAAACAGATTCGATGCGGACGCGTCTTGTTCTCGTCCGCGTCCTCGTCGAGAACTCAATGGCCAATGAAGTTGGGACGCCAAATCGCATCCCAAGTAGTCCCCAAAGTTTGGCGACACTCCCGGCATTTTGCAGACTACATGTCTCATCCGCAGTGTTCGAATAGGCAAAAAGTCCATTTCGTTTGCATTTTTGACTAAGCCTTCATCCGAATTTTATTCCCACGAAATTACAAGTCACAACTAAGGCGTATAGGGATGAAACGTATTACGAAAAATTTCACCTTCAAGTTTGATTACATCGTTCATCGGAAAATTTAGGATGGGGTTGTTACATCCTACCCTCCCTTACAAAAATTTTGGTCCCCAAAATTTAGCTACTAAACAGCTCAGGGTACATAGTCCTCATATCGTCTTCTTTTTCCCACGTGGCCTCTTCACGGCTGTGATTTTGCCATAGAACTTTGACCAATAGGATCCATTTGCGCCATAGCTCCTTTACTCTCAAGTCGAGGATTTGGATAGGTTTCTCATTGTAGCTCAAATTGGGCTGTACCAAGACATTATCATCGGAAGGAGTCAACACGATTGCGTTACCAAGGCACTTCATGAGCATAGATACATGGAAGACGTCGTGCACACCTTCATGGAATCCGGCAACTGTAACTTGTATGCGACCGATCCTACTCTCTTTATGATCACATTGGGTCCCACTTATCTGGGGTTCAGCTTTCCTCTCTTGCCAAACAGAACAATGCCTTTGAAAGGAGATACCTTCAAGAACATGTTATCCCCTTCATTGAATTCGAAGTCCTATCATCGGTTATCTGCATAGCTCTTTTGGTGGCTCTGTGCTGCTAACATTCTTTGTTTAATCAGGACCACAGACTCTGCCATTTTTTGTACTACCTCGGGACCATAGAGTTTAGCTTCACCAACCTCATCCTAATATAAGGGGGATTAGCATTTCCTCCCATACAGAGCTTTATAGGGGGCCATGCCTATTGTGGCCTGGAAGCTGTTGTTGTACGCAAACTCGACCAACGGTACCATTTTACTCCACCCAACATGAAATTCAAGAACGCAGGCACGCAACATATCCTCGAGTGTCTGAATAGTTCTCTTGCTTTGGCCGTCGATCTAAGGATGGAATGTTGTACTAAATTTCAATTTTATACCCATTGCTCTGCTCAAACTCTTCCAGAATTCCGAAGTAAACCACGGGTCTTGGTCTGATACAACGGAAACCGGAACACCCTGAAGTCGGATGATTTCTTTGATATACAAGTCGGCAAACTGATTCATTTTATATGTCATAGATACTGGCAGGAAGTGCGACACTTTAGTCAACCGATCCACGATTACCCAAATAGCATCATAACTCTTAACTGTCTTGGGCAAGCAAGTGAAAAAATCCACGGTGATGTGCTCCCATTTCCACAGAGGAATCGACAGTGATTGGAGTACTCCACTAGGTAGCTGATGCTCGGCTTTAACATGCTGGCATATATAGCATTGCGACACAAACTTGGTGATATCATGCTTTATATTCAGCCAGTAGTAATGGGTTTTCAGATCTTGGTACATCTTATTACTTTTCGGATGTGCAGAGAAACTGGAAGAGTGGGCTTCACTCAAGATCTTCATTTGTACCGCTGTATCGCTTGTCACATACCATCAGTTCTTATACTTAATAATGTCATTAGCGGATGTAGAGAGATTGTGATACTTCAGAAAGGTCGGGTTCAGCTTGAAACCCTTGCATACTTCATCATTTTGTTGGGCCTCCTTGATCTGTTCAAGCATAGATGGCATCAAGGTCAACTTGGCCAATACCACATCCAAAAGCGCTGGGACCATTTGTACCTCCAGTCCCTAAAGGTCCCTCTAAAGTTCGGTAGACATTTCTCCGCATATTATACTCATCACAGAAGTCTTGCGGCTGAGAGCATCTGCAATAACATTGTCCTTTCCTGGATGGTATTTAATTTCACAGTCGTCGCCTTTGACAAATTTGAGCCACCACCGTTGACGCATGTTTAATTCTTTCTGGGTGAAGATGTACTTGAGACTTTTTTGATCTGAACAAATCTCACAACGCTGTCCATACAAATAGTGCCTCCACACCTTGAGAGTGAATACCACAGCTGTGAGTTCCAAATCATGAATGGGGTAATTCTGCTCGTAGATCTTAAGCTGTCGGGATGCGTAGGCAATAACTCTTCCGTGCTGCATAAGAACTCCACCTAGTCCCCTCTTCGATGCGTCACAATAAATACTGAAGTCACCATCCTCTGTGGGCAATGTCAAAACTGGGGTTATGGTAAGTCTGCGCTTCAGCTCTTGAAACCTATTCTCACACTCGCTGGACCACCAGAATCGGGCATTCTTCTTAGTCAGGCCAGTGAGTGGTACAGCGATCTTTGAAAACCCATCAAGAAAACGCTTGTAATAACCGGCTAACCCCAGAAAACTCCTTACTTCCCCAACATATTTTGGCTGTTTCCAGTTCACCACTGCCTGTATCTTAGCCGGGTCTACTGATATACCTTATGCAGAAATAACGTGGCCCAGAAAACTAATCTTGCTCAGCTAGAATTCACACTTAGAAAACTTCGCGTACAACTGGTATTGGCTAAAAACAGATAATGCCACTCGTAGATGCTCGCAATGCTCCTCCTCACCGGGAATAGATCAAGATGTCGTTAGTGAAGATGATAATAAATTTGTCCAGATAGTCTCAGAAGAGTCGGTTCATCAGGTCCTTAAAGGTTGTCGGGGCGTTAGTCAGACCAAATGACATCACCAAGAATTCATAATGCCCATAACGTGTACGAAACGCAGTCTTTGGTATATCTTCGGGCTTAACCTTCAACTGATAGGAACCTGAGTAGAGATCAATATTTGAGAATACCCTAGCGCCGCTCAATTGGTCAAGCAAATCATCAATCCTGGGTAGCAAATACTTATTCTTGATGGTCACTTTATTTAGATCCTTGTAATCGATGCACATTCTCAGGGTCCCATCTTTCTTTTTGACAAATAGTACTAGTGCGCCCCAAGGAGAAAAGCTGGGATAGATAAACCCCTTCGCGACCAGTTCCTCCAGTTGTACTTTTAACTCTCATAGTTCAGTGGGTGCCATCCGATGCAGGTGTTTAGAAATAGGATCCGTATCGGGCTGCAAATTAATCTCGAATTCGATCTCACAGTCCGGGGGCAAACCGGGAAGATCATCGAGAAAGACATTCGGAAAATCGCGCACCACTGCAACATCCTCCATTTTGACCTCAGTAACTGTTGTAGTGTCAATCACATTGATCAGAAATCTGTCCCATCCACTCCTCAGCAATTTGTCTGCTTTGAGTGCCGAGATAATAGCAAGCTTTCCTTTTTCCTTAGTCCCATAAAAGGCGTGTCGCTCACTACCCAAAGTATAAAATTAGACCTCCTTCTTTTTACAGTCAATAGTTGCATGATGCGCTGACAGCCAATCCATCCCAATTATGACATCGTAAATTTTCAAATCCATGATAATGAGATTGGCTCAAAATAAACGGCCATTGATATCCACCGCATAGTCTTTAAGCATCCCATTGGTAATTAGTCGATCGCCTGAAGGTAGTATCACCCAGTGTGTATTGTTTGTGCTGCCAGAGAAGCAGTTTGCCTGCTCGCAGAACTTTGGTGTAGATGAATGAGTGCGTCGCACCCGAATCAAATAAGATGTATGCCGCCCACTTATTTATGTAAATTGTCCCTGTCGGGTTAGGCAAGTTATTTATCTTAAAGTAAGATCTCCTACTTTTCTAGCAAAAGAAACAATTATAAGTATGTATATGCAACTATTATTTAAATAGAGTGTACTTACTACCATCGATGGCTGGTCGTCATCCTCAGTCCCATACATGGCGAAAAATCGTGGGACTACGAGTCGGGTCGGGCATTGTCTGGCCTTATGCCCTGGCTTTCCATAGGAAAAACACTTTTCAGAACCTGCCAGGCACTCACCTCGATATACCTTCTGGCATTTTGGGCAGACATTCTGTGGAGGTGTGTGGGTCGCTTGTATCATTGGCTTCTTGTTCGGTCTCTGATGTGTCTCAGCTTCGGCTGGGCGTTTAGCACCCTAGTTTGCGGAAGGGCCACTCCTTGGTTGTTGGGCAGAATTGGCCCTCCATGCTTTCTGGCTTACCTCTCTCTGCCTGGCTGCCGTGAATTTGACTCCCTATACAGCCAAGGCCTTGGATACCATCTTTGAATATGTGACACCCTCAGTGCTAGCCCTAATAACTCCCTCTTGTATCTTCGTTTTCAGTCCCCGTACAAAGTGTTGTACCTTACGCTCCTCGATTGCCACAAGATGTGAAGCGTAATGAGATAGGGACTCGAACGGTTAGGCATACTCCGCCATAGTTCCTATCTGGCGTATGCGCATGAACTCTGTCTCCTTCTGGGTACGGGCAGTGTGATTTAGCGACATAAATTGAAAGCGCACAACAAATATAATTGAAGGTGCATAATAGGGAACAATTATAAACTCGAATCGAAAGCAACAAACACCGAAGGAAATTAAGCAACAAACATTAAAGGAAAACAGGAATTACACACACACACATTTATCAGAACACAAACATTGCTTTAAAATAATGAATGACATGCTTGAACGGAACATGTTATTGATTTACATGCTCTAGAAAGAAAGATAATTAAACATGCTTTTATGCTAGTTGGTTAATTAGACATGCATAAAAGGATTTAACATATGCATAGTACTATCAATTCACCCCACAACTTAACTTAGTTAATAATTAAGCATGGCATGACTAAGTTAATTAACATACTAATATCATTCTAATTAATTACATGTTCAATAAGTAATCGCATTTAGTATGTAATTAATTGACCTAGTTAATTAACATGCTCATTGATTAGTTAATTAACATGTTCAAGGATTAGTTATCAATTAAACAACTAGTTAAACTTGCTCGAATTAGTTATTTAACGACTAGTTAATTAATTAGGTTACTTAGCATGCTCAAGTCTAATTAATTGCTTTAGTTAATTGTTCTAGGCGAATCAATTACTCTAGCTAAGTTAACATACTCCCTAGATGATTAAACATGATTAATCAATTGACATGCTCAAGTTTAGTTAATTACTCTAATTATTTTAATATGCTCAAGAAGATTATAACTAGTTAGTTAACCTGCACCGATAGATTCATTCACATGATTATATTAACTAATTAGTTCACATGCTTAATGTATTTAGTTGATTAGTTAAACTACGATAAATTAATTGCTTAGCATACTCAGAGAAAGATTACAAATTAAACATGCTCATGATGGCAGTCATTGTTACAATTATCATTCAAATTAATTAGATATGGTCAAATTAGGATTATTGTTATAAAGGTGATGCTAATTAAATAGACATGTTCACGTCATGGTTTATTAGGAGATTTTCTAGAACAATAATGAACTATTGAACTATTACTACAGCAAGTAAAACAGGGGACAATTCAACAAAGCATATTCACATCACAAACTCTCCATCAAAGAAACTCTAAGCTAGTTCCTACTCTATCATCCAGTAGCAAGCATTCGTCAAGTATTCGTTACTTTCCTAAGCAATTCATCAATATTAAGAAGTGCAGAATTTAACAAGGAAATCCACAGAGCATCAACAAAGGAAATAATATAGAAAATCATCCAAAGTAACCAACACCACTCACGCACTCTACTTGTGGGTAGGGCCTCCAAATGGCTAAGACATACTCATTTCCTTACCTCGAAACTTTATCGCGCATTCGCACTTAATTGTTTTTCCTTCTTCTCTTTTTCAATACTTTCACAATTAATAACATTCATTCATTAATAAAATCATTTAATCTATTTATTAAATCTTAACATATTTTCTATTATAATTCCTCGTTACTTACTAAAATCTCCTAAATAGACTTATTTCCGTAACTGCTACTTAGCTTAATAATTAAATCCCAATATTCATTTCCATGTCTTTGTCCAATTTCCAACAACAGTTTAACAATCTCTTATTAACATTTCCGATAATTACAACAATAGTAAATCCAACTTAACAACTTATTTTCCATGAGCATAACTCAAATCTAACATATTTATGCATCTAGAATTAACCAACAAAGTGTAATTATATTCATGAATTAACATCTAAGAGTGTTATTCCAAGTGGTAGAACATTGACCCCCTTCAACTTGAATAATCGGTTCATCCCAAAGAAACAGAGAGCATTAACTTAAACCAACATATTCATGCTTCATAAAACTATGGCTAAACAGATTATCATTGGCATCCAAAACAGATTCCACAGAATACTAAATAAACCAACAGAGCATTTCATATGCTTTAACAACATTAGCTTAACAACTTACGTCCAATAATATGTCCAAAATAATTATCCTTGCATTCTTCAACTTATTTAACAAAGAAGGAATTGTTACCCAAAGGAGCTATGAAGCTCAAGCTGGATCGAGAGAAAAAAAAAAACCAAGGACAGGGAGCTCATCCCACAACTCCACACACCCATCTCTCGTCCTCTAGAAGGAAAAAACACACCCAGCTCATAGGGAAATCGACAGAATACTTCTCCCTTGTCTTCCTTCCTTCTCTCTTTAACCCAACAACATACGTCTCCAGCACATCACCACCAATTCACCAGCTTAACTCCATACTCTTTTGTCCTTCCAGAACAACCGAGCCATCCCCTACACAAGCCATGCCCTGCCATCCAGGAGAACCACTACTTGCACACCAAGTTGTTGATTTCCAGCGCAAGGACAAGCCACGAATGGGCCGGTTCGAACCCACCCGCAGCTGGACCCAGGCTTTCGGCTGGTCCAGCCCGAACCGCTTGCCCAGCCGCTCCCTAGCCGAATTGCCAGCTGAACGCCCCTATCGTCGCCAACCATCAACGCCGGCCAACAGAACGCGAAGGAAGAAAACAGAAACCATCGATTACCTCAACTTCACCTCGCCCAAAGCCGGAAATCATCGTCGGCAGCAACATTGATCCCGAGCCCTAGCTCGCAAACCGCATCGCCATTCCTCATCACTCGCAGCCGCTCGTCAGGACATCGCCACCCGAGCCTGAGCTTCACCGTCTGTCGTCCCTCATGGCCTCCATCGCTCTCTCTCTTCTCTCCCTCTTTCTCGTCTATTCTCTCACCGTCTCCCTACTCTCTCGCCAGAATGGCCCGAGGCCATTCATTGAACACACTGGACCAGTTCGAAATGAACCGGTTCAGCCAATCCCCAAACCATTTCTTCTTAATTTTCCTTCTCAATTATCTATATCCATCATTATAATTTAATTTATTAAATGAACATGTATATTAGTTACCTAAATCTCCATTTTATTTATTTTAAATTTATTAAATCACAATCTTACGAATAAGTCCTTTGTAATACCCCGATAATTATCCAATTAATCTAAATACTCTTAATTACTTTTCAATTATCCTAATTAAATTCTGATATAAAAAGTCAAGATATTACAAGCTCACCAAGTGGTTGTGCATTGAGTGCACAACACTAACGACGATCCCAGTAAGGGGGACTATATTGCCAAAGTTCACGAGATGTAGTAGTGTGTTTTTAGTAGTCGTGTCTACACTTCCCATAAGAATCTTGACAAATGTTGTGAGGTCAGTTAAAAGAAAAGAAAAAGAAAGAACAAAAAGACATTTGTATACAAAATTGCATTGCATACTCATATTATATTGTGCATCTCTTACTGAGTATTAGGTTCATAGGTGAACTTTGTGATAGGTAATGATAGAGTTATAATGGAGCATGAAGATAGAATAATTGATGACACGGTTAAAGAGGAATTCTCATGGGCAAAGTTAAAGCATAGTTGAAGCGAAATTGACCTATGGGTGAGGATCAAAAGAAAGATGAATTTTAATAACGATTCATAAAGCATTTTATTCAAAATTATGTTTATTATTGTTTGGATTTAAGTAGAAACATTTTATAAAGACATATGTTTATTTAAATGATAAGTTTTACTACGTTTGAGTCTAAATGAGTTTGTGTTAAGACTTTCGCTACAATGATTTTAAAAAGGTATGAAGGAATATTTAGTTAACGTTGGGTTTTTACTAAGCTTTGAAAAGAGATTTATTTTAAAGACTTCTGTTGTATATAGATTTGGAAGGCATGATTTTTATGTACGATGCATTTATATTTTAAAAAAAAAGTAAGAAAAAAAATTTTAACGTCTCAGGGCGTTACAATTCATATTCTATTTCAAAAACTAAAACACAATCCAACTGAGGTTTGTATTCAAAATTGAGTACAAAATGGAGTGTGTGGGAGAAATTGAATAAGTCAAAGTAATTGAGATAAGTTAAAATAATTATTAAAAGTGAAAATATGTGACACATTTGACAAATTTTATCAAATCATGAGTTGTTTAACAAACTATCTAAAATACAAGGGCAATTTTACTCAAAAAATAGTTTAAATATCAATTGTCCATAATCCCAAAGTTGAGGGGCCAAATTACATTTTACCCTTTATAAAATCATCTCTAGTAGTAGAACATAATGAACTATGTGGTGATTGAGCCAACTGTTCGGAAGAATGTTGAAAGTGTTATAACACATTTATTATGCCTCGTACTTATTTGGTTAACTCGTACTTATTTGGTTACACCAAATAAAGTATATTTAATATCCATATACTATTTACCTGTTTTTGATTTGTAATTAATTCCTCAATCAATAACACATCACGATGACATTTCTATAATGCCCTGTATTTAAACCCATATATTTTGTGTTATGCAATGTTATGTTAAATTTTCATCCATAATTGTTGTGGATGTTGTTGGCGATTGTTTAATTATGCTAAGATGATAATGTAATGGGATTGGTTGTTGTTGAGTAAGTTTTATGAGTTAGGGAGGTTTAGTATGAAAATTTTAGGGTTGAATTAAAGTGCAGATACCCCAGATTGAATGCAGTTGTCTAGGATTAGTTCAAATGTCTGTGTAACACGACTTTTTAAGTAGGTCAATTATCGGGGTATTACCAAGGATGTTTTGGAACGTTAAGTCGAGGAGAATGTCTGGTAACATTTTCCCCGTATACGCAATGTGATTGGATGACGGAGTGTGGAAGATATCACGTTGCGTATTATACATGTTATTTTACGACATGTAATTATGGGAAAAGTGTTATGGAATAGGAGTTAAGTGAGAAAACGTAACGAAAAGCTATCCAGGGCATTTTTGGACGCCTGTGGACAAATTATGTTGTCCACAAAGGATTTGGAACATCGCCTGCCCGTGTATTAGGACGACTCAGGACGCGATTTCTCGTCCTATTTCATCTGCTATGGTTTTCGGATGACCCCGGACGTTGCGGACGCAGGTGGACGTTGTAAGTTTGAATCTGTCAAGATTCTGGACTTATTTGGACGACTTCGAACGATTTCGGATGATGCAAACACAGGCGGACGTTGTGAGTTTAAATCTGTCCAGATTCTGGACAAATTTGGACGCACGCGGATGATATCCTAGATGCCATTTCACGTCTGAATTGGACGGTACGGGCAAAATTTGGACGCATCCTCTCGTCCGAATCCTCACAAAGCAGCGACAAAACTGATTTAAAATTAGAAGAAAGCAACGCCCAACCAATGAAAACACGGCTTCTCGACACAAAATCACACATCTTTGGCCGATCAACAGAGATTTGTCTGCTGCTTCCCCTACAAAACGTACGGGTGGTCTTTAGGTATTTCTGCCTCCTCCCTATTTAGCTCTCCTTCACCTTCTTCTTCATGGTTCTTCCTAGAGAAGTCCTACGTGGAGTGTGGTCACAAGGGGAGCTGCTGTTAGTGTGTTGAGTCATCAAAAAAGGTAAGGAATAGGTAGTCGGTGGCCATTTGGAGGCCCTACACCCAAGTAAATGTGTGTGTGAGTGGTTGCCTTGCTGTATAAATTCTGTAATTTTGTGATTACTATTAAGTTTTTTTGTGTAGTTGTTGCTGCACATTATTATTAGTTGCCTTAACTCTCTCGTTTCCCTTTAGATGTTGTGTTTTATTTTGTATTAAATGCTTATACCCAAGTGAAAGTGTTAGTTAAGCTTAAAGGGATCAAAGAAAGGATGTTTAAAATGGATTAGTACTATGAATGAATGACTAATGGGTCTCTATGGTTGGTACTAATGGTGATTTCATTGCTATAGCTTACATGTATGGATTATTCTTTATATGTTCACCGTTGCATTTCATATAATGTTCATTGATATTGTAGACATCCGAAAAGCATGGCCGTAACTGTTTCATTTTCTTGTTGTTATCTTCATTGTTTAGAAGCATGTTTTAGCTATTCGTAATTGATAGTGATTACAACAGATCTTGATTACTGAAAAGTATGTCAATTGTTGTGTAATTCGCTAATAATTAATGCTACTTGTGGTCGTTAAGAGACACGTTTCGTCTCCTGTTTTCGATGGTTTTGTTGTTGAATACTATCAACATAAAGCTCATTTTACTACCTTTATTCGATTTGTATTCACGGCTATACGTTATAGTTTAAAAAGCATGATTTCCATATGCTGTTTCATCATCGTGACTGCTATTTACTTACCGTTAAGAAGCATGACTCATGCACATAATTCATTGTTTTACTCATTATAGAATCCTGCTGTATTAGCTAGACAAAAGCATGATTAGTATCCATTTTTGCTGTTTTGTTTTAGTCGATAAAAAGCATATTTTGCTACCTTGTTTTGATATTTCTTATTGCTGTATTACCGATTTAGAAGCATGTCCATTATTCCACTTGGTCATTAAGAATATTTTTGTTTACCTTTGATTTAGAAGCATGTTTAGCTATTCGTTCAATTCATTATAGCACCGTTGTTTTAATAATCGATCGAACGCATGACTAGTAATCATTCTCTACTGCATTATTTGTTGCTTAAGAACATGATTAGTTGTTCGTTCTGCTACACGGGAGAATGTGTGAAAACAAAATAGACCCCAAACCGGGTCGATCAAACTTGATTCGCACGACCAAGTTAATCTAGAAATATTTAAATACATGCTTAATTAAAACATGTATAATGAAAATAAAATATAATATAAAAACATGACAGTCATGAAATGGACGCGTCGATTTAATATGAGATAAATCTCAAAATATTCACTTTAAAAAAAATTATGCAATGTAGTGCATAAAATAAACCTCTACCTCGAAGTTGGCTTACGCTGACCAAAGTCCAATGTCCAAATAACTCAAATCCAAAGTTCACGGATTATTTTTTTTCTGTTTTATAATGGTTACCTATTCAAAAGTAAGGTGAAAATTTTTGGGTTAAACTTTTATATCTTCAAATTTTAAATTTTTCTTGAAATTAAGGGCATAGTTTTTATTGAATAAAAACTCTTGAATTGGGCTCTCAAAACAAGCACAAACGAACCCAAAATAGTACCCGTATAATTTTTGGACCACGACCCATAAGGGAGTTTGGACTGCGACCCAATTGAGGAGAATTCCTCTCTGGCCCATACAGAGGCCTTCGTCCGTGCCATCATCTTCCACAAGCAGCAACTCGGACGAAGCTTCGTCTGAGCTTCCATGCCCTTCGCAGAGAGATAGAACGCAGAAGGCATCTCGGTCATTCATTCAATTAGCCAAGAGGCAACGAACGTCAAAGTCCAACATTTCCCAAGCGGAGAGTTGTCGCTAACACCGCGACGTTACTCTTACATTTTCTGTCAGAAATCATCTCACTTAACAACCAAATTCTTTCCCAATCAACAATCAAAAATCCTAAATCTAAATTTTCAGACCAATTAGCCAGATTACATAACAAAGTCAAAACGAAAGTTCAGACTTTTACCTTTTTCCGGCGAACTCCGATTTCCAAAGTTTTCAATTTCGGAAATCCCTGCTGCAACAACACAATTTAACGTTTTCGTTCCTCCTGAACTGCGTGATTTCCTTCCAACAGTTTCAATCAAAGTCATAACCTCGAACTAGAAATTGAAACTTGAAGGTGTGAGACGAATGCTTACCATGTTCGACAGTTTGAGCTTCTGCACCAAGACTCAATTTCCCCCAATCCGACCGATTGTGGTACTGTCTGATGGAAAAGTTTTTGTTCAGAGATTTCATGGAGAAATGAAATGGTAAGCAGGGGAGAGGAGAAATGTCCCTTGAAATTCGGTGGGGAAGGGAAGGATTTTCGGGAGGAAATCCTCCCTTGTCGCGACATCTCCATTAGGGAAGGCGTTTTCCAATAACGTTTTCCCTAAATAAAATTTTTATTTATTTATTTTATTTTATTTTTACCTATGAAATGGGCCAGATATTACAGTTCATGATAAAGGTGGGATGGTTCGATTCGATTTTGGTTCGATTTTAAATTATGATCGAACCAATTCGGTTTAGTTTTTCATTTTAGAAAATTGAAATTGAACTGAGAGAGTTTAGTTCTCCTCGGTTCGATTCTCTTCGGTTCGATTCTAATCAGTTCGGTTTTGGCTATAATCGGTTCGATTTTTTATGGCATCAATTTGTATGTTTTCGATTTAATTTTTCAGCTTTGTACTCGATTTTGATATCGGTTCAGCGGTTCGGTTCTTTTAGTTTTTTTCGATTTAATTTAGTTTTTAACTTTCCTAATATATTTCATGCCACTTAATTTTTTTAATTATCGTAATTATCTCTTTTAAACTCTGATTTGGCACAAAAAAATCCAACAGTGCAATATTACATAACAACAACTAAATAGCACATCAAACTCTTAGTTTCATGATATGAGTAAATTTAGAGTTTCCACAAATATTAACAATTCTAATATTAAAAATAGATTCTAAACTGTGAATCAATAATTAAACAAACAACAATTTCTTAATTAAAAGACAAAAGCAAATAATACATGTATTTATAGATCTCAAACCGGTCAATCTATGAACAAATTTCAAAATTCAATCATTTAGGCAACACTCAACCTCACCATACAAACATTTTCTTTACCATCAATTGAAAAAGTTTTTCAATCCTATAATCCTAAATACATAACAAGAACTTCCATCGACAATATAATTATATATTTGATACAGTTTATCGTCGCAGAAAATATAAGAAATCCACAAAAAAAACTCAAATTCACTCTATCTATATGTCCCCAATCTGTAAACACATACAAGAAGAAAATAAATTTTTGTGTAGGACAGAAATGTTGGGTGGCGTGGGGTAATTGAGGTTTTCAAGAGAATAATACTAAAAAGAATAGGGTAGAAGAGAAGACAATAAGTTTTTGAAAAAATAATTATTTATGTCAAAAACTTTTTACCATAAATTAGGGCGAGTAATTAACAAGTTTATGGGTTTTTATATTTTTTTATTTAAGTTTCTGTTCGATTCGATTTATCCGGTTCTTAAAAACAAAAACTGAGAACCGAACCGAACACTTCAATTTGGTTCGGTTCGATTCTATTTTAAATTTTTTCTTCTAATAAAATCAAACCGAACAGATGAATAATATTTAGTTTGGTTCGATTATTTAATTCGAACCGAACCAATACCCACCCGTAGTTCAGGCCGTCTTTTTAAGATTTGTTTAGTGCTCAAGAAAAAACACAAGAAAAAGGGTTTTGTTTGACGAATGTATGACGTATTGGTGGCTGTCTGTGTCTCGATGAAGTTGTCGTTCAATGCGAGGAAGATTGTCGCAGTACCCAAGAGGTTAAATTTGCAGAAAATACTGAAAATGGTGAAATTTACGATGGCTTGTCTTCCTTCTCAAGAGCAACCGAAAATGGCGGATCGAGCTTAGGCTTAACCAACCATCATCTTTCTTCTACTTGGTTATCCTTTCAATTACAGTTTGATTTTCCTAATTAATCATTTTCATAAACTTTCACCTTTTGCAATGGAAAATCTGTACTGTAGTGGTAAAAGGGTGATTTTTATGACTGATAAAGGGTAGGCAAGGAAACAAGAAAAAGACGCTGTTTGCCTGCGCAAATCTAGCTTATCTGGGGTTCTGGACTGCAACGAGGAGGGTGAGTAGGAAGAAAAAGGGGCCAGAGGGTGTTTGGAAGCCGAGAAAATGGTGGGGGAAAATGGGTTTTGAGGGAAAGAAATTGCATTAAATCTATAAATTGTACAATACAAATTCACACTTTCCCAACAAATTTTCTCTCTCTTTAGTCTCGGAGACACTGTCTTTTCTTGGGTCTCGTTCGAATTCGACAGAGAAACTCCATTTTCTTTAGCTTTTTCCTTCCTTGTTCTTCTAGTTTTCTCCTTTTTCTTGCTTCAACAACTCTCAATGTCGTTGTTCTTCAAATTTTCTCGCGTTTTTCTTGCTCTTTTTTCCTCACATGTCTGACTAAAACAACAAATTCTCTCTCTTGTTTTTTATTTTCATGCGGTTTGTGTTTAATTTGACCAAATCTACGCAGCAAATGCCAAATAATTTCCCCCGTGGAGTACTGTTTTGAGGAATTAAGAAATTTCCAAATCCTATCTTCCTCAAAGTGGAAGCTTCGAAGCTTGTCAAAAATGTGGAATGAAGCAGGCGTGAAAGGAATGCCCTCGAAGAAAATGGTCTTTGGAGGCTACGCATTCTCAGATCAAGCCACTGGGGTCGGTCGAAAACTCCATTGCTGCTCGAAGGAAGCTCTACTATTCCTCTTCCTCAACTCTGATTTCTTTGCTGCAATCTCTTAACCGCCATTGTTGAAGTGATATTGGCTAGAGGGCTCAATCTTTTCTGTTCTTTTTTTTCCTGGTTGGGGTTCTTCATTTGTCTCGTTCCGTACTGTTAACCATTCCGGCTTCTGATTTGTAAATGGGTTTCGCAGATCTTCGTTTCCATTTCTAATAAATTGATTTCTTTTCTGCTACTGAAGAAACCTCCATTTATGTCCATACCCAATCGAAGAATGCATAATCTGGGTATAAACGAAGAATTACAGAGAAATCGAGATTAAACGTTCTCAAATTTAGAACGCATTTCACACTGTTTTATTGCAGGTTGATAATACATTACATGTCAGAATTTTTCTTTAGTTCTTTATTGCGCCTCTGAGTTATATCGGGAAATGCGGGACAGAGACAAGACAATTGTCTGAATCCACAAGAAAGATCTGTAATTCTCAACAATTTAACCAAGTTTCTTTTGATAAATTTTGACGGTGAAATTAACAATTCATCTTCGAACTCATAAATAATTTTTGGTAATAAATAAAAATTAACACTCAACTTTAAAAAAATGAATCGCATAAACATGGTTATGCTGTTAAATGTTTCATGCAAGATAATTTTTTTTCCTGTGTAATTCTATTTTTATTCAATATTTCTTAAGTTTCATTTATTTTCCTAACAACCAAATAGCATATCAACAAAATAAATTAAACCCAAGTGGTCAAAATAAGACAATAATTTTAATCAGCAAAGAACAATGCAAGTACATAACTCACCTAAAAATACCAAAAGCCATACCAAATTTTAGAAAGAAAAAGTCATGAAAATAAAAATGTAAAATTAAAATAGCAAATATAGATTGAACTTAAAAGAAGATATAATTTGAAAGCAAAATTATAAATTATCTTGCGTTACCTATGGAACAAGGAGGAAATAATTTCTTTTCACAAGGAGAAATGATGCACCACAGGATACAAATTTGGAAAACCCCTTTGAATGTTGGCCATTATCAAGGCAAAATATAACACCAAATTATAGAATACACAACTCTCTTGTTTGATATCCAATATATTTGAAATTTGGACAAGATTAATTTCAAGGAGAGTTGAGAGTGCCCTCCAAAAATCACACCAAAACAAGCACGGGATACGGAGATATATAATCACAACCAAAACTGCTCGTAAGGGCACCAATAAGGCAATTTCGAGCCTCAAATGAAAATAGTCACAAGTCACTCCATATCAGAAATTGCATGAAATTTGAACCACAATAATTTCCGCCAGAATAGAGTACACCTTCTAAAAATCACACAAAGATTCCAACCAGATACGGAGATATACAAATGGAAATATGACTGCTCAGAAGAGTACCAATAAAGCAGTTTCGAACCTCAAAAGGAAGTAAACACAAATCGAACGTTGCTTATCCAATTTGCACAAAACTTGAACTAGGTACCTTTCTAAATATGAACAATACCCTCCAAACTTGAACAAGGACTTACACACGAACAAGTACAAGTTGGTTCGAAATTTGCACCTTTTGACTTCAAATGGACTCCCTCAAGGAAGCCACTCCAACTTGGGTTGCAGCAGATCTTCTAACCATTTTCTATGGATTTTCACCACTGAATGAAATGAAGAAGGAGCTAATGTAGGAGATTCACCTCAAGACTCGCGCAAGAATGGTGATGAATCAACTTGTGGTCACACACTCACTCGGGTTTCACCAAGGAAATGAAGACCGATTGAAGAGGAGGGAAACTCCAACTCAAATAGATTTCTTTTGCTCAATTCAAATTAGTTCATACCACCTCTTAAGAGGAGTATAAGTACCCCTCAATTAGGGTTAAATTAATGTCACAAATTATAAAAATGACCTCAAAGTAAAATAACAACAAAAGATTCTTTGCTATTTCAAGACTAGCTGAGAACACCCCAAAACAAACATTATCTATTACATCAAATAAAATCCAAAATGTTGTAACTTGATTTGAAGCTACCTTCTAGGAAGTTTGGAGTGTCTTGAAACGTCTCTCCTCTAGTTGATTATCCTCAAGGTCATTCTTCAAGTAGATTGACTTCAACTCCAATTAAGGATGGTCAGGCTTCTTTGGCAGAGTTTAAGCTCTCTGTTCAGAGCTCTTTTGAAATAACAAATGACCTTCCAATTTAACGAAAGACCACAATCTGAAAAGCTTGACATGTCAGCTAATTATGAAGCTTACCTTTTGATATGAACTCATGAACACTGCCAAAAATAACAAATATGCCATGGAGGTCAGATTGTAGGCAGTTTTGAGATAGTTTCATAATTCTCTTAATCTTGTGCTTGAATCTCCATTTATACCTTATCTTAAAGAACTTTGGGCCATATTGTGGTGCTTGATGTTTGTAATGAATTTTTATATTACTCTTTTCTCTTCGAACAATTGTTGTTAGGAAATCTCTGGGCTTAATTGTGAATGGAGGGAATTCGTGGCACATTAGGAAAAAACTTCTTTCCATAGGGGAAAGAAATTCTTTCCTTCTTTCCCATGCAGAAAGGACTTCTTTCATTACTATTACTATAATTTAGGGTTAACTTCAATTTATTACTTTTAATTTTGATTATCTCATAAAAGTATTTGTTAAGGTTTTGTTAAAATAATATTTTCGTTTGGTTTAATTTTGTTATCAAAATTTGTTTATTTTTGAAGAGGGGTTTAGTTTTGCAAGTGTGGGGAGCTTTGTTGAATTATAGTAACCGATTCTCCATTTTTTTTTCTCGCCAACTCTTACTTTACAAGGAAGTACAGTCATCGGTGGTACCACTCCAACATAGGTTCACTAGAATGAGACGAAGTTGTCATCCCCAAGACTAAGACCAAAATTTCATGGTATTCCAAATACTTGAATGATCCTTCTGGTAGACCTCTCTCTCTTGTTGCTGACACTCTTCTTCTCAGTTGGTTGTTATATTGGACAATTATATTAGACCTAATTTTGTAAAATGAATTCTAAAACATCCCACACCATATCCATCACAATTGAATTGTCTGTTAGATGAATTTTACATTTAAAACAATACTTTAATTCCCAATTTAACATAATAGATTCAACTAATAGATTTCTATAATTTAGGAATAAACAAATCAATAAATTACCAACCTTGATCCATGCTTTTGATGTAGGGGTAGGTGCGGAATGCTTTTATCGCCTTGATCCTTTACCTTTCTTTTTCTCTTCGATGATCAAGAGACGAATAATTGTCTTTCTAGAGATTGGCGGTTTCTCCCTTTCTCGTACCCTTTATGAAACCCTTTCTAAAAACCCTTCAGAAAACCCTAATGTTCCAATCTCTTTAAGAGAATATAAAGAGATTTATTAAAGAGAATTTACAGATTTGCCCTTTCATCTTACAGGGAATATATGTAAATACCCTTTCATTCATATCTCTTTATTTATATCTCTTTAACCATATAGTATATACTTTAATAAGGTCAAGGAGAGGGAATTAAAACCCAATCAACTTAATTTCTTTTACGCTTAACAATCATCACATTAAGCACTTAAATATTAAGTCAATACACTTTAATTAATATGGACCACACAACAGATTATTAAAATAATCTAACAATCTCCCACTCCATGTTATAGTAACTTTAATAAAATCAATTTTCAGCTATTATTTTTCAGCTGTCACAACTTGTAATGCACAATTCTTTCTATAGTGTACTATAATGTGAATTTATCAAGTGTTCTTTTCATAATGAATTGTATAATAGGATCATGGCAGTCACAAGTCTTCATTGACGACATGATTCTTTCCATGTATCACAATTAACACAATTCATCAATTCTTTAATCGAGGAACACTATATACATATACCTTTAAACTTTAACTTTTCATAAAGTTTACATAACAACTTTAATTGTATACACCATCATATGAATAATAAACATCCATACAAAAACATCTTCTTTAATTGAATTCAAAAGTGTAATAAGATACAAGTTATACTTTTACAATCACATAAACTAGGATTTGTCACCTAAACTCATCCTTACAACATGTTCTTTAAAGGTTTTGGGTGGCAATCCTTTCGTCAATGGATCCGCTATCATTAAACTTGTATTTATATACTCAATGCACACCTTTTGTTTTTGTATCTCTTCTTTGACTGCCAAGTACTTTAAATCCATATGTTTTGCTCTTTTCGAGTACTTGTCATTCTTCAAGAAGAATACAGCTGCAAAATTATCACAATAAATTTTCAACGGTCTAACTATACTGTCGACCATTCCTAGACCCTGAATTAAGTTCTGCAACGACAATGCTTGAATTGTAGTCTCAAAACATGCCATAAATTCTACCTCCATAGTGGAAGTAGCAATCGAAGATTGTTTTCCACTTTTCCATAGTGCGGCTCCTTCGGTTAATAGGAACACATAACCGAATGTTGATTTCCTCGAGTCTACACATCCGGCTTAATCTGAATCTGAATATCCAATCACCTCAAGATGACTCGATTTTCTGTAAGTGAGCATGTATTCATTAGTTCCTTGTAAATACCTAAGGACTTTCTTTGCACCTTTCTAGTGACCCATTCCAGGGTTACTTTGATATCGACCCAACATCCCTACTGCAAAACTGATATCTGGCTGAGCACATGTCTTAGCATACATTAAGCTTCCTACAGCTGATGCATATGGAATAGATTTCATTTCTTTACGTTCCAAATCACTTTTCGGACATTGTATTTGGCTAAACTTGTCCCCTTTCTGAATTGGAGCTACACCAATAGAACACTTATCCATTCGGAATCTCTCAAGAATTTTATTGATATAACCTTTCTGAGACAATCCCAATAAACCTTTTTGTCTATCACGAAATATTTCTAATGCAATTACATAGGATGCCTCACTCATATATTTTATTTCAAAATTCTTTGAGAGAAAAGTTTTTATGTCATGTAACATTCCCTTATTATTTGCAACAAGAAGAATATCGTCAACATACAATACTAGGATACAAAACTTACTCCCACTGACCTTCATATAGATACACCGATCAACGGTGTTCTCTATAAAACCGTATGACGTAATGGTATTGTTAAACTTAATATACCATTGTCTAGAAGCTTGTTTTAATCCATAAATTGACTTATTCAATTTACACACCAAATTTTCATTTCCAAGAAATGAAAACACTTCTGGTTGATCCATGTACACTTTTTCCTCTAAGTCACCGAGAAAGGCGGTCATTACGTCCATTTGGTGAAGCTCTAAATCATAATGAGCTACCAAAGCCATAACTATTCTTAAAGAGTCCTTCTTTGAAACCAGAGAGAAGGTCTCTTTATAGTCAATGCCGTCTTTCTGAGTATAACCTTTGGCGACAAGTCTGGCCTTATACCTTTCGATATTACCTTTTGAATCACGTTTGGTTTTGAAAATCCATTTACAACCAACGCATTTCTTTCCTTCAGGTAACTCTACAAGTTCCTAAACTTTGTTGTTATCCATCGATTTCAACTCTTCTTTCATAGCATTTAACCACTTTTCAGAATCATTACATTCCATGGCTTGATTAAATGAGTCTAGATCTTTGTCATTACTCAAGTCACATTCTTCTTCAAGTGAATAAATCACATAATCATCAGAAATAGCTGGTCTCCTTTGCCTTACAGACCTTCGCAATTCTAGTTCTTGTGATGGTTCACTTACGACTTGATCATTATTACTATGCTCTTCATTGACGCGTTCACTTTGATTGGTTTGAATATTCATATGTCGTTCCGGTTTGTTGTTGGACTGTGATACAACAAAAGGAATGACAACTTGATGAGAAGTACTAGGTGTTATTTCTTCCACCCGATTCTCTTGAATATTCACATTTCGTGATTCATCACTCCCATTGAACTCACCATTCTCAATGAATCGAGCATTTCCAGATTCAACTATTCTTGTACTATTATTTGGACAATAAAATATGTACCCTTTAGACTTTTCTGGATAGCCGATGAAATAACCACTGATGGTTCTTTCATCGAGTTTCTTTTCATGTGGATTATATATCTTTACTTCTACTGGACAACCCTAAACATGGATATGTCTTAAACTAGGTTTCCTTCCCGTCCACAGTTCATAAGGTGTCTTAGAAACTGCCTTACTAGGAACCCTATTTAGCAGATATGCAGCGGTTTTCAAACCATGCATCCACAACGATAAAGGTACATCACTTTGATTCATCATACTCCTAACCATTTCGATAAGAGTACGATTCCGCCTTTCAGCTACACCATTTTGTTGTGGTGTTCCCAGCATTGTATACTGTGCACAAATGCCTTGACTTTCGAGAAATCTTGCAAATGGACCTTTGTTTTGTCCATTCTCATCGAATTTTCCGTAATATTCACCACCTCTGTCTGATCTCATCATCTTTACTTTTCTATCTAACTGCCTTTCCACCTCATTGATGAATGTTTCTAGAACATTCATCGTTTGAGACTTTTCATGCAGTAGATACAAATAACCATAACGTGAGAAATCATCTATAAAAGTGATAAAATACTTTTCACCACTCCATGAAGGAATGTCAAATGGACCACATATGTCGGTATGTATCAATTCTAAAAGTTCAGTACTTCTTGTGGCGGGATACTTTGATGTGTGTTTAGTTTGCTTTCCTTTAATGCAATCTATACACACGACTCAGTCATCAAAATCTAATTGAGGTAAAATATTACTTTTCATTAACCTCATCATCTTTTCTTTAGATATGTGACCTAGACGTTTATGTCATAAGAAAGCAGAACTTTCATTTGTTGCATTACGTTTAGTTCCAATCACATGAGTAGTAGCTCCAGAATCTAACCACCAAGTATTAGAAGGCACTTCTATAATATTTGATTCAAAACATACTGAAACAAATAATGTACCTTTCTTTTCAAACCAATCTTTTTTTTTCGGACAATCTCTTTGATATGTCTAGCTTTGTTGCAGAAGTAGCAATTAAGCTTCTTTTTGGATTTGGCCATCTTTCATCTTTAATTGACCTTTTCCCTTTTGTTTGTTCTTCTTACTTGGCTTTCTCTTGCTACTATTGGCTTCCTGAAACGTCAAATTAACAGTATGGTATGGTCCTTCATTTTCTTCAACCTCCCTTCTTCTTGAATCAACATGGCCTTAATTTCCTGAAAGTTCCATTTCTCTTTAATGGTGTTGTAATTCACCTGGAACTAGCCAAACTCAAGGGAAAGTGAGTTGATGATAAATTGAACCAAGAATGATTCACTTACATCCATACCCAACGTTTTTCAGCTTTGCTGCCAAATTGGCCATGCTTGTTACATGATCATGAATAGGTTGAGACCAATCAAATTTCTTGATCGTCAACTCACTCATTAGATTCCCTACAACAGACTTATCTGTAATGTCTGATTGAGAATATTCTTTGTTTTAGACATGAACTCCTTTGCTTCATTTGTCTTTTGCATTGATGGCCTAACATTTTCAGCCATTGTCATCTTCATTAAGTTCAAACTCAGCATGTTAGACTGCTCCCAAGTCTCACTGTATGACTTGTTAGCTTTCGTACTGGTCTCATTAATGGCTGGTGGTCTATCAAAAACTAATGCTAGGTCTAAATCCAATACACCTAGTTGAAACTAGATTTGTTTAGATTAATCAGCATAGTTCAAACCATTGAACTTGAGTAAAGAATTGCCAAAGGCAAATAAATTAATAAAGCTTGCAAAAACATAATACATGCTCATTCATCAACGTAATCAAATTCAGATGAATAACCATAATTTTATTTATTTAAGTTTACATTTGGGTAATCCTTAAATAAATAATCGATCACTGATATTATTATATAAATTTTAATAGACTTATAAACATATTTAACATAACATGATCAATATCTTTGGATATTTAATCATATTAATTAAATATATAAGTATGTCACTATAATATATTAATTATAAACATTGGTCTACCTTTGGGTGACCTACTAGTTTATAATTAATGATTTCCTTTGAATAACATCACCATAATTTATTTCTTTAAGTTCACCTTTGGGTAATCCTTAAAGAAATAATCGATAATTGATGTTATTATATAAACTTTAATAGGCTTATAAACATATTTAATATAACATGATTAATATCTTTGAATATTTAATCATATTAATTAAATATATAAATATGTCACTATAATATTATTAATTATAAACATTGATCCACCTTTGGGCGACCTACTAGTCTATAATTAATGATTTTCTTTCAATAAAATCACCATAATTTATTTATTTAAGTTCACCTTAGGGTAATCCTTAAAGAAATAATCGATAATTGATGTTATTATATAAACTTTAATAAACTTATAAACATATTTAATATAACATGATTAATATCTTTAGATATTTAATTATATTAATCAAATATGTAAATATGTCACTTTAATATTATTAATTATAAACTTTGGTCCACCTTTGGGTCACCTACTAGTCTATAATTAATAATTTCATTTCAATAATATCACCATAATTTTGTCACTTTAATATTATTAATTATAAACATTGGTTCACCTTTGGGTGACCTACTAGTTTATAATTAATAATTTCCTTTTGGTCCATCACAAGTATTAGATCAATCATTGTATTAATCAATACTCTTCATGCATAATTTTGATTGAATTTCCTACCTTTACAAGAAACAAAATTCATCCAATATGTAGAAAATAATTATGCAAAAATCATAATTATAGAAACCCTAATTTTCCATGCATAATTCTGATTAAAAATTTCTTACCTTTACACGAAATAAATTTCATTAATTATGTAGAAAATAATTATGCAGAAACCTTAATTATAGAAACCCTAATTATTCATGGCAAATCAATACGTTAATTACGTGCTCTGATACCAATTGTTAGATGAATTTTACATTCAAAACAATACTTTAATTCCCAATTTAACGTAATAGATTCAACCAATAGATTTCTACAATTTAGGAATAAACAAATCAATAAATTACCAACATTGATCCATGCTTTTAATGTAAGGGTAGGTGCGGAATGCTTTTATCGCCTTGATCATTTTCCTTTCTTTTTCTCTTCGATAATCAAGAGATGAATGGTTGTCTTTCTAGAGATTGGCGGTTTCTCCCTTTCTCGTACCCTTTATGAAACCCTTTCTGAAAACCCTTCAGAAAACCCTAATGTTCCAATCTCTTTAAGAGAATATAAAGAGATTTATTAAAGAAAATTTACAGATTTGCCCTTTCATCTTACAGGGAATATATGTAAATACCCTTTCATTCATATCTCTTTATTTATATCTCTTTAACCATATATTATATACTTTAATAAGGTCAAGGAGAGGGAATTAAAACCCAATCAAATTAATTTCTTTTACACTTAACAATCATCACATTAAGCACTTAAATATTAAGTCAATACACTTTAATTAACATGGACCACACAACAGATTATTAAAATAATCTAACATTGTCAAAATAAAATAATCGAACAAAGTGTTTAAATGTATGAAATCTTTGTTAGTTTTCGGGGGATTAGTGACTTTTATCTTTTAAGTTATAACAATTTTTTTTAGAAAAATTCTTTATCTTAGTCTTTATATTCTCTCAATAGATATGAGGTTGACAGTACGAAAGATAACTTGCTGTTTGATCTAAAGACTATAACACTAAAATTATAGTAGGTTGATTTGTATGCCCTAATCCTAAATATTACTATTTCCTCTTGTGAAATTTGCATTTTCCTCTCAACATCAAGCACCAGTCTCACCGATTTTCTTATTGACCATCATTGGTTTTCTCTTTTGGTTATTAATTTTTCTAATGGTTTTCGTGGAAATCGACAACCTGTTTGCTTGCTAGTGAGGGATTGGGATTTGTCTTTGCCAAAATTGCATTTCTTATGTAGTGCTCCCCACCCTTGCAACCCCCATTAAAAACAACTAAATCGAATTTGTTAAAAAAGTAAATTGACAAAAAATCTTACTGTGATGTGGTAAGATGATGTGGATAAAAATATAGTTACGTGGTTGATTCTGTTAAATTTAACGGCATGGAAGAACAAATAAATAATTTAGACATGAATTGAAACTACTAGAACTTTTATATGACTATTAAAACTACGACGTCCAAATTGAAACTAATGCTACATTATAGAGAGAAAAAACATATTTACCATCAAATATTAGAGTTAAAGATGATTAAAAGTCAACAAAAAGTCTATTAAATCTTACTTCATATATTTAAAAAAGAAATTAAGTAAGAAAACCATTTTTTGTCTACACTAGACATTCCTAGGTTTTTTTCACCAAATTATACAAATTAAATTACACATATATATAATTTGTATTTTTTGTAATAATTCTGTCCATAATTTGTCTTATTTAGTATCTCATTTTGTCGTTTCTTGACAACTCCTAAAAAGGAGTTATTTTAAAAGTATAATTTATATAAATTTTGTTTGAAATTAGTGATGTAATTAATAAAATTTATACTTTTGTCATAAAATAATTTAGCACATTACAGTATCATGTTTTACGTAAAATAATATATTTTATGCAATTTTCATGAAACAACTAATATGAAATGATATTTAGTGCAGATTTATGTGAAAAGTAATTAATAATTGAATGGAACATGTTGAATGGAAGATGCTGGAAATAAAAGAAAAAAAAATTTGGAAGAAGATAAGGAAAATGACTATGATAGTGTGAAACTTTGGAAGAAAATAATGTTTATCCAATTTAAGTTGATGGCGGGAGGAATGGTGGAAGGAATAATGAAAATTAAAAATGGTGGTTTGGGATAGAAAAAGGAAAGAAACATTGAAGAGAAAATAAAAACCATCATTGAACGAAAAGGAAAGGCAAGTTCAGAGAGAGGAGACGATCCAGTACAAAAAGGAGAGTTTTCTAGCGACGATACTAAGACAAAAACCAAGAAGAAATTGTAGAACTCGTTGGCCGTAGCTTTTATTTGTCGTTGCAATTATGCTTGATGTATATTCTTGGTGAAAGGGGACAATAAGTGCTTTTATATAATTCTCGGTTAAAAATATTTCTTGGGAAGCTTAAATCCAGATGGTTTGGACCATTTAAGATCATTGAAGTATTCTCCTGTGGAAACACGAGAAATCATGGACGAAAAAACAAGGCAACACTTCAAGGTTAATGGACAAATGGTGAAACCTTATTTTGGAGAAAAGTTTGCTAAATATCATTCACTGTCCATAACTTCAAACGAAGCAGATTGAATGAAAGAAGTCGGTTGTCAACTATAAAACAAGTGCTTTTTGGGAGGCAATCCATTTTTCCATATCCTTTATTTTATTTTTCGTATGTCATGCAGTTGTTCCTGCATGCTTCAACATCAGCGCTTTATCAGCATTTATCTTAATAGATTTTATCTTTATTAGATGAAGCTCCCAGAATAAACGTCTCTCTCCTTTACCACTAATTTTAAATTTAAATTTTCATTTTCCCTCTTCCTTGGCAGCTTTATATGCAACAGTAGCGTCTTTGTGCAACACTTCACATTTTCATCTCAACTACAACACTGAGTAATCTCTCAACACAACAATGAGACCAAAGGTGGGAGCAAAGAAGACAACTGACGAAGAAGACTTTGTTTCAAACATGGTGCAAACACGATTTGAGCAACTAATGCATAAATGAACCTTCACACCAGAGAGTGGATTTATGTTAACGAAGAGTATAGCCATCAGATACCCTGATTATGTTAGCTCCATTATTCGACTACACAAATGGGCAAAATATTATGCCCAACCTGATGCAGCAATAATTGTCTTGGTACAAGAATTTTATGCTAATTTTTCAGGCAAAAATCTAGAATCAGTGAGTTAGGTAATGTAACGTGAAAATATCTTCAATCATCTTCAACAAATTCTATGGCTTGCCAGAAGTCAAGGATGAGTTCTACGTCCTCGTAGCGAATCACCTCTTATGACTTGTTGAAAACAGTGCTAAAAACTAAATGGGTTGTGTCCAAAACTGACACACACTCAATTCCGTGAATCATGCTTTTACCTAAATTTTGTGTTTGCTATCATTTTAACAAATCATGCTTCCTGCCCTCATTTCATGGACATGTTACAAAGGATAGATCAGTATTACTCTACTACACATTCTATCTCGAAAAAAGTAAATCTAGGGATTATTATATATTATTCACTTTGTGTAACGACTCGATTTTTTTTTCTTTAAAAATATATTAAATTTAAAACTTTTATAAAATGACTGAAATCTTTATTAGAATCTTTTTAAAAATATAATTAGAGTTTTTTCTAAAAAGTAGGACCATTAAAAATCCTCTCTTTAGACTCGTTATGAAAATTGTTATAAGTAGTGAAAAACTATATTTATAAAAACTTTTTCTTAAAACATAGTGGAAGCGTAAATAATTCAGTCAAAGAATACTAAACAGTTTATTAAAGGTTAGTTACAAAACATCTTTCTCGTTCCATTTTCGTATCTTTTAAAATCCATGATTCATGAATGCATATGAATGCATGCAATTTAATATCTGCAAACCTATTCTCAATAAATCCTTAAAGCATGATTACAATCGTTAACTTATAGAACTTAAATTCTAATAAACACAACATCAAAACATACAACAATCATCAAACAATACGTCCTCGAATGATAGCAATATCAAGAATCTAATCATCTAGTAAATACAGTCAACAAACAAATCTTATTCTCTTGTGATGTAGGCCAAATGGCAACAAACATATAATATCACTTACCTAGAGGGCTTCAATGAATTTCAATATTTATGTTTATCTTCTAGAGTATTCACACCTTCAAGGTTAACAAAACTCTCATCAATAACTATTTCATATAAAAAAAATATCAAGGAGGCATACACTTAAGACCTCCTCAAGATCTCAATCACCAAACCTAACCAAAATTTCTCAATGATTAACCAAAATCTTTCTCCAACTTATAGTCTAATATACAGAATGAAAACATCCTAAGTGAATTCATGCCTTGGAGTTTACACAACCGAACAACAAGGCATCCAAAAACTAATCAAATACCAGGTTATTATTTTCAGTACAACCTAAGCTACAAATCCCTAATTGATAGATAGTGAGCATCTTAACCATCTCGAAATTCCTCATCAGCAAAATAAACATCATCTACAACACAACATAAAAATAGTGCATAGCTCCTCTAAAATTCTACCAAAACTGTGAACTGAAAAGCAAAACCATACCAAAAATCAATAGAATAGAAATCATCCACAACATCAACAATGGATCATGATCCCACAATGAACTTTAACAATAGAACACCAATCCCCAAAATAACAGAATAAAACTTCACAATATCCTTCAACAAATAGAAAGCATCACTAAACTTAAAAAGAAGAGATAGTCATCGGGTTAAAACGACCAAGCTGAAATGACAATAGCAGCTATGCTTAACCTCTCATCCATTTATCTTCTTCCTCTTTCACATAAAGTCCATAAAAATCAATAGAGAACTCTGGAAATACCTACAGAACGAGAGAGAGAGAGAGAGAGAGAGAGAGAGAGAGAGAGAGAGAGAGAGAGAGAGAGCTTGAACTCCCGATTGATCTTCTTTCTCTTTGGATTTCTCCTTTTTTTTTCTCAGCCTTTCTATTCCTTCCTCCCCAATTAATCCGCCCCCACTACCTTATATAACTCATATCCTTACTTCTCTAGTTGCCAAATGGAGGTGAAGCAGCAGGTGGAGAGTTCATATGTATCCATGGAGCTCCCACCCATGTTTCCTCCAATCAGAGCTTGATATTCTGCTACTTCCAAGTGACGTTTGAGATTCCCGATCGATCACCTTCATGAGGACGATCAACCACAAATCTTGACCTCACAATTTCATAGGCCATGATCGACCGTAAATCCCACCATGATCGGTCGTAAAATCTTAAAATTTGAAGGAGCCGGTTGATCACCAACGCAACCCACGATTGACTACTCAGCATTTTGCTCGCCACTGCCATATTTTACGTGAACACAGGTCGATCACCTTCCTTCCCATGATCGACTGAAATCCTACATTTTACACTCTGACATGCTATGTGATCGACCGCAGCACTCCCTAAAGATCGACCACAACCATACAGATTCCTTATTTATATTTTTAGCACCAAAAAATTACAATCCATAAGAAAATCATCCTTAGTATAAGCTTAATAAGACCCAAAAATCTGGGGTATTACACTATTATAGGTTATGACAATTTTGTTGATATAGAGCTAACACTTGAAATCATTGCTCCAGCTAGTAGGAGGAGCAACTGTCGTCGAGGTAGGGATTTTATACTTTTTGCATAACATTGCATCATGGTTTTCGAGAGCATTATTTTATGGGTTGCTACATATGAAAACTCGACGGAGCTTGTTCGACAACACATCTGTTTTTATATTGTACATATGTGAATTTTACATGTTTATTTTTTATGCATGGAATCTCATTTTGATCTATTATGTACACTGGGGGAAAAATCCTCTTGATGCTTTGAACAATTATAGTGTCAAAGAATCACGAGGCTATCCTAAATATATCTTCTACGGCGTGAAAATTTTTATTTGTGTGTTGTGTGAAAATAGGTAATAGGGTGGTGATGACGCACTCCTTGGGTTTCAAATCCCTAAACTTGATCAAGTTGTATTTGTTGTTAATTTTACGAGAGGTGTCGTTGCTTGATCTTTGGATCGCTAGCCACCCATGTGACGATGTCGGGTCTTTGGATCACCGTTACTTTTATTCCTTTTTTCTCATGAGGTACTGCCTAGTTTTCAGACTGCCACCTTTCTGTGATGGTGTGCTAGAGGGCTCCATTGATTGACCATCCTTTTCTCTAGGATGGTGTTTCTTTGAACATAAAATCGATGTGGGCATATTTTAATATAGTTTTCTATGTATACAATATGATTTGGTAATTGCCTCATAGATGGCTAGTGAAACCTATTTTAATTAAGTTGATAAAGAAGTTTTGGATGGTTTTAAAACCCATGTACGACATTACACAACACGATAATGAAATTTGATTCGATCATGTTTTAGAAAGAAAAGTAAAACCAGTTTTACATGCATTACATTTAGTATAATCTATCTAATGAGTTAGTCACTTACTCCAATGATCCCCTCCCTTCTAGGAAAAAACCAAAGTGGATGAGGGTAGCAAGAGTTAAACTGCATTTTTATTTCCCTTTCTATAGAGAAATTATTTCCTTGGTGAGGATTTATTTAATTGTAAAATGTATTATGTATTTAGATAATGATGATTATGAAATCTGGACAAATTCTTTCTGTAAATTTTAATTCTCACACTATCATACTTGTGATTGCTATATGGACCTTGGCCCATTTTATGTGGGCTATTGTTTTGTGTTTCAATTAAATCTTCCCTTAACAACTTAGCCTTGGACTTGACAATCAGGTCCTCTTTGAGGATCGGGTAGTCTGACCCGATGTTTCTGCTAACCCAATCTCCAAGTCTTGACATAAACTATTTGCATTTTTTTTTTTGGGTTAGTGCTAGAAAAGTTTCAACTTTCCTTAATGTTGGATACATCATTGAATGTAGATAGTTTGGAATCACCCTTTTGTTGCACTACATGTGTGATTATTGGTGATCACGACTTGCATGTAAACTTAATAGTTTTGCCTATTGATCAGTTTGATGTGATCTGTTGAATGGAATGGTTGAAAAAGTATAAAGTGAAGTCAGTTGTTATGCAAAGAGTGTGACTATTTAGTTAGAAAGTGGACACATTATTGTGTACTGCAGGAATTTAAATTCATGTTAGTCCTCCTTACAAGCTTCTATGGGCAGACAAAAAAGATTGAACTATTATGTGAGCATGTTTGCTATCAATGGTGACCATGTTATAGTTGGGTGGGATCCAACTTTGTAAGCTATAGTTGATTCTCTTGCCATGTTTCTTAAGGAACTGCTAAGTTACCTCCTAACTGTGAGATAGAGATTTGATTTGGTTTGGTTTGGTTCTTCACACTATTCCAGTAACTATTGCTTCACTTCTACTTGGTCGCTTTCTCAGATTTTGGATCCTTCTCTTAGGTTCGTCAATCCTCTGGAGTTTCTTATCTTGTTGAAGGATTTTTATCTTATCTTACAAATTGTTTTTCCCAACCTAACCTATACCTTACTCAAACTCAAACAAAGTACCTTACCTCATGTCAGTTCAATCTTCTCATGAACTTGAATCATTTGTTGAAGCCTTTAATCATTCTTGTTGGAGAGATTCTAAGCTATGCAGGAAGAAGGAAAAAAAGAATAAGATTGAGTCTCATTTCCAACCAAGAAACAAGCTATTGGTTACAAGTTGATTTACAAGATCAAGCACAAAGCAAAACGAGATGGCTTAGTAGAGGGATAAAAAGCTAGATTAGTAAGTAAAGGATTTATTCAAGAACATGTAGTCAACCCCTTTTAAAGCCAAGATAAAGATAGGGCAAACATTTGCCCCTGATTGCTAAAATCACCACCATTCCTGACATTCTTGCCTTGGCTGCAATAAAAAAGTGGCCCTTATTTCAACTTGATGTGAAAAATTCCTTTCAACAACATAAAGGAAGAAGAAGTTTCTATTCAGCTTCCTCTAAGCTTCTCTTCTCCTAGGAATCCTAACTTGTTATACAAGCTAAAGAAAGTCATTTACATTACGCACCCTTCGACAACCTAAAGAAAGCAATTGAGTTCAATTCTCATTGCTTCATTTATGATAAAGGGTTCCATTATTGTCATGTTGATTCTTCCATCTTTGATGCTTGAATTATCATGAAAGAAAAAAAAAATGCAGTTGAGATGGCTCTTGGATTGGGAAGTTTAGTTGCATTCTTCTTCTTCATATTTTTCATTCTGGCTGCAATCTCTTCTTTTTTGATAAAGAAAAAAAGAAAAGTTACAACCAAAAGAAAGAGAGAAGGCCTAACATGTAGAGTTTAGAGTAAAGTACCCTCATGTCACTTCTTGAGATAAGATTATCCCTTTTATTAAGTTATTTAGGGGTTTGATTGAACTAGCATTTTTGGTGCATGGGTATCAGTGATCGTCTATTAACAAGGGCATTCATTTGGTGGATAAGTGGCTATTAAAAGGTTTGAGGGGTCAATGGAATTGATTGCATGCTTGTTGATCAAGCATGATTAAGAACAAGTATCCACTGTCGAAGACTAATGAGTTTTTTAACTAGTTCGGTGATCTAGGTATTTTTTTAAAATTGATTTAAGGTTGATAATGATCAGTTAAAGATTGGTGATGAGGATATTCCCAAGATAGCTTTTCAAACACATTATAGGCACTTTGACTTTATGGTTCTTTCTTTTGGATTGACCAATGTCTCAAGTGCCTTTATGGAACTTATAAACCAAGTTTTGCCACCTTATTTAGATAAGTTTATCATGGTTTTCATTGATGATAAATTGGTTCATTCTAAGACATGTGATGAGTATGTGGAACATATAAGAATTTTGTTACAGACACTAAGAGATCATCAATTATATGGTAAGAGAAAGAAGTACAATTTCTGGATGACATAAGTAAAATTTCTCTGTCATTTGGTTTCTATAGATCGTATCTCTATAGATTCAGCTAAGATTGAGGTTGTATTCGATTGGAAGATCTCATTGCATTTTATTAAGGTCTGTGGTTTCTTGGGTTTGGTTGGTTATTATCGTTGGTTTGTGGAGAATTTTTCTTCCATAGTCTTGTCATTGACACAATTGACCGAAAACAATGAAAAGTTTATTAGGGACTAGAAGTGTTAGTCAACATTTTGGGAATTAAAGCATAAATTGACTATTGCACCAAAGTTGACAGTGCCTCATAATGATTTTTCGTATGCAGTTTATATAGATGCATCAAGTATTAGACTTGGATGTGTATTGATTTCATATGCATACATATAGTTGAAGTCTCATTAACACAATTACCCCTATCATGACTTAAAGTTATTGGTGATTAATTTTTTTTAAGTTGTACCGAAGTTATCTATATGACGCAAGGTTTCTCAGATTACAAGAGTTTAAAATAGCTTTTCACATTGCATAATTTGAATCTCTGACAGAGGAGTTGATTTGAATCACCAATGCAATGGTTAATGCCTTGAGTCAACATGCCCAAGGTTCTATTTCATGTCTGGTGTTAGATTATCAAAAAGGATCTGTAACCATTATATGATATATAGTATTTTGATGATAGTGAAACTATATGCGCCTATAGTTTCATAGTGACTCCTACCCTTGTGTAATGTGTAAAGTAGATGCAGATGTTTGATGATGAGCTTAAGGAGAAATTTTATTAGTTGTAATATGGTGAGTAACATGACTATTATAAGGTCTAATGATTTTTAAAACAATTTAAAAAGGACATGTGTAAATTTTTCACGAATTTTTGGGTCAAAGGTGAGTTGACTCATTTTATTGCGTAGCGGCGACGTGTACGTTTTTTTTCGTAAAGCGGTTAAGTAGAATTTTTTTGAGTAGAAATTTATTTTTCTGAAACTTTTTTGGTAAATTTTTTGAATAAAGAAATAATTTTGGGTCGTGTTTGTTACTAGTCGGGTTTTAAATCGAATTTTTGAATTATGTGGTAAATAGGAAGTCTTTTTTTTTTTTTTTATATATATATAATAAATTAATATTAATTGAAAAACAAAACATTTTTTTTTAAAGAAAGAGACACAGAAGAACTTGGCCTCTGCTTCTCTTTCTTCGACAGAGAGGGGCCCCGAGCGAGAGGAAGAGGAGACGACGAGCGAGGGCTCGATTCTGGCCGGCGGTGGTCGCAGGTAGAGGAGAGTTGTCGAGTGCGGTAGTTGTTCCGTTGTTCGCGAGCGTTCCGCGAGGGTAGGTTGGCCGAGGCGAGGGCTCCGGATTCCGGCGATTTGAGGGATTTCGTCGGTGGGCTTTCCGGGATAGGCTAACATTCCTTCCTCCGATTCAAGGTGAGTGTTCCCGGCCCCTAATGGTTTTCTTGGCAAATTCCCTTGTTCTGCCTAATTTGGGAATTTTAGGGTTCTGTCAGTGGTGCTCGGTTCTGTGAAATTACAGCTTGAACAAATTGTGAAAATGTTGCCCTGTTATTACTGTCGTTTTTACAGATTAAATTTCAGTTCAATTTTTTTGCTGTCTGTTAAGAACTCCAGTGATGCTTCCTGTTTTGTTATGGGTATTGGCGGAATTGTGTAGAATGCTCACTGTCTTCGGTTGAGTCCTGCTTTGCTCCGATTTTTAGCTAAGAATTTGGGTATGTTTGTTTTGTCTGAAGTGTGTTGTGCTTGTACTGCTGAACCCCGAGGGGTTGAGTTGAGGTTGGGTTCTGTCTTGACAATTCTGAAGATTTCTCTGTCCATTTGTTTTTCCTTGATAAAATTCAGGGGATATATGCTCAATTCTTGGGTCTTATTCTGTAATTCCAGTTACTGCTTGATAGATTACATTAGAAGAACTTTGCTATGTTCAATTTGGTCTTGTTGTTCATTCAATTCTGCCCGATAGTATATGTTAAGATCTTTTGCTCTGCTGGAAATTATTTTTCCTTGGCTTGGTTACTGCCAAGAGCATTGTTTGAGAATTATTAACCAATTGTTCGATGGATATGTTTCATGGTAATGAATATACTTGATGATCTGACATTATATGGGTTGTGGTTCTTTCATTATAAAAAGTTGTGGTTGCTATATTTCTTTATCCTTGTACCTGTCGGAGGAATTGTTTTAGCTTCGTTATGATTCTGTTCGTAAAGGAAGAAGACACTGTTGATTACTGTTGTTGAGACCCAATGAATCGTTGAGAGTGGTATCCTATTAGGCAAAGTCTTGTCCTCTAGTTCGATTAATGTTATGCCTGAATTGGGTTTATGGTTGATAACCCGAGGAGTTGTGTTTAGTTCTAGGTTTCTATTTGGGATTCTAAATTTGGCTCCTAGATTGGTTATGTTCTGTTATACTTGAGACTCTCGTTCTGTTGATTGAGTTATATCTTTCTTTACGGTTAGCGCTTGATAGAAATTACTAGTCTAGTATTATGTCGATTGGAGAGTCGCTCTTTGTTTGGTTTCCAGGCTAGGATTTGGGTTTGACCCTAGAAGCTGTTTTGAATTCTAGTCTTGTTTAAAACTTATGTTTGTGGGATCCTTGTTATGTTTGTGGGATGTTGACACCGACCTTGTTGTAAGTTTTAGAGGTATCAGACATTTGACTTTTTGCTTACGACAGTGCGTGGGGCTGGTTCTCGGTAAGCGTGTTATGGTCGCCATCGAGGTAGAGATTTTTATACTTTCTGCACTACATTGCATTATGATTTTCAAACTACTATTTTGTGGACTACCACACTTGAAAACCCGATGGGGACTGTTCGACAGTACGCCAGTTTTTGTTAGTAGTATGTTTTCTCATATTTATATTCCGTGCATGATTTACTGTTGATATTCATGTATATGTTGGTTATATGATTCTGTGCTTGTATTTGAGGGATGAATCATCTTGATGTTTTAGGCATTCTCGCGCTAAAGCATCACGAGGCTATCCCATCAACCTTCGACTGCAAGAAGGTTTGATATCGGTTGTGTACATTGGGAGGATGAATCCTCTTGATGCTTTAGGCACTCTAGTGCTAAAGCATCACGAGGCTATCCCTGTGCAATCTTCTGCTGCGTGAAGATTGGTTGTTACTTGCGAAATATGATAAAGCATTCATGACATGTCCTCAGGTTGAAAGTCCTGAAAGTGGAAAAATATACGTGGGGCATTGGTGATGTGTCCTCAGGTTGAAACTCTTGATGTTATAAATTTTGATGTGAGGGTAATGACGTCTCCTTGGGTTGTAAGCCCCTAAACCTAACCAGGGTATTGTCACACGGAGTTGGCAGTTGTCAATCACGAAGATTAGTCTATCACAGTACCGTTCCATTTGGCGGGTTGGCTGAATGATTGAGCTTGCTTGTCGGCAACCCTTGTCAATTTGGAACACCGAGGTTCTTGTGAGTAGGAGTCTATCGTGGGGCAACCTCATCCGTTACTGCAATTATACGGGTTGTGTCGCTATTGAGCTAATCACCGGCAACCCGGGTGATGTGCTGGATCATTGGATTGCCGTCATTTGTATTCTTTCCTACCTCATTAGGTGTTGCTATTTGCGGATAGCCACCTTTCTGTGACATGTGCTGGGCAGTTACCCAAGTTGTGTCGGTGCTGAGCTAATCGTCGGCAACTCGGTTAATGTGCTGAACCTTTGGATTGTATCGGCGTAGGCTATGGCCCGCCGGCACATCTAGGACGTTACACGAGTTGTGTCGCTGCTGAGCTAATCGTCGGCAACTCGGGTAATGTGCTGGACCTTCAGATCATATTTGCACTAGCTATGACCCATCGGCACATCCGGGTGGTTATGCGAGGTATGTCACTGAGCTAATCGCTGGCAACTCGGGTAATGCGCTGGATCCTCAGATCATATAGGCGGTGGCTATGGTCCGTCAGCACATCTGAGAGATCATACCACCTTTCGATGACGAGTGGCGGATGGATCATTGAGTAACCATCCTTTTTCATAGATGATGTCTTTATACGGAAAACGATGTTGGCATATTTTACGATTATAGCTGTCTATGTATACAGTGAGTTTTGAATAAAGCCACATCGAGGGCCATGAGCCGGATTTATAAAATGATGAAGAAGTTTTAAATGTTAATTCATGTACGGTAAATGAGAAACATAAAAATGGTTTTTAAAGGAGGAAGAAAATGGTTTTAGCATGCATTACATTTAGTAGAGATTTCCTTACTGAGTTAGTCACTCGCTCCTTAGACTAAATTTTTCTCCAGGTTAGGGTATAGATTCAGTGCACTAGTTTTGCACGTATGGCAGCTGTCAGAGCTGGTGTTCCCTGCTGGATGTCTCGGTCTCCCCATGGATGGGTAGAGTTTCAATGGTTCAATCCCTCTGCTTCTGGTATGTTGGAATTTTTGTTTTGGTGTTGTTTAATTTAAATTCCTGCACATTATTTTTCTTTATTATGCTATCTTGTCTCTAGTTGATAACTCTGTAGACCCCAACCTATGTGATTTGGGCTTGGGCTTGGATTTATTCCCGCTCAATCTTCCGCATAAAAATTCACGCCTTGGGCTGGGTAACCGAGTTCTCTCCGAGAATCGGGTCGCCTAATCCTACAGTTCTGTTTGGCCAGCCTCCGGGTCGTAACAATATAAGATCGTATTTCTGAAAGCACCAAATGAAGTAGGCAACGAAAAAAGTAGAATCAACCCCAAATCCTTCTCATCGTACTTACATCCCATAGTTCCTAAATCCAAAACTAATTCCTTGAATTCGGTCAAGTGTTTTTCAATATAACCTCCTTCGATTCACTAATGAAAATAAAGTCGTTGCTTCAAATGCAACTTGCTTGTTAGTGTTTTCTTCATACACAACTTCTCTAATTTTAACCATAATTCAGTGGTAGATTTCACATTCAAAACGTCTTGCCAAGTCTGATTTGACAAATACAAATGTATGAAAGATAAGGCTTTTCAATACCTTCAAATTTTCTCTTATTCACTCAATGTCGTGGGCATTTTATCGAGCACTAACAATATGTCGTCTAATTCCATCTGTACGAGCACATCTCTCATCTTCTCTTACCATAACTGAAACCACGTATTACGATTCAATAATGGGATATCAAATTTTAGTGAACTCATCACACCAAAACAACAGCTACAACAAAACATACCACCCAAATATTTGAAGCCTAATAATATCAATATCCCGAACAAAATCAGCTTCACAATTAGAATAAATCTCTCAAAATTGAAAATTCTTCAAGGCCATGAATTTTGTTTAGCATCGACTATTATGCTAGCGGTGAGCTTATACGTGCACCGGTCTCCTCTCTCACGTGATGGTGGACTTACTTGACTTGGTGGTAGAGAAGATCAATAGCAGCAGTGGGACTTGTACGACGTTAAACACAACTCATGCGCACAACAGAGGTGGTTTGTCGGCTGTGTGATTTGGCAGAGGCTACTTCGTGGGCGACTTCTTCTCGGTGACTGACGATGACTCTGCGATGAGAAAGTTTCCTTCTTCGTTGAAGAAGAACGATAGCAGCAGAGTCTTGCTCTATCTTCAATGACTACAAGAAAATTGGAGGTTGCAACTTCCCTGGTTCCCAGCTAGGAAATGGCATAGGTGACAATTGGAAAATTATAGTGAATGATTAAATATATGATTTATTTTAATGCAAGTTACAAAATTTTGAAAAAAGAAGTCAAGGATTTTATGCTTATAAGAATATAAGATTTATTAAGAAAATTAAGAAATTAGGAAAGTGGATGTGTAAGGAAATTTAAAAGATTATGGTAAGAATGTTTGTGGATGAAATTTTTAGGAAAGCTTGGAGTGAAGTAGAAAAGAATAGTGTGTTAGCATAAGGGTGCCTGTAGAAGTGTTAGGATCCGTAGATGCAATCGTGTCTGCAGAAGTGAGTTGCCTGCAAAGGAGTTGTATACATGGCGTACAACTATTGCGAAAAAGGAAGAAGAGTGATATTCACGGAAGTGTGGGATTCACCAAAGTGAACACTTCCACGAAAATGAATGTATGCACAAGAGTGTTTGTATCGGTAGAATGGACAACGTTGCTTTAGGATCAAAAATGTATCCACAGAAAGGAATACATCCACGGTAGATAAGTAACAAGGAAGAAACATCTTTGTTTGGAGTCAAAAAAATTTGCAGATATTAATGAATGTGTTCGCAATGAATAGTGAGGCTGCATAAATGTACGAGTCCACGGAAAGGAATGTGTCAGCAGAAGAGAATGTTTCTATAGAACGAATGACATCGTATTATCATAGGAAATTATCTGTGGAAGGGAATGCGTTCGAGGC
Source organism: Begonia loranthoides (assembly GCA_022433065.1). Lineage (NCBI taxonomy): Eukaryota > Viridiplantae > Streptophyta > Magnoliopsida > Cucurbitales > Begoniaceae > Begonia > Begonia loranthoides. The sequence goes on along the minus strand of CM039481.1, from coordinate 10,991,351 downwards.
AGATAAGTAAAGGGAAGAAAATTTTGTCATTTAGAATGAGTATTTGCTAATTACTAGGATTTGCATAAAGGAATGCGTCCATGGAGGATAAGTATAAGTAAAGAAACATCGTCGTTTGGGTTGAGTAATCCACTAATGATGAAGATCTGTGGAAAGGAACACATCTGTGGCGGATAAGTAAGGTACATAACGCCATCGTTTGGATTAAGGATCCACAATGAACAGTAAATATTATGGGAGTTAAGTGTCCATGAAAAGAAATGCATCCGTAAATCAAAGAAATGTCGTAGTTTAAGAATCCACGAAGAACTGTGAATATCGTGGAAACATTAGCATATGCGGAAGCGTTGGTTTCTGCCAGAGAGATATCCGTGAAAGAATAAGCATATGTGGCGAATAGCGATTGGAGGATAAATTGAGAGGGATCTGCGGACATGTTGGCATCCATGGAAGCTTTAGTGACAACGGAAATGCTGGTGTCCGCAAACGTAAGTGAAAAAGGCAAACATGGTAGATTATCATTTGAGGAGAAAGACGAGCAGATGCCCATAGTAGAAGCCATAAGTCCATTGTAGTTAGGGACAGATTTAAAACAATATTTTTCACATAATCCACGAGCTACAATTTGATTCTTGAACTGATAAGGAAACAATAACCTTAAGATGCGATAAGATTTCTTTTGTGGGATTTACAGACTTGATAGTTTATAAATATGAAGGATAGGGTCAAAACCCTAATAACTCTTGAGCCATAAGGTCTGGAAGAACTCTCTCTCAACCTTTTTGAAGGTAGGTCTTTTACGATTAGGACTTTGTATTTTGGAAGGGTGATGGTGATGAATGAGGAAATAGTTGGAGTTATTTTTAAAACTTTGAGACAGAGTGTAAAAGTTTCACCTTTTCTGCCTCCTAACCCAATTCCTTTTCTTTTATTTAAGGGAAGTACACGATGGAAAAGTAGGATATTAAAGACTCTAGGTAAGTTATGTTTGCATATGTTTGGCCTTTGGCCTACAACACAAAGACGCTAGGATCATTTTGATGTTTATAGCCATTAGGTTGTGTGTATAGGATGCTTGATGATATGTTATACTATTTGATATTATATGTTACTCTATTTGTGATTATTATGATATGTTTTATTGTTGGATGATATGCTATGTTTCATTGACCCGAGAATGTGTTGTTGTGTTGTGTTTACTTTGAGGATATGCTATAATGTGTTATGTTTGAAGGATGTGTTATGATGTTGTGGCATATTCATATGATAGGATGAGATACACATATGTTGTAGTTTTTTTTTCATGCATCACGTTTTTCAATAAAATAATGAAAAATAGTTTTCATGCATATGTTTTCATGGAAGAAAGAATGAATTAGAAACTAACATATGTAAACAAGAATACAAAGGGTTCATAATAGGTTGTGATGGACTACGAATTCCCTCTATCAACAATTGAGCACAGAGATTCTCTGACCATATCTTGAGTGATTATTTTGTAGATATTAAAAAATGGAAGGGGATGAATTACATTCATCAAACATCCAAAATTATCATGGAATTATTTAGGATCAAGCATAAGTGGAAGTTAAGAGTAAGTGTAGAAGATTTTGGTGGACTTCACAAATCCGCCTACAATCTGAACTCCGACTAGTAATTGGCATCTTTGGCATTCTGGAAGATTTTATATCAAAAAGTGTGCATGATAGAAAATGTAGCTAACACCTTAAGCTTTCTATAATGGTGGTGTTTCATTAAAAGTGGAGTTTGTTTGCTATTCCAAACGTTCTGTGAACAAAGAGAAATTTCTACTTAAAGCTCGATTTCTCTCAATCGGAGTTGAAGACAACCAACTTAAAAAGTAATGGACTTCAAGGCCCAATCACAAGGGTTAGAGCCAAAAGATTAATCAACTTTTACCTTTCTACTTATTTGGAAGATAACTCAATAGTGGCCAAGTGGAGGAGTCACCAACTTGTGAAGACTAAGGAACACCCATGCATACTTTATTATGGAAAGCATCCCAAGTGGTTGAGCATGAAGATCAAGGAAAGTCAACACAAGTGGTGATATGGAAACCTTCCCAAGTGGCCGAGCGTGAAGAAGAGAAAGTTGCCAAAATCTATCAAGACTTGGAGAAGAAGGAACATAGATAGTTTAAGTAATTTATTCTAAGTTAATTTGCTAAAAGTCTAGAATTAATTAGTATTGTAATTAGCCAAGTTTGCGTGGTAGCCGATTTAGTAGTTAGTTTTCTTTTTAGTTATTTCCTATTTCTTAGTTTATGAGTGGCTATTTAAGCCACCTTGCGTGATGGTAGTAAGGGAGTTGAATTTAAATATTAAAGCTTTGCTTTGTTTATCTTGAATTGGGAGTGATTCCTTTTTCTACCTTTGGTGTGTTCATACAAAGTTTGAGGAGGGATATCACATTGACATTACTTTGTGAGTTGAGTAATCTTTCTTATTGGCATGCATGTTCTTGTTCTCTTGAAGAATGATGTGTGAAGTGGTGTTTAACTTTCAAGAAGAATTAAATTGGTGGAGTCTTCCGTTCGAGAGTGCAAGTTGTGATTTCTTGTCATTTTCGTCAATCTAGTTCAACCAAGCATATTTCCATATTTGTGGTGATTTTTACCATTATTTTTTGAGAAATTATTCATCATTCATTGAAGTGGTTGCTGTCTAAATTTCGTGAGAAAAGGTTCCATATTCATCAACTTGTGGACTTCCAAAATCGGATATTTCCTAAAGTTGTTTTGCGGCAAATATAGAAACTTCTAGCCAACCAGTCAATCATCACCCTGCAGCCGATCAATCGCTATTCGTCCAGAAGCAGCAAATTTTTAAAACTGTGAAGCTTTCAATCATTCACCTCAGTTGTTGATCGACCACTATTGTCTAGAGGCAGCAAAGTTTTGAATCTGTAAAGCATCCTGTCATTCATCTCAGCTGCTGATCGATCGCACAAATTATATTTTCCTAAACTTGTTCCGTTTGCGCATCATCTTGGTATCAAAGCTAAAACTCCTATTATTTTGTTACTTTTTCCATCTTCATGATGACAAGAGGGTGGAGTAACTCAATAAATTACATTACAGACGAGGAAGAATTACAATCATCTATTCCTACTTTCAGCAGTTCAGAATGTGCCAAAGATTATTTAGATTGAGAAGAAGTCGAAGAAATTTTTCAAAGTTCTTATTTTTTGAAGAAGACCCTGGTAAAACTTATTTCTTTAAGGGTTAGAGGAAGAACTTCTTTATGGTGGAACAATTTAATAAATAACCGAAGGATATATGGAGAAAAAGCCATTAACACGTGGGGTTTGATGAAGAGATTTTTTTAGAAGAAAGTATGCTCTAAGATTTATCAAGACCATTCCATCCTCACCCCCACCAACCAGGTATGAGAAGAGATTTCCCAATGGTAGACGAACTCAATTCATTAAAGTAAATACGTCATTTGAGGAGATAATGCAACAACTTTAACAACTTAAATTCAAGCCTTGCTTGCGCCCTAAGTTTGTATACACAAAGACCATGATGAGGTATTGGAAGACAACTTAGTGGCGGAGGAGCAATTTGAAGATGATATTATATTACCTCAAGAAGGGTCATTACTATATTTGGAGTCTCAATTAGATGAAGAAAAGTTTCCAAAAGAAGAAATCTTCCAACAAACTCATGAAGAAGGTGAAGATGAATCATTGGCTGAAAATAATGAAGGAGAGGAGCCACAAGAGGAATTGTATTATATTCAAGGGAAACCCCTCTTCATAAAGCTTCAAAGTGCTATAACCCTCCAAACCCAAAAAGTGGAATATCAAAAGGAACAAACTTTTCATAGCCAAAGCTCCAACAGGGACAAGGTTTGCTCTCTGTTCATTGATGATAGACTTTGTGTCAACATGGCGTCCATGAATATGGTTAAAGAGCTTGGCTTGGAGTTATTGATACATTTAATTCCCTACAAATTATGGTGGGATATTGATAAGGAGGACATTAAAGTTTCAAATTAAGTAAGCGTTTCTTTCTAAAGTATCAAGTACCAAGGTAAATTATTATGTGATGTAGTGCCTTTAAAAGTTAGTCAATTGATCCTTGGGAAAATTTGACAAAATAATTGGATGGCGTTGCACAATGGTTTTAATAATTATTATTCTTTCAAGATTGCAATAAATTGTTGGCTCTACTTAGTTTGGAACACATTGTAAGGGATCAACAAAAATTGAATGTGAAGAAAGCAAAAGAGTTATTATTGATTTCCAAGAATGAATTCAAGAAGGTTAGAACTTTTGAAAATCAAGAACAATTGTATGGAAGGGTGATCAAACTAGCTCAACTTCAAATGGAGCAAGTTGCTAAAGATTATGAAGCATTGAAGGAAAATAGGATGAAGACTACTATGTTTATATGAAAGAGGTATGTCTCGTTAGATAAATTGATTGCTTGAATTCTTAAAATGGGATGGATTAAAGATTCTTATGTTATTGGTATTGAGTTATCATTTTGGTATGGCAATCATTATGATAAGGATGGTTACTTTATTTCAATGAAAATCCAATTGTGATTAACAACTTTCACTGGCTAGTTTTGAAAATAGTGAGTTGGTAATTCGAAAGTTTTTTGGTGTTGAACTTGTTGTTTTGGAGCTAGAAGAACATATTACATCTTGAGAAAGACTTTGATGTTTCATGATGTTGATATTGATTTGCCTCTTTGGCAAGATTCTTATGACAATAAGTTTATGATGACTTTGTTAAGCTTGATAGTTGTTTGTTTTATGGAATCATACACTATTTACCTAGTTGTGCGTCTATGGAGTTATTGGTAAATTGAAAGAGGTTGTCTATATTACTTCTAGCTCTATGGCAAAGAGTTAGGATCAAGTATCCGAGTTTTTGTTTAAGCATGAGAAGAGGTTGTATGAAGAGGGCTATTGCAAAATGCATGAGAAGAGGTTTTTGGAAATCTTAATAGTATCGGCCTACTACAATAAACAAGACTTGTCTTTTTATTTCACTCATGAGGATTGTGAAGCCATTGCAACTTTCATGATCTATGACTTATCTCTTTATTTTGGTGAAGAAGACTATGGAGGAAAGAAACTAGATTTGAGGTCGAATCCTTTTCAACTCTGGGAGGATGAGGGACTACGAATTCTCACTATCAACAATCAAGCATGAAGATTCTCAAACCATATTTTGAGTGATTTACAGGTATTCAAAAAGGAAAGAGGATGAATTACATTCATCAAGCATCCAAAATTATCGTGGAGTTATTCAGGATCAAGCATAAGTGGAAGTTCAAAAGCAAGTGTAGAAAATTTTGGTGGACTTGACAAATCTGCCTACAATCTGACCTCCGACTAGTAGTTGGAATTTTTGGCATTCTAGAAGATTTAATATCAAGACATGTGTTTCTTAGAAAATGTAGCTGACATCTTAAGCTTTCTATAATGGGGTGTTTTATTAAAATTGGAGTTTTTTTGCTATGCCAAACATTTTATGAATAGAGAGCAATTTCTACTTGAATCCCAATTTCTCTCAATTGGAGTTGAAGACAACCAACTTAAAAAATGATGGACTTCAAGGCCCAATCACAAGGGTTAGAGCCAAAAGATTCATTGACTCATACATTACTACTTATTTGGAAGGTAACTCAATTGTGGATCAAGTGGAGGAGTCACCAATTTGTGAAGATCAAGGAAGGCCCATGCATACTTTATTATTGAAACCATCCCAAGTTGCCGAGCATGAAGATCAAGGAAAGTCGACACCAGTGGTGATATGGAAACCTTCCCAAGTGGTCGAGCATGAAGAAGGGAAAGTTGCCAAAATAAATCAAGACTTAGAGAAGAAGGAACAAGAGATAGTTTAAGTAATTTTTTTAAAGTTAAGTTGCTATAAGTCTAGAATTAATTAGAGTGGTAATCAGCCAAGTTTATGTCGTAGTTGATTTATTACTTAGTTTTCTTTTTAGTTATTTCCTATTTCTTAGTTTATGAGTGGATATTTAATCCACCTTACGTGTTGTATTAAGGGAGTTGAATTTGAATATTAAAGTTTTACTTGTTTATCTTGAATTGGGAGTGATTCCTTTTTCTACCTTTAGAGTGTTTATCCAAAGTTTGTGGTGGGATATCACATTGAGATTACTGTGAGTTGAGTAATCTTTCTCATTGGCATGTGTTCTTGTTCTCTTGAAGAAGAACGTGTAAAGTGGTGTTCAACTTTCAAGAAGAATTAAATTGAAGTACTTTTCTGTTAGAGAGTGCATGTTGTGATTTCTTGTTATTTTCAGCCAATCTAGTTCAACTGGGCATATTTCCATATTTGTGGTGATTTTTACCATTATTTTCAGAGGAATTATTCATCATTCATTGAAGTGGTTGTTGTAATGCCCCGCGTTTTAAAAACCTTTAGCCATAATTAAAAATTTTTCTTTTATTTAATTGAAGACGTGCAATTTAAAACTTTGTCATAGTATTTAAGTGGAAATAACTTTAAAACATATTTTAATAAAATGGTTCATTCAAAACGGTTAACGAAACAGTAGTGTGTTATTTTACAAATTAAAACCAGCATTTAAAAACAATCAATTTTATTCTTCTTAAGTCATGACCCTTCAGGTCGAATCTGGTTGATAACTTAAAGCCTCCTCTGGTAATGTCTTCTCCTCCACCTAAGAATCATCTGCATCACGAGTAATACAGTGAGCCTAATGCTCAGCAAGAAATAGAATATAATGCTTATGTAAATGCTTATGTAGTCATTTTCCATAGATGATAATTACCAATCACAAATGTATATTGTCCGTTTTGGTTTTTAGCCCAATCCTCACCCCAAGGCTTTTAGGCCGTAGGCCAATGATTGGCCCATGTATATTGTTCGCTTTGACTCGGAGCTCAATCCTCACCTCAAGGCTTTTGGGTCGTAGCCCGAGGATTGGCCCCACCCCAAGGCTTTTGGCCCTCATGGTTTTGTTTCTAGAATGTATATTGTTTGGTTTGGCCCGAAGCTCAATCCTCACCCCAAGTGTTTTAGGCCATAGCCCGAGGATTAGCCCCACCCTAAGGCTTTTAGGTCTCAGCTTATTTATTCAGTTTCTTTATCATGTATTTATTCATTTTCTTTATCATGCAATGCACGCAACATTTTCATAAGTCCTATCATGATGCATGAATGACAATTCATATTTATCTAATGACAATTCTAGATGCATACAAGTCAAAATAATTATTTCATAATAAACCTTGAACTATACAATGCAAAATAATAAAATAGTCCAGTTATGTAGGGCCTCCACTAGCCACTACATCCTATTTCTTACCTTTGTAGAATGTTCCTTTGTTCCTTAGTGTTTTTAGCTTTTATCCTTTCCCTCGCGATTGTTAATACCTTCATAATAATATCCACTAATTAAAATCTATTATTTATTATTTTATTTCTTTTGTTAATCATGGACAGTACTGATCAGGAATATTTTCAGGGAAGAATGCCCTTAGCAATTCTCCTTAGACAGAATATCCTTTCCAAGTAAGTTCCCAAGAAAGAATAGAGGGTCACAACGGTCCACATTGAATACCAGTCTCCTTAGACAGAACATACTTACACAGTACGATTACACCACTAATATAATATTGCGATAATAACTATATTATATTTTCAATTAATACTTCTAAAATGATATTGCGATAATAACGATAGTATATTTTCAATTAATATTTCTAAAATAATATTGCGATAATAACAGTAATATATTCAATTAATATTTTTAAAATAATATTATGATAATAACAATAGTATATATCCAATTACTATTTCTAAAATAATATTGTGATTATAACGATAATATATTAAACTAGTAATCATTAACTAAATATTTAAGAGGGGACGAAAAATCGTTACCAAAATCCAAGAGGCGATTTTGTAAATTCCTCCCGTTGTGTGTCCCATATTCATACTTACTCTTCCTAGGGTATGAGTTAGCCAAAGTTCACCACTCTTCCCTATACGAAAGAAAGAAAGAAAAGAAAAAGAAAAAAAAGAAAGAAAGACTGAAAACGAAAATACGTGTTTGCATAAAAAACTGCTTCCCATGCTCATGATTTATTTATGTTATGTATCTCTTACTAAGTATTAGACTCATAGTTGAATCTTTGTGATGTAAGTGAGGATGGCATTGATGATATACTTAATGATGGAAATGAATAAAAGTTGTAGTTGATGGAAAATTCTCATGTGCGAAGCGAAGGCGCTGTTGAAGCAAAATTGACCCATGGGTGAGGATTTGAGGAAAAATGATTTAAAAAGAAAGAATTTTTATTTTAATTATTTTTTAAATATGTTTGGATTTAAGTTAAAATATTTTACGAATATTTATGTTAGGATTTATTATGTTTGAATTTAAATGAGATTTCTTTAAGACTTCTATTATGTAGTTTCACATGCATGACTATGATATTATTTAAATAGAAAAAAAGAAGAAAAATGGCAAGAAAAAGGTTTAGCTCTAAGGGGTGTTACAAAGATGGTATAAGATCACCCAGGTTAAAGTCATTTATGTAGTCTGCTTGACAACACAAGCCTCCATATGAGAATATTTCTTCAACTATAAGTATGTGTAATTTAATTGTATGATTCATTACTAAATTATTTTTTTAATTGGTTGTATTATGATCCTCTAAGATATAGCATGGTAAGAGAAGCCCAAAGGAATATGGACCCTAGAGATGAAGACGATTGTCTAAATTGGTGGAACGTTAGTTCCAATATCTAAAGTGAATGACAGAAAGGGTAGAGTAAGACAGGATACGATCTATTCACATCGAAGCTGGATGGGAGAAGTTCCGTTGGTTGAACCCACCAAAATTTTATGAAATTTCCTCTAACCCAACCAAGGCTTGAGAGTGGATTCGAGCTCTAGATGATATGTTTGACTATGTAAAGATAGATGAGGAAAAATGAACATCATGTGCTGCATACTTGCTAGTTCAGGAAGCAAGTAGGAAGTTCCTAAAGGAGAATAAATCACACTAGAAAAAAGAATGGAAAACGAATGCAAGGGGAGTGAAGAGACCCTTTATTGATGGAAAACAAAAGGTAAAGAAAATCGTGTCCTGTAAAACCTGGATTTTTCATACAACAATTTGAGTCATGTAATGTGATGTTTGGAATTTAATAGAAAGAATTTTATGTCACAATTCAAAAAATTTTACATTTTGAGTATTTTAGGATTTTATTATAAATTATAAAGTAAATAAATAAATAAGCAAATTAAGAATTGGATTGTTTTAAGGCAAGTAGCTAAGGATGGAAACTTAGTGGAGCTGAATGTTTGGTAGAAGGAAAATGTCTCTGTTTTGTGAAGTTTAGTTAGGCAGCAAGTGGAGGGATGAGCAGACTAGTCAGCAACCATTGGATGAAGTCATGGAATGGTTGAGATCGTGTTAGATTGGAAAAGATGCTTCCACAAAAACGTTGCACGCCACTAAGATGTGGGAGGATGAAGGACCATCGTATTGAATTTAAGGAAGGAATGTAGTGCGTTGGATTTGGGAAAAGATGCTCCCATTGAAGCATTGGACGCTACATGAATGCAGAAGGACAAGATACTGCTAGATTTAGATTTAATGATAGACCATGAATTGTTAGATTAGGAAAAGATTCTTCTGCGGAAAGGAAAGATGTCGCTCGAAGGGAAGGTGTTTAAGTTGAGTGTTTTTTGTTTATGGGGTAACGCATTTCTGCACTAGCGTATGTGTCTGCAACAGTGAACTTAAATGATGAAACGACATCATTTGGAAGTAAGATTTAACAAAAATGTTGGTAATCCATGGCAGCATAGGGTTCCACAGAAGGATTGGCATCCACAGTGGAGTTGGTGACTGTGAACTTAAGGAATAAATACTAATGTGGCTTACTCTCATCGATCAAATTGGTTGAAGTAGATGTCCTCTATGGCAGTTTTCAAGTTCGCTGCTAGGCAAACAAATTTTAAACATGATATTTCAAAATTACATGCAAGTTGTGATTCATTTTTCTGGATTAATAGGAAACGATCATGCATAGGATACCATTCCCACGAGATTTTTATTTTGTGTGATCCCGGATTCAACCGTCTATTTATATGAACATTTGAGGAAAATGAAACCCTATTTTTCTATAGCCGCTTGGATGAAAAAACTGCTCTCACCTCAAGAGTATTTCTCCAAGCTTTCTAGAGGTAAGTTTTTACGTTCAAAAGTTTAAGTTTTGGTAGGGTAATAGGATGAAAACTATGAGGTTATTTTCAATAAAAGAAACAATGTGTCTACAACCACACTTTTCTAACCCATTTCCTGTTTGATGTAAGCATAACCATGGGTTTTGGAGAGTTGAGTATTCAAGTTTGGCTAGAAAAAGATAGGTAAGAGATGTTTTGATGTGTGACCTTTGACCTACATCACAAGAAGCTAGGTAAGGTAGAAACTGTATTATTATGATGAGATGTTTATGAATAGTTTGGTTAGAAAATATGCTCATGACTGTTACCTAGTGATTTATGTGAAATGTGAATTGAGGATATGCATGTTTGTAACATCCCATTTCTGTTTATGTATTTTCATAAAAATTTTGAACATTTTAAAACTCATTTAAAATATACTTAAAGAAAAACATCAATGTACGTTACGTGAAATAATAAAAACATTTAACTGTTTTGAGAAAACAACACAATTTAAAATACTTAAAACTATAAATAAAGTCTTTATGCAATTTAAACAACTATTATTCTTTTGAGCCATAACCCCCGAGGTCGATCTGCACATGGTAACACAACCTTGTATCGCATCACACTTCTTCCACGTTCATCTCATTCGGATCACAATCGATACCTACATCACAGGAGGAATAATGAGCCTATTGCTCAGTAAGGAATATAAATGAAATGCAGATGCCATATCTATAACAACTCTACATGCATAACTCTGATATATCCGTAAGTTGGGTGAGAGCAACCTATTGAGTCTCCGAACTCACCACTTGAATTCGTTTACGTAAGAGCAACCTCTTTAGTCTCTGAACTCACTAAAAACGAACCCACTTGCATTTACATTTATTTACTTTTGGGTGAGAGCAACCTCTTCAGTGTCTGAACTCAACTACCTGTTGAGTGAGAGCATCCTCTTAAGTCTCCGAACTCACCTAAACGAGTTGTTTTCTATGTGTGAGCAACCTCTTCAGTCTCCAAACCCACGTAGAAAATGCCCATTTATTATCTTCATTATTATCCCATGAAATGCATGACGTGCAATCCTACTAACATGCCTATAGGAATGTCACACAACAGTTCATATACCACAAACAATATTACAGACAATTATCAAACAATGAGCAAGAATCATGCATCAACTATAATTTAGCACTAAGCATGCTAATATAAAGCGACAGTTAAACCTAATATGCATTAAAGACACATAACATATTAAAGAAAACATGTTGTAAGTTTCATTTAGAAAACATATCTTCATCATGCATTTGTGACCACTAATCAACTAGATTCTAAGTTAGACTAAATCTTACAGAAGGTTCTATAGGGAACATTTTACTTCAAACCCAATTCATCATATGAGCATATTAACCCTAGGAGAATCACACACAAGCCTATTTCTTCATATTTGGTTACTTACACATTCATTTATTTAAAGGTCTTATTCTCAAGGAGCAAGTTCACTTACAGGGAGAAACAATTCACAGAGGCACTGAGGTAATATATCAACAACCTATTCTTGCAGAGAGCCATTCCAGGAGTCAAGTAAACATGACAAACCTCATCTCTACATAATTGACTAATCAACAGATTGGACAAATCAATAACATGAAACCCATGATCTAAATCTATTCACAGAGGGAAACAACAGCATCGGCAGTTCATTAATGGAAGGATAATTCATGCAGAGGAACAACTAATCTTACAGAGAGCATCTAAGAATAAGTCCATCATAGAGACAATATTTGCAAGGAACAATAACTATCATACAAAATTCATCTTCCTCAGTTTATTAACATCCATACTCTTAGCAATCCAAAGACAGAGAATAACATAAATATGGAACCATTATCGAAGACTTAATATCCCAGAGAACAGATCCAAGAATTCAAGCAGTAAGGAATGTGAGCAGTAGACAATGAAAGAACCATATTCTGCATGAAACAGTCATGAAAATTTACAGAGAAACATAACGAGTCCTACTCCCATTATGTAGGTCCTTATAGACAAAGCAGAAAAGTTATTTCTTACCTCTAAAATCACAGAACACTTTATCCTTGTCGCCCCTTAATTGCACAACATCTATCTCTCTCTTCCAAAAACTCCAGAAACATTGACAGCCACCCTCACTGCTTCTTTCTGAAACACAAAATCTCCAAAGCTTCACTTTGTTTTTCCAAAACTCCTTACAACAATCTATCGCCCACTATTTATAGACCATCTAACCCAACCCTTCAATGTCTAATGAAGGCGAATAGGTGACAAGAGGGATGCTTCGTGGATCCATGAAGCATCAAATTTCGAAGGCTTTTCATTTCCAGGCGATTGATTATCGTTTCCATTATGACTTTTCAGAACATCGGTCAATCGTACCATTAGTGGAGGATCGACCGCCATTTAATCAATCAACTGCTGAATTCTTTGTTCCCGATTGGTGGATGATCGTGCTGGTTGATCAAATCCTTTGGACGATTGACCAGCAATCATCCAAAATGTTGTCTGCTTCAAAACTCTGGTTGCATGATTGTTTCAGTGGGTGATAGACTGCCACTTCCATTTTTTTCAACATGTTGAAATATAGGTTGATCAGAAATCCTTTGGATGATCAACCTCCACACCAAATCTATCATCCGCCACAATATTTCTTCAACAAACCAATTATAGGTTGATCAGAAATATTTTTGATGATCAACCTCCACTTCAACCAATCATCCACCACATTATTTCTTCACCAAACAAATTACAGGTTGATCAATAATCTTTTGGATGATCAACCTCCACTTCAACCTATCATCTGCCACATTATTTTTTCCATTATATATATATATACATATATATTCTTAATAAATCACTTTTTCAAACTATTTAAACCTTAATTTCCAAATTATCCAAACCTTAATTTATCTCCACATAATCAAGGTATAGTTCAATATACCTTAAATATCAACAACCTTATTATTGTCAACCTTATTAACAACCTTATTATATCCAAATATAGTTTCACTTGACTAATATCTTAAATTACCCAAGTTAATTCCAATAAATTCCTAAATCGTCCTCTTAGACTTAATATTAATATAACATGGGGTATCATAATTCACTTCATCCAAACATGTTTCTCTCAATCAATGCCTTAATCGTTCATTTAGGATCCAATAACCCCAGAATTATCACTTAAGTCGTATGCTTAGAATAACAAAATTTTGGGATATTACAATGTTGATGATTGTTTCATATTTGCGTTGTAATGTTGTTGGTCTATTTGCCCATATCTGTTATTTAGTTTTGTTCGTATTTAATGACGTAGCCCGAGAATTCATTATCTATTTATTGTACATTAGTTTATGCATATTATATTAATGTTTCATGCTATACATAGGTTTCATACATTCATTTAAGAAAGATAAGAAAATCTAATAAACATAAATGATCATTGTGGGTGGAGTTTTAGTTGACTGTCAGCATGAGATGGACAAATGGTATCACTCTCTTCCCTAGATTAAATTACCCACAATGATTGGACTGTAAAGTGAAATAAAAAGAAATACCATTGAATAAAAAAGACATGATTTTCCTTATGAACTACATTTCATGTTTTCATGTTTATATATTTTTATGCATCTCTTGTTGAGTGTTGGGCTCATACTTTGAACTTTGTGATGTAGGTGAGAATGAAGTCTTTGATGAACCTGATGAAACAAATAAATGATGGTGGCAATTGAAGGGGTATACTCATTGGAAAGCTAGCATGTTGTTTGCAGAGAAATTGACCGTAAGTGTCGAAAGGAAAAATGAATAAATTTCTAAGAAGACTTTATTATTATGTTTTCTTTTATATTTAATTTTACCCATGGATATTGAGATTTATTTAGTTGGATTTTAGTACGTTGGTTTTAAATAGATTTTATTTTATAGACTTCTGCTGCAAATATTTTTTTTTAAAAGCATGAATTTATAAAAGATATATAATTTTTTTTAAAAAGCGAAATGATAATGAAAAAGTTTTAACACTTCAAGGCATTACAATATGGTATCAGAGTTTCATTTGCTAGTCCAAGACACAAGGTTCTGGCTGGATTCTGTTAAGATCAATCTCGATGTGAAGACCATGATATGGGGAAAATTCAGAGAACTATTTTATGACAACTACTTCAATCACACTACAAGGACATGGAAACTTGTGGAGTTTACTCAGCTTCATCAGATGGGGTCCATGGCGGAATATGTGAGGAAATTTGATGCACTATCATGCTTTGCAGCACACCTGGTGGCTACCAATGGCCTTAAAGTAATATCAGTTTGTCTAAGCCTAAAAGTGGAGATATACAGAGACGTGAAGATATATGGCACTCAAGACATGCTCTTTTCTAAGATTGTGCCTAAAACATTGGATGTGGAAGAACCTAAATCTATGGTGGCTAAATAACTGGAAGCAACAAGAAATTTTTTTAGAGAAAATTAGTCTCAACAGAACAAAGGGATAAAGAAGGCCTTTCCTAGTGGTGAACAAGACAGAAAAAGGAAGTGAGTTTTAGATGGACCAATGACTATCAAAGATGGTGCTAGGACATCTCAAGTTGATCAATGTCCTAAATGCAAAAAGAATCAGTTTGGTGAATGTAACGATGGAACCAAACAATGTTTCAAGTGTGGAAAAATGGGCAATATAGCTAAAGATTGCCCGACTCTAGCTGGTGATCAAAGGAAATTCACCCTAAGGAATATTTCTATTTTGGAAGACGATGGTATCAAGAAGCCTTATGTGGTTATAGGCATCGCCTTTTTTAATAACGTAGCTGCTTATACCATATTTGATTCTAGAGCTTCGCACTCATTTAGGGCATCTACGTCTTATTATAAATTGAATTGTCTTGCTGGTTTAATCAATCATACTTACAGAGTTATGCTACTTTCAGGAGAATATTTACATGCAGTAGGTATCCTGAAAGAATGTGTTATTTGTTTGAATGACCAATCTCTTCAAACCAACCTTATTGTAATCGACATGAAGGGATATGATGCTATTCTTAGCATGGACTAGTTATTTTATCACTTCGCAACAATATGTAGGATTGATATACGCCTATAGAGGGGAGAGGGGGGAGGGGGTGAATATAGCGTATTAACGTTTTCGTATGATATTTAAATTCTATAAATCTCTAAGTGATTTATCAATATGATTAAATATGCAATCACAATAAATGTGTAAATTAAAGAGTAAGGGATAGAGAAGTGCACACGATAATTGTTTACGCGGTTCGGCAAACTCGCCTACATCCGCGCTCCAAGTTCCACTTGGAGATACACTAAGTAATTGGGCTTAAGGGTGCCAATAAAACCGTTTACAAATTGACTCTTAAGTGGGGTGTCACCGTTGACTAATTTTAAGGTCGTCAACCTTTGACTATTGCGGGGCGTCATCCAATGATTGAACTTACAGGCGTTCAATCTAGCCTATGAGTGTTTCGAATTATCACCCTCATGTGATGAATTAGTAGGGAATCACCCTTTACAAAATTTCAGGACAAAGTTAATTTAATGGGGAAGAGATGTGATGCACCAGCGGAAGGGTTAAAGAAATAACATGTAAATACCTGAAGAAATATGGAAATATCAGCCACAGATTAGGAAATATGCTTGAGAAATCTTGAGTCGCCTGAAATAGAAAGCAATGTGACGAATGCTCCCGTATGGATGATTTGTCGATGACGTGCTTTTGGAAAGTTGGACACCACTTCACACCTTCTTCCTCCAAGGATGAAGAATGTAGATGCCAATGAGAAAGGCTACCCAACTTACAAGTTACCTTAATGCAGTGATATAACACACACGAGGGAGGAACTTCGGATATAACTCATCAAAGGTTTGAAATAAGAATCACTCCTAATTTCGAGAATAAAGCAAAAGCTTTTTGTATTCAATTTCACTCCCCTTAAACTTGTACATAAGTGGCTTTAAATATCCAATTACAAATTATAAAATAATAATAAACTAATTAAGTAATACTAACCCTAATCGGCTTATAGATTAAGTTGTTCAATTTTCTACTTAATAGAAACTAGGTTAATTAACTAAAAGAATATTTAATTAATATATTCCTTTCTTCTTCTCCAAGTCTAGAGGTCTTTTGGCAACTATTCCTTATTGAAATCGTCCACTTGGATGGTTTCCATATCTTGATTTTCCTTGCTCTCCAAGTTTGGACACTTGGACTTTCCTTAACTTCTACTCTCTGTTCCATGGGCTTTTGTCATAGCACATGAAGTCCAAATTTGGTGATTTAACTCATTCTATAAAGCTTAGGAAGTCAGCTACAATCTTTATGAAACACTCATTTTAAAACGACATCGTTTTGAATGCAGAAATAGTCAAATACGTGTCAGAGGTCAAAAGAATGACTGTTTTGGAAAGTCCTTTAAATGTTCTCCAATTATTTTTGAACTTCCACTTGTGTTTAACCTTGAATATCTCCATGATATTTTTGGAAACTTGATTGTTAATTGATGGACCTCCTAGTCCATCAGGATGTAACACCAGGATTTTTCATACAATAATTTTAGCAATGTAATGTGATGTTTGGAATTTAATAGAAAATATTTTGTGACACAATTTGGAGAATTTTACATTTTGAGTATTTTAGGATTTATTATAAATTTTAAAGTAAATTAATAAGTAAATAAGTCAATTAGGAATTAGATTGTTTTAAGGTAAGTAGCTAACAAAGGAAACTTAGTTACGACGACTGTTTAGTAGAAGGAAAACGTCGACATTTTGTGAAATTTATTTAGGCAACAAGTAGAGGGATGAGCGGATGAGTCAGAAGCCATTGGATGAAGTCATGGAATGGCTAAGAACATGTTGGATTGGAAAAGATGTTCCCGTAAAAACATTGGATGGTGCTAGGATGTGGGAAGATGAAAGACCGTTGGATTGGATTTAAGAAATGAACGCAGAGCATTGGATTTGGGAAAATATGCTCCTGCAAAAGCATTGGACGCATGAATGTTGGAGGATGAAGGACCACTAGATTTAGGTTTAAGGATAGAATGTGAACCGTTAAATTAGGAAAAGATTCTTCTGTTATAAAGAAAGATGTCACGCAGAGCGAAGCTGTTTAAGTTGAACGTCGTCGTTTATGGGATAACCCGTTGTTGTGTTAGCGTATGTGTCTGTGCCAGCAAACTTAAGCAATGGAATGACATCACTTGGAAGTAAGATTTAGTGGAAGTGTTGGTAATCCTTGGCAGCATAGGCTTCAGCAGAAGGATTGGCATCTACGACAGTGTTAGCAATTGCAAACTTAAGAAATAAAGGCTAACGTGGCTTACTGCCACTGGTCGAATTGATTGAAGTGTGAAGTGGACATCCTCTGTGGTAGTTTACATGTCTGCTACTAAGCAAATAGATTTTAAACGTGATATTTTCATATTATGTGCAAGCTGTGATTCGTTTCTCATGATTGTTAGGAAACAATCACACATAGCATAAGGTTTCCACGAGATTTTTATTTAGTGGGATTCCACGTTTGACTGTCTATTTATATGAACGTCTGAGGAGAATGAAACCCTATTTTTCCATAGCTGCTTGGACAAAGAAGCTGTTCTTGCCTTAGGAGAATTTTGTCAAACTTTTTAGAAGTAGGTTTTTACGTTGAAAAGTTTGAGTTTTAGTAGGGTAATAGGATGAAAACCGTGAGGTTATTTTCAGTAAAAGAAATAATGTGTCTACAACTACCCTTTTCTAAATTGTTTCCTGTTTGATGTAAGGATAATCGTAGGTTTTTAAGAATTGAGTATTCGAGTTCGACCAGAAAATGACAGGTAAGAGATGTTTTGTTGTGTGGCCTTTGGCCAACATTACAAGGTGTTAGGGTAACGTAAAAACTGTATTATTATGCTAAGATGTCTAGGGATAGTTTACTTAGAACATGTGCTCATGATTGTTACTTGGTGATTTACGTGAACTGTGAATTGATGATATGCATGGTCATGATTGTTTCATATTTACATTGTAATATTGTTAGTCTATCTACCCATCTATGTTATTTAGTTTCTATTCATATTTAATGACCTTGCACAAGGATTTGTTATACGTTTACTATACATTATTTTTTGCATATTATATTGATGTTACATGCAATATGTATGTTTCATGCTTCATTTAAAAAAGATAAGAAAATTTAATAAACATAAATAGTCACTGTGGGCGGGGTTCGATTTGATTGTCTCACATGAAGTTGACAAAATGGTTTCACTCTCTCCCCAAGACTCAATTATCCATAACAGTTGGAATGTAAAGTGAAAGAAAAAGAAAGACTGTTGACTAAAAAAAAACATGATTTCCCATATAAACTACATTTTATGTGTTCTTATATATTTTTATGCATCTCTTGCTGAGTATTAGACTCATAATTTGAATATTGTGATGTAGGTGAGGATAAAGTCTTTGATGAACCTGATGAAACACATGAATGATGGTGGCAATTGAAGAGGTATACTCATAGGAAGCTAGCACAATGTTTGAAGTGAAATTGACCATGGGTATCGAAAGGAAAAATTAATAAATTTCTAAAAGGACTTTTCTTATTATGTTTTCTTTTATATTTAGTTTTACCCATGGATATTGAAATTTATTTAATTGGATTTTAGTACGTTGGTTTCAAATGGATTTTATTTTATATACTTTTGCTTCAAATGTTTTTTTAAAGGCATGAATTTATAAATGATATGTTTTTTTAAAAATTAAAAAAAAATAAGAAAAATGGCAACAAAAAGATTTTAACGCTTCAGACCATTACATATCCAAGGAGGGCCAGTTGCTGTTTGTGACAGTGCCAGAACAGCTCAAGTCAGATGATGCCAGAAGTGCTAGAGGAACCATTTTGGCTAATGTAAAGATGGCACCAGACAATGCTTCAAGTGTGGGAAGATGGGACACATAGCCAACGATTGCCCAACTCTAGTGGGGGAGTAGAAGAAGGTAGCCTCGAGAGTTTTCTCTCATATCAAAGATGATGGTGGCAAGCACCCTGTAATATTCCAAATTTTATTGTACGAATCGTTATAGGATTATGTTTAAGTAACAATTAAACATGAAGGTTGATGTGTGATTATTAAGGGTAAAGATTAGTTGATATTAAGGATAAATTAATGAAAACAATGATGGATTAAGGGATTGAGGAATTCTGTTTAAGAAGTGTATTTTTAGAATGGAACTGGTCAACCGGATTTGTGACAGATTGCAATTTGTGTCTCTCAAGTAGATTTGCGGTTGCCTATAATTGAATTTGTGGTTGACCAAATTTGTGACAAATTGCAATTTATGGCTCTCGGGTAGATTTGTTGTCGCCCAACATTGAATTTGTGGTTGATCAAATTTGTGACAGATTGCAATAGTTGAGTCTTGGGTAGGTTTACGATCTACCAGAAATGAAGGAATGGTCGACCAAAAATGAAGGAGTGGTCAACCAGAAATGCAAAGAGTCATTTGAATTGAGATTTTGTGTCTGTTGTAGTTATAAGCAAAGTGGTTATTTAGCATTTAAATGCTGGAGGGGGATGACACTTCATCACCAGCTAGGTCCTTGCTGATTTAAGAGACTTTTCCTTTGAAGCTTGAGAGGAATCGTGAGAGAGACAAAGGAGAGAAAAGAAATGCTTGGGGAGAAGAAGAAATTTCTAGAAAAGGTGCTCTCTACCCTAACTCTTTGAAAGTAAGAATAACTCTTTTTATGACTTAGAAGATTTTTATTGTATGAATGTAATAGTTTAATAGAGGAAAATGATAAAGAGCATCAAAATGGTGGAATTGCATAGTTTTAATGTTTGGAAATTAGAGAGTATCTTAATGACCTTGTAAGTTAAAGAGGAATTATTATGTGATAAAGGATATCTCAAGGAAAACATGAACTCTAGAATTAATGAATTTGATTGAGTATATTGTAAATTGTGCATGCTCAAAGTTGGATAAAAGTTGTAAAAGTATTCAAGCAAAAAAGGGATTAAGTAATATGCACTATAATGCTTAAGTATAGAGTTTAAAATAAGGTGTTTGACTGAGTAAAATAGGAATTATATATGTCACAAGTTTCTAGTGTTTAAATGGTTAATAATATGAAAGTTGGCATATTTTTAGAATTGAAGATCAAAGTGGATATACCAAGACATTGTGCCAAAACGTTAAGGTAAGTAATGAATTTAAGTGTTTGCCTTTGGGTTGCATCACAAGACTTGAGATATGTTATATATGCTAGATGTAAGGTTCTAGGTCTATGATTGATTATAATTGGATTGAGGATAGGATATATGTGTTCGATGTTAGGTTCTTTGTTATTTAAATTGACTACTAAATGTTATGCTCAACTGTGTTGTTAGTTATAGTTATCATGTACATAATAGTTTATGACTCAAGGATATGCTTTTGATGATTGTCTTATGTATTGCTTTTGTTGATTGTTTTACGTAATATATGGTGATGGATACCTTGAGGATTTGATATATTGATGATAGGTGCACATGCATAGTTCATGGATTATAATTTTACAAGAAAATGAAAAATGGTTTTATGCATTGGTTTATGACTAATAAATTGTGGATGGAAAGAATAAACGTAAATAGACAGTTGTGAGATGGGAGGTTAGGTGTCAGTGGTGCTTAGGAGAACCAGATGATGTACTTCTTCCCTAGTGAGATTGAGTGACAGTTCTACTTAAAAGGACCAGATGATGCATCTTTTCCCTTGTACAGTGGTCTCCAATTGTTTGGACTGTTATGTTACTAAAAAAGATAAATGTAAAAATGAAAGACTGAATGAAAATTCTTGTTTTTATGAACTTGCATAGTATATGCATATCATATTTATTTACACAGTCTGTTTCTAGAGGAAATAAGGTTATGTTTAGATATTCATTATATAATTTTAAATTTCCACATGTATTTTTTTTTGTCAAGCATTGAAAAGTTGATTCGTTTTGTCGCTTAGCGGGCACGTGTGAGTTTTTGGTCGAATAGTAAAAAATGGTCAATAGTGCTACATCAATAGTATGTTACGTTAAATATTTATAATGATATTCGTGTGATATAGTTTATTATTGGATCATCTCAAATAATTGTTTTTTCTCAATACATGTCATTTTATACATTAATAAAATATTTTATTAATCAAATGAGTAACAATTATATTTTGACATTATAATAATAAATAATTATTATAATTTTAAAAAAAATATACATTATATTCATATAAATTAGAAATATTTATGTATACTCTGCTCAGTAGGCTTTGCTCGTTAAGGCTCGTTAGACTCGTTTAGTCGACTCGGCTTGACACATTTAACTCGTGGTTTGCAAGACAGCTCGAGGTGAAAATATTTTTTGGGCGAATGTAGATTAGGAGGAAAGTGCATAAATTGACAAACTTTGTTGACAGCAAAGCTAATGTCTGGGCGTGTTAACGTGCAGTATTGTAGAGCTCCAACAACACTACGATAACAGCTGCCATCAGCCAAAGGAATACCAAAAGTAAGAGACAGCTGTGGACCTAATGCCATGGGTGTGGGAACAGCTTTGGAATCCAACATAGATGTCTTGGCGAGAAGATTAGTAATATACTTTGTCTGAGATAAAAACAAGTTATCATCATCAAATATGATCGAGATTTCCAGAAAATGATGAAGAGTGCCCAATTCCTTGATAGCAAATAATTTACTTAGCAAAACAATAACCGACGAGATGAATGAAGAGTCATTAGCAGTCAGAATAAGATCATCAACGTAGACTAAAACAACACAATGAATGACTGAATTATTAAAAAAACATTGATGTGTCTGACTTCGAAGCAGTAAAACCAAGCTGGAGAAGAGCAAGCTGAAGTGTCATAAACCAAGCACGAGGCGACTGTTTAAGACCGTAAATAGACTTCTTAAGCAAACAAACCATGGATGAAGTAGCAAGCATAATAAAGCCTGGTGATTTAGACATATACACTGTCTCACGTAGGTCCCCATGCAGGAACGCATTTCAAATGTCTACTTGCTTAATAGTCCAGCCAAGAGAAAAAGCATGGGACAAAACCAGTCTAATAGAAGAATGTTTGATGACAAGACTAAAAGTTTCAAAATAATCAATACCCTCTGTCTGATTGAACCCCTTTGCTACTAACCATGCTTTATGATGAGCAACAAAGCCATTAGGATTCTGTTTTAGCTTAAAAACCCACTTGCAGCCTATAATTTTCACACCTGGAGGAGGATCAACGAGCTCCCATGTATGATTTCGTTGGTGTTCATCAAATTTAGCCTGCATGGCTTGAAACCAATGAGTGGATTTTGAGGCTTGAGAAAAAGATGAAGGTTCCAGAGGAACAGCAGAAAGTTGCTGATGAAGAACTTTGGGTTTAGAAATACCTGCTTTAGACCAAGTTACCATGGGATAAGCATTAGAAATGGGTTGTGGTAATATAGGAGTTGAAGAGGAATTAAATGGAGAAATAGGCCTAACAGATGAGGAAGGAGCTGAGGGAACATAAGAAGATGGAGATGAGGAGTTAAAATGAGGAAGAGGAGAGAAAATAGGAAAAGAAAAATCAGAGTTGGCAGAGGAAGTAACTTCTGCAAATGAAATAAATGGAAAAGAATGCTCATTAAAAATCACATGATGAGACGCAAAGAAATGAAGAAGATCAAGAGAGAATCAAAGATAGACTTTATGATTCGAATTATACCCCATGAAAACACATTCTCTAGATTGAGGTCCCAATTTGTGAGCGTTAAATGGCCTTAAGACAGGAAAGCATGCACATCCAAAAACCCGTAGGTTTGAATAATCTAGAGGTTTGTGATATAAACAGTGAAAAGGAGACAAGTTTTGGAGAACTAAAGTTGGCAGGTAATTGATTAAAAAGACAGCACAATGAAATGCATACTACTAGAATTTTAAAGGAACATGTGAGTGGAACAGGAGTGAGAGACCAACCTCAACTATATGGCGATTTTTACATTCTATACGACTGTTTTGTGCCGAAGTATATGGACAAGAAATTCGATGATGGATGCCAAGAGAAGAAAAAACAGAAGTTAAAGAACAATACTTGCCACCCCAATCCGACTGAAAATTTTAGAACATTGGAATTGAGTGCTAACCATTGCATGAAATTGTAAAAAAATATCATGTACTTGATTCTTGTTATGAAGAAAATATATCCATATAAACCGACTATAATCATTGATGAAAAGAAGGAAATAACGTGAACCAGTGAAAGAAATGATAGGCGAAGGGCCCCAAATATCTTAGCGTATTAAATCAAAAGGTTTTGAAGCTCTAGACAAAGACTTTGTCAACGGTAAGCAATGACTCTTGCTTAATTGACAAGTAGTACAAAAAGAAAATGAAGCATAGGGCAATAAAGCCATTAGTTTAAATATAGAAAAAACAACTGGTGCAAAAGGATATCCCAGCCGTCGATGCCAAAGGTCAGCTAAAGTTGTGGAAGAATCTTACAGAATGGATGTATTGTGTAATAAAGGACCTAAACCAAGTGACAGAGGAAGCCTGTAGAGACCAAGAGTCCCCTAGAGAAGCAGCTTGTTGTTGTCTGATCCTTAACAAAAATGGCAGAAGAGCAAAATTTGACAACAACATTATCAAGACACAATTTAACAACACTTACTAGATTATGGGAAAGAAGCGTTGATTGTAAAACATTTGATAGAACAATAGGTTTGGAAGGAGAAGTAAGAACAGTAGTACCTAAGTGAGAAATAGGAACTATCTTACCGTTACCTACCATTATTTTGTCAGAATCAGAATATGGAGAAGTGTCAGTGAGATGAGAAGTAGTAGGAGTAAAATGATGTGTTGCACCAGAATCCATAAGCCAAGTATTGGAAGAATTTGCTGGAAAAGAAGGGAAGAAAGAGTTATAAGTTGAAACAGTTTGAGTATGAAAGTTTTTGGGAGGAGGTTTGAAAGAGGGATTTGAACGATGATAGCATACAACGGCTGTATGACCAATTTTAAAACAAATCTGACATTGAGGCTTGAAACCATTCTGTTTAGAATGACGAGAAGAAAAATTATTGCCTGAAGGGCGTCCTAAAATGCTCTAAGATTGAGATTGAGATTCAGAAGGATATTGGGTAGAACATGGTAAGGGGTCAGTAAAATAAAAGGGGCGAACAAAATGAAAATTAGCTTGAGAAGGAAGCTAGTAGGGACTGAATGTTGACGCTCTAAACGAAACTCAAAGTTGAAAAGTAGACTCTGCACTTCTTCAATAGTAGGTTCATCAGGTCTACTAGTAATCGCTACGACGAATGGATTATACTAAACACCCAGACCTCCAAGTAAATAAATTAATTGATCCTTAAGAGAAACTTTTTTGCCAATCGCAACAAGATGATTACATATGGAAGTTAATTTCTTAACATATAAAGTCACAGAGAAACCATCCTTAGAAAGGTTATGAAGTTTGCTTCTAAGTTCAGTGATCCTAGCCAGAGAAGAGGCTGAAATTCTTTTTCAAGGGCAAACTATATTTCGGAAGCAGTTTCATTAGAGACAATTTGAGACAAAGAAGAGTCTGATAGAGATGCATAAATCCAACTCATAAGAAGACAATTATATTTTTCCCAACAGGCAAACTCAGGGTTCGGATCAAGAGTTGACAAAAGAGAGGAAGGGGCAACATATGTACCATCGAGGAAGGATTTCAAACCATTCGCAATGACTACATTCAAGAGCTGATTTTTCCAGACTAAATAATTGTGAGCATCAAGGTTCACAGTTAATATCTGTTTCATGGCAGGAAAAGCTAGGAGGGAAGGATTGATCTGTGAAGAAGAAAGAGTGGGTGGTGTAACATCCCATATTTTTCTCTTTCTTTAAAATGCGTAAAATTTAAAACTTTCTTTTTGTAAAAACCTTAGAGTATTCTTTCTTTGTAAAACTCAATCATTAAAACTCTTTGCTTTCACTTTTATCCATTTACTTTCATCTTTATTAGTTTCCTTTCAGAAGTCATAACATTCTTTGTATAAAATGCAGCGGAATAAAAACAAAACATTAAAGAACAATAAATAAGTTACAAAACTCTTTTTCAAATACTTTTCCTTTAACTCTTTAGCCCAGCCAGCCACAAGATCCACCCGTGCAAATCCTTTATCAACTGTCTTTAACCTATTCATCTGTTGCTCGTTGATACCTACATCACAAGACCTAAACTAATGAGTCTAACGCTCAGTAAGTGATAAAATGAAATGCAATGCATGACCATACAATGCAATTTAAACCAGGAGTACATACATGACAAACACCATGGGGCTATGAGGAAGAATCTGTCAATTCTCTATAAACATATGTATCATGGTCTTCCTCATGCTGTATGTACCCTTTTGTTTCGAGAACGTTGGGGATTTCAGAACGGGAGACAATGAACACTCGATCCCATGTAACTCACTTACTTTCTTCTAAATTTTCTCTCTCTAAATATTCTCTCGTGCACTTTTCTTTTCCTACCATGGGATGTCATTTTTTTCTCGAACCCCCACACACATATTTACATATATTATTGTCATACAATATGCACGTGGATTCATACAATCCTATATGCAATAAATATCTAATAAACACATCATTAAAAGAACGTATCTCTAATAAACACACATCACACAATCCTAATCCTTGCGATGTAGGGTTCGAAGACCAAAACACAATCAATATCAACTTACCTAGCGTCCATAATGCATTTTCCTTTCTCTTCTTTGTACCTTTAAAACCATAATAACTATTCATTAATAACAATCCTCTAAACTTTAACACTTAATAAATCTCATTAATCAACTTTACTTCCTCGTAACCTAATACCAATTCCACGACCTTATATATAATGGAATAGCATTAACCCACAATGTTGCTCATTCCATCAATGTGACAAGAGAAAGTAACTTTACAAAACTGAATCATAATTTATCAGAAAACCGTATTTTCTATGGCCGAGTAGAGAACCATTTAATGCCTACTTTAGTACAAATTACAGAGTGAATAAGTTATATCCTTAATTATTCATTCAAGCCTCGTACCAAGAAACCAATGTCAAAACTATTACTTCATAATAACAATCCCAACAAAAGCCAATGTTTCTTGACAAACTGTAAATTAATCAATTCAAACTTATCAACAAATCATTCTTAGCAGTAAGCCATACAAAAGACAACTTCTCAAACAAGTATTGGTTCTGCCACATCAATCAAAGTGACAGAGCATTTATACACTGTCAACCAAGCATCAAACTTTCTAAATTATCCCTTAACAATAATTACCCAATATTTACAATACTCCACTATCTCAACCAAGGTAATCATTAAACTGAAAATTAGATTTTTCATTAACAAAGCACAACAACTCGCCACTACAGAGTATAATCTAAGGAATAGAGAACCCAATTCATTGTATAATTTCAAGGAGTGAACTTTCCATTACCTGAGAAAACCCGAGGGAAAGCTCTCCTTCACCCTATCTCTTGAAGCCTTATCAAACCTTCAGCTTCTTAGAACTGTGAAGACAGAAGTCAACTCAACAATCCCATGTTCATAACATTCCACAGGAAACCATAGAAGAATGCATTACCTATGAAAACAGAAACTTCTCTGGCTACAAGACACTCTCGGCTCCTTCACAAATTCAACCTTTCCTCTCTGTTGCAGTTCTGTCGCTCACATCTAGCCTCATTAACTCATATAAAAAGATGGAGAAAATGCCAAATGTGCAGGAGACCAAAAGCATACGTGTGGAGTTGAATCCCACTTTAAGGAAGAGGTCCACTCACTAGGAGCCATGCAGAACATCCCTTTTTGCCATTTAGACGTGTCTCCTTGGCAAAATCAAAGAGAAATCGACGAAAAGAAGAGAGAAAGACACCACATTTAAATGGGTTTCTCGGACAATTTTGACCCTCCAGACGCGGTGTGTCATCCGCAGTATTGTCCACATTGTTCGAAACCAGTTTTCGGAGGAGAAAATGCGTCCCCAGTCCTTCGTCCATGTCGTCTGCAAGGCATATTCGAATGCCAGGAGTCGTTCATATGACACATCCGCTATCGTTCTAATGTGTCCAGTTTAAGGACAGATTCATTCGGACGCCATTTTCTCTCGTCCGCAATCGTCCACAACAGTCCGAATTGTCCCAGAATTGGACAGATTCAAAACGGACGACCTTAGGACCGTCCACAACATCCGTACTTTGATAGTTTAGTGTTTAGGACGCCAATTTCCATCCCAAGTCGTCCTAAACTCCCCATTTTACATTTTCTTTAACTTTTTACATTACATTTCATATGCCACATAATATCCTTACATCACCACATCTTATTTACAACGTCAGAAACGTATTGATACAGTATTTTCATATTTTAGGGACATTATAGGTGGGATATTGGTGCTTGAAGACTCCATGGATGAAGCTCTGATACCAAGAGAGAAAGCAGTAGAGAGAGAGTGTAGTGAGAGAATGTAAAACAGGCTATAATTCATTTTTTGGTAATTTACAATGTTATAGACTAGTCTATTACACGTGGAGAAGAGTATTCTACACTATTCTAGAATTCATATCTTCTTCTTCTAACACTAATTGTAACATCCCGTAACCTTTTCCGTATAAAATATTTCTTTTCTTTAAAACTGTTGTAAAACCGTTGCATAATAAAACACCAAAGTAATAAACAGCGGAAGTCTTAATCTTATAAAACATACAGCGGAAGTCTTTTACAATCAAATACCATAAATCCATTGTTTAAATAAACATTTAAATAAACACATTAACTTAAAACATTTATTTGAAATCATAAAACACTTAAAAGCCTTTTTAAAACATTTAAATCCATTTGTTTCATCCTCTTGAGCTATAACCACAGGTCAATGTAACCAACAACACAAACATCAACATAGCAACACTTCATCAGCTACATCCATCAACAACTTTATCCATTTATTGGCTCCTTACCTACATCAATGGGACTTAACTATGAGCCTAACTGTAACACCCCAACTTTTTATATCAAAATTTAATAAGAATAATTGGAGAATAATCAGAGGTAATCAGGAATTTAAATTGGGTTGAGAATAATTTAATTAAATGAAGATGAAAATTTTCATTTTGTAAGGGAAAGAATATGTAACTCCCTGTTATCGTTTTTCCCGTTCATGTGATGTAAACAATTTGGAATAATTAACGTAGTTCATTTCATGCCAATACGTGTTAATTTATGACGTATAAATTGTGGATTATTTTACTGGACAAAATTTAAGTTAACAAAAATTAGAGAAAAACTGTCCAAGGTCATTTCGGACGAATACGGACGCCATGAGGACAAGATTCGGTGCCCGCACCAACTCAAACCACTCACGAACAAAGGTTGGGATAAATTTTTGTGTCCTGAACCCTATCTCTGAGCGGACGATCGCAGACGAGTTTGTGATTCATCCGATTTGAATTTGTACAAAATCTGAGTACATTCAGACGATGCGGAATATGTATGCGGACAAGCTTTCGCGTTCGAATGTCATATTATGACGAATTGAGAATGATTGAGGATGATTACAGATGAGATCGAGGTGCATCCGCATTGAATCTATACCAATTTTTGGTCCTTTCAGACAAGTGTGGACGCCACGTGCAGACGCAAAGTCTCGTATGAAAGTTACCAGTTTTGCGATAAATAAATTTTAAAATAACGAGGGAGAGGAAAAGTTGAGAAGACAGCCACGAACCACAATCTGGAGAAACGATCCTCCCATCAGCGATCCACGATGCCCCATTTTCGCTCGTCCCTCATCTCTGATTGGTACACATCGATCTCTTCAGGTAAGCTTTCATCTTTTAAAACCCTGTTGAAGCTTCCTTTGGGAGATGAAAATTTCAATTCCCTTCATTTTCATCCAGTTTTCCTTGTAGTGAGAGAGAGAGAGAGAGACCCGTGAGGGAGCTTGTGACAGAGAGTTAAGAATAGTGAATGTAACTGAAGATTGGAGTTGGAAGCTGTTGTGGTGAGCTGTGGAGTGTTGTCTCTGTAAGATTTATTCAACTTAGTTAAGGATTGGATAGAGTCTTGGCAGTCAAAGCTCTACCCACAAGTAGTGTATGTGTGTTGTGCTAGATGTATTGCTATCAATTCCTTGCGAAATTACTTTGATTATATCTTGCTACTATTTAATTTTCTGTACATATCCTTATTATGAATGTTTAAATGGAATGCTTAAGGATGGAATGAATGATGAATGGAAGATTTGTAGGATGATGTTATAAGCATGAATGCATTATGAACTGCATAAGTCATGACTTGGTTTTGTGAAATGTTTTACTTGCTGTAATTACTTCTTAGTACTTGTAATTGTTGGTTTGCTTACTGTAGATCTCTTAAATCCGAGCATGTATAGGCTAATTCAGTTATTGATTCATTTAAATTTATTAATTATGTTTATGATCTGTTTTATTCAAATAAGCATGCATAGATAGATTAGTTTAGCATTTTAAAATCTAGCTTATAATGTTATTGCTTCTTGGTGCTGGTTAGACAATATAATTCTTGTCTTTTACTGCAAATGATTACTTTAATGGAAGTGTAGTGAGTGAATAATAGTCGATGATGTTAAGTTATAGGATAGAATGAGGAAATGGAGTATGATATGATGTGTACATACGGTTGTGAATGAATAGAGAATTTCATTTTTGTTTTGTATAATTTATTATATTCACTTGCTGTGGTTTTCTGCATAATTCACCGTGATATTCGCTGTAACTTCTTAGTTGTTAATGCTTACTTCATTTTGTTAATCAAGCATGTGTAGATTATTTAGGATAATAATTGTATGAGCATATTTAGCATGATTAATTAAATTGATGCACGTTTAATTAAATGGAGCTCTTTGCATGTTTAATCAAATTGAATAAAAGCATGATCAATCAACTAGAATGTAATTTCTCATTGAACTCCTTTAAGTATTCGAGTATGTTTAGTTAACTTAATTAATTAGCACGTTCATAGTTGAAATCGATTATTAAGCATATTCTGTTTTCTAGTGGTTGATTATGTTTCCATATAATTATTAGTTGGACAAACATGTATAATTAGTCAGTTTATTAAGCACGTTTTCAATAATTGTTTGATAAGCATGTTATGTTCGATTTTGTTTAGATTACTATGCATAATTAGTTTAGCTTGATACCTTGTAATTATAAATCAAGAATACGTTCATTGTCGTTTGTTAACCATGCTTCTATTAGTTAATTATCGAGTATGTTTTCTTTTATTTATTAATGTTACATCTAAGCTTTTATAACATTGTTAAGTATGTTAATTCGCTTAGATACCTCGTAACTAACAGTTTATTCGTCTTGCTGTATCTTGATTGTTATGTTCGTAGAATCAAACATGTTATATGTTGCTTTCAATTCGCTTCTATGTTTGCTTTCAAATAATGTTATTCTTGTCATTCGTACTATTTTTGCTATTCATTGTTTAATTATTGTTCTTTCTATAATGTGTCAACATACATTATGATAATAGAAACAAGTAGAGAGGGCTATTATGAGGTGGTACTCACTTGCATGAGTGAGGAAAACGAAATGAATGAATGCGATGAACAAATGATGTAATGGGAAGTTGAAGGACAGGTGGGTAGTTCGGATCTAGTCCACGAAGGGCTAGAAGATGATCAAACTATACCATCTAATATGTGTTCCTTCAACTTCTGGCTCAAAATACAAGTTATGAATGAACATAATGAAATATTGGTTTGGGCGGACCCATTCCAAGTGAACTAAAAAGAGGCATGATCATATTGCATAATCTCTTTCCTTACTAAGCCTTTTGGGCTTACAGTTTACTTGTGGTGTAGGTATACGTGTATGATGAGAAGAACGATGAACAAAATAGAAAGCAGTCGATGAAAGATTTACACGGACAGAACTTGTGGCTAGTCAGGCTAAAGACGAGTAAAGTATTTGTAAAAGTAACGATTTACTTAGCATGGTTTAATTAGAATGTTTTTGCTTCCGCCATGTTTTAAATAAGTCAGTTAGGCTTCCATTATGTTTTAAATAAATTATTATTGTTTCCGCTATGTTTTGACAAACGGTTTTCATAACGAATGAAATAAATGGATTTTGACGGTTCGGTTTTAGCACTCTGATTACGAAGGATTTTAATTGTCTTACAAAAGTTTTAAATTTCAAGCATTTTTAAAAGATTATGAAAAATTGGGTCGTCACACTAACGCTCAATACATGATATAAACGTAAAACATGAAATTCACATACAATTTCTATAGCATTGCATAAGGTTTTCTATTTTGTTTCTCTTTTACTGTTCATGTCTTTTATTGTTTATATGTCGAGCGTATCAAACTGGACCATACAAACATCTATGCCGAGCGTAACAAACCGGACCATAGTCATTATCTTTGGTTCTGTGTCGGGCGTAACTAACCGGTCCACAAAAATAACTTATTTACATATCTTACTGTTTTCATTTTGTCGTCTCATAGTCTTTCAGTCTTTTATTGTTTATGTGTCAGGCATGACAAACCGGACCATATAAACATCTGTGTTGGATGTAACAAACCAGACAACAGTCGTTTATCTTTGGTTTTTGTGCCAGGCGTATCTAACCGGCCCACAAAAACAACTATTTATGTTTATTAGGATTTTGAGTCTTAACATTGTTGTGCACATACAATCCTACATAACGTGTTCATCACCGTATCCTCAAAACGTGATTAATTCATAACTAAGGAAACCCAACTTAAATCTATTAAACATACATGAAAACAACATACGTCTTCAATAATAACATAACCTATGCATCTAGTAAACAAGTATCAAACAAACTCTGGTTCCGGTGATGTAGATCCTTTTGGATAAAACACATGCAGTACCACGTACCTGAAGTCCTTAGCTTTAACGGTTTAACACTTTAAGTTTCCTTCACAAAACCTATCTTTTATTAATACACATAGCTATTAATAATTAATTTTTAATAATAAAGTGTCTTAGCTTCAACTAACATGCTTGTATAATTTCCTAATATATTCTTATTTTCCAATAACCACTTTATCCAACAGTAACAACCTTAATCCAATAATAACCATCTCCAAAATTCCATATAATAAAACTCATTACTCCTTTACATGCAACGACCAGTAATAATTTTAACTTTATCCTACAACTC
The DNA here is from genome assembly GCA_022433065.1 of Begonia loranthoides. Taxonomy (NCBI): domain Eukaryota; kingdom Viridiplantae; phylum Streptophyta; class Magnoliopsida; order Cucurbitales; family Begoniaceae; genus Begonia; species Begonia loranthoides. Next base: position 10,958,880 of record CM039481.1, on the reverse strand, counting down.
ATCTCAATAACTAATACCACTTGATAAAAACCAACTTCATGAATAATACCTTAATCCATTAATATTTTCTCCAATAATTATCACAATGGCCAATCGGAAACTCATCTAATATTACCACTAATATTTCCATAATATTCTGAATAAACATGATTATTACTCATCACCTTTTTCATATCTCTATCGATGAGTGTTGCAGACAATATTTAACCAACCAAAACCATCATGAGAGTAATAGAAGGAAGGCCAGTTACCTTAAATTCGAGAGTACAGAACACCAAAACAACACTCCCTTCACTGTCAACTCACTCTTGCGGTTATCCAACAACCACTCACAAAACCCATAGCACCACATTCCCTCAACTCATCATTCAGAACCACAGAACTTCAAAGCAAACCTTCACAACTCACTTAACATTTCAACAGAACTTCAACATAGATTTCTCAGTCTTTTCTTCTCTGTTGACTCACACTGCCACCTTCCTCTATTTATAGGCAACCACTAACTCTTCAACGTCCATCCGTGAAGATAGAAGACCATGGGACTAAGTTTATCAATGACCATTAACTCTATCTACGTTCAGACATTCCATACGACGTTCCCATTGATTACCAGACGTTCAAACAATCGGAGAGCAGTTTGTTTCGTCTTCAGCGTTAGTTTAAACTCTTCAGATTGCACTTTCATAAATGGCGGTCGATTGCTTTTCATTTAAGACGATCGACCACCAATCAGTAAATCATCCACACATTTCTTTGTTCTTGAACTGCGGAAGATCACGGTGGATGATCTCCCACGCAGAACGTCCGCCATCATTGACCGCAAATCACTCCTTCATCAAAAATATGTTTTATTCACGTTATCTCTTAACGTGATATGCATGAATTTAATTACTATTTCTTCTTTTATAAATACAAATGATTTGATCATAATAAACCACACTTTTCAATACCCATCTTCAATTCCTACTTTTGTTTACAAGTTGATCACGCCAGTTGATCTCAATCAACCACCATGATCAATCTCTCCTTCAATACCCATATTTCATACCCATTTTATTGTTTACCAGTTGATCATACCGGTTGATCTCAATCAACCACCATGATCAACCACTCTTTTAAACATTATCCGCCACATCTTCTCCAAACATACATATTCTAAACAATATATATATACACCTATGTCCTTAATAAATCACTCATCCAAACTATTCAAACTTAGATGTCCAAATATGTTTCACTTGACTAATGTCTTAAATTACCTAAGTTAATTCCAACAAATTTTGTATCTTTAACCTTATTATTAAGTAGCTCCCAATCTTTACAATATCCAAATACATCCAATTATATTTCCTCTTACTACCTCCACTGACGATTAATCTAATTGATAACGTCTAATATAACTCCAATTGACTTCAATCCTTCTCATAATCTAATTATGAACATAACGGAGTATCATAATTCACTTATTCCATCTATAATTCTCTTTACCAATATTGTTACTTGTCCAACTTAGCTCCTAATATTTCTAAAATTATCACTTAAAAGATATACTTTCAGCTCAACTAAGTTTTGGGATATTACACTTATCATCCAACCAATGATGACATGTTGGTCTAGATTCCATGAGCTTCAGCTTCATCTTGAGTATGATTTTTATTAATTTAATAATAGATTTAAGACTTGTTAAGTCTGACTTTGAACTAGATCTAAACTTATTTTGAATGAAAGGCCAATAAAACGTTACAACCCTAGTATTCATGCACGGTGACATTAATGAAACAGTCTACTTACATTAAGTTTTGCACAGTTAGCATTGAAGCACTTAAAGAAACTATTAAAAAATTGATGTTCTACATGTGGAACATAGAAACTAGCTATTTGAACTACAAAACATTCATACTAGTGGGTCTAAGTCGGCGTGTCAAAACTAGGCATGGGTTCAACATGGGTTGGTTCAGCCTGGTTCATTTTAGAAGACTCTAGACGAATCATTCTTTTGTCATTTATTTATTAATTTAGGTGATGTATAATTTTAAGTATTTAATATGTAGAATAAATATTCAATTAATAAATGAAAAATACTTTAAAATGTAAGATTAAAATAAAAAAATTAATCTATTTACGTATCATTGCTCTTGGTTTAAATATTGTAAAGACATCAACAAAAGAAAGTTACTCATAACTAAAAAAAAAAAAAGCAAACTTTATGATTGTTTATTATCCAAAGAAGAATTTATTTTAACTTTTGAAAAAAAAAAAAACCAAAAAGACGGGCCATTACAATTCTTCTTTCATTTCAACACTTGCGAATTGATTCTGATGGAGAAGTTCTTCCGCCATTTTCAATGAGTGGTTTAGAAGAAACAAAAAATAAGGAATTGCATGTTAATGGCAGAACACCCAAGTTTTTTCAGATCAACAGAGTGTTTCAGAGTGTGGTTGCAGTCCAGTAGCTCATCTTTCTCAGTTGGATACAATCACAGCTCTCTCTCCCTCTATCTTCCTGCTCACAGATACACTCTCTCACTCCTCACACCTTCCCTGACAGCCCGTATCATCCACCTAAATAACCCTTCATTCCGACTCTTTCTCCCTCTATTGCACCTTTACTTCGCTTTCTCTCTCTAGAAAACGCAGAGTCATTTGGCGCATTACTTCATTACGCTCTGTGATTGGTAATTTGCTATTGGGGTGTTGTGTTTTGGGTAGAGAGAAAAAGGCAAAGGTGGTGGGGTGTTGAAAGGAGGACGACTGTGAAAGAGCCTGGAAAAAGGAGAGGTTAGAGAGAGAAAGAAGAGCGAGCGAGAGAGGTGCCTTTTGCATTTTCATTTTCTTCCTGATCATGATCGTTTTTTCTTTCCCCGCCCATTAGTGGCAATGGCTCTTCAGCTCTTTTTTCTCGTTCTCTTCTCTTCTGCCATACTTTGCTTTTCCTACGAGCCTCGAAACCCAGAAGGTAACTTAGAACCTGTTTTTCACTCCACTTTCTTGTTTTTTTTTTTTTTCTGAATCATGGATTTTATGCAGTGGAGGCTCTGATAAACATAAAAACTGCTTTGAATGATCCTCATGGAGTTCTCAACAACTGGGACGAATTCTCCGTGGACCCTTGTATCTGGGCGATGATCACTTGCTCGCCTGAAAATCTTGTGATCGGATTGTGAGTTATTTTAGTCCCGTTTTCTCTGATTCCGCCGTTGATATTGAAATTTGAATATCTACTTTCCATAATGATTAATGAAAAAAGGGAGAGAAACTCAGTCATAAGGTTTTGGGTTTTTACAGAGGAGCTCCGAGCCAGTCTTTGTCTGGAACTTTATCTCCGGCGATTGGAAATCTCACTAATCTTCAACAAGTGTGAGTGAAGTTTGAATAATTTCTCTATTTGGTGCTGAGAAAATAGACTGAAAACTATGGGTTTTGAACTATTCCAATTTTCGCGACCTTTCATATTCTTAATTACTTGGCTTTCAATCTCTAATCTTCTTCGTTCTTGTTTGGTTTGTCGAAGGTTGTTGCAGAACAATAACATTTCAGGCAAAATTCCCCCTGAATTGGGAACTCTTCCCGTGCTTCAAACGGTAGATCTTTCCAACAATAGATTTTCTGGAGTAATTCCTCAGTCTTTGGGTCAGTTGAATGGTCTACAGTATCTGTGAGTATTTGACTCCTCTTTGTTTCCCCAATGTTTTTTGTTTGGTTGCCAAGAAAATGGAGCCTCGGGGATAATCTCATCTGTTTGTTTTGTGAGAATAGTCAGTCTCTTACTATGTTGTTTTGTCATGTTCTGAAATTAGGAGACTGAACAACAACAGCTTGTCTGGGTCTTTTCCCATGTCCTTGGCCAAGATTTCTCGACTTACTTTCTTGTGAGTTTGAATTTATCTCTTTCTCATACCTAGTTCTTGGCCTGTACTTCGAACGATTAGTCGTAAAACTTTGCTTCTTGGTTGTAGTTTTTGTTTGGAACCATTTCTGTTTTGAGATCTAATGGCGGATTCTGTTCCAATGTTCAGGGATTTGTCTTTTAACAATCTCAGTGGACCAGTGCCTAAATTTTCAGTCAGGACATTCAAGTAAGATATAATGAGAATCCCTAGTTGTTTGTTTCTCAAGAAAATGTACTGTTTTTTTTTTTTTTGTTTTAGCTCTTTTGTCTTTCAGTGTTGTTGGAAATCCACTGATTTGTGGAAGCAGCTCTGCTCAAAGTTGTTCTGGATTATCTCCCTCTGTTCCTCTTTCTTTTGCTCTAGACTCACCATCTCCTGGTGATTATCTTTATATCCTTCTTTCTCCAATCCAATTAATTTTCACAATTTTTTTTCAGTTACATTTTCTTTCCTTTCCAATGATTAGGAACCCAAAAGTCTAAAAAAACTAGCGATTTTGATCGGGGTCAGCCTCAGCTGTGCCCTTTTTGTTCTTGTAGCCACCGGATTTCTCCGGCGAAGAAAATGCCTGAAGAGCCGAACAATCCGAGACATGAATGGTGTGTGAATTTTCTTTAACTTTACAAATTAATGACAGTTGACGAACATGTCGTGGATCAGATAATCCATTTTGTTGCAGAAAACCAGAAAGCAGGACTGAAGAGCTTGGGCAACCTTAGAAACTTCACTTTCAAAGAACTTCAATTGGCAACAAACCATTTCAGTTCCAAGAACATTCTTGGAGCTGGAGGCTTTGGCTATGTCTACAAGGGAAAGTTTCAAGACGGGACAATGGTGGCCGTGAAACGACTCAAAGACGTCGTTGGAACGACCGGGGAATCCCAATTTCAGACGGAATTGGAAATGATTAGTCTCGCCGTTCATCGGAATTTGCTTCGCCTAATCGGTTACTGCTCCACCTCGCACGAGAAGCTCTTGGTTTATCCTTACATGTCTAACGGCAGTGTAGCTGACCGGCTTAGAGGTATAATTACTTCCTTCTTCACATCACTAATGTCTAAAATTTTAAACGATTTTCGTCGATAGTTCTCCGAATTCGTTGAATTTCTTTTTTAGAACCCTTCATGATGTATAATTCAGGGAGGCCGGCGTTAGATTGGAATACAAGGAAGAGGATAGCCATTGGAGCTGCTAGGGGTTTGCTATACCTCCATGAGCAATGTGATCCAAAGATAATCCACAGAGATGTGAAGGCTGCAAATGTTCTACTCGACGACTTCTACGAAGCCGTCGTCTGTGATTTTGGCCTCGCGAAGCTTCTCGACCATGCTGATTCACATGTCACCACAGCAGTCCGTGGCACTGTCGGGCACATCGCACCGGAATACCTCTCCACCGGTCAATCGTCGGCGAAAACCGATGTTTTTGGGTTTGGAATTCTGTTGTTAGAGCTTGTGACTGGTATGAGAGCTCTTGAGTTTGGCAAAACAACAAATCAGAAAGGTGCCATGCTTGAGTGGGTAAGTTTATTGGAAACTATAAGGATAAGAATATCTGTTTTTAAAGTTAAGGCTTAAAAGATAAAGCTATCTGACAGGTGCAGAAGATACAGCAAGAAAATAAAGTGGAGTTGGCTGTGGACAGAGAGCTTAGAAACAACTACGACAAGGTAGAAGCTGTTGAAATGCTGCAAGTGGCTCTCCTTTGCACTCGGCATCTTCCTGCTCATCGCCCTAAAATGTCTGAAGTGGGCCGAATGCTCGAAGGCGATGGCCTCGTCGAGAAATGGGCTGCCTCCAATAATCTTTCTCATGCAGACATCAACCTCTTCCACACTCGAAACACAATCGAAAAGGAGAGCATCGATCGTGATAGTTCGACTGTGTTTATTGCTGCTTTTGACGAAGATGATGAGGACCATTCGATGGATTCCTATGCCATGGAGCTTTCGGGTCCAAGGTGAAAGTAGAAGACGTGGAAAACGTGTAAGTATAAGAAAAGCAAGTGCATCTTTTCCCTAAATTTTTAGTCAAAACTCTCTCCCGCTCTCTCTTAGCTTCCACAAATTTAGGTTTCTTAATTAGAACCTTTTTTTGGGTTTTCATGTACATGTAAGCTTTCTGAGAAAACGTTTTGATCCAAGGGATATATTATGAAAGAAAGAGAGGAAACCTGACTTGGGTACTGAGAAATTTGAGTTTGTATCGGGATGGTCCGGAAATGTAGAAATAAATATGTCAAAAATTATCTAGTGTTTGCTGAGTTGTAGGTCTTGATGGGAAAAGTGTTGGGTGTTATGACGTGAAAGCAATTCCGGTATCGCTTTATGATATACTTTTGCAGGCCCACAGCCTGCTCTATCGAGACTTCACTCCTCTCTCCTCTACCCTTTTTAACTTCAGTTGACCTGTTATTTCTAATTTTTACTTTTTCTACTGATTAATAGAGTTAATATAATAAATTATATATATATATGCGCGCACACACACACAAATTAGTACCTGCACTTAATACTCATCATTTCCATCTAGGCCTAGCTGCGTTTGGAGAAAGCGAAAAAAAAGTTCAGTATGGTCCTAAGAGTGGTATGTGTAATTCAACCACAATCACAAGGGATGGAGAACATAATTAGAGGAGAAATGGTACCTTATTTTCAAGATCTCTTCTCAGGTATAGTTGAAATTTGAAAGCAGTAGCCTTTTATCATTTTTAAAGTGAACAGAGTCCGTGTACATAATTGCATAGCTCAGAACAAGATCATCTACTTCAAATCTTCACCAACTTCACTCTCAAAGCTTTCTTCTCCATTTTTTCTCGGGTCTTCTACGCCCTATTTACACAAAGGGAATTCCCAGATGAAATACAAAGGGAAATGGGTTTGGTGAGAGAATATTACCTCTGAGCCTTGTGATAAAAATCCCCTAATGAGTTCAGATGATTTGTAAGCTCAAAGGGCCGGTATCTAGAAAAAACACAACTATTTGTTGCAATTTGATCTATAATCAATGATATGCTGTTAAACAAGCCTTAAGCAAAACATCATCTATGAAAAAAGTTGAAACAGTTAAATGCAAATAATGACGATGTTGAGGAAGTTGCCAACAGAATAGAGTTTGTTTGATGAAGGAAAAGTATATTTAATTGATCATATTATAGGCCAATATTGGCATATACATGCAAGAATGATCTCACACAACCGGATCTGACCACAGGACACGTGTATCAAACTTCCCAAGAAACCATCGGACATAATTTGAGCAAAGCTTGCGATGACACTAAAATTGTCAGAACATAATGTAAAAATCGAGAACTTTTGAAATGAGAAATAGAATTTTTTCATGTGGCCTATCGATGTTTTCATGGTCAAATATATTTCATGTTGACCCAAACTCTTTTGAAATCTTATTGAACTTTGTCAAGTGTAAAGTCTTGGACAAAAGTCAATACGTAAATATTGTGGATACCTAACAATAAACGAGTAAATTGGTATAAAATATAAAGCGAACTTAGTTTCCAACTTTCTCTCATATGCGGCTACTTGTTGCAACTGAGTAGTTCTCAAGAGTTAAGTGAGAATTTCTGGCTACCATCAGTTTGAGAGTCACCACAAGGACTTACTATCCAATCAACCATGAAGAGGCTACGAGGGTATGCCTTCCTTTGACCTTTTCATGTCTAGATGTTAAATCACTGGTTGGTTTTGGATTCGAGATCGGGAACTCAAAATTACGGTGTGTCACGTTGTGTGGATCGGATGTGGAGTTGTGTAGAGGTTTGGGCCATTGGAGGCGAGAACCGGCATGATGAGGCGCTTCTCCTCGCAGAGTCACGCCAGAGCTTCATACATGGGGACAAGGGACCATACTTTCTGCAGAGGACAAGTTTCCGTAAAGACGTGCGTGTCAGTGGGAATGCTCGGATTCTCAACGGAAACGTAGGTTTCCACAGCAATGTTAGGGGTGCATGTTGCGCTTATGTGTCAGCGGAGTTTAGTCTCTGCAAGGCTTGGGTGTCCCATTCTGTAGTGGAAACAAGGATTCCACAGTGAAAACAAGGATTCCGCAACCACTTAAGTGATATACGTGCCACACACATGATAGTAGAGTCTCGGTTTTGTATGACTTAAGTGTCTCTTTCTACGATGGAAACTCGGGTTCATCAAAAGGGCAGGGTCTGCAGTGGAAAGGAGCATTCCACCATATAAAATGTGTCTCGCAAATAGAAAACGTGTTCTACAGTAGAAGGCGTGTTTTGCAGCGGAAGGGCATGTTTCACAGTGGAAAGGCGCGTTCTGCAGTGGAAATAGATGGTTCTATAGAGGAAGAGCTTGTCTAGCGAAAAGGAAAGTTTCTGCATAGCTCAAAGACTTGCAAACTTAGTTTATATGTCCAAGATGCGACTCAAACTTCCCAGTCGAGTCCTTGCTGCCATGGTGTTGTGCACCCATCGATATTTGCAACCACAGTGCTAACTTTACGGTTTAGGTTTCTTAGCTCGATATGGGACTCATCCCTTGTCAATTTCTTTGAGTTGATTTGTGAACTCTTTTAGGTTAACTTTGTGTAGGTTCAGACGACTTTGCAAATTTTGAGCAAGTGTCTGAAGTTGCTTCTCTTGTTGGTAAGAAGAGCAACCGGCATCAATGTAGGGATTTTATACTTTTTGCACTACATTGTATCATGATTTTCAAACTGTATTTTGTAAATTGCCACATATGAAAAACTCGATGGGGACTGTTTGACATCATGCCTATTTTTATATTATATGTAGGAGAGTTTTACACAATTATTTTTCATGCATGGTATCTAATTTTAATCTGATATGTACATTGGGGGATGAACCCTCTTAATGCTTTGGACGGTTACAGTGTCAAAACATCATGAGGCTATCCCAAATGCATCTTCTACTATGTGAAGATAGTTATTTGTGCGTTATGTGAAAATGGGTAATAAGACGGTGACGATGCACTCGTTGAGTTTCGAATCTCTAAACTTGATCGGGGTGTATTGATTGTTAATTTTATGGGTGATGTTGTTGCCAGCTCTTTGGATTGTCGATCACTCATGTGATGCTGCCAGCTGTTCGGATCACCATCACATTTTATTCCTTCTATCCTGTAAGTTGCTACCTAGTCTTCGGTTTGCTATCTTTCTGTGATGGTGTGTCAGAGGGGTCCATTGAGTGACCTTCCTTTTTCAATAGGATGGTGTTTCTTTAAACATGAAAGCGATGTAGGCATATTTTTGTATAGTTGTCTATGTATACAATAAGATTTGATAACTGTTTCATTGAAGGCCCATGGAGCCTATTTTAATTGAACGGTAAAGAGGGGTTGAATGATTTAAAATCCATGCACGATACGATAATGACTTTGATTTGATCATGTTTTGGAAAGAAAGAAAAAATCAGTTTTATATGCATTTTTCATTTAGTATAACATGTCTATTGAGTTAGTGATGGACTACAAGGTCCAATCACAAGGGTTAGGGTCCAAAGACTCATCAACACTTACCTTTCTAATTATTTGGAAGGTAACTCAACCGTGGGCCAAGTGGAAGAGCCACCAACTCGTGAAGACCAAGGGAAGCCCACACATGTTTTACTATGGAAAATAGCCCAAAAATTCGAGTTTGAGGATCAAGAAAGGTCAAGGAAAAAAGAGATATGGAACCATCCCAAGTGGCAAAGCATGAAGACAAAAGGAAAGCCAAAGAATGCATTGATAAGGAAACTCTCCAAGTGGGTGAGCTTAAGAAGGAATAGCTGCCAAAAGCCATCAAGACTTGGAGAAGAAGAAAGAATTAATTAATTAAGTAATTTACTTTTAGTTAAGTTGTCTAAATATAATATGGAAATCAGCTAAATATGTTTTGTTGTGTGATATCCGATTTAGTATAGTGTATAGTTGTTTCTTATTCTATAGTTTGTAATTTGCTATATAAAGCCACCTAGCGTGAGTGTTTACGCAATTAGGTTGAATTTGAATACAAAAGTCTTTGCTTTGTTATCCTGAATTTGGAATGATTCATTATTCTCCTTTGGTGTGTTCTATCCAATGTTCTTGGGGTGTGATATCACAAATTGAGGTTATTTTGTAAGTTGAGTAACCTTTCTTTTTAGCATCTGTGCTCTTGTTCCTTTGAGAAAGAATGTGTGAAGAGGTGTTCAACTTTCAAAAAGAATTATATGGGTGGAGGGGTTATTTATCATTCATCAAAGTGGTTATTGTCTAAATTTCGTGAGAAAAGTTTCTATATTTAGTAAGTTATTGGTTTCCAAAATTGGAATTTCGTAAACTAAATTGGCGACAATTATAGAAGTTCTTCATCAGGTCGATCTCCATCTTGCAGCCAGACGACCACTTTTTTCCTAAAAATTTGCAGACGTTCAAATATGTTTAGCTGTGGTCATTCACCATAGCTACTGATTGACCGCCTAGTATTAATTGTTGAAGCCTCCGGTCGTTCACCTCCTTCAACCAATCAACCACACATATAAGTCCATCCTTAAACCCTTCCATTGGCGCATCCATTAATCACTCATTCCAACGACCCCTTCCCTTCTAGGTAAGGAGAAGAGCGGTTAGGACAATTGGTGATAGTGCCGATAAGCCTTCATATATTTTGATTCCTTCTATTTGTATTTAATTACTTAATAAGGATAATGATTGAACTTATTATGTATTATTTTGAATAATATTGTTTGTTTGGAACTTGAATGCACAGTGTTGGATTAAATTTATATTGTTGGTACTATCATTTCTCGTAATCACTATGTAGACCTAAGCCTATCTCTTGTGGACTATGGCTTTGATATAAGTTTAAGTCTTCCCCTGCAAACCTAGCTTTGAGCTGGGCGATCAGGTCTTCTCGGAGGATCGGGTTACTGAACCCGGCATTTCTGTCAGACCTACCTCTGGATCATGACAGAAATAAAATGGTATGAGAGTCAGATTTTTCACAAACTTCCTAATAGTTATTGCTTGAGAAATTTAATAATGTAAAATTTGGACGATGTCCACTACGCATAAGAAATTTTCTAATCAAGTGTAATTTCAGAAAAGATCAGAATGTCACCAAAAAGGAATCATCATGCCCTAACCCCAAATGACATTATGGACCCTATCGCAACCATGATGGAGGTGCTGCAAAACATGTTCAGTAGCAGTATGACTCAAAATCCTATAATGACTTGAATGACTTATTTCTAAGAGTTTACCCATATGAACCTGTCACTGTGTTGGAACTTCTTTTGATTTAGTGGGATTTACCGATTTTGATTACGCAAGTAGTCTAGTTGATAAAAAGAGCACAAATGAGACTTGTCAATTCCTTGGAGAATCTTTGGTTTCATGGTTCTCTAAGAAACAAAACTTGCTTGCTCTCTCAACTGTCGAGAGTGAATATATTGCAATTAGGAGTTGTTCTGCTTAATTGCTTTTGATGAAGCAAACCTTGAAGAATTATGGTCAATTTTATGCGAAAATCCCAATTAGGTGTGACAACACCCGCACTATAATATATTTCCAAAAATCTTTTTCAACACTCTCGTACCAAGCACATTGAGATTAGATATCATTTTATTTAAGATCATGTTCATAAGGGTGGCGTATATAATGACCCGATTTTATTTACTTTGAAAATCGTGTAAATTTAAAATTTTTCTTTTTATAAAAACATCAGAGTATTTTCCTTTTATAAAACCCGATCATTAAAATTCTTTATTTAAAACATTTATCAATTTCAGCTTAAGTAATAAAATTATCTTTATGAAAACGTAGTGGAATTAAAATAAAACATTAAAGAATACTAAATAATTTACAAACTCTTTTACAAATAAATTTCTTTTAATTCTTTAGCCCAGCCAGCCACAAGTTCCACCCGTGCAAAATCCTTCATCCACTGTGTCTTAGTCTGTTCACCTGTGCATGTACCTACATCGCAAGACTCAACTAATGAGCCTAATGCTCAGTAAGTGATATAAAATAAAAGGTATGATGCACATGTCATGCAACTTTTAAATCTCTTTTCGTTTTCTGTTTCTGTTTCTTTTCATTTTCTGTTTCTCTTCTTTCTTTCTTTTCTTTTCTTTTACCGTTTTCTTGATCTTAACTTTGATTTATCTTGACTTTACTTTACTGTTCATTTCTTTACTTGATTGTTACTTTACTTTATCTTGAAAGGCATTGGAGATGTCTAAATTTGACGAGGAGAACCTCACATCCCCAGACGACCCTGTTTATCTTTATCTTTATCTTGAAAGGAGTTTGAAATGTCTAAACTTGACGAGGAGGAGTAGCCAACTCAACCTCACATTTCCAAATGACCTCGTTGTATGTTTATTGTTGTCTTAATCTTGAAAGGCGTTGGAAATGTCTAAACTTGACGATGAGTAGTCAACTCAACCTCACATTTTCAGACGACACCGTTTATGTTTGTTGTGCGTCTTAATCTTGAAAGACATTGGAGATGTCTAAACTTGACGAGGAGGAACGACTAACTCAACCTCATATACCGTCACACCCATTTACGTTCATTCTTTACATTTCACAACTCTCTCGTTTCTTCTTTGTTTCCTTCTTGTCATTTTGTAATCGTTTTGTTTCTTCTTTGTTTCCTTTTCAAAAGTATGCATGGAGACCATTTTCATATCTTTGAAAACTATGATGCATGATACTCATGAATGCATACATTCTCTATTGGAGGAATTTAATAAAACAACCAATATACAATTCACAAATCATGCTTATAAATTGTAGACATGCTTATAAAAACAGTAAACAATGAAACATACTATTTAAAACTGTAAACACCGAAACATGCTATTTAAAACTGTAAACACTGAAACATGCATCTCCTATTCTTGAGATGTACGGCCCTAAGGACCAAAGCACATGCGTATCACTTACCAGGCGTCCGTAGCGCGTTTGACACTTTATTCTTTTCTCGTTAATACCTTCAAAATAATTAATATATATTTCTTAATATATTTACTCATTATAAACCTTAACTTTTATACCATTATTCTGTAAGTTCATTTCATATTTTTCGTCCAATTATTTTCATCGACTAATTAACTAATAATTATTGACCACCGAATTTTTATAAACTTTAATGCTTAATAATTCTCATTAGTCAGCTTAGTTACTTAGCAACTTTGCAATAATCATTTAAGTAACTTAACATGTGCAACAAAAATAACAATAACCATTTATAGTTGCTCATTCCATCAATGTAACCTGATAATAAAGAAAATTTATTTCACAATACAATTCATTATCTTTTAATAAAAATCTATTGGAACCAACAAAGAATTTATTTAACTTTATTACCCAATATCACACCTAATATTAATATCCAATAGGGCATTAAACATCAACATCCATCAACCAACCAAATTGCAACATATCAACGTTTTTCATTACTAAAAACATGGTCTTTTTCTTCATTCATTCACTTAGCGGAATTTACAGTCCAAACATTATCAAGGTCACATATCGAAATAATAGAGCGAAATCCAAACGGTGAACGTTATTCAACAGTAGTAATTACGGAGTATAACTATTCACAGCCGTCCAAACGACAATCAACTTAGCACATCTATTCATCCATGGTATCAAATTAGAAATGCAGCAGATAGTAATTCCACTAATTTGAAATTAATCATATCAGCAAACATTCAACAACTAATCCAGAATATAAATCTAACATGTTTCTACGTCCAACAATCCATTTTCCAATATATAGTTGTCCAATGATAAACTGAATTTAAACCAACTAAATTCTATGTATTTTACATGCACACCATCTATACAGTTTAACCATCCAACCATTTACTCTACTTTCAAAACTTCTCCAACCTTTTAGCAAACAGAACATACATCCAATTAACCAATTCATTAGCATAAGCTAAAATCCAACTTAACAACTCATATCTAACAATAATTCTTCAAGACAAATCCAACCTTAACATATGCAACTATCAACAAGGCTATCAAAAGGATAAACTCAATCAACAAGTTTCATTCAACAGCAGCTCAACCATTATCTCAACAAGGTTCCAGTAGTATTAAAGGTTAGAAACAACATGAACCAGCCTTCACTATTATAATCCAAACAGTTACCCAAAATGCATAAGACAAATTTCTCCAGACAACATTCGGCAACATCAAACACAAGAGTATATTAAACCAATTTTTCTGTCGTGTTCTACAGTCCCTTCATCACATAAACACAAAAAAAGGAAATGAAGGAATTGTTCATACCATAAAGACCCGAGAGCACAACCCGAGAGCAAACCGAGCCTCAATTTGTCTTCTCTGTTTCCATGCTTCAGCATTCTTCACTGTCACTCACTCATTTTCCTCACTGTTCCTCACTCGGCTCACACCATTTCCAGCACTCTGCACTGTCACTTTTCCACTCTTCACAGCCATCTTCCTGCCATGATTTATAGATAGTAGGAAGAGACCTCCAGTGATGACCAAGCTGGCGGGAAGATCACACAGTTCGAAGGAGGTGGTCCAATGGCCAATATCCACGCTGGAAGTCTGCTATCGTTTCGGGAGGAGGAATAAACCGGGTTGACAGTGGCCAACAAAACCGGACCAAAATCGATGCCCTGCTCCAGCCCTTCACCGGTCACCCCTGCCAATACCAAATCGCCTCACCACCGACGCCAAATCAACCAAAATCGGAAGCCAAGAGGAAAAACGCTAAACATAGACTGTACGCTTACCTCCACCGACGATTCGATGTAGCAAAATCGACATCAAGAGTCGCGACACACCGAGCCCTAGCTCGCTGTTTATCGCGCCGCCCGCAACCCATCGTCGCCGCCATACGCTGGACAACGCACACCCGAGTTCGCGGCGACGTCTCCCGCTTCCGATTGTCCATGCCGATCGCTCCCTTCTCTCTCGGCTCCCTCCCCCTGTTTCTCGGGCTCTCTCCCTTTTCTCTTCTCAAACTTTCTTCTTCTCCAATTTAAAATAGGGAAAATGACAAATCAACCATCGTGGTTTTCAATCAATGACAAGTCAACCACTGTAGTATATTTGCTAACAAGTTAACCACTAACGTATGAGAAATTGACAAATCCAACATCACACTCAAGTTAACCCAGGTAAAGAAGCAAGCCTGGATGCCGCTGGTTTGCGGCGTCCAGGCAAAGAAATTGCCTGGACGACGCACCCCAGCAGCGTCCAGGCTTGAGGACCACCCCAATCATTTTCCCTTTTATAAAGGGAAAATAAAAGTTAGGGCTCATTCTCCTACCCCTTACCCGACCCCCTGCTCTTCTGTCTATTTTTTGGTGGTTTGTTGATTTAGTTACTGCATTCTGTCTATTTTTTGGTGGTTTGTTGATTTAGGATGTTTTATTATTCACAAATTTTTGTTCGATTGTATTTTTGATTATACTGCAGGTTGTTGGCAAATTACTCTCAACGATCAGCATGGAATCGCGGCCTAAGAAATTGAGGTCAAAGCGTCGGCAGGCAACGGTGGAGGCCGTTGAACCCGTTCAAACTACGGAAGTGGAAGATGTCCAATCCGCGACAGCGGTGGAAGACGAAGAAACCGCCGACCTTGAAGAAGAATTATTCTGGAACGCTAATTGCAAAACACGGTATTTAGAAGATATACCACATCGTAGAATTACTGTGTCCAAAATAGTAGATTTGGACTCTTTCGCAGAAATGGGAATTGATCGTATGCTTCAAGCTGCTGGATTAGCCGAGTTGTGCAATTTGAGGGGCAGTTACTGCGAGAGAGTTATAAGATTGTTTTACACAAATTTGCGAATATCCACTAACCCATTAGAGGTGCGGACGTACGTTTTTGGAAGGGAGTTGAGTTTCACTTCCAACGATGTAAACATGATGCTTGGATGTGTACTGGATGAGCCAAGCGAGGAATATTATCATATGGCTCGGGAGCCACCATTTGTAAAACAAGGAGGTGGGTTAGCGGTGCTTAGATTGTTGCACCAGGATCCCGAGGTTGTCCAGTATAGAAAGCCAACGGGAAAGGAGTTGAATGCCTTCGCCCGATTGATCCACTTGATCATGACGTACACCATTTTGCCTCGAAATGGGCATCGCGACCTTGTTACCAGCATGGATCTCTATATGCTGGGGAAGGTGTTTATGGGAAAAAAGGTGGACATTGGATATATAATCCTGAGCTATATGCAAGAGGTGCTCAATAAGTCGATGAAGTCCCTGCCGTACAACTGGCTAATCCAGAGGATCGTTGAGCAGTTTGGGGTCCCCATCCCGGAGAACGAGCCAAGAATTGAAGAGTCGGTCAATGACATGTATAACAATTCATTATTGGACCGAATGGGTATCACCCAAATAGAAGGTGAATGGTTCCGCAAGGGGAAGAAGGTAGCAGCACATCCATTGCCGCCTGGGCCTTCGCATTCAGTCCCTTCGCATGCACTGCCGCCTCCTCCTCAGTCATCTCACTTTAGTTCGATACCTGCTAATATGCTCAACTGGATGAGCAAGATGGAGAAGCTCCATAATATGTCCATGACCCAAATGCAATTGATGGCCGACCAGATACAAATGCAACAAGGCCAAATACAAGAAGCGGCCAAGCTCACAGAAGAGAGGTGGGCTATTGCAGAAGAGAGGTGGGGTATAGAACAACAGTGGCATATGCAAGCAGCGGAGTGGCATCGTGAGATGGTGGCAGCACTTAAGCAAGGGGAGAGGCGATCAACCCATTCAGGAAGTGCGTCATCCTCCTCGGACGCACCAGATGCGACATTCCGATTGTAATTTAATTTTGTTGAACGTGAATTCCAATTTTTACTTTATTTGTCTTTCATGTACTGACGTGTTGTTAATTTGCAGCGAACCTGTCAGAAGCCACTTACAAACTCCTCCAGCCATGCCTCTCAGGCCGCCGTCCCTTATAATTTTGCGCCTGGTACGTCTTTCATTTCGGTATATATGTGTATTCATTCATGGTTACGCTGACCGTTTGTTGCAGGCTCATGATTTGATGAGTAAGTTCCAAGACTATGTCCGGGCAAATACTCGAAAGAACATGGAGACATGCGCAATTCTTGCAGGAAAGCTGACCGACAATACGTACCTCGTCTATGAACTCATCTTCCCAGATCAGAAAGGAACGCCAAATACGGTGAGAGGCCTTTTTTGGGTGTTAGTGTATAAGATTTTATCTTAGTACTCATCCAAACTTATATGCAGTGCTATACGACGGCAGAAGCAGACATAGAAGTTTTCAATTATCAACAGCGACACGATCTACTCACACTTGGATGGATTCACGTAAGTAATCATGTCATTTCTCCAGGTTGGAGTTAATGTTTACTGAGATCATATAATGTGTTGTTTAAATTGCAGTCACACCCGAAACATGAGTGTTTTATGTCGTCCGTTGATCTGCACATGCAATTCGCTTACCAAACATTGTTACCGGAATCAATCTCCATTATCACAGCTCCCACTGACAAACAGCAGTATGTAGCTTTCCTAGTGTAAATTCTTAATTTTGCTTTCCACGTAATTGCTCGACACTTGTTCCCTTTGCATTACAGGCCGTTCGGCGTCTTTCGGTGTACCCCTGAGGGGATGAGGGTGATATTAGAGTGCCACATTAAGGAACAATTCCACCTGCACGAACCTCCAACCTTTCAGTATGAGGGTCTGTTGTTCGCCTGAGCTGAGAAAGTAGCCTTTCACATGAACTTGTCGTTTCTGGTCACGAATTTGCGCCGGAAACAGCCCAGGAAGAAGAAGAATGCGTAGTTTAGTTGATTTTGTGTACTTGTACGTTAAAATGTATGTCAAGTTGTCAATGATATGTTGGGAGGTTAGGTGTAGTTTACATTTAATGGATGAATGAGATGTTTGGATAATACTGGAATTGTTTGGGCTGTTTGTGTAGGATGTACGAGAATAACTATGTGGAGTCAAGAAACAAGGGACATTCTGTTCAAATTTTTAAAAAATTGGCAAGTCTATCAAACTCATTTTATTTTCAACAAAATAATTACATCAATGGCCTTTGACTGTCATGTACATTTGTTGCAAGCAAAAATGGTTATATCACGGCAGGTTAAGGTCCACATCTATATACGTAGGTGTGGGAGAACCTTCAACATCAAACTCCTGCAGACCACATTACAAAGGAAATGAGCGTAGTTCAAATATCAATTAAAAGCATAATGCGATAATGCGCTGACCTGCGTCTTATGAACTCTATTGGGAGCTGTCTCGAGGACTATGAAACCCATAAATGTGTCATCCAACCTTTCTCTGCCGCCTCTTCCTCTGGCTCTAGCCGCCCCTCTGTTGCCTCTGCTAGCCCCTGCACTAGATTCCCCTCCCCCTTCGCACGTGCGGGCATTGTGGCCCACACCCCCACACCAGCCACAATGCACGTTTAAATGTCTTCTGGTAAGCACTGTCCGGTTTGGAGCCTCATCCACATCCCGTATTCTACGTATGCGGGGCCTGCCTAGAAGCCTTTTATACGGCGGTGGGATAATTGGATCCAGATTCGTCACAAGATGCCACTCGATTGGGCCATTGAGGGATTGGAGAAAGTGGGAGTACATCACCATGTATGTTTCCCGGTGATAGCACCAATGCACAAACTCCTCAGGAGATCTCCTCATGAAATGAATGCACAGAATTGCATGGACACACGGAATGCCGGTCAACTCCCACCGGTTACAAGTACAAGTACACCTGTCCAAATCGACATAGTACATGTCGGTATTGTTGCTGACCTCAAACTTGGCCGCTCCTGCAAATTGGGGACTCCAATTTCGACTGGCAAGTTGGGCTTTGGCGAGCCGTTTGCTAATCATTGGACACAACAGATCGGTCGAGTGAGCCATTTTTTCATGTTTTTTCACGATCCTACCCATGATGCCCTTTCGAATGATCTCGAACATACTTAGAATTAGTTTGTCCCGGGCTGGTAGGATGCAAGCATTGAAGGACTCGCTAAGGTTGTTGAGGCTTATGTCGTACTTTGGGATGGAAGAGAAAAGATGTTTGGCCCAGTAGGTCACCTCTATTCCACGTAGATATTCATGGGCCGCCGGGTCAAGGACAAATAACTTGGCCATCTCTTTCTCAAATTGCCCCACTGTTGTGGCTCTTGATGCAGCCCATATTGCATCCTTCAACAACCTGCCTTTAAATTGTTTTTGAAAATTGGCATACAGGTGTCAGATGCAAAACCGTTGGTCTGCTTGCCATATCACCTCTCTCACAGTTGGCACTAGTCCCTGCAAACTTTTATAATATGAGACAGACATTGGAAAAAACATGCATAACATAAACACATAATTCAAAAGCAATGCACAACACCTTTTGTCGATCAGAAATAATTGTCCATCCATTGCCAGATAGGGTGTTTAGATCGTCTAGCAACAATTCTATAAACCACCTCCATGAATCCCTATTTTCTGCTTCTACGACTGCTACAGCAATCAGATACATACCATCGTTCCCGTCGATGGTGACAGCAGTCAGCAGTTGGCCCAGAGTCGCTCCCTTTAAGTGGCAGCCATCTAAACAAATAACAGGTCTACCACAGTTCAACACTACCCTCTTGCATGCATCCATGCACATGTACATCCTTTTAAATACACTCATATCAAGGTCAACACGCAGTGAACTTCTGGGATTCGACCTCCGAATCTCCTCAGCATAGGACCAAATGAGCTTGTATTGCTCATTGCCATCACCTTCGTTAATTTTCTTTGCCGCATTTCTTGCCCTTCTAGCAAGGCTGGGTGTGATGTTGACATTGACGTCCTTCCTGACAGTCTCAATTATAGAAGATACGTCCCAATTGGCTTGACTTTTAAATCTATCCAAGTAATGCGTTGCCACCCATTTGGCAGTGGCATGGCAGCTTTCCATCTTTCGGGAGCAAGTGTGAACGTCGTTGTAGGACTTTATTTGAAACGTCATTTCACGTCCTATTTGTGACGCGTGCATCCTCCATGTGCATCATTCCTGGCAGACAGCCCTCAACCGACGAGCATCACTATGGGTGAATTTTATGCCGTACCCATTATTCAATGCATAATCAACAATTTCTTCTCTAATTTTCGTCAATAAACTGTATTTTTTGCCAAGGCCCATACCAACGTAGCTGCATTGTGCTTCTGCTTGGTGTATAGACCTACTCTGTGCCATGTTAATGTCTTCATCACTAGTGGATTGGCACACTGATCGGAGGTCCTCATTGTCCTCTTCATTTAGACTTGCAGATATAGAATGCAACACAATTGCAACTTCATTGCCAATTCCACGTACCTCGTTTTCATTCGCCAATAATATCTCTGAAGGGCCCACTACAGCTTCACAGTTAATATCAGCTTCTTCGACACTCCAAGCACTCCAATGCGCCATTTTCTTGAAAACAAATGCTTCAACTTTGCCAAAATACCTTTCTCTTCTCGTTTCAGTTCTCACAAATCGCTAGGTTTAGGGTATGTTTCAGATTTGGGAAGGGAGAGTCGAGACTGAGAGCCCTAATTTTCATTTTCCCTTTTCATAAAGGGAAAATGATTGGGTGGGTGGGTCCTGGACGCTGCAAACCAGCGGCGTCCAGGCTTGCTTCTTTGCCTGGACGCCGCTTGTTTGCGACGTCCAGGCTTTTTCTTTTACTGGGTTAACTTAAGTGTGATGTTGGATTTGTCAATTTTTCATATATTAGTGGTTAACTTGTTAGCAAATATACCACAGTGGTTGACTTGTCATTGATCGGAAACCACGATGGTTGATTTGTCATTTGCCCTTTAAAATAAAAACAAACCATTAGAACTCCTTCAACCGAACCGAACCAAACCGGTTTACTAATAATCTTTTCTCTTTTTAAATTTTCTTTTATTTTCTTCTTTTCAAATAATTACTCCATTTCTCTTCCTTTTAAATAATTAAATTCTTCATTTAATTATTTTCATCCCAATTTCAATTTTCTTTTCTCTGAATTTTTCATGATGATAATTATTGGTCCAATTCAAATTCTTCAATTTGGCTTCCAAAATAATTATCCAATAATTGATATGATTATCTCCCAACAATTATTTTTCTAAACTTATTTTCATGCTAATATATTCCATAATAAAATTTCTCCGAATAATCCAATTATACCCCAATTAATTTCTCGTTAAATAAATCCTTGATTATTATCCAAATATTTTTCCCAATCAATTTTCTTACAAATAAATCTCAATTATCCATAATTAATTCGGTTATGAAAATTGGAGTATTACAACGTATCTCTCAAATTTGTTAATACTAAAAACCAATTAGTGGACATTCTTACTAAACCACTGAACAAAAAGACTTTTAGATATGCTTTGAGTCTAACTAAATTACATTTTTGCAAGGAAGAGTTTTCTAAAAATCATACAATTTTCTGTTGAACCCAAAAGAAATTCAGTCGACATATCAAATAAGTCAGACGATCGCTATGGAAATGTGAAGGAATCAGATGACCTTTCAAATACATCAATCGAATGCCATTATTATAGATTGTATTTTGATATTTTTTTCTTGAAGGAATTGGTCGACCCAAACCATTGCTCGGTCGATCGAAAAATTAGCAGCTTACCCCCCCAATTCTATTTCAAAGGTTTTAGTCGACTAAACTTAGTTTAGGCTTACCACAGTGTTAGTTTTAAAAGAACAACAAGTCAACCAAAATCCTCAATCACATTGTGTATCCTCTATTTCCAGGCGATTTCTCTATCTCCGATCATCCCTCCGTCCAAAACTTTCTTCTTCAACCTCTCAAACCTTCAATCAAGCCATTATCAACATTCCAAATCTTCCATTTCACTTAATTCCTAATAATCTGAACTTTAACTGAGATCCAATCCAATGGCTCAAATTCACTTCAGAAATTCGATTTCCTTCTCTCAATTGATCTTTTCATTTAATGGCATCAAGAATCACCGACAAAAGGAAGATATCTATGACACGAGGTAGCTCATCTAGACCTCTACCTCTATCGAAATATCCCTCTACATTATTTTTGGATGTCGAATGCAAACAACGGCACAAGAAATATTTTAAAAATAGACCGTTCATTCTACCTAAAAAAAAATTCTTTTTCAAGTCTACCTAGTTTGCGTTTGGAGGAAATTTACAAGGATATGAGATTATTCAAGTTATATAGTTTAGACGAACCATATTTTGAAAAAGCTATTTGGCTATTTTATGCTAATATGGTGTATTCTTCTTGACCATTGAAATTAAGTAGTTGTGTATATGGGAAGAAGACCACGATGACTACCCATGACATTAATATGCTGTTAGATTTTGAGATGGGTGACAATTGTGAGAATTATTACAATACCTTGAAGGATTCTGAATTTTTTAGTCATGATCATGGAGTTGAATTCTTTCAGCAAGCCCTTAAAAATCCGAATGTTGAAACCTATTTCAAGCCTAAACAAGGGATCTCAATGTGCGTGTTGTGGTTATCCATCACAGTCTTGCCTACAACTTATTATCGAGAAATGGTAATTGAGACCACATGAGCTATATGGACTTGTATGTACTCAAAAAGATTTTTTATAGGAATTGTTTTAACGTTGGGCATATCATACTACATCAAATGATCAAGGTTGTAGGTAGCACATCAAAATCCCTTGCATTCAATCTTCTTCCAACCAACTTGTTTTGAACGAATGATATTGCGAATCCACCTCCTGAGCCACCTCTACAAGTGAGAAGTGTTGACATTTATACTGTTCATTATCTGTCTCGGATGGGAATCATGCAAGATGACCAAGAGATTTAGATCTTTAAATCATTTAGAGGTGCATCCGCTTCTACAGTTCAGCCTTAGGTTCCCGCTGATATAGAAGACATTCCTATGCCTGAAGTTCCATCTTCGTCATTCCCTACTCCAACATCCTGTCAGGGTGGTCTCTCTTCGCTTGAAGAGTAAATAGATATGTTGACAGCCTATTTCTCCAGCTTTAGCACATCTATGGAGAATAGGTTTCAGGAACAAAGCTCTTCATTCATGACTTTTCAAGCTGAAATATGATCAAGATTTGATGCTCTTGATAGATGTCTTGAGAAGTTTAGCCAATCGAACTGGACCAACATGTCCACAAAGTCAGATCAGTCATCTGTAGCTGATTGTGTTATTCCTCCATCCTCAGTTGCTCCTCCTCCTTAAGAAGATTAGTCGTCTTGTGTTTAGTTGGTTTGATAAATATTTTAGATGGACTTCTACTTAACATTTATTTTTTGCTTTGAGTAGTTGTTGGTATGTTTTCATGAATATCTTTGCCTTTGAGTTATTTTTGCTTTGGAGACTAATTGTCTAATAACATCTGTGTGGATATTGATTTCTTTTTTATAATGTCAAATGGGGTGAGACATAAAACTAGAGACACTATACCGAGTTTTTCATTAAAAAAAAAAAGAGAAAGAAAAAGGCTTTGAGATATTGAGAGAGAGAATAAGAATTAATCCACATACTTAGGGGGAGTAATAAATAACTTATAATATGTTGTCATCTTCAAAAAAGGGAAGCTTGTTAGCTTAGTCATTTTGATGATGTATGATTTAATTATTTCTAAATTAAAAATATGATTTTCATTGAGCATATTATTGATCTTCATTAAAAATACCCTCTAAAATGAGTATTTAAGTGTGCTAACATGTTTGTTGAAGTCATTGTAGTTAATGTTTAAATTTTTGGTACTCACAAGCTTTAATTCAAGAAAACTTCAAAGTGAAAGTCGACCAAGGCAAAGAAGCGACCAATTGAAAAGATTACAAAGAATTTGAGCTTTTCCAAAGTGCAAAAAGCAGTCAACAAAAAGAAGTCACGGTCAACTGTAACAATTACAAAGAAAGTGTGAAATTTTGAAGAACACAAAATAGTCGACCAAGACAGAGAGAGGTCGATTGGTAAAATGCCAGTGAGCTCTAAAACTTTTGAAGTGCAGAATGCAATCAACTAGGAAGAGTAACGATCAACCAGAAAAATTACAGAGAGCAAACATTGTTTCAAAGTGCAAAATGCAATTGACCAGGATGAGTCGAGATCGACCTGCAAAATAACAAAGAGAAATGTTTTTCTTAATTGTGTTGAAGTAGTACATTGGAGAAAACATAGGTCGATTGATGTGGTAGACCAAAATATGACTTGGTCGACTGGATGGTCACAGAAAACATGTAATGATCATAAAGCGATCGACTGATACTATTGGGCAGTCGACTGGGGCGAAGTTCTCTAAAGAAATCTATAAATAGAAGAGACTTCTACGAGGAAGTTCACCAAAAAAGCTATCTACAACAAATTGCTTTGAAATTATCTTGAGTATTCTAAGCCTTCACTTGCAAGTATAAGAACCTAATCTCACATTGTATTCGAGTTGTCCTTAGTGAGAGTAAAGTGTCTTTATGTTAAACATTTCAAAAATCTACCATTTATTTCTTGGTGACCGATTTGTGGGTGACGAAGAAGTCTTTATATAACATCTCATTTCTGTTTATGAATTTTTTGTAAAATTTTGAACATTTTAAAATCCTATTAAAATATACTTAATTGAAAAATATCAAAATACGTTATACGGAATAAAAACATTTAACTATTTTACAGAAATATTATAAATAAATACTTGAAATTCACAACAAAGTCTTTATGCATTTAAAATAATTTTTATTCATTTAGAGCCATAACCCCCGAGGTCGTTTTGCCCATGGTAACACAAGCTTGCATCGCATTACACTTCCTCAACGTTCACTTCAACCTGCTCACAATCCATACCTACATCACAGGAGGAATAATGAACGTATTGCCCAGTAAGAAATATAAAATGAAATGCAACCTTAACGTTTATGACAACTCTACATGATTAAGTTTGATACATCTATAAGCAGTGTAAGAGCAACCTCTTCAGTTTCCGAACTCACAACTTTGATTTGTTTTTACGTGAAAGCAATCTCTTCAGCTTCCAAACTCACTAAAAACTGACCCACTTCCATTACATTCATTTACTCTTGGGTGAGAACAACCTCAGAAGTCTCCGAACTCACCCCCCGTTGAATAAGAGCAACCTCTTCAGTTTCTGAACTTACTCAAACGAGTTGTTTTCTATGTGTGAGCAACCTCTTCAGTTTCCGAATCCACGTAGGAAACATCATTTATTATCTTCATTATTAGTCCATGCAATGCATTATGTGCAATCCTATAACATGTCTACATGAATGTCACACACAGCAGTTCATACATCTCAATCAATACTACAAACAACTAACAAACAATACTATGCTTCAACTATATCATTAATACTAAACACGTTTCTATTACACTATAACATCCTATGTCTAATCATCTATCCTTGACGTATTATTTCTAACCTAGTCTTAAACAGTGTAAGCACTATCCTATGGTATCCACCACTTGAATATGAATTGGGGACCTATACTAATTAACAATATTATTGTTAATCTAGCTTTCCTATATCATAGACCATCATCTTAGAAAACTATTTTCATCACAACTGTTAGTAAACAAACGTAGGAATACAACCTAACCAGATAACCATCATTAAAAGCATGTATACAACAAAGAACCTATCATCAAAGAAAATTACTTAGAGCAATGACCATATTATGGAAGCAGCATTCTTCAGAGAGCAAACTATGGTTAACACAGAAAACTACACAAAAATCCTACTCCTGCGATGTAGGTCCTTTCAGACAAAACACAAGCATTATGCCTTAGCTTGTGCGTCTCTCCTCTTCACTTTCCTGAGCTTTGATTCCTCACCTTGGACAACAATTCTTCATAGGAGCTCTCTCTCTCTCTCTCTTACCAGTATTTCTCAGGAAAAACGTCACCTCACGTCCTGTTTATACACACTTTAAACGACTCTCTAGTTACTCATTGAATACAAAACGTCGGGAGAGACGTTGGACGACACTGGAACGCCAAGGGCCGAGAATTCAATGTTTCTAGCAATTGAATATTGCCTCCAGACGTTAACAATTAATGGCGGTTGATCGATTCAGCTGAAAGATGATTGACCACCCGTATATTGAACGTCCGCTAAAATTGGCTTCCATCAACACTGGTTGATCGCGCCTGTCAATCGCCCAGGATACAATCGACCGCCCACTCCTTTAAATTTTGTCAAATTTTCTTTAATTTCTTTAAATCTTTAGCTCCTATATATATCTAAATTCCAATACTTTATAAAATGCCAATAACTCATATTTTTGCTTTATTCAACAATTACACAAATTTAAATACTGCAGACATTACATTTTGTAAGGTTAGATTGACATCCAGAAGTTCAATCGACTGTAACCAAAAAGGTTGAAATGAAAAGATTTTCAAGGAGGAGTCTTTAAGCGCAGACATAGGTGTAGGTATATTTGGCCGAACTGCGTTACCAAGTTTGTTTGCACTTCTTCACTCTTATCTCTCACGTTGCTTGTTCAATTGTGCTTGTAATTTAGAAATCATTAAACTCACATAAAAAACAATTAAGAGATATGCAACAAATAAAATTTATTTAATCACATGAAAAGGTTAAGAAGTCTCACTCCATTCTTAGGCTATTTTTGATCCTACAAAGTATTTTTTAAAACATACAAAAATTTTGATAAGTTCAAAAATATAACTTTTGAGATTTGCTTTCCTAACAATGTGGAGGCGATTATGAAATAAATTTATTTTCATTTTAATTCTTTAATTTTTTTAATAATGACATTTAAGCATCAACTTTGTTGCACTTTTTTTTCTCTTTCAATTCTAATGTGTTTTTATATAATTTAATAATTAAATTTTATAATTTCACTGCTAACAGTGGTTATTAAAAAATGTTACAATAATACTAAATTAACCCTAAGACATGACAAAAAAAATTTAAAAAGACAGCAACAGAAATCTTGACTTTATAGATTGACAAGAGTTCTGTGATGATCAGTTTCATTGTCTTGTGAAAAAGACAAAGCAACAGAAATCTTGACTTTCGAGAGATGTGCATTAATTGACCAGAGTTCTGTGATAATCATTTTCATTGTCTTGAATTAGATAATTGTTAAAATATGGCGACTTGAATTCATTTGAATCAAAGTTTTTTTTTCTACTATAAATTTTAAGTTGTAAAACTTGCATTATATTTTTATTTTTATTTAGTGAATTTATTTTCTGTCATGATATTTTTCTCCAAAAAATTTTTGTGTTGATTTGGTGTTTTAATTTCGTATTTTTTTAATATATTATTCGATTTTTAAGTGTCATAATCTTGTTCTAGACGAAAACTCAAGTCAAAATGGTTAATCCAAAATACTTGAGATGCTTTGGTGCATTACGTAGTTGGAGCTGGCTCCCAAAATTAAATTTAAGCAATTTTATCTAAAATTAAGGAAAGAAAATCAATGGGGAAGATGATGACAAGGGTGAGATTACTGAAGAAAATCCATTTATTGTCATTCATGCACTGACTTATATCCACCACGAGTACATGAGACCCATCATTGACACTTACCGCTCTTACTTTATTAGTAATATGTACGATTGTTCCATCCTTTAAACCCACCTCAACCATTATCGTTTCTATGACTCAACGCCTCAACTATCAGACAATCGGCGCTCTGTTGGCCAGTATCTTACAAATCTGTTGTATATTCCATCGACGGATTGGCACGACGTCGATCAACTTCTAAGATTTAGCTTATACAATATTTTTCTTTGGCACTGCATTTAGGCTTGACTGCCTACAATCCACTACTAGATTTTTAACAGTATATAGTGTGCCACAAAATCCTTGTAGGAAATTCTCTATCTCAAAAAATGTCAATATATATACTGTTGCCATAGTGGAAGAAGGCTTGGTTTGAGGTTCCATTAATTGATTTCGTGTGAAACTACCTAAATCTCCTTGTTCGCTTCTTAGAGGAGAATTGTGGTGCAACTTGATTGCTTTTATCGCATCAATAAATTTTGAGACTCATCAACAAGTCGTTAACAACGGATGATAATGGAAGAATAAATTTTTCTTCTTGTATCTATGAGTCGTAGATTGTGTACGCACATGACTTCAGGAGTTTCAGGTGTAGTGAATCTTGTCTTCAAAAAAGGAACCAAAAAATAGACCAAGCTTGATTTTCTTACCTCTCGAAATAGGCTTAAATTATTCAATTTTGGTTTGATTCATTCAATCAGCTTCTGTTCTTGACACCTCTGAATACACCAGGCAGTAAAAGTTCTATGAATAACATAAACTAAGGGGCTAACCAATGCAATTGCATGTGTTCATTTTCAAAACACCTAAGGTCATGATCCAAAGGCTAGGCTAATGGAGATAGAAATGCCAGGTTGAATGAAAGGACTCGATCGCCAAGCCCAAGACATATCCTATGGTTCGCAATGTAAGACTTAAAAACTAAATCCAAAGCCACAACTCAAACGAGATGGATAGAAGTAGTGATTACAAGAATTAAAGATAGTGTATAAATTAATTTGCAAGTAATAAAATAGGCAACGCCTAATATAAACTTCTACAAACCAAAATGAAGGGAAAGAAATAATAAAATTCTCGCCAAAGAAAAATAAACACTCCGAAAAGAAGGAAGACAAAGGGGAATTTCCACGACAATCTAATACTCGTGGTTTTGGCCTTCACGATTCTTTCATGACAAAAATGAGAGTCTTTTCAGGCTAGTAGACTATAGAGTAGGGAATTCTCACTCTATACTCACTGCATGAAAAAAATTAATTTATCATTTATTTGTTAAAAACATGAGTTGGAGAATAAATACATATAGTATAAAAACAGACTTAAAAATGGCCAAAAATAGACAGATATATAGTAAATGGGTAAACTTAATGTATATATAGTATAAAAACAGACATGTTGTGAAACATGACATGTTAGGTTTTTTGTGTGATCTATGACAAAATAAAGGTTTTAAAAATCATGATACATGAATTAATATATTAAAAGAAACCCCTACCTCGATGACAGTATATCTTCTTACTGCTCAGAATGGTATGGTTGGAAAGAGGTTCAAATTTATACAATTAAATGCTAATGGTAGTTCCATTTTTTCTTATTTTTAAAATAGAATGAGAAAAAAAATAGCAAAACTTATAGCACAATCTGAGTTAGTGCTATCATTCACTGATAATAAAGTATTTGAAAAACTTATGAAAGAGTACAGTACTTCTAGTTTTAAATGTATACTTAGATGTACAATGAGTAATGACTTTGTTAAAATGTTTTATGATATGAAAAATGAATTAATTACATTTTTTTGCAAATATCTCTTTAATGTCTATTTATATTACGTTTAATTTATGAAGTGCATATAATGTTGTAGCTTATATAGTTGTAAATTTATATTTTATTAATAAATCTTGACAATTAAATAAAAGAATTTTAGAATTTCATAACTGTTAATATCTTCACACTAATATCCCTATATATGGATATACTTTGACAATATTGCAAGAATATTCTATTAGGGATATAATTTTTATTATAACTCTTGACAATGTTAATGCTAATTATGTTGTTATTTCCCATTTTAAAGATTATTTGTAATTAAATATTATTCAACATATAAGATATGTATGTCATATTTTAAATTTAATTGTTAAAGATGGTATGACTTATATTTCATCTTATATTAAATTAATTATATCCACAATTTTTTACATTATTTGGTTTAATTCGAGAAAACAAGAACATTAAAATTGTGTAAAGCTGTTGAACCAAGAAAATTAAAAATCAACGTATATAATAGATGAAATTCAACTTATTTAATGTTGTAAAATGTTAGACCATATTAACAAGTTATTTATTTTTATATTAATGAAAAATATAAAGTATTAATTTTGATAAATCTAGTTGTGATATTGCTAATGTATTTCTTGATTTTTTAAAACATTTTTATGATACAACAAATCAATATTCTTGAATAGATTACCCCACTTCTCATCTTGTTCTCCAGATTTTTGTAAATTTAACATGTACTTTTTGCATTTGATCAACTTTTGCATTTTATCGAAAAGTATATAAATTTATTAATATTCTTAATAAAATGAAAACAATATTTAACAAATATCGTCATGAGATTCTTCCTTTTTTTTTTATACATGTCTCATGAATCCTACATATAAATTAAAAGGAATGTGTCTTATGCTTAATTGGATGTCTATGTACTACTCATTTAATTACTAGTTATCAAATAGCAAATTAAATTGTTAATTTATGTTCTTCTTATGCAATGAAATATTTTGATAATAGTTATAAACGTCCTCCTTCACATAACGAGAGTTAACATAGTAGGAGTGGTGATGGAGGTATTGTAGCACCACAATTTAATATTTAGAGTATATTAAATAAATTAGATACTGAAAATTATTCTACTTCTTTGCAAAATGAACTTAATATTTATTTTGAATCTCGTTACAAATTTTCTCAAGAAGAGGATTTTGATATTTTAGATTGGTGGAAAAAGAATTCTACTACATATCTTATTCTTTCTGTTATGCCCAAACGTGAACTAAGACAGAACTAAGAACAATTTGGCCAAAAAATGAACCGACTCGCCCGACTCTTCTATTTTAAATATTTAATTGATAGCGGAAGACTTAGTTAATAACAAAATAGCAAGGGCCCAAACAACGAGGTTAATTCCAAGGTTAATCATTATTATCAAAGATAATACAATAATATATATATATATATATATATATATATATATATATATATATATATGTAAGTATGTATTTACATAATATACAGTATGGTAAATTTTCAAATCAATCCACTATAGTGTGATACATAACATAAAATAAATCACTATAGTATAAAGTTTCAGCAAAAATATAGTCACGTATGTATTTCGAGCACACTCTATCATCAATAGTAATAATAACAGCTATACTCAGTGATTACAATAGCCACGAACGACTTTGATCAAGTTTAGGGTTTTGCACTCAGAGACACGACATATACTGTTGTCTTATTGCTCTAATTAACAACAAATAAACACATTCTCTAACAATCGAATGTGCGTATGGAAAACAAGACCCCCAGATGGGTCGATAAAACTTAGTTCCTACGACCAAGATGATTAATGAAAATGTTATGCATGCTCAAATATAAATATGTCCAGTGAAAATACATATACGGTACGAAAATCGACGGACCTTAAAATGGATCTGTCATTTTATATAAGAATACGTCTCAAAATAAGTTTTTTTTAAAAATGCACAAAAACCAATCTCAAGTTAACATGAGTCTAAGATATTCCAACCGTCACACTAAGGCTTAGAACTTATCAAATACAAACCATTTCAAATATTACACTCTTCAGGCTTAGAACTTATCAAATACAAACCATTTCAAATATTACACTCTTCTATACTCAAAAAATCTGTTAGAGTCCATAACCGGGATAGAAATCAGCTCATGAACCTTGCAGGTAAAAGCTCATGGTAATTCAACTTTTAAGTATGTTTTGGAAGACTCCAAAAGTGTTCGGTTGATGGAACCGATCTACCTCGAAAGAGGGTCGTCCAATTACTCTATTTGACAACAAATAGACATATTTTCCCACGGTCGAATACGCGTATGGAAAAACAAGACTCTCACATGGGCCGATCAAATTTGTTCACGCGACCAAGATGATCAATGAAAATGTTATGCATGCACGAAGATCAACGTGTCTAGGTAAAATACATATATGATACGAAAACCAACAAACCTTAAAAATGGACCCATCATTTATATAAGAACACATCTCAAAATAAGATTTTATTTTTTTTGACATGTTGCAATTGATTGACAATTAGATGAGTTTTAACCTAGTTGGCATGTATCTAATTTGTAAAGAAGCAACTGTCACATATTTGTTATGATGTTTGTGTGATAAACTTTTTATTAGATCATCTTAAATAATTTTTTTTAATACATGTCAATTTCGACTAACTATTATATGTTGACATTATAATGATAAGTAATGATTATAATTTCATTAATTAATTTTTTTAAAAAAATATACATCATATTGATATAAGTTGAAAACATTTATATTTGTTCTATTCATTAGGTTGTGCTCGTCAAGACTTATTTGTCGACTCAACTCGACTCGTTTAACTCATGGCTCGCAAACTAGCTCGAGTTGAAAAGTTTTTTGGAGTGCCTCTTTAGGCTCAGCTTATTGGGATTGGTAGTGTAAAATCCAGTATGGAAATTTTATTTAATTATAAAGGAAAACAAAATTTCCTTTATTATTTCGTAACCTTCCTAGTTCAGACGCTCTTTCTATCCCCATATTCCTCCTTTCCTCTTTAAAACCTTATGCTTCACTCTATCCCCCTGCCTTACCATTTTCACTCCCATAATGCATAGCTTCACTCAGAACGTCGCAAAGGATTTGGAGAATTTTTCCCTTATATCGAAAGAATTAGGCAGTGGTAATTCGACGTTTTCCTTCTCTATAAATTTGATTTCTGAATGAAATCCAGAATTTTTGCTCTCTATGATAGGGTAGAACGGAGTTATTCTGAGTGTGATCCAGAGGAAGTATGTGTCGGTTCTTGCAACACAAATCAAAAGTTACAGTGACCAGGAAGAAATTCGAGCATCAAAGGTATAAAGATTGAATTTTTTTTTCTTCGGTGTTTCATTGCTTGTTGGTAATTAAATTGTTGAGTACTTGGAATTCTGTAATGTTGGCTTGGTTGTTGATGGCCGAATTAACTGGTTATATTGTGGCAATTAAATCCCACAATCTACATATGTTATAGATCATCATGGTGCAGTTTAGTGGAGGTTGAGCTGGGGTGCAAGATATCTTGAACTTCGGTCGAATGAGCGACTGGCCGAGACAGGGAGTCCTGGCCATGGAAGGACTCGGCTATGACAATTTGGAACCAGGGTGCCTTGTTGGGATGGCTAGATCGCGATCATTTGCGTTGAAGGCGACGAAATCCACAGGTAGCCCTGTGTTTGGGCTATATCCCAAGCTCAGTGGGTTGCAGGTCTGCGGGGCATAGACTGAATTGTTTAGTCTTGTACCGAGCCGCGATCCAGATTCTTTTGAGTCACGATCTAAACCTATATTTTGGGTCTGTTTTGGCCAATTTTTGGATAATCTTTTACCCAATTAAATTGGATTAAATTTAAATAAAATTTGGGAATTTAAGGCATAATAATTTGACCCAAAAATTAACTCATTATTTTTGGATAGGTATCCATAATTAATTAAAAAAACCCGTGGACAT
Source organism: Begonia loranthoides (assembly GCA_022433065.1). NCBI lineage: Eukaryota > Viridiplantae > Streptophyta > Magnoliopsida > Cucurbitales > Begoniaceae > Begonia > Begonia loranthoides. The sequence continues at coordinate 10,925,705 of CM039481.1, read as the reverse complement.
TGGAAATTGAGCTATTCAAACTTTTGGCTTTTAACCAATGTAAGCCACTTCGAGGTAGAGATTTATTTTTATGTATTGCATTGCATAATTTTTTTTAATATATATATTTTGATACATGTCTCATACAAAAATGACGTGTCCATTTTATGGCTGTTGAGTTTTTGAATTATATTTAATTTTTCATTGTATATGTTTAAATTAAGCATGCATATTATATTTTTAAATCAACTCAATCGTGTAAATTGAGTTCGATCGACAAGATTTGGGGTCTGTATTATTTTCACACATTCGACCATGCAAAATGTGTTTGTGTTGTTAACTAGGGTAATGAGACAAATGTATGTGTTGTGTCCCTAGGCACAAAACCCTAAAGCTGATTAGAGTATTTATGTGGCTTTTGCGATCGCCAAACATCGCTTTTATTCTGTTATTTGCTTATGGCATAGTGTGTTCAGAGTCTGTGAGTGACTCAATTTTCACTATCATTTTTAATAAGTACAGGAAGAGCCTATTTTAATTATGTACCACACATTAGTGGGTGATTTTAAACACGTGTCCTTTTGTACACATTTTTTTGAAATTAATTTATAAAATATGATTTTAACATCATACATGCTTATTGTATAATTGTAATCCCTATTTTAATTTTCGCAAAGTCTTTTATTTTGATATTATTAATATACTATCTGATATCACTTGTTGGACCAGTTAAGTCAATGTTTGTCGGACCTTGACTTTTAATTTATAAATTTTAATCTTTCGCTGCTATTAAATAAAACTGAAAGTGAAATGGGTTGGGCGATTTAGTTATTTTGGTATGGTCGTTCCCCATTCTTTCTCGAGTACCTTACGGGTCGTGAGATATAAGCTCATTAGGCTCGGTTTGGCTAGTTTAACTCACTAGATTCAATGAATCAAATTTTTATAGCTCAACTTGACTCGAGTTGAATTTTTTCTTTTTTTTTTTGACTAGCTCGTTAAGCTCAGCTCAACCAGGCTCGTTGGGATTGATAGGTTCATTAATCTCAAGTTGTTTAATTTTTTAGGTTCGGTGTTCTAAACTTTTTAAAGTTTGTTTCGCAAAGCTCGAGAGTTGGTTTTACACCTCTCACTATATCTTATTTCTTTTAGGGAAAATGACAAACCAACCATCATCTTTTACTATTAGTGACAAACCAACCATCATTTTTTTTGCTAACAAATTAATCACTAAACTATGAGAAAATGACGCCGCTAACATCGCTGTCACGTTTGTCGTAAACGCAATAATGTCGAGCCTCGGTGGTTCATATACAAATCGCCGCAACTCCATAGTTTTAAAAAAACAACACGACAATTTTGATGGTCCACTGCGGTTTCATATTAAATCATAGCAGTGTGACGATAAACCGCTGTGAAGTCATATGAAGCCACTACGGTTTATCATCACACCACTAAGGCTTCATATGACACTGCAGCAGTTTATCATGCCTCATTCTTTGATCCTCTGTTGTACTACATAAGACTCGATCTTGGGTACCGTGCGTGTTCACCGTGAACAACAATATTCTCGGCGAACATTCGTACCCTCATACCTTTGTTCCACACTGTGTAATCGATACTAATGGAATCCCTTGCAAAGAAAATGCTGACCAAGTGAAAGCGTGGTCCGTTGCAAATTCACCCGCAATCACAGGCGAAAACGACAGACTCTGCCCTCAAATTGGGCAGCTCTTGAAAACTGAGGGCTCCAATTTTGACCAGTAAGTTGTAGTTTGGCAGGACAGATGTTGATTTGTAGACACAAAAGATCCGTCGAGCGAGCTATCTTTTCATTTTTTTTTTCACAATCTTACCCATGATGCCCTTTCGTATGATCTTGAACATACTTAGAATCAGTTTGTCCCGGACTGGTAGGATGCATGCATTGAAGGACTCGCTGAGATTATTGTGGTTTATGTCACACTTGGAGATGGAGTAGAAGACATGTTTGGCCCAACATCTTGCGTCTATTCCTCGTAAATAGTTGTGGGCTAACAGGTCAAGCAAAAATAACTTCACCATCTCTCTTCAAAGTGCCTCTCTGTTGTGGCTCTAGATACGACTCACATTGTATCCTTGAACAACATTTCTTCACCGTGAGTGAATTTTATCCCGTACCCATTCTTCAACGCATGATCGACAATTTCTTCTCTAATTTTTTTAGTGAACTATACTTTTTGCCAAACCCTATACCAACGAAGATGTATTCTGCTTACGGTGGGCGTCTAGGCCTACTCTCGGACATGTCCATGTCTTCGTTACTATTGGATTCACATAATTAACAGAACTCCTGATGGTCCTCCTCGTGTAGAGTTGCCGAGACGGAATACAACACTATAGCAACTTCGTCTCCAATTTCACGTACCTTATTGGCAAAAAATGTGGTTGTGGGTCCCACTTCAACTTGACTGTTAATAATAGATTCATCAACACTCTGAAACGCCATTTGGTGTTCAACAAATTCTTCAACTTTGCCAAAATGAGGTTCACTTCAGCTCTCAGAAGTCTTTAGGGTTCGCTAATTGTCGACAAAATGTCTGAGAAAATCACGAGCAGTTTACTGTATATTTATACAAGACGAAGAAGGCACGTTAAACCGTGGTGGTTCATGAAAATTATAGTCTTATTTTTTTAAAACTATAAAGTTGTGGCAGTTTGTAGACGAGCCGCCGTGGCTCGACACTATCACGTTTAAAGGCAAACGTAACAGTGATATTAACAGTGTCATTTTTTCATAATTAAATAATTAATTGTTAACAAAAAAAAAATGATAATAAATAATTTATCACTAATAATAAAAAATAATAATTGATTTTTCATTTTCCCAAATTTCTTTATTCACCACAAGTTGCTTTTATAAACCCATTAGATTTGCTTAGGACTTTGGTGAATAATCGCTCACCGACAGTATAATAAGTGGATATCAAATCTACCACGTTTATTGCACTTCGAAAAGGATATGACAATCCGTTAATGTCAGGTATGACTTATTTATGCAGTAGCAACAATAATAATAGGGAAAATGACAAATCAACCATTGTGGTTTCAGGTCAATGACAAGTCAACCATTGTGGTTTAAGTGTTAACAAGGTAAACACTAACGTACGTCTAAATGACAAATCAACCATCGCAGTGACGGTCGCCGTTAATTACCGCGCCGCAGCGGTGTCCCACCGCGCCGCGGCGCGCCCCGCGTTGCGAAAAATAACACTCAAGTGTTGACTGGAGTCGCGACTAGTCGCCACGCCGCCGCGGCCTCCCGGGACGCCCTCGCGGCTCCCAGGGACGCCGCTGCGGCTCCCCGGGACGCCCCTGCGGCTCCACGGGACGCCGCAGCGGCTCCCCTCGACGCCGCTGCGGCTCCCCGGGACGCCGCTGCGGCTCCCCGCGACGCCGCTGCGGCTCCCCGGGGCGCCGTTGCGGCGTCCTAGAGCGCCGCCGCGGTGTCGTAGGACACCGCCGCGGCGTCCTGAGTATACACAACGCATTTTAACTCCTTAGATGAAAAAAAATTTGCCATAGTTGTTCTAGTTGCTTTACTCCCCCAAAGCATACATCCTGCACATAAATTGCAAGTAGTTCCAGAAGCATCCACAGTACAAAAACAACAGCAGACAATCAAGCTCATGCAACATTGAACTATAAACAAATAACACGAATTCCGAACAAAACATGAACTTTATAATACAACACACATTCTTCAAAAACATCCATTACAACTTTGAAATGTAAACAAATTACACGAAATGTACATAAACATTTTACAACTTCTTTGTCTTGGGACGCCGCAGATCTTTGATCACAAAAGATAAGTTCGGGAGAAACACTACATGTTCTGCTTGCTCCCACAACGGTCCCTCGTACTCAAAGATGTCTGGCTCGTGCTCGTGAAATAGTTGCTCAGGGATGCATTTACGCAGCACGCTCATCCCCACACTTGTACACCGGTAGCTGGCGTACGGGCTGCAATACGTTGGGAAAATAAGCGAGAATATGCAATAACCAATATTAAGAATTGACATAAGGGAAAATACATACGTGTCTTTGTCAGTGGGAGCACAGATCATGGAGATAGCTTCCGGCAAGAATTGCTGGTAACCATACTGAGTGTGGAGGTCAACGGACGACATAAAACTTCCCTGCTTCGGGTGTGTCTGCAAGGAAAACAACACATTAGATGAGCCCAGTTAACCTGAACAACAACCCGGAGAAGCGAGATGATTACTTACGTGAATCCACCCTAATGAGATTATATTGTGCTCGTGATGATACGCCAATGTGGCTTCCTCGTTTTGAGCACAGCACTGCATATACGTTTAGATGAGTACTACGATCAAATCTTATAAATTAACATACAAAGAAGGCTTCTCACCAGATTTGCCGTCCCCTCTTGCTCGGGGAAGATGAGATGAGTGACTTCGTAATGATCATCCGTCCGCCTTCCCCCAAGAATTGCGCACGTCTCTTTGTTGTGTTGAGTATTTCTGCGCACAAATTGCTCAAACACGGTCATCAAATCTGAAGCCTGCAAGAAAAATGTCAAATGTCGTTAGAGTAACAAAACATTAACATGAACCAACACACACATATAAGCAACACACACATATAACCAATTCACAGACGTACCGCGTGCACCCTTCTAAGCGGCCGATTCTCGTCGTCCTCTTCGTTCTCGGCATGTTCGCGGCTGCCGCCGTGAGTATGATGTGGGGCTGATGCCGCCGTTGATGACGACGATGACACACGAGCTGATCGCCTCTCCCGTCGCTCAAGTGCTGCCATCATATCACGGTGCCAATCTTTTACTTGCAAATGGCGCTCTTGTGCAATGCGATGCCTCTCTTCCGCAAGGGCTGCTGCTTGCATATTCCAGTCTTGTTGCATACGGTGCCTCTCTTCGGCGAGGGACGCTGTTTGCAAATTCCACTCCTGCGCCATTTGATGTCTCTCGGCTGCGAGGTCATCCATTCTTTTGAGGTGCTCCTCCATCATTTGCATTCTCATCTCCATGCTCCTCCTCCAGTCGGTCGTCTCCTCAGGCATCGGAGTGAAGTGCGATGACTGAGGAGGAGGCTCCTGTTCATACCCGGGGGCTGCCTCGTGAGGCTCTGAGGGGGGTGGAGGCCGAGGTCGAGGTGCTGCCTGGCTGGTGTACTTGCGCCGCCATTCCCCTCCAACTTTTGTGAACCGCATGCGGTCCACCTTTTGCATATTGTAAAGGTGTAACTGCGACTCCACAATTCTCGGCTCGTCCTCAGGGATGGGCACTCCATATTCCTCACATATGGTCTGTATCAACCAATTGTACGGGAGGTTCTTAGAAGGTATGTTCAACACCTCATTCATGTGGCTGAGGATGATATATCCAATGTCCACCTTTTTCCCGGTGAACACCTTTTCCAACATATAGAGATCCATGCAACTGACATGGTCTCGATGCCCATCCCGCGGCAAAATGGTGTACGTCATGATTAGGTGGACCAATCGGGCTATCACATGAAGGTCCTTGGCCTTCGGCTTGTGGTACTCTTCAACCTCTGGATCGCGGTGCAGCAATCTTAGCACGTTTAGCCCTTCTCCCCGGCTGACAAATGGTGGCTCCCGAGACACATGATAGTATTCCTCGCTTGGGCCATCCATTTCACATTCAAGCATTATATTTAGGACCCGAGGAGTGAGCCTCACCTCCCGTCCAAACACCAACGTCGTTAACTCCATTGGCTCGGTTGATAGTCTCAAATTTGCATAGAACAATTTGACAGCTTCTTCAGAGTAACTGCCTCTCATCTGGCACAACCTGGCTAATCCAGCAGATTGCATCAGATCCTTAATCCCCATTCCAGCCAATGAGTCCAGGTCCACAATTTTTGAGACAATGATTGTACGGTTCTGAATATCATTCTCGTACCGTGATTTGCATTGTCGAGACCTGAATAATTTGACCCTCCTCCCAGCGGTGACAGGTTCAACCCGGACAATTGAGCGTCCGGAATCTTCTTCGCCGCTAGCCGCCGCGGGTTCATGTTCAAAATCCCACGGTGCTCCGGGTTGGGAACTCTGGGACGCCGCCGCGGCTTGCTGAAAGGACGCCGCCGCGGCTTGCTGAAAGGACGCCGCCGCGGCTTGCTCCCGGGACGCCGCCGCGGCTTGCTCAGAGTACGCCGCCACGGGTGGCTCAGTGTACGCCGCCACGGGTTGCTCAGTGTACGAAGCCGCCGGTTGCTCCGTGTAGGACGACGCCGCGCCTTCCTCGCCGGGTGGCTTCCCCCGCTTGGCCGCCAATTTCCTTGCTCGTTGGTACTGTTTCATCTTATGTAAGCTCTCGCCGTGAAAATCTCTCGACTTGAGAAGTGGTCGCCGGTGGTTTCGGGGTTTTTGAGCGTTGAAGATGGGTGCAAACTGGCGAGCCCTAGCCTTGGCACGTTATGTATACAGCCGATTAAATTTGGGACGCCGCGGCGGCTTCCTGGGCCGCCGCGGCGGCTTCCCGGCACGCCTCAGCGGTCTGCTTGGGGCGCCGCATGGGCGTCCCGGGAAGCCGCCGCATGGGCTTCCCGGCACGCCGCCGCGGCTTCCCGGGGAGCCATGTATGTATGCACAATTTCGCTTATAACTGAATCGCCTCTTTTCCTTAGCCGTGCACACTGGAGGATATAAATTGAGTGATATACAAAACCAAAACATTTGTACAACAAGCCAGATATTTAAATTTAGTCACAATTACATCAATATGTACCAAACACTCGTATCACGGAAGGTTAAGGTCCACCGTCCGATACGTTTGTGTTTCCCGATCTTGAGAAACCAACTCCTGCAAAACAAATTGCAAATGAAATTAGCATTTATCAAACAACACTTAAAAACGTGAACGGCATCAAGGGCTCACATGTGTCGTAGGGTCGCTGGCAGGATCTGTCTCGGGGACTAGGGAGGGGGCTAACTCGGGGACTCTGAACCCCATAAAAGTGGCCTCCGACCTTCCTCTGCCTCTGCCGCCATGAAATGTACCGCTGCCTCGGGCGCTCCCCCTGCATTGCCCAGCACTTGACTCTCCTGCGCCATCGCAAGTGCGGGAATTGTGGCCCACACGACCACACCGCCCACAAGTGACGTTTATATGTCTTCTGGATAGCACCGTCCTGCTTGGGGCCTCGTCCACATCCCGTACCCTACGTACGCGTGGCCTTCCTGGAAGCCTTTTAAATGGCGGTGGGGTAATTGGATCAAGATTCGTCACCGGCCGCCACTCGATTTGTCCATTGAGGGGGGAGAGGAAGTGGGAGTACATTTCTATGTATGTTTCCCGATGATAGCACCGATCCACAAATTCTTCCGGAGATCTCCTCATAAACTGAATGCACTGGATTGCATGGACACAGGGGATGCCGGTCAAGTCCCACCGGTAACATGTACACGTACACTTGTCCAAATTGACAGAGTACATGTCGTTACCGTTGCTGACCTCAAATTGTGCACGGCCTGCAAACTGGGGGCTCCAATTTCTACTAGCATGTTGAACTTTGGCGAGACGGCTGCTAATCCTTGGACACAACCGTTCGGTCGAGCGAGACATCTTTTCATGTTTTTTAACGATCCTACCCATGATGCCCTTTCGAATAATCTCGAACATACTTAGAATTGGTTTGTCCCGGGCGGGTAGGATGCAGGCATTGAAGGACTCGCTGAGGTTGTTGAGGCTTATGTCGCACTTTGGGATGGAAGAGAAGGCATGTTTGGCCCAACATCTTACATCTATTGCTGCTAAATATTCGTGGGCCGCTGGGTGAAGGACAGCTAACTTGGCCATCTCATGCTCAAATTGCCCCCTTGTTGTGGCTCTTGATGCAGCCCAGATTGCATCCTTGAACAACCTGCCTTTAAATTGTTTTTGAAAATTGGCATACAGGTGTCGGATGCAAAACCGATGCTCTGCTTGCCATGCCACCTCTCTGACCGCTGGCACTAGTCCCTGCAAAGATTCATAATGAGAGAGGGACATTAGTAAAAAATGCATAACAGACACACATAAGGAACCAAGCAATGAACCGCACCTTTTGTCGATCCGAAATGAATGTCCAGCCATTGCCAGATAGGGTGTTTAGATCGTCCAACAACAATTCAAGAAACCATTTCCATGAAGCTCTATTTTCTGCTTCAACGACTGCTACAGCAATCGGATACATTCCATCGTTCCCGTCGATGGTCACAGCGGTCAGCAGCTGTCCCGGAGTCACCCCCTTCAAGTGGCAGCCATCTAAACAAATAACAGGTCTACCATAGTTCAACACTGCCCTCTTGCATGCATCCATGCACATGTACATCCTTTTAAATACACTCATATCCAGGTCAACACGCAGTGAACTTCCAGGATTCGACCTCCGAATCTCCTCAGCATAGGACCATATGAGCTTGTATTGCTCATTGCCATCCCCTTCGTTCATTTTCTTGGCGGCATTTCTTGCCCTTCTAGCAAGGCTGGTTGTTATGTTAATGTTGATGTCCTTCCTGACTGTCTCAATTATGGAAGATACAGACCAATCGGGCTGACTTTTAAATCTATCTAAGTAATGGGTTGCCACCCATTTCGCACTGGCATGGCGACTTTCCATCTTTCTAGAGCAAGTGTGAACATCATTGTAGGACTTTATTTGAAACGTCATTTCATTTTTTATTTTTGAGGCGTGCAGCTGCCACATGCACCCTTCGTCGCATTTTGCCCTCAATCGAGTCGCATCGCTGTGGGTGAATTTAACCCCGTACCCATTCTTCAAAGCATGCTCGACAATTTCTTCTCTAATTTTATTCAACGAACTGTATTTTTTGCCAAGGTGCATACCAACAAATGTGCATTGTGCTTCTGGTTGGCATGGGAGCCTACTCTCAGCCATGTCCCTGTCTTCATCGCTACTACATTGGATTGCTGATCGGAGGTCCTCATCATCCTCTTCGTTTAAATTTGCTGAGACAGAATGCAAGACAATTGCAACTTCATGTCCAATACCACGTACCTCATTTTGATTGGCCAACAATGTCTCTGTGGGCCCCACGTCACATTGACGGTTAATAACAGATTCTTCCTCAGTCCATGACTCCATTTTCTTGGCAAAAAATTCTTCAACTTGGCCAAAATTCCTTTCTCTTCAGCTGTCGCACTTCTCTAGGGTTCGCTAATCGCTGATCAAATTCCTTACTGTCCAGAGGAGTTAGCTCTCTGTTTATATAAATTCGGTCCGGGAAACCGCGGCGGTGTCGTAGGACGCCGCAGCGGCG